>OY787673.1:7714937-8914937 GCA_963678985.1 Spisula subtruncata | reverse complement strand
AGTTTTATATTTTGTCGTCACCCTTCATTCACTATATTCAAGAAATATGCAACCAAACATTATAACGTCTAGACGACATAATCATGTTTAAGAAGATGATCAAATCAGTATTTATGTTTTTATCTAAAAGTTTTCTAACAAGATAATTGCATGATGCAATGTCACCTTGAATCAGGCATAAACAGACGCTAATGAACCATAAGCATGATCACAACTTTCTGATCATTCCACGTTTTTCGTCTCAATTACTTTGAAAGTTAGTACGTTAGAATGATGGTCTTTTCTGAGCTTATTCGATGTTGGCAACCAATTATTCGATGTGTCTATGTTACTCTTATAGAATTAATTAAATTAAGATAAAAAAAAAACGATAACAAAGATAAACAAAATGGAGGAGGAGCATTGCCCTATTGGTGGTCATTCTCAAATCGCTAGATCCAAAAGAAAAATCGAAATCGATAAGTTCTGGCAAGAAATATACGCCAACTACTTACCTGTAACCAGTATTTACCTCAGTCGTGGACGCATCACTCGGTCGAGGACGCATCGGGTTATACCGTGTGTTAGAATGCATGTAGAAGACTAGATGTGAGATGAAAACTCTCTAGATAAGCACAATAGTGAATGTATGACATGATGCTGTTACTGGCTCACGTTATGCATGCGATTACATCAATTTAAAAAACTTGTTTACTTTAGGCAAACTTCGACGGTAATATTGTAAACAAATTGATTATGCCAGACAAAAGTTCTTCGATTTAATTCAGACAATCGGGGCAAGTTGAACAATTTAATTCATTTCGTCCACATAATTCATCAATTTATTTAAATACTTTCAGGAAAATAAATATCGTAGCGTTCGTACTGTTTGCTTTGGCATAGCATACCCCGGCCTTAAGATACAACACGAGTGCTTATATTGACACAAGCTTAATAGTTCTACAGACAAAATACACAGATTAAAAACCATATCGGAAGCAAATAGTTTTTGAAGAGGATGACGTTTTCATTACCCAATCATACTGTTTAAGCCATATCGGCACGTAATATGTTAGTAGGCCATCAACACCATGGGTAGTTGACAGCGATATATTTATTGAGAATAGCCACATTGCTTTAAGACGCACTAACATGTAATAAACTATATATTTTTTTTAAAAAACATACATGGTCTATCAGACAAAAAATAAACAATACCAAAAGTATGTAGGGATATATCACAATAATACTGATGTCATCTGTCTTAACTCCCATGAATGGAATATTTACGGTAAATATATATGCGTCCTTAACAGCTCTGGTTCCTGTTTATATATTCGATCAACCATTCTTGATATTTAGCTTATCTCACATTTTTGAGCAAATACTTAAGTTTAATATCGAACAACATTTTTTGAGTTTTGAATGCAAGCAAGAAAATGATTTAACATTGTTTTTATTGATTTACAAAAGTTTTCGTTGTATTTTATTGACATTATTTTAGAATAACTGTCTGACATTAAATCGTTATGAGTTGCGTGTGTGTAAGTACTTATGAACATATTGTTCTCAGCCAATGATTTTGGAATTGATATTTATTGTCCCTTTTAGAATTTTGTCTGACAATGGCTGGATGGACTGGGTGGGAATACACAATATGTTATTTAAGAGTTATTACAGAACTCGAAATAGGTACATAATTAACTTTTTCATCGATTTCGAAATTGTTATTTGTGGTAAATTTTGTGGGTGCATATGGGTAAATTTCTTTAATTATGTATTGTAACTTGTATTTTTACTGACAATTTCGTTTAGAAATCGTTAAATATCAAGTAGAAAACAAAGTGTATTTGTAGACAACGCGGGCTACGTATAATTGGGGCATAAAATAACTGTTGAGGCAAATTAGCTGACATCTAATCATTACAAAGGTTCTTCATATTGCTTGAAATCGAAGGTATCAGAAAATGCCTTCGCCCCTTGAACTGTAATAAAAATTATATCTTTATACCATATTGAAAATTGGTATATTACCAAATATGTTATCTACTATAAATAAAGTCGTTACTTACTTACTTACTTACTTACTACTTACTTACTATACATAAACAGAGAACAATACAACATTATCATGGACCTTGACACGTTCCACTTATATAAAATCAAAACGTGTAGCCACTCCTCCTCTAGAATATTGTTGTACTCCACATCGAATTTGAGAGGTGAGTTTTAGAATGTTCCTATGCCATACGCGCGTTGGTGTACTGCATGTATTTTATTTCAAAGCAATACTTTTTTAGTATACTTACTGTATATACAATTAAATTACCCTGACATTATGACACGCATGTTCTAACATATAAAGTCCTTTGCGAATAGTATATGCGAAAAGAGGGAAAGGATATTGAGAACTGAGAATTCAAGGTAATAATATTACAAATCGGTATGTTAATGCTACTAGATTTCCATATGTGCCAAATCATCATATTTGTACGAAACTGAAGACCTATAATCAATTATGAAAGTTCGCACAATGAGTCTATAAAGCATGTCCTGTTCTATTGAGCATTGTTACAAAACAACTGGTGTCAAATAAATTAATTGTATGGTCATGTAAAAAAGGTATGAGAAAATCCGACAGGGAAGGTAGCACTCAACCCAACCAGCCGAACACAGAAATCAGAACGACACAACTACCATGAGCAGTGCCCACAGAAACGCATGCCAAAACGGCGACCAAATGAGGCACAACAACCCGGGCGTGACCTAGGTTAAAACACTAAAGACTAGTATGATGTACTTATATCAAATAGTTATTAATTTCTATTTGTATAATGCTTCACTACCATCTAAAAGGATAATCGATTGCACGCGGAAATTGATAAATATTGCATGAAATGTTTAACTTTGTGACATTATTGACATATTCTACAAATAATTACTTCAAGAAAAGTATACGTTAACAATTTAATTTATTATTTGTTTTAAAAAACAAAAGACACACTATCAGAGATTAATGCCAAAAGGAGAATTTTCCTGCCAATTGATTAATTATATGTTTAGTTTTATATACCTTAATTTAATGAATACTTACGAAATGTCATAGAACTATCGATTAAATGATTGCCAACATCCAACAAGTTGAGAAAAGCCCAACGTTCTAAAGTACTCACTTTTTAAGTAATTGAGTCAAAACATGTGGAATTATCAGAAAGTTGTAATCATGCTTAAAGCTCATTAGCGTCTTTTCATGTAACGTCAGATCGAAGATGCCATTTCATCATGCAGTTATCTCGTTAGAAGACTTTTAAGTAAAACATAAATATCGAGTTGATCATCTTCTAAAACATCAAATCGTCTAGACGTTATAATGTTCGGTTGCATATTTCTTGAATAAAGGGAAAAGGGTGTAGAAAATAGATTTAATACTTTAAGTTACTTTGATATTCCATAATGCAAATAGTCTGAACATTGACTCAATGTCAGATGCGATCAATAATAGAATGCTTGCTGTCTGGCAACGCCATACGTTCATTTCGTAATTATAATATGACTCTACCGTGATGCGAATCTCAACCACCACCCATCCCCCCGCACCGGCAATCGAAGCGGGCAGTTTACCACTAGGTTACAGAAGCAATGAATGCTTATCATTTGCTTGGAAATTAAAAGCGTTCATTCACGAGTATTCACATCGTGACATTGTAGTGTTTTCTTCGCTATAAACGTTAGTAGATAGTAGATCTAGTTATATAAACTGAAATCATCAATGACTTATACTTGCCCATTATTTTAACTAGGTCAAGTCGTAGTTGTGCCTCTTTAGGTCGCATAACGTTAGGTCACTGTCCTTGTGTTTTAAACTACGTAGGTCACACCCCGGGGTTGTTGTGCCTCATTTTGGTCGCCGTTTTGACATGGGTTTCTGTGGGCAATGCTCAAGGTAGTTATGTCGTGGTGTTTCTGATTTATGTGCTCGGCTGTTTGAGTTGAGTGCTACCTTCCCTGTCGGATTTTCTCATACCCTTTTTTACGAACATTGGCCAATCTAACAGAATGTTGGATGAATGACACACTTACAACTGTCTAACGCAAAAACAAACAAACACAGTGTTTTATAGCAATTATGAAAATTTAAGAAATTCTGATAAATGTCTGGCTCATGGCTTGGGCACGTGGTATTTAGCTCTGTAGTCCATAATGCATAGCATTGCTTACAAGAATATATGGTCATTAGAAGCTAACATAAGATAATATTAATGCAAATATTCCAGTCACGGGAGTTAAGGCAGATGGCATCAGTTTTATTGTGGTTATAGTTCCCTGTAGACTTTTGGTATTGTGTATTTTTTCTGTCTTATAGACCATGTATGTTTTTATAAATATACAGTTGTGGTGCTAATTATATTCTGTTAGTGCGAAGAAATAGCAATGTGGCTCTTGTCATTGGACATATCGCTGTCGACACCCCAAACGGTTTGATGTCGTACTACATATAACATGCCGAAATAGCTTAAACAGAATAATTTGGTAATAAAAACGCCATCTTCTTCGAAAACTATTAGCTTCCATTGGGGTTTTTCAATTGTATATTATGTCTGTAGAAATAAGAGGCTTGTATCAACAAGAGCTAACAATGTATCCAATTGCGGGGGTATACCATGCCAAAGCAAATATTACGAACGCCATGACATTTTTCTCGAAATGATTAAAATAAATTAATGAATTATGTGGGCGCAATAAATTATACCATTCAACGCGCATTGATTGTGTGCTTTTGTTTTTAATACACAATTACTTCGTTAAGTTGGCTCGTAATTCCGAGTAAACAAGATTAACCCAACTAAGACGTGATCCAATAACAACATGATGCGTACGCATCTACCTGTACATTCAAACCTGTGTTTTGTACACATGCAGCAAACTGGTTGCTGTTTGAAAAGTGGGCTTCTCTGGAGAGGCTTCCTTTTACATGTCAAGTCAACATGTGTACTAGTAATAAGTTAATAATGTATTGTTTATATTATTTCCGTGAAATGTAAGTCAAAGTATCTAACATTTAATTTACGCGTGTCTACGTCGTCTCTAATTCCTAGCCTAATTCCACAATTACGACTGCAACATAATTATACGATACATACATAATTACGTGTCGTCGAATAATTACATACGAGACGTTAGTGTGTTAATAAAATTTGTAACAAGAAACCAAATGTTCTAGGAAACCTGCCCTCGATTAGATAATACATATTTTATTTCAATTTAATAGATTCGACATCTCACATGTACATGCTTTGATGTCAGAAACATGTGCTTAGTATATCATAAATACTTTGAAACTAAGATTGCACAACAAACTGTTTTAACATTTTAGTACTATTGTAGTTAATTTTTTTTTTTTTTGTATGACAATTTATGAAAGATATTTTGACATCGGGTATAAAAGTTTACGATGCAAGATTGTGAAAAAGCTCTACAGTACTAATATGAACATTGCACTTATCTGCTGATTTAAGTTTAGGTAATTCAATCATGGTGAACTATTTTTTGGATCTAAATTCCGCTTGACTTATTGTAATATCACTTCATTGTTACTATGGTGACAACTATTATCTTTGTCATTGCATATTTTGTTATTTAGTCATGAGTTCACCAGGGATGACAATCTTTCAGGAGTCAGAAAGTAACGTCATTATTACGTCGTTGACGTCGGACTTGTGGTGTTGTTCTTTAATATGCCTCATGTTAATGTTAGTATATCAATAACTGTTCTGTGCATTTTTGTGAATTTGGTCATCAGATTTATATTAGACTTAAGTTGCGATGTAAAAAGTTTTACTGACTTTATGCACGATTTTATAGCAGCAGTGACATTACTTTTAAATATACCCACGTATAAACTAAATCATCAATGGTACCTCGACATCGTAGGTCATTGGCCTATCTTTCAGTACTGTAAAACGAATGACAAACTGACAACTGTCGAATATAAAATCGAACGAACAAAATGTTTTATAGCAAAGTGTTAGAATTTTGACAAGTGTCTTACTCTGGATGATAACATGCGCACGTGGTATTTAGTTCTATACTAATAATGTGTGCTATTGTTGTCGAGAACGTATGGTCATTAGAAGGTGGGATCAGAAACAGTAACAAGTACATTAAATGTAAACATTCCAGTCACGGGAGTTAAGACAGATGACAACAGTGTTATGGTGATATGCTCCAGAGTGACTGTCAGTGTGGAATATTTTTTCTGTTTAAAGACAATGTATGTTTTTGGAAATATACAGTTAATGTTTTTATTACATTCTATTACAGCGTCGAAATAGCAATGTGGCTATTGTCAATGAATATATCGCTGTCAACACCACCAAATGTTTTTGATGGCGTGCTATATATAACGTGCCGAAATTGCTACAACAGAATAATTGGACAATAAAAACGCCATCCTCTTCAAAAACCTTCTGCTTCCGTTGGGGATTTTCATAATATATCCTGTCTGTAGAAATAAGAGACTTGTGTCAACAATAGCTATTGCTGTATCTAATTGCGGGGGTATACCATGCCAAAGCAAATATTACGAACGCCATAATATTTATTTTTTCCTGAAATGATTAAAATGAACTAATGAATTATGTGGGCGCAATAAATTATACAGTTCAACGAACGTTGATTGTGTTCTTTTGTTTTCAATATATAATAAATTTGTAAAGTCGGCTCTTAAAGACCTGGATTTTGGCACTGGGCCAACCAAATTTGGTCATAGTTTTCTCAGCATGTGGTTACTGATTTTTAAGATATCTGACCATATTGTACCCTATTACATAATATTATGCAACATTGCACAGCATGTTAATTGGTTTACAAGAGGCCCTAGTATTAGATAAGAGACAACAAGAGTTCCCTTTATGACAGGAAGTTATAAAATATCTGTAGGCCTGTAGTAAAATTAAATTGATATTTAAGTTTTTGTAATATTTTATTGTGAAAAAAAACCTGAACCATTAAGATTGACATAATTGTGTTTGTGTTGCTTGAAAACGACTGTCGTGTGATTAGATACAAATGCATGCAAATTAATGCACAATTATAAAAGTGTTTAAAAAATCTAAACATATATAACTTATATACCGGTAGCTGTATGCCTCATGATTAACATTTCTTAATAATGTATTCAATGAAATGAGTGAAGTGATATTATTCATAAGATATAAAAATGTTATTTTTGATATTGGTTTTGTTTTGATGTTTTGAATTAAATTTTTTTAAATTATTAACTAGATCTATGAGTATTTTGTTATCTTATATTTATAAAAAAGGTATATTCACAGACATACAATCAGAATTGATATTGTGTACCTCTTTGGTATAGTTGCTTAGTTTTATTTGTATCTGATTTGGGTGTGTATTTATTTAAATAACTCTTAGGGAATATTTATAACTAAAATTGTAAATATTTTGACAAATAGTTTTTACACACTTAAACCTGATGGAAACAAAAATCAAAGAAATATATCTAATTATACAAATTAAACAAACACACAATGCAACACATATTTTCAAGGGTACATATTACAGTAGCACATTATTGATTATCAGTAGCTATATGGGCCTCTGATCCCTTAACACTGACCAGTAACAGTGTTTTATGACCCCAGATAATCACTGATAGTGATCTCATGCTGGCACAATGCTGGCATCGTGCTAATCCCTCTATAAAGTTCTGGACCAGAAACAAAGAAGGGAGAATGTAGGGCTTTAATTCCGAGTAAACAAGTTGTTTAAATTGACATTAACCCAACTAAGACGTAAGCCAATAACTGCATGATACCACATGAATCTACATTAAAGCCTGTGTTTTTGTAACATGCGTCAAAGAGGTTGCTGCTCGATTATGGTTTATCTGGAGAGGTGTCCTTTACATGTTAAGTCTGTAAGTAAACCATTTGTCAATTTATTATATATTGCTAATATTATATCCGTGTAATGTAAACCAAAGTACTGAACATGCAGTGCACGCATACGTGTCTACGTCGTATCTGCTTTTCAGCCTAATTCCATGACTATGACTGCAATATAATTATACGATACATATATAATTATGTCTCATCAGAGAATTACATACGAGAAGTTAGTATGTTCATGAAATTTGTAATAAAATTTTTATTTCAAAATAATAGATTCGACATCTCACATGCACATGCTTTGATGACAGAACCTGTACTTATAATCTCATCAACGCTTTGAAACTCAGATTTCACAACAAACTATTTTAGCGTAGTAGTTCTTAGGTAATTAACTTATTCTTTTTTGTACGACTATTTACGAAAGATATTTTGACATCGCGTTTTACAGTTTACGACCGAGATTATGAAAAAGCTGTACCGTACTAATATGAACATCGCACTAATTAGTTGATTTAATTAAGACAATTCAATCAGGTCGAACAATCCTTTATATTTAAAATTTCGCTTGACTTATTTTAATATCACTTACTTCGTTACTATGGTGACAATAATTATTCTTGCCATTGCATATAATTATTGTCATTCAGTCGTGAGAAAGCGTATCGTAATATGGTAGTGCTTTCTTCGCGATAAGCATTAAGTATTAGATCTAATACGTGGGTGTATCCAAAAGTAATGTCACTCATGTCCTTGTTTATTTATTTATAGGTGGATAGGCATCAAATGATCCAAAAACGTATAATTCAATTAAATTATCATAATTTTATAATATGTGCATTCAAAATTTATCTAAGACGTCAAGTCGCCGTACAGGAAAATAACGATACTTAACGTGATTGGACAAGTGTTCCGTGCCTGCTGCTACAAAATCAGTGGCGTCATTCTATTTTGAAACAAGCAATATACTTTAATGCACGGGTAACTTAGCGAAAACGCCGCACATTTGTGACAAAAGACGCTGTGCGAAGTTATGCACTTTTCCTAACAGTTATGAAAATCGCCTTCTGGGTACTGTTTTATCCAAGCTTTTACGGTAAACGTATACTTACGGTCAAATTTGAGTACTTTATAACTCTTTAACTGCTGCAATTTTTGATAATGTGATGTTTTTAAAATAACAATAGCTAATTAATTGAGTTAATGGTTTCATACAAAATCTCACCCCCATTTGCAGATGCAAAAGTATTATAAAGAATTTAAATTTGGGCGTAAGTTTAAGATTGTCTTAAGTACTTTGATAAAACAGTACCCAGAAACTTAGCGTTACACTTGACGGAACCATAGTCTCGTACACCTGTATCGATACTCAAATTATTGTCAACAGAGTACCATAAGTACGGTTTGCGGTGGACCCGGTGGCGCATTTATAACGCCTTCAATTCATCTCGACGTTCAACAATGTGATCAGTATGTGTTTATTCAAGGTTTAAGCTGTTAGTTAGAGAGGTCAATTGAAATTATTTGAACACGCAGATATTAAATGTCAGGTGGGTTGCGCATTAAAACAGACGTAGAAACGGCTTCATCATTTTAGGAGACGTTAGAAATCACCAGGGATGACAGTCTTTCAGGATAAGTAGTTGTCAGAAAGTAACGTCATTATCACGTCGTTGACATCAGACATGTGGCGCTATTCGTTGGTATGCCTCACGTAAAGATCCATATATCAAGAACTGTTCTTTGCATGTTTGTGAATTTGGTCATCAGATTTATGTTAGACTTAAGTTGTGATGTGAAAATGTTTTACTGACTTTATGAACGATTTTATAGCATCAGTGACATTACTTTTGAATATACCAACGTATAAATTAAATCATCAATGCTACCTCGACATCGTAGGTCATTGGTCTATCTGGCAGAACAGTAAAAACGAATGACGAACGGACAACTGTCGAATACAAAAACGAACGAACAAAATGTTGTAATAATAATAAAAATGTTAGGAATTCTGACAAATGTCTGGCTCATGACTTGAACACGTGGTATTTAGTTCTGTACTCAATAATGTGTGCTATTGTTGTCGAGAACGTATGGTCATTAGAAGGTGGCATAAGAAACAGAACAACATATATTAATGCAAACATTCCAGTCACGGGAGCTAAGACAGATGGCATCGGTATTATAGTGATATGCTCCCGGGAGACTGTCGATGTGGGGTATTTTTTCTGTCTTATAGACCATATATGTTTTTACAACTGTACAGCTAATGTTTTATTACATTCTGTTTGTGCGTCGAATTAGCAATGTGGCTATTGTCAATGGCTATATAGCTGTCAACACCCTCAAATGTTTTTGATGGCGTACTACATACATATAATGTATAACGTGCCGAAATTGCTTAAACAGAATAATTGGGTAATAAAAGCGCCATCCTCTTCAAAAATCTTTTGCTTCCGTTGGGATTTGTCATATGCATGTTATGTCTGTAACCATAAGAGGCTTGTGTCAATATAAGCGCTAATACTGTATCCGACGGTGTTATGCTATGCTAAATCAAATAGTTCGAACGCTACAATATTTATTTTTCCTCAAATGATTAAAATGATTTAATGAATTATGTTGAAGCAATGAATTAAACTGTCCAACGCGCATTGATTGTCTGCATTATAACGGAAACCTTTTGTTTAGAATATATATTTACTTTGCTAACAACATTATCAGCGACGTTGGCTCGTTCTAACAACGTACACAAATGTTTTACACCAACGTTATTACATTGAAACCTTTGGCCAATAACAACATGGTACTACTAGACTAAGTTTATATTCAAACATGTTTCTGTTGTCACGAGCATCAATAGGTCACATGGTTTTTTTAATTGAATGCAGTTTGCTGTTCGATAAAAGGCTTCGCTGGATATGTGCCCTTCAACATGCCACGTCTAAATGTACATGTCAAATAAATTTATAACATATTTAACAAGTACATTTTGTATCATATCCGTGTTATGTCAAACGACATATTATACATGCAATTCACGCATAATTGTCATCCTCGTGTCTGTGCTTCCCAGTCTAGTTTCCAAGACTATGACTGCAACATAATTATACGACACATACATAATTAGGTCTCATCGGAGAATCATATACGAGACGGTAGTATATTAACACTGAACCTAATTTTCCTGGAAAACTTTCCTCGTTTGGATAAGTGAATTTTATATCGAAATAATCGATCTTACATGTACATGTTATGATGTCATAAGCATTTGCTTACAACACTATCGGCGTATTTAAGTACTACAGTATTGAGTACTAAAGCCCACATAGAAGATCGGGAAACTGAATGTGTCAGCCTCGTTAAATACAGACGTTACTTACTTACTAGTATTGTAAAAAGGCAGATACGTACTTCCGGGAGACCGGCTTACATCAAACTATTTATGTTTTTTCTAAATATAACCACAATACATATTTTAATACATTAATTTTTGGCTTCATCTAAAACTTATACACCTACTTTTTATACCCTTTAAACATTTATCCAACCAAAGTGAAACTAAACATGTATAAGGTCTAGACGGTATTATGTTTAAGAAGATGATTGCGAAGCTATATATTTTTTTATCTAAAGGTCTTCTAACGAGATAACTGCATTGTGGAATATCATCTTGAATTTGACGTTACATGAAAAGACGCTAATGAACTATAAGAATGATCACAAACTTTCCAATAATACTACGTTTTTGTCTTAATTACTAAATGCAGTGTTTTCAACGTTTTTGTCTCAATTACTTTGAACGTGAGTATGTTACAATGATGGGCTTTTCTTAACTCGTTGAATGTCGACAATCAATAAAATCGATACTTATTTCTGTGATATTCATTACCTTAAGACTGTTAATATAATTCTGAGTAAGTTACAGGAAATTCCCCCTATTGGCATGAATCATATTGCTCGTAAAAGCAAATATTATATAAAACGAATGGGCGTATTACAATTTATTAGAAGTGAGTTTGGGTTTGTGTGAATTTAGCAATACAGTATACATTCGGTTACTTTTCAGTTTGTAAGCAGCATAATTATACTATTGAATCGGTTTTTATGCTAATAAAAA
The DNA here is from genome assembly GCA_963678985.1 of Spisula subtruncata. Classification (NCBI taxonomy): domain Eukaryota; kingdom Metazoa; phylum Mollusca; class Bivalvia; order Venerida; family Mactridae; genus Spisula; species Spisula subtruncata. Next base: position 8,902,931 of record OY787673.1, on the reverse strand, counting down.
AAATTCAATTGATAAGGGTTTCTTAAATTTGTTCGAAATTTGTTCGAAATTTGTCTTTAAACAAAATAAATTTTCGGTCGACGTGCACGACTCTTTTCATAAAGAAATCGATACGCACACTTTGAAGCCGTATAGAAAACAGCGACATTGCCACCCCACGCAAAACATAGAGAATAATAGGTTAATGTCCTGGATGAGTAAGTTTATCTGGCAAGGCGAAGGAATTTATCAGGTGAGCCTCAGGCGAATCTGATCATTTCCGCAGCCGAACCGGAGAAGTGACTGGATAAAACACAGAAAATAATGTTTCATGTAAGACAGTATAGCACCCCTCACAATAAATGACCACAGCATTGCTTGTTAAATTGGCGCATTACCATAAATTGAGGTCATTGTAAATATTAACTAAACTTAATAAAGTACAGGGACCACATTTTAAAGCATCCAAGCGTATATAAGTTTCATAATGATATTATCGTACGTAGTCGTAAATTTCGATTGTGGAGAACGGTACGTTTCCCTCACATTGACGGTTTAAGATACATAGGAACTTGGCAGTTGACGTCTAGGCTTGACGATTCGTTCAATGGTTTTACACTTTAAATGTTAATTGAATTTTACTAATTAATGAATAGACACTTTATTACATGGGAAGTAATTAGATCACCGAATACATTCGGAAGAAAATTACTCACTAATGAAATCAATTTTAATTGTCTATCATGAATTAGCCATAATCCTTGAGGTAAATGAATGTTTTCTTGCGTTTCTTTAAAATAGTTTATTTGTAAACGCTTCTACATGTACCAGGTTGTTGTTGTTGGAATTCAGGAAAGTTGATTGGTGGACCAGTATACGTGTATACAGACATTTTTAATTCTTTGTGATCGAGTTTTCTTTTCTTTATTTCAAATTATTCCGGACGGATATCTGTCACTCTTTGAACAATGTCATGTCAATAAGTGGATTTAACTCATTGGCAAGGCAAATAATTATTATACATACTTTATAAACGTAAACGAAATACGTGTATCGGCGATGTGATCCAGTCTATATTCTAACAACTAAGTTACTGCTGTCTAACCGCTTCCCTCGTAAAACACTTAATCGGTGTGACAATGGCTTCTTGTGTCTTAGGTTCTCTTTATTTTGTAGGATAAAAATCATTGAAAAAAGCGTTATATACAAAGCTGTCGATTACACCCATCATGTGTCAACTTTCGAAGAGATTTTGCAGACACATTATTCGGATAAGAATTAAATTGTGAATTTCAATGATACACAGTCTACGATCACTTCGGAAGATTGTATTAAATCACGCGAGATCTCGTTGAGTTCTCGGAATATGATTGGTTATAGCCTGAAGATGAATAATTATAGATCTTCTAAACGCTGTATGACAAATAATGCCATCTTTGATTGCCCCGGGGCACGTGAGCGCTTTTCGTATTAATTCCAAGCGCCTATGGGTATTATAACAAGGAATTTCCAATTATTGAATGTTTCTTCACAATTATTGGTGATATATATTATAGGCAAATTCGCAGAAAAAAATCTTATCATTTACAGACGAAGCTCTGACAGGACGGGGAAGTAAAAAACGTTTTAAGTACATAAAATTTATTGTAGCGAAGAATGACTGGCACTTTTGCTAAAATAAGGCGGTGTGTTCAATTACTACTGATTTCTCGCCTGAGCTCTAGAAAAACGGAAACTACTTTATTAGAAATCCACGACCTGTAGGTCACAAACCACTAAATAAATTTGTTCTTTAGCTCAATGTAAAGTTACAATAGTCAGTCCCAGGTTGATACATGTTAAAGTCTATGGCCAGGTGGCAGACATATATCAATGAAAAGAAGGGGCTACCAGCTTTAAGAAAATACAAAAAAAACAGGGGGTCACGTATCATATAAGAGAAATTTTGTCCGTCCAACGCGGTGAACATATTTTTACAGGCGCGCGGACCGACCAAATCTGGGTTTTACCCTACCCTACTTTCGCTTTGGTATTTTGGCCAAAATCTCAAAATATGTAAAATAAAACAGTTTCAATACATTACATACATGTATACAAAGCCTGTTAACCCAATTAGATGATCCCACTTCCACCTTGTCAAAGCATACAACCATTTAAACACAATCACAAGTTTATTTAGGGACTATTTGAGTGTATCCTATTTTGGTTCGTGGAGGCATTTAGTGGTTTGTAACCTTAAGACAACCCTTTTCCCCATTTTAATTGATTTAAACACTTATTTGACAACTACTATGTATATACAACTCCAAATGATCACTTTCCAGACTGAAATGACATGATTTCTCAAAATTTTGACAAAAGAGAAAAAGCGCCTTTAACGCAATTTCTTGGATTCTGCTGGCCATATTGTATGAATACTGGCAAATTAAACAGTTGCAGTTTTGTATAAAACTTACATTAGGCAATTATTTTATGTTGGGTGCTTAATTATGTGACTATTCCTCATATATATACACAATAACCCAGGTCTGATACCTAAATAAGGTCAAAATTGGTATGAAAATGTCATTTTGTGGAGGAAAAATCTTCATTTTTTTCTTAAATTTTCACCCCAAAACACAATTTTTTTTCACATTTTGAGACAAATTTCACTGAAAATTGGATTAAAACCCACAGAAAAATGTATTTCTAAACATTTAAAGTCAAAATATTGAAAATATACATTTTATTTTTTTGGGTCATTTCTTAAGGTCACAAACCACTAAATAAATTTGTTCTTTAGCTCAATGTAAAGTTACAATAGTCAGTCCCAGGTTGATACATGTTAAAGTCTATGGCCAGGTGGCAGACATATATCAATGAAAAGAAGGGGCTACCAGCTTTAAGAAAATACAAAAAAAACAGGGGGTCACGTATCATATAAGAAAAATTTTGTCCGTCCAACGCGGTGAACATATTTTTACAGGCGCGCGGACCGACCAAATCTGGGTTTTACCCTACCCTACTTTCGCTTTGGTATTTTGGCCAAAATCTCAAAATATGTAAAATAAAACAGTTTCAATACATTACATACATGTATACAAAGCCTGTTAACCCAATTAGATGATCCCACTTCCACCTTGTCAAAGCATACAACCATTTAAACACAATCACAAGTTTATTTAGGGACTATTTGAGTGTATCCTATTTTTGGTTCGTGGAGGCATTTAGTGGTTTGTAACCTGTAAACCAAATCACAGTATGACTTACTGAGATACTATGAAAATCAACATTTATCACTTATTGCAATTTTAAAAAGCATATTTAACTTCCTATCACTATATATTGGGATACTATACAATTCAACATTTATGCCTTATTGTAATTACAGTATTTCTGCGCGTTTGTACAATATGGTTTCTAGTTAGACTACATCATACATGGGGAATCCCTAGCTATAAAACTACACACCAACTCGGGCGTCCATCTGTAACTGTTTATTCGCCTGTAATAAATTATTCAGTAATTTACTTCCATATCCCAACTTAATTGAATTTAGAAAATCTATTTTATATTATTTTACGCAAAAATAGAATTACTGGTATACGCATACGAAAGTTTATTTTGCATTGTAAGCATATGCATGCAACAATGCTTATATAAAAAACCTATATTTTTTAATTAAGTTAGTTTATTTTTATCTGTAAATACATTTATACTCATAAGACATAACTGTATAAATATTCAGGCCGATTAGCTCAGTGCTAAACATGTTAAAAGTCCAATAACTACAAATGAGTGACCAAAATCAAATTATAAGACTGGTCAATGATATTCAATACATTTACCCCCAAGGCGACATAATGTGCACATGTCCATAATAACATCGCAATTATTATAATATTGACCGCAATGTACTTATAATGTTATCATATTGTCGTCCGGTAATAGTTCAAAATTACCATTTATTCACCAATGGGACCACATTTATAATTTAATAACCGTTCAGTAAACGACGGTGACCAATGTCACTTCGCTTATAACACGGACTTCAATTAGAAAAGTCTTTCCTAACGAGTCACGCTAGACCAAGATATCACAATCCGTTACATCCTTGGGAGGGTGAATCAGATAGATTTGCATTCCATGTGCAGATCAAATATCCATTTTTCATAGATCAGTATAATTATAGCATTTACATCTCCAGGAGAATTTATAAATCTTACCCTCGTGTCCTATATCAGGATCATTTCGATGTATTATAGTCTATGATTAACTGACTTTGGTCACATTGTACCAAAAATATCGATATATTTCTTTATTTTTTTATTATTATTTTTTGGTTGCGATAACTACTAGTCTCACTTATACAACTACGCCTACTGTAACTAAAGAACACAATAAAATCTGCCCGCTTTCTACTTTCATTTAGAAATGTTAATTCTCAGTAAAGTTAACACAATAATGAAGATAGTGAGGTGATAATTATTGCAATGCTTACTATCCCTGTAAGGCATTTTCCCCGGGGCGAGACTATTGTCTACCTTTTTACTCGAATAATTTGATTTAAAATGCCAATGTTAAGTATTACTTATTCCGAACACAGCTTTTCTGTTGTTGTCTTACAAAAGTAGGTCATGTTTACTAGTATATGTAATCTTTATGCAAATTATTAAAGATCTAAATCTAGATATTTGAAATGAGATGTGTGACCTGATGGGCAGAGTTTTACACAGTTTGGACTTTCATAGAGCGGTTCATTTACTGGTTATTTTATATTTTTATTTACACCAAGCTACGCCCTGCATAGTTGTCCAAGCTACGCCCTGCATAGTTGTCGAAACCTGTACTAGCGACGTCACACTGGGAATTTAGCTTTACGCAAATATGTAATTACACCGGCCAGTCCAGCGAGGCTTCTAAGGGGAACTAATGAACGCATCGTATAATTATGAAAGTACCGGTTCGGAAGCAGATTTGCGAAATACCCACCGGCGCCTTTAACAATTGTACATCGTGTTGAGAAGGCGAGGTACAAAAGGGGAGAATAGACGCATCGTTGCAAATAAACATCCGCTCATAGTATGTATCCTTAAATAACCCTGAGGTGCAAAGATATCCCATAATCCTGCTGAATGAGTCAACAAGACGGAAATGGAATTCAATCTATTTTTTACCGTTTGCAAGCAAACGATAATTATGGCGTTAGTGAATGCCTTTTCCGATTCGATATTATTTTTTTAAGAAAACCGTGCATGCATCAGGATAACGTCATTACATTAAACAAGTAAAGTGTATAGATATTGATTAAGTTACTTGCATTTTATTTAACATAAACATTATAGGTTACAGAAAACTCTATTTATGGTTCCAAATATGTCAATATATATTTCACAATGTTTGCTATGAGCACGCGCGTACGTGATATAGATTGTAGAAAATAAATTAACACATTCTCTCTCCTCGTCAGGGTTTCAATAGATCACTCGGTTATACTATAAATACGTATCTTGGTTATACATGTTTATTTACTTTTATCAGTATAGCTTATATGGCATACATCGATTATTCAAGTCAGTCACATCTTTACACAAAATTATGTAGACTTGCATAGCAATTTCACTGATTTATGTCTTATTTTTATATATATTATAGGTATGTTTTTTATGCGCTCGGTGAATAAGGCATTGTTTATAATGTTTTTTTCTCCAATTACGATGTTACAAAATAAAATGTCATGCGACATACTAAATAGACGGAGTTAAATGTAAATTAAAGGACAATATTCACTTAACTGTATAGTGATAGATGATAGAGTTCACGAAACTATCAGAGCAAATCTCGGATTGCATTATAGTGTAACATTGGATAGCTGAATGCCTTCCACAAATGAATACATTGTCGGACACTGGTTCTACTGAAAGGCAAGCATTAGCCAAACTAAAAAGAGTCGAAATTTGATTGAATGTTATTTTTTGTTCCTGAAATTTCAGACTTGTTAAATCAAACATCCGTTAAAAAGGCTGCTTAAACACAGAATATTGGCATGATTGGTGTAGTCCATTGAGATTGTATATATTATACTTCTCTTTACCAACACACTCCTTTAATGCCACCAGTAATATTGACACGAAAGTCCCTAGTAGAACTGTAACTTCTTAAAAGTTTAATGTTCCAAATTTTTATTCTTATTACGGCATATGATATGTATTTGATCACAACAAAAAAAACGATCAAGACAAAATCACACGATACCAGACATAGCAATAGACATGTTCAACTTCAGCTAAACCACACTCGGAATACCTCACCGACCATCTTGGTGTTAAGTAAACTCATATAGACAGAGCAGACTCTATAATGACGAAACATCTATAAATATTTGATTTGGTGACAGAATAGTTTCTTAACATTGAGCTACGAGTCAATCTTTGTGGTACATACCATTCATCTTATACAATAACAACTTCATGAACCAGACAGACAACATACAATGACTGGTAAATGAAAAGTTGCTAAGTTGTGATAAAGAGGACATCTCTTCATCTTGTATTAGTCCAGACGAGAGTAACCTAAACCTTGCTATATAGTATTAAGTTTTTTTTATTGTTGTTCTGAGTTGTCCAGATATTAAAGGTCTCAAAACCGTTTGATGACACTCTGTCATCATTGGGGAATTTTTTTTATTTGGGGTTAAAGAATGCCTCTGAAATGGTGATTTGAACAATTAAATACGGACACAAATTTCATATAACATTTGTACTACCGTCAAAATATCAGCACATGCGTGTTTATATTGAAAGGGTTTAAACATGATTAATAACGGAACTATATTAATTAACTGGGTTTCAATAAAATACACATTTTCAACAGTTTATGTGTAATTTACGTGACCAAAATGATAAAATACAAGAACAATCGGTACTAATAACTGTTTAATGTGATATCAAACATGAACCTTACAATGAAGTAGGTTTTAAATAATTATATTCAACCTAACGCAATGTGCAAGACATCATTGCATGTAGAACAGTATGTGTAATATACGTTACCATTAAAGATTTTTATGCAAAGTATGAACTATAATGTTTCCTGCTTGTTCTGGGTTATCAAACTGATAAAATTGGTGTTTTCTCTTGGAACACATCTTTTTTTAAATTGGACATGTAATTTTGCCTCTTAATCAAACTGTGTTTTACGTGACCATATGTTACCAAATAGAAAAATGCATAATATAATGTAATATATGTTACCATCAACATATTTAAGCAATTTAAGCCTGGAAATTTATACCCTTACTCATTCTGTGTTATAAGTTTTCTTTCTACTATCACAAAGCACTATAGTAAATTGATTTCTGATTAAAATAGTGATTTACGTGACATAATACAAAACTCCATAGTTCCCTGTATAATGAAGATGTACCCATCCAGTTTGTCGATATTTAAAATTTACAATGACATCATGTTAATGACAAACTAGATGTATGTCTAAACTTATTATTACAGTAAGTAATACTTGTTATCTATTACCACATGTTTCTATTCCCCATACCGGTACATGTTTATATATAGACTTGACACAAATCACCATGGTTTGACGAGCTATTTAAAGCGATACCCGTCAAGATTGTTTAAAATTATAATTATACTTTCAAGATGTAATCACATAAACATCTCCACAGTTTGACTAGATACTAGTAATTTTCAAGCATGTAGCCGTTTACATACATCTTCGTATCATATAATAAGCAATAGAATACTTGTACATGCATGTACAAACAAAGGTACACTAAATTTGAGTTAAATATTATTGTCACAACCACATTTTGTGTAAAAAGTTTTCTAACTGACATCAATCAGTCTCAACACTAATTACTGGTGTCATTCGTCGCCACGAGAGTGTATGAGAGAATAGAAGCCATATTTCCTTTACAGTTTAAGCAAGGAAATCACAGTAGGTACCATTTTTGTCTCGTCTTTGGTGTATAGGCGAACTCCCTACGATATGGCTATCGAGGAGGCAGTTCAAGTGTTTTATATTGATGCCATAGTAGCATTGTCAGCTATCATGGCTAGACAGAACGACATTGCTGATTCTACTTTTACGCATTTCTAGATCCTTTTGGACTTGATTCTAATTAGCTTTTCCACATACCTGTCTGTATGTGTGCCCGCTTTACATTCTATTCAAATGCCTCATATGTAGGGTTATTTTGAAATTCTTGGCGTGATAGCAGACAATTTCCCTACCTTTGTTCCCCAAACACGCTGGTGGACGGTCGAAGTATCACCACCATTTCCATATATCTTGTCATGGAATCAAAATCGACACACAATACGGTTGCCAAGCGTGGTTTCAAAATGTAACGGAGCAGACACGGACCGTAATACTTAAAGGGTAGTAGCTTTACCTATCCATAAATAGGAACTTAACAAAGCATGTGATGCTAGAATATATGGAGTTTAAAAATATGACTTCATTTTGTAATGCTGTATCTCTTATGTCGACTGAAGCACTATATTTGACTTGGAAGCGACGCATGGTAATACGGCGAAACAAATACATAGGTAAATTCATCTGTTGTCAATAACCATGCTGCTACCAAAGCAACAATGACTGTAGATGGCAACAAGAAACAATTGTTGAAGAGTTAGAAGTACACACACTATCAAATGAAGCACTACATCATGATTTGGTGTAACTGCACACAACCATAGACCCATTAAATCGGACAAAAACATCAGGATACTACTCCAAGATCTCAAAAGATCTAACGACGAGGCACACATTTTTAACAATATATGGTTTCTAACGCACATGAGGGGAAAACTGACTAAAATATGATAATACATACAGTAAAGTTCCGCTAATAAGACCATTTTGATTATTTTGAAATAATGCAGATTTTTGTCAGTTTAAAGTCCCTAAGTATTACATTTAGAACAAAAAAGGTCCGCTAATAAGACCGATTTGCTATTAAGACCATCTTTTTGACTGGTCTTATTAGCGAAACTTCACTGTATTACATTGCCTCTAAAGTATCATATACACAAATAACTTACTCCCTTGTCAGAGATCGCGCTTCACTTACATTAGAGAAACAGCATTACAGAATGCAGTCATAATTAGAGAATTTCTAGCGCCAATTCAGAGATAGGTAAATCTACAGTAAGAATTACTGCTCTCAATGTATTACAGTCAGGTTAACTACATTAGGCTACCCTACAGTCAATTTTGATGCAATTATGAAGGAAAGCACTAAAGATGACAACAGACAATGAGACTATGTTACTACCAGACTCGAGCTATCAAGTGTTGTTGTGACAGTACAGTCATGTCTACTGGTCATTGTAGATTTTACCGTGCTTGAATGTACTGCACATTATTTTGTGCATGTATGGGTATATCATTTTTAATAATCCCGAACCTAAGATGAAGTTAAACAGCTACATGCTTGAAATTATCTTGTCATGCTGTAGTGAAGTTGCTGTGAGTTTCGCTCGAAACTATGCTTATAAAAACGTTTAGTTCAGATATATATAATGATTCAACTACAGTTTGTAACTAGTCAAACTGTGGTGATTTGTGTCTTAACAAAGTTTACTATCTATAATTATAAGAAGTTCCGATATACATCAAGTTTGCTATTGATATGATGTCGTTGACAAGCTTGATTGATTCTTCTTGATTATACAGCGAACATCGGAGTTTTGCATGATGTCACGTAAATCACTATATTTGTATCTAGAAAAGAAATCAAGTTACATAATTGCTATGCGATAGTTTAACACAGATCTATCGAAATTAAGCATCGATCATCTCACTCAAATTCAGAAGGAGTAAGAGTATAATACTCCAGACTTAAATGCTTAAACACTTTTATGGAAACATACATTACATTATACTATGTATTTTCTATGTTTTTTCTATGTGGTAACATATGGTCACGTAAATCACATTTTATGTAAGAAGTTCAACTACATGTCTAATTATTTTTAAGGGATGCCTGCCATGAGAAAACATTGATCATATCAGTTTGATAATCCAGAATGAATAGAAAAACATAGTAGAACATACTTTGCATATGAACAATTTAATGGTAACGTATATTACACATACTGTTCTACATGCAACGATGTTGTGTACAAATGTACATTGTTAATCACTTACCATTCATTTAAACGTACTTCATTGTGATGTTCATGTTTGATATAACATTAAAGAGTTATTAATACCGATTATTCTTGTATTTTATCATTTTGTCACGTAAATTACACATAAACTGTTGAAAGTGTGTATTTTTTCGAAACCCAGCTAATGTATACAGTTCCTTTATTATTGATGTTTATTCCTTTTCAACTAAAACATAGATGTGCTGATAGTTTGACGGTAGTACAAATGTTATATGGATTTATAGTTCCTATTTAATTGTTAAAATCGCCATTTTGGAGGCCATCTTTAACCCCAAATAAAAAAAGTTCCCCAATGATAACAAAGTGTCATCAAACGGTTTTGAGACCTTCAATACCTTGTCAACACAGAAAATCAATAAAAAAAACTTAATACTATATAGCAAGGTTAAGCGAAAAATCCCCAATCCTCGTCCGGACTATATTGTCCGATAACAGATTTCGGTGAAGTTGCGTAATCACTCTCTAAGGCTATCGAAGACTACCGAAGTATTTAGCTTTTAGTGAAGTTTGGTATTGACTACCGACGATTACCGAAGTACTCAAGTATCAAGTACTACCAAAAACTACCGTAGTGTATTTTAGTACCTCCTAATACAATTTCTGTCAATTTGACATCGAGTGGTTTTTTTTTGGAAATGGCGAAAGTAAAGGTTTGATGTCCGAACTACAATTAATGTAAAAGCAGTGTTTTTTTTCTCTGTATTGATTTCAGGCATATTGGAGAGGATTAACCTGCTCAAAGGTAGGTCCCCCAATATTTTCAGACAAAAGTCACGACCGGTATTCGAATTAAAAGACGTCATCGCTTTCTTTAAATGTATAATCTTGAAAATTGTATTATAGGCGACAAAATGGATATATCTTTTGAAAAGAAGATCTTGTCTAGTAAAAAACAAGAACATGTAAATCATTCAGACTGAATTCTATTGTTTAGTGTGGGGAGGAAATACGTCTTTTCCTCGCGAAAACAATCAGATGAGAGTGTGTATCTTTAGACGAAATAATTAATCAAATGACGTCACAGAACCGTCTAAATGAATGTGGCCTGTCAAATAACAACTGGAGTTAGAGAAACAATGAAAACCATTTACTGCTGAATGAGTTTTAACAGTTTTTAATCTCGATCACAAATAAGTTGTTTTACTATTCAAGTATTAAATCCTCATGGATTGCCGGTACAAATTTGACTAGTAATTCCCATCCCATGTTTATTCGACTCAAACTTTGATTTTATCGCACATCATTGTCAATATTTAGTGCTTAACTAGACTCAACCTTCGAACCTAAACATAAAACATTGAACAGCATTTATTGCACTATTTCTACGCTATCTAGCGTGATGATATGTCTCAAAAAGAGAGTTTTGTACATGTTCTTAGTTGGAATTTAGGCTTCATTTTGACATGTGTTGTGGCTGATCATATCCAATGACACTTTACTTTTCCTCAACAAAATCGTATTATTGAATTCGATCTTAAACCAACTAGATCTAGATAGAAACGTTATTACATGACAATTTTCTACTGAACATGTAGTTATTAAATCAATGACGAAAAGCAACCGTTAAATATCATCAGACGACAAAGATATGTAAATGAAATGTTACTAATATGATCTGTTGATTTGATATGTATGTTCATTTGGTGCGTTTTATTATTTTATTGACATATATCACTAGTTATTAATATTAATAAGTGTTTGATCTACAGTGTATATGGAACTTATTTTCATGCATAAATGACAGGTAGCAATTAGACACAATAGAAATGACAATAATGTCCAAAAACAATAGTAAAGTCCTGCTCTCAAACATAAAGGTTTGGAATGTAATAACTCATTTATACTGGCAATACATCGAAAGATATAGAACTCTTAATGACAATATATGTTCTTACTTTGTTTCAAAATTGTGAAGAAAAAAATAATCGAAAACATGTAAGTATATCTGGTGACAGTCTATCAACTGCTTACTGATCAAACTAGTACTTCAATGCACTTTCTTAGAAATCCAAATTAAACATAGAATGTTTTATATTATATGTTATAAACGTGTATAAATAATTATTGAATATATTGTATACATGCGCCAGTATGTCAATACTGCACTCTTCTGATCTCATTATCACCTTCCTTATTTTACTCCGTACAATTCGATAGTGAATTGAATCCATTGATTATATCCTTAAATATATTTACTTCCTATGAATATTTGATGGGTGATTACTAAATAAGAATAAATACTCGTTAAACTATAATTATGTACCGCTAAAGACTGTATACAGAATGTTTAATATACGTGTATTAATAATTAAATATGTTATAACTTATAAGCATACGACAGTATATCAATATAGCACTTGTCTGATCTCATTATCACCTTCCTTATTTTACTACGTACCATTTGATAGTGAATTGAATTCATTGATCATATTCCTAAGATATGTTTACTTCACATGAATATTTGGTGTTTGATTACTAAATAAGAATAAATACTCGTTAAACTATAATTATATACCGCTAAAGACTGTATACAGAATGTTTAATATACGTGTATTAATAATTAAATATGTTATAACTTATAAGCATACGACAGTATATCAATATAGCACTCGTCTGATCTCATTATCACCTTCCTTATTTTACTACGTACCATTTGAAAGTGAATTGAATTCATTGATCATATTCCTAAGATATGTTTACTTCACATGAATATTTGGTGTTTGATTACTAAATACGAATAAATACTGTCGTTAAACCATAATTACAGGGTGTCTCAAAATACATGTCCGCTTGTTGAAGGGCCATAACTTTGCCGAATGAGTTAGTAAATTGATAATCATAGTTTTATATGAAAGCTAAATTTAAAAATTGCGTGATGAATTATATCATGTGTCAGTACTCGAACAGTTGCTGACGTCATATACGTTATACTTACGTCATTAGCAACGGGCGTTCTAAAATGTCCGAAAAGGCAGATAACATAGGTTGTACGGTAACATGGGTAAAATTTATATCATATGAGGGCACAGTAATAGGCATTCGTACCCTATTATGCACACACCGACTAAGAAACTGATCATGGGTCACTAGAAAATGAAATCGGAAAATCGGACGTATTTAAGTGAGGAACACATTTTAAAACAATTGGGACTGAACAGTTGATACTCAAACTCTTCTAAGCATATCATATTCTTAAAAGATGCACCAAACGCCTCGTATGAACATACTGGGTTGAATGTATAGAAGTATGTCTGGCTTATCACCAACCGTCCACAAATAATCAAATCATGTAACTTGAAAATATGAAAAAGTAATTAATAAAGTATCAATCCCCAAAAAACTGTCTTAAGAGGAGAATGGATTTGGTTATGCTACTTTTATTGAAATCAGGAAAAAGTAACCAACATATCCTAAATATGTATTTATTCTTATGCTATTTGAGAGAGGGAGTATACAGTTCAAGATTTATAACTACACCAGAACTCAAAACATCAATTTGTGGAGAAAATGGAAACATCACAACCGACTCAAAGTTATGGGAACGTCATTAAAATCGTCAAACGGCGTCAAATACAGGTTTTGCCGAATTGAGGGTAGTTACTCAAAATGCATTCTATATGTTTTGTATGCATTGTTTTGGAAAATTGTTTCGTAATTTCTACATTTATTTGAATGCCCTTTGATCACACGTATAAATCAGATATGTAAAGCAATACATTACGGAGTCATATGTCCTCAACAAGCGGACATGTATTTTGAGACACCCTGTATATACCGTTATAGACTGTGTACTATGTTATTTAATGTTATTAGATTCAATTGATACATTATTACTAAAATAAATATTTACAATCATAGTGCTGTACTGGACATGGGTTCGTCATGAACAATATGTCTGAACAAAACAGCAGGTTATTGTTCCACAACGCTTTCGTTTTAACCCGAAATAATTTTTCATTATTTTCAGCACATAAGTTTCATGATCTGCAGTTCTTGTACTAGTTGTGGCAATGTATGCATAGTATTATGACTCAAAGATAAGAAGAAAAGTTTAAAATGTTTTATATAGCAATATATAAAGAATTATATCTCAAGTTCTTAGTTATATACCGCCGTATTAAATCTACGATCAGTTTGAACTCCCCACGTGATGATTTCAAGAATTACTGTTTAAATAAAACGTTGAAATGATAGATACATCGGTTAATGAACATTCTTGGACCTATAACTAGCTATTTTAAAAACACATTCATTTCTCTATCAAAGATGAGACAGGGAATGTTTCTTTTCAAAAACTGCAAGATTTAGACTTATGTAACGTTCATTTGTTGTCCCGGACTTACGATTCTCCCCTCACACCCACTTCCCTATCGCTCTAGATAGAATATCGACATCATTGACCACAGTTGTATGGCTATCAATCAAGAACAATTTCTAATATCCCATGAAATAAAGAGAAAATTGGCGGGACAGAAAAAAATCCTTGATATAGTTTTACTCGGTTCAAAGACGTTTTGTCAGTTAATTCTTCAATACTTAGCCATAGAACTATTGAGGGATATTTCTCCGCATTCATCACCGTGTAGCTGATTGATTACTTTTCTCTATAACATTGTCTGTGACGTCTGGTTGATTATTTACTATTATTTTAAAACTTACAATCTCGGGGATCCAGGAGGCGAAATTGCGACGTTACCGCCCTTCTTTCTTTACAATTTAGTCGTATTTATGATTCAAGTTCGAATACAATGTATGTCATCGAACATTTAATATATCATCCTTAAATAATTCTACCAGTAGTAAGAAAGTATGGCGTTTTTTCAGTTCAATTTGTAGTTCATATTCCAAGATACAAGTGAGTAATTCGATTTGCAGTTTCGGACGTCAATACCAGCACGGCAGCCTAGTATTAGAGCGACCGCTTCGATTGTGGGTGGTCCCGGACAACGTCTTTCCAAAGTGAAATAAAAATGGTTCCACTTATAGCCTTGCTGGGCATTCGGTATGAGGAATAAAAACCTGGCTTCTTTACCACTAAATCAAGGTGATGTGTACCATACCATGATGATTCATGTGTCGAGCGCGATTACAATCCTAAGTAGCAGATGGAAAGAATAAGATAGACAATTGACCAAAACACATTAGAAAAAACTAATAGAACAGTTACTCCGTATATTAACGTGTGAAACAATGTACAACATGGGTACTAAAGTAATTACACATTTTTCACCAATATATGGAATCTAAGCAAATTACAGTACTTGCAGATAAACAGAATAATCTGCGAACATAATAGTCTGGGTACATTTATTGTCTGAGTAATGATGAAAAAATGTCTGCCGCGTGTCAGACTTACATTACTTTTGTATATTAAACGCCACACTTTAAGCAGTTATTTGTCAAGTTGGTTATATAGCCTGGACTTCACCTAACCCGCTGACCAACGTTGATGAGTCTAGGTAGCAATTTAATCAGTTTTGTACTTAGAAGTCCATCGTACACTACAGTATTACGATGAGGGGAGCACGCACTTCATTGTTCAGTGTGTATGTTTTTAATTATTGTTAATTGTTTGTGATTTAGTGTCTGTCTTAAGTGCTCTGCTACATGTACCCCCCCCCCTTGTACGATTTGCTAGTTGTACATCCCGAAACTCGAAATAAAAATATGTAAATGAAACAGATAATCCCCTCAATTGTAATAATCGGTTATTTTATATACTTATGCGATATAAGATGATAGAACTTGTCAATAATAATCAATGGTTTTATCCCAAATGTGACATGATGCGCACATGTCCATAATAATATCGTAATTATCATAATATTGACCGTTGTGTACTAAAAGCGCTATTATAGTATCGCGTGGTACCAATTCAAAATGTCCATATATTCACCAAAGGGGCTGGTTTTGATAATTTTATTTTACCCCTTAGAGAGAATAAATCAGATAGATTTGCATTCCATGTGGAGGTCAAATATCCATTTCATATACCAATATATTTATAGTTATAGTATTAAAATCTCTATGGGACTTTTTAAATCTTTCTATATCGGGATCATTTCGACGTAGTTAATATTGGCCGATTTTTATCACAACGTTTTAAAATATTGAAATATTTCTTCATTTTCAAACAAACAATATTTTCACTGTACCAGCACTAGGGTCAGAATTCAATATTTAGATACATCTTGCAGATTACTGTTAGTCGCACTAATACAGCTACACCTAATGTAATTAAAGAACTCCATAAAAGTATCCCGCTTTCTACTTTCATTTGGGAATGTTAATTTTCAGATAAGTTTATAATAATTGCAATTCATACTATCCCCGTAAGAAATATTCCCAGGTGTGAGACTATTTTCTACTTCTTTACCCAAATAAAAGGATTTTAAATGCAAATTCTAAGTATTTCTTATTCCACACACAGAACTTATATCACATAGATCTAGTACGCTCTTGAGAATCGGCATTTACATGTGTAATGATAAACGGAAGTTCTTGGAAGGTTCTCAGTTCATTAGGGCTACCAAAGTACACTGTTGAATCAATTCCTTAGCAAATCAGTTACCATACAATCAATCTACAATGGTTAGTCATCTAATGTTTTACTTCTATTCAGTCGTCAGTGAATATCTTTTCCGATTTGCCCTCATCGTTTTGTAGAATGTTTTTTTAAAAACATGTACGCAAGTGCATAATTAATTGGTCACTAGTGTATAAACTCTTGTTCATTTTTTATGTTTGAGAATGTGACAATTTTTCTTAATGCGTGTGTTCTTTTTTTTTTGTCTGTTCTTGTGCTGCTGATTCTGTTGAAATCCGCAGTCCATGTCCCATTCGATATTATCCCATTGAATTTGTAAATGTTGCATATATAAACGCGTGCCAAGTGAGAGAGGGAAATTCGAAACCTTGACCAAAACGACAACAGCGCGCTTGTGCATGTATTTTTAGCAATCAAGTAACTTAGCCATTGTAGATATTGAATAGTTAGTTGGATGTAGATTATTTGCATGTTATAGACACAAACGCCATATAACAGAACACTCTATTTATGGGCCAAAATGTGTTAATATATATTTCACAATGATTGCTATCAGCACGCACGCGTCCTTGTTAGCGCTTCAATAGAGCACTCGGTTATAAGACACATCGCTGGCTTAAAATGTGAAGGTCGTAGCTACAAAATCAATATATAAAAAATGTATTGAGAAAACAAGAAAAAACTATCTGAATTTTTTCCTGAAAGTTCAAATAAAGGTATTCCATCCATCAATACCATTTTTAAGAACCAAATGAAATCATACATTTATATGATCAGCATTGTATTTCACATGTAGTTTCAAATTTTTAACAACTTTGACCATGACGTTTTCTGAAAAAAAAAAGATTTATTTAAGGATCGGGAAATGTCATGGAATTGGTAATGGAAAATAGTACATTGGAAACCTGGAAATTAAAAAATCTTCAAACAATATACAATGTTATAGTTATTTAGTATAAGTATAATGGAAATATAACGAGTGTATGCATAGAGCTAATAAATTTATTTTTCCAAAAAAAGAGAGTTATGAACAACAGTTTGTCAGGATAGTTTTGTCCCAAATTTCATCCACTATCATTTAAAAAAAAATCAGTTTATGAACAAAGTGATAGAATATATTACTTCAAGTCAATATTCCTTTGTCTTTTCTATTCAGAAAAAGTATAAAATAAAAAAACATTTCACCACAGGTAACTTTAAAAAAATGATTCTACATAAACCATACCCCTCTATTTTTGGCCGAAAAATATAATTATGTAATATAAAACAAAATGCGGACAAATCACTTTATCATACATCACTTGATTTATAGAGAATATTACAAGCTTTCTGCTGATACCTTAAGTGTTATGTGACTTCAAAACAAGCCCGTACTGTCTGTTATAATCATTTTGAGCACCGTACAAATGGCTTATATGAACGCTAAGTGACAACATTTGCAACGTCATGGCAACATCAAAATTGACACAAATGGCACCCAAGATACCCCCATTCAATGGCGCATGGATACTAGTTTTCAACGGTACCATTTACTATAAGGTTATTAGATATTATTAAACGTACACATCCACGTCTTCTTGAATTGCAATTCACGAGCTAATGATGGACAAAGTAAACATTACACGAACGTCCCGAACGGAACTGTAACTGGCTAAAAGATTAAAGTTCAAAGTTATAATATGTACTGTAAAATCATAAATTTTCTAGGGGATTAAATTTCGTGGATTGCGTGGGTCGCCTTTAACCACGAAATTAAATCCCATCGAACGATGATTTTGACCCTTGTATGTATTTATAACCTGAAACGCAAAATCCACGAATTAACGTCCCTTCGAAATGATATTTTTAAGCAAAACCACGAAATTTCGTCCCATCGAAATTAAATGATGTTACAGTATTTGATAACATTATGCCAATAAACCAAAACGTAATAGCACACAAAAACAAACATGAAAATATACATGAACAACGTCCGCTCGGAACACCTCACCCATTACTCTGGTGTGTAGTAGGCATAATTTAGAGAAAACGCCGATGGGTTCCCATTATACAGGAAACAACGAACCATGTATACTTATATAGACAGAACAGACTCTATAACGACGTAATATCTATAAATGTTTGATTTTGTGACAGAATTGTCTCTTTATATTCAGCTACGAGTCAACCTTTGTGGTGCGTAACATTCATTTTGTACAACTAACGAGACATACTTCATTGAACGACTACTGAATAAAATGATACTAAGTTCTGGTAATGAGAAATCTCTCTTCATCTCGTATTGTCCGATAACAGCTTTTAAAAATGTGAAGTTGGGTATTTACTCCCGAAGGCAACCGAAGACTACCGAAGCATCAAACTTTTCCGATAACAGCTTTTAGTGAATTGAGGAATTGGGTACCAAAGATTACACAAGACTTTGGAGGTATATATTTAGATGTAGAGGATCAACCTGCTGAAATATAGGTCCAACAATTTTTTCAGAAAAAACAAATCAGAAAGAAACCGGTAATTGAATTAAAAGACGTGGTCACTTTCTTTAAAATTTCATGTAATCCAGAAATTGTTTTATTGGTGACACAATTGATACATCAAGTACAAAAAAGATCCAGTCTCGTAAAAAACGAGAACATGTAAATCATTCAGGCTGATTCTATTGTTTAGTTTTGGGAGAAAATACGTATTTTTCCCGCGAAAAAAATCAGATGAGATTGTGCATCTTCAGACGAAACAATTAATCAATTTTCGACGAAATGATTAATCAAATGACGTCATGGAACGTGATCTGTCAAATAACAACTGGAGTAAGAGACACAATGAAAACCATTTACTGCTGAATGAGTGTAAACAATATTGAATCTCGATCACAAATAAGTTGTTTTACTGTTAAAGAATTGATAAATTGCGATGGGTTCGTGGATTTCCCAAACAATTATGACTCCAAAATGTTCAATCGACTAAATTTCAACTCCCAATTTAATCGCATAGCATTGTCTTTTTATTAGTGTGTACATTGATTCAACATTGGTACATATACATATAACATTGAACAGCGTTTAGTGCATACTTTCTACGCTATCTAACTTGATGCATCGTCTTAAAAACTGATTTTCATCAGCGCTTATTGCATATTGAATTGAATGCTGCTTTTTTGTCTTGGTTTTGTTGGTCATGACCTATAGTACGTGACATGGACTTCTGCTTTATTTGCACGAACTGAGATTATTTAACAGAAACCTTCCAGTGACCAAACAGTTAATACAATTTGATCTTAAACCAACTCTGTAGTAATGTTACTATATTCAACTGTACACGCTATTGAATAAATCATGTTTTTGTAAATTAAACGTAACAAGTAACGATTGAAATGAAATAGGAATTACGTCCAAACAAAACGGTAATAGTGTCATCGTCTCAAAAAGAAATGGTTTTAAAGTAATAGTGCCGCACTCTTAATGAAAATATGCGTCTCAATTTGTTTCAAACTTTTTAGAAAAAAAATCGAAAAAATGTAAGTATATCTGGTGACTGTCTATCAAGCGCATACTGATCGAACTAGTACTTCAATGAACTTTCTAAGAAAGAAAACTTAAACACAGATTGTTTAATATACGTGTATAAATAATTAAATATATCGTAAGCATACGACAGTATGTCAATATTGCACTCATTTAATGTCAGCGTCACCCTCACATTTGTATTACATCCAATTTGACGTTGAATTGAATCCATTGATTATATTCCTAAAATATGTTCACTTCACATGAATATTTGATGTTTGATTACCAAATACGAATAAACACTAGTTAAACTATAATTGTGTACCGTTATGGATTGTGTGCTATGTTCCTTAATGTTAATAGATTTAATTGATACATTATTACAATAATAGTGCTAAATTGGGCATGTTATTGTAATAATTAAACATTTCAGAAAACCTTAGGGTTATCGTCCTTCAACGCTTTGGTCTTAATCCGAAAATATATTGCCTTTATTATCAGTCCACACATAACTTATCTACAATAAGTTTGAACTCCCAATGTGATGAATCTATGAGTGTGAGTGTGTCTATCAAACGTCTTTCTCCCTTGCAAGTGCGTGCGGTATTAGACTTAGGTAACATTTATTTGTTGTCCCGGACTTACGATTCCCTACCCTCCTCCCAATCACTCTAGATAGGTTGTCGACAGTATAGGCAACGTATTTGACCACGGTTGCATGGCTATCAATCAAGAAGAATGTCTAATATTCCATGAAATAAAGAGAAATTTGTCGGGACAGAGTAAAATCCTGGATTTAGCTATACTCGGTTCAAAGACGTTTTGTCAGTTAATACTTCAATACTTAACCAAAGAACCATTGAGGGATATTTCTCCGCATTCATCACCCGTGTAGCTGATTGATTACTTTTCTCTATAACATTGTCTGTGACGTCTGGGTGATTATTTTCTATCATTTTAAAACTTACAATCTCGGGGATTCAGGAGGTGTTGTTGTTATGTCACCGCCCTTCTTCCTTTACAAATAGGCCTCGTACTCCAGAATCACTTTCTTATCACCGAACGTTTTGTATATCATACTGAATGAAAATACAAGTACAAACGATTATTTAGAAACATTTCATTTATAACACGACTGTCTTGAGGTAGAGCGTTCGTTTCGAGTGGGATAAGTCCCTGTATATATCAAAGGCAGACAGTGTCATGCCCGTGCCCAAGACGAAATACTCATTTGCGTATACCAGTAATTCCCATGTCAGGCGTTCAGCATAAAAACTACAAACCTGGCTTTCCTTCTATTCCATTAAGGTGATATGTACTATGCCATCAGACATTAGGAGTCGAGAGTAATTGTCATACTAGTAAGTCGTAAGAACACAATTGACGATTGACCTAAACACATTAGTATAATATTATACAACACTTACTCTGTATATAAACGTGTGAAACAATGTTCAACATAGGAACATTAGTAATTACATATTTCACTATTATATGGACTCTAAGAAAATGGAAGCACTTTAAGATAAACAGAATGATCTGCGAATATAATAGTCTTGGTACATTTATTGTCTGAATACTGATGAAAAATGTTTGCAGCGTGTCAGACTTACATTCATTTTGTATTAAACGACACACTTTGAACAATTATTGCTGAAGTTTGGTTAGATAACCGGTACTTCATTTAGCAAGTTGTAGTGTCTAGCTAGTGAATATTTCAGTATAATTATTGTTCGTGTTTAGAATTCCATCATGCACAACATTGTTTCAATGGTAGGAGCACATATATACTTCATTCGCCAGTGTGTGTATGTTTCGTCATTGTGACTTTTTGTGTGTCGTTGTGTGTCTTTAGTGTTCTGCTTACTCCTAATTCCCTGTCCGACTTTCTATGTTTACATCCCGAAACTCAAAACTAAAAGTCTGATAGTGAAACAGATAAACCCCACAAATATAACCCCATCGGTTACGTTATATAATTATACGATCTTAAATTATAGAACTGGTCAATAATGATCAATGATTTTGCCTCAAAGGTGATATGATGCTCATATGTCCTTACTTAAATCGTAATTATTTATAATATTGACCGTTGTTTACTAATATTATCGTATGGTACCGATTCACATTTCCATTTATTCACCACAGGGACTGTTTTAATAATTTATAATAGTTCTGTAAACGACGATGACCGATGTCACTAGGTTTATAACACGGACTCAAATTTGAAAAGTCGGTGCTTACGAGTCACCCTAGACTTCACTTATCCAGGGAGGCGAGATCCAAAGCCCTTATACTAGTATCCTAAGAGTCGCTGAATCAGACAGATTTGCATTCCATTTGCAGGTCAAATATCTCTTTTTCAAATATCAGTAACGTTATAATAATAGCATTTACATCTTCAATGGAATTTATAAATAAAACCTTCATGTCCTATATCAGAATCATTTCGACGTACAATAATTTGCCGACTTTGGTCATATGGTTACAAAAATATTGATATATATATTTCTGGGGGGGTTGGTTGCGATAACTGTTAGTCGCACGAAAATACAACTACGCCTACTGTAACTAAAGAACACAATAAAATCTGCCCGCTTTCTACTTTCATTTGGAACTGTTAATTCTCAGTAAAGTTAACATGATTATGAAAATAGCGAGGCGATAATTTTGCAATTCTAAATATCCCCGTAAGGCATTTTCCCCGGGGTGAGACTATTTTCTACATTTTAAACCCCATGAATTTGATTAAAAATGCAAACGCTAAGTGTTACTTATTCTGAACACAGCACTTATTTCACTTACATGTAGTACGCTCATGAGAATCGACATTTGAATGTGTAATGACGAACGGAAGTTATTTGAAAATTCTCATTTGATAACGTTAAACACAATTACGGTAGTTCTTGGAAAGTTCCCAGTTCATTGGGGCTAACAAAGTACAATGTTGAATCAATTTCTTAGCAAATCAGTTGTCGTACAACCAATCCACAATGATTAGTCATTTAATGTATTACTTCTAGTATGGCGTTAGTGAATGCCTTTTCCTATTCGATAATATTTTTTAAGGAAAACCATGCATGCATCAGGATAACGCTATTACATGAAACAAGTAAAGTGTATAGATATTGAAATAATTACTTGCATGTTATTAAACATAAACATTATAGGTCACAGAAAACTCTATTTATGGTTCCAAATGTGTCAATATATATTTCACAATGATAGCTATGAGCACGCGCGTACGTGATATAGCTCGTAGAAAATAAATTAACACATTTCTCCTCATCTTCAGCGTTTCAACAGATCAATTGGTTATACGCGCTGGTACGATGAATACGTATCTAGGTTATGAATGTTTATTTACTTTTATTAGTATAGTTTATATAGCATAAAAAAGATGGTTCCAGTCAGTCACTTGTAATCAATGTATAATTTAATAGATAGTATGTATTGTTGTATGAGGTTCAATGTTTAGTAGACGTAATGGAGAGAAACACACCGATGGTCTTCCATTATACTTACAATTACGAGCTCTGTATACTTACAATGACAGAGCAGACTATAACGACGGAACATCTATAAATGTTTGATTTTTGTGACAGAATTGGTACTTTGTATTGAGCTAGGAGTCAATCTTTGTGGTGCTCAACATTCATTTTGTACAATTACCGCTTTATAAACGAGACAGACTACATTCAATGACTTCTAAGTGAAAAGTTACTGAAGTTACGGCAACAAGAAATCTCTCTTAATCGCGTATTGTCCGATTACAGGCTATCGAAGAGTACCCAAGTATCAATTTTATCCGATAACAGCTATAAGTGAAGTGGGATATTGACTACCGAACATTACTAAATATTTTTGTATCGAGGACTACCAAAGACTACAGTACTGTGTTTAGTATCTCCTAATACACTACAATGTTTGTTTGTCAATTTGACACCGTCAATTGTCGAAATAATAACAAAAGAAGATGTTTGACGTCCAAACCACGAGTATTGTTAAATAGGGTCTTTTTCTTTGTATTGGTTTTAAGGCATATTTTGTCGATGTATAGGATGCTGAAATGTAGGTCCATCAATTTGTCAGAAGAAACATCCAAGTCTGTAATCAAATAACGTCGTTTTCTTTAAATATATAATCCAGAAATTGTTTTATAGTTGACCAAATTGATACATAAAGATTGTCTAGTAAAAACAAGAACATGTAAATCACTCTCTTGAGTTCTATTTTTAGTTTAGAAGAAAAATACGTCTTTTTGCCGCTAGAACAAAAAGATGAAATCGTGTATCTTTAGACGAAATAATTAATCAACTTTAGATGAAATAATTAATCAAATGACGTCACTAAACCGTCAAATGGAACGGGATTTGTCAAAGAATTGGGGTAAGAGAAACAATGAAACCATTTATTGCTGAATGAGTGTGAACCGTATTTAATCTCGATCACAAAAGTTGTATCATTGTTTAAGAATGTGTAAATTTATGATGGGTATATTCTCATGGATTTCCGATACAAATTTGACAACAAAATTTTCAATCGACTAAATTTCAACTTCAACTTTTGATATTGTTAGTGCGTACCTTGGCTCAACATTGAGACCTAAACATAACATATTGAACAGCGTTAAGAGCATATATCCACGCCATCTAACTTGATGATTTGTTTCAAAAGCAGATTATTATTTGCTCACATTCGATGCTGAAATATATGCTTTTTCTTGTCTTGGTTTTTTTGGTTGGTCATGACCAATAGTACGTGACAAAAAATGATAGTTTAACAACACAAATCTTCCAGTGATCAAACGGATAAAACCAATTCGAACATAAACCAACTGTAAAGTAACATTTTCTATGTTTCTACTGTACACGTTGTGAATCAATGATGAATGAATCATTAAATACAATATTTGTAAATTGAACGTAGCCATAATAAAAGTAATGATTGAAATGAAATGGTAAAATTCCGTCGACAAAACAGTCCAAGACTACTATTCTATCATCGGAAAGTAAGGTTTGGAAAGTAATGACTCCCTTATACTGGCAATAAATTTAAGCTGGTGTTGAAACCTGTATTGAAATTCATATGATGATTTGTTTTCAAACTTTTGAAAGTGTTTCTAAGAATTTCCATTATATCTGGTGACTATCTATCAAGTGCTTACTGATCGAACTAGTACTTCAACTTTCTAAGGAATCCAATTTAAATACAGAATGTTTAATATACGTGTTTCAATAGTTAAATATATCATAAGTATACTCCAGTATGTCAATATTGCACTTGTTTGATCTCATTATCACCTTCCCTATTTTACTACGTACAATTTGCTGATGAATAGTAGCCATTGATTATATTCCTAAAGTAATTATGTTTACTTCACATGTATATTGGATGTATATTTATTAAATATAAATGAACACTAAAGTACAATTATTTACTGCTATAGACTATGTACTATGTTCGTCAATGTTAATATATTAAAATGATAGATTAATATGAATTAAGGCATTGCCTATAAGGGTATTTAATAAATATTAGATAACCGCTAGGCTATGTTTGTAGATATAGACACGGGTCCCAGTTGGTATGCATTATCCAAGGCTTGAAGGGAGATAACAAATGCATGCAATCATTGTGAATTGTAATCTTTATACAGCACACAAGTCAATCAATCAAATTGTCATAATTTGATTCCAATTCAATAAAATCAAAGACGTACCTTGTTGTACTGTATTGTAGTATTGTATGCCTACTTTAAGATGGTTTATTTATATTCAGAATATAGATATATTACAGCCTCCGACGTTTGTCTTTCGTCCTTATCCGCTTGGAAAATCGAAGATGTTATTACATAAGCAACAACATATGGACCCTCCTAGTACACAAGTTTGTCCACCACAAATAATTAATGCACCAGTCAGTTGCATCCCCAGTTCCCCCGACCACAGGGATCCATGGCGGATAGCCAGAGAGACAGCCATGTTTTTACCATCCAGCTTCCCCCGCAAGGCAGGGGAAATTTAGGATTTATTCTGCGAAAACCTATAGCCTAAAGACAATATTTACCGGTAGATGTCAGGGGAAATGCGGGAGATTTTACCATCAGCTTCCCCCGCTGGCCGTAGAAGGGCCGTTGTTTTTGACAACTCAAAATTCCAGAGCGCCCTTCCCCCGTGGCTGGGCTGCTGTGGATGAAACTAACTGGTACATAAGTCTTATACACACTGACAGTAACAAAATAATCTCATAAACATTGCTTTGACAAGCTATACATTGAGACATAGAATTGTTGATTTGCATTGTTCAGTTGTTGACATGGAACGAATTGTAGCCTACTTACGTTAAAGCATCTGGTATGATCTGAGTGTTGATATCATTGTAAAGCTACGTAAAAATGTCTATTAAAGACCAATTTCCTCGGAGATCGAGTACTGTCATGATAAATCGGCTATTTAAATGAAAATTTCACGTTTATTTTTGATGTTTCTTAAAACATCTTCCATGTGAAACGGGCGCATGGAAAAAATCTCGCAAACGCTCGCAATGAATTGGCTAGTGACACGGTCCACGGTCATGGGGAGTAGAGGTATTTCTTACTTCCCTTTGTTTTTTAAAAATAGTTTGTTTTATTTATTACACATTTTTTTAAAAAATAATAATTAATTGAAAGAGAACGATAGGCTCAACCGTTTACAGCTTACTATTTTTTTTATATTCCAAGGACCATTCACCTCGGAAAACTGCCTGAAATTTTTGACCGGAAATAACTTTTTTTGAAAGCATTAGTACCTGCTGAGACTCAACGAAAATACGCATGTCACCCGTATTACCGGTCTGGGTATTTTCAATAGCCTATTACTAACATTACTAAATTAAATATTTACAATAGTTGTTATATTGGACATGGGAATGTAATAATTAGACAAATATTTCAGAAAAAAACTTGAGGTTATTGTCCTGCAACGCTTTAGTCTTAACCTGAAAATACATTGTCTTAATTTTCCGTCCACGAGTTTCATCTTCTACAGTACCTGTATTAGTTATGGCAACTAAATTCATATGGTGTTACGAGTACCACTCAAAGATAAGAAGAAAATTTCACGTATAGAAAGAGTTGGCAGAATAAATATCCAAAGTTCTTAGTTATGTACCGCCGCATTATGTGGTAAATCTACAATAAGTTTGAACTCCCCACGTGATGATTCCAAGATTTACTGTTTAAATTAAAACGTCTAAATAATAGTTACTTCGGTTAACGGACATTCTTGGACTCATACCTGCCTAATTAATAGATTCATGTTTCTATCAAAGATAACATGGAAATGTCACATTTCCCCACTGCAAGTGACGCGATATCACACTTATGTAACGTATATTAGACTTACGAATCTATCCCCTCCGATCATCTTACATAGAAAGTCGACAGTATATGCCACAAATTTGACCACAGTTCTATGGCTATCAATCAAGGAGAATATCTAATATCCTATGAAATAAAGAGAAATTTGGCGGGACAGAGACAAAATCCTGGATTTAGCTGTACTCGGTTCAAAGACGTTTTGTCAGTTAATTCTTCAATACTTAACCATAGAACTATTGATGTATATTACTCTGCATTCATCACCCGTGTAGCTGATTGATTACTTTCCTCTATAACATTGTCAGTGACGTCTGGCTGATTATTTTTTATCATTTTAAAACTTACAAGCTCGGAGATTCAGGAGGTGGAATTGTGATTTTACCACCCTTCATTCTTTACAATTAGGCTTTCTTATCTCATAACGATTGAAACATGCTGCTAAATTAAAATACAAGTGCAAGCGATTCATTAGATATTACCAGTATTTGATGACCTCGTGGTAGAGCGTCCACTTCGAGGGCGACAAGTCACCCATCCAAGGCAGACATCGCCATACCAAAGACAAAATACGAGTATGCGTTTACCAGTAATTCCCCTGCGCTTAGAAGGAGTGCAATAAACTCTGTTCAACGTTTTGTGTTTAGGTACCAATGATGAGTCAAATTACGCACCAAAATGATGTCAGTGGTGTGCGATGAAATAAACGTGCAGATCAAAGTGTTGTGACTATGTTGTCACATTTGTACCTGCAATCCATGAGGATTTACCAAGTGCAAACAGTAATACTTGAACAGTAATATAACTGTTTGTGATCGAGATTAAATACTGTTTACAGTCATTCAGCAGTAAATCGTATTCACTGTTTCTCTTGCGACAATTCTTATTTGACAGATCACATTCCTTAAGAAATGTCTGTGACGTCATTCGATTAATAATTTCCTCTAAAGTTGATTCATTATTTCGTCTAAAGATACACAATCTCATCTGATTGTTTTCGCGGGAAAAATACGTATTTCCCCCAAATTAAACAATATAATTCATCCTGAATGATTTACATATTCTTGCTTCTTTACTAGACTAGATCTTCTTTGTGCTTGGTGTATCAATTGTGTCAACTATAAAACAATTTTGTTTGGTATTCCTCGATAGTCTTCGATAGGTCTCGGTAGTCTCCGGGGTTCAATTCCCAACTTCACTGAAAGCTGCTATAGAAAAACTTAAAAATTTCGGTAGTGTTCGGTAGCCTTCGGGAGTCATTATCCCACTTATATGACATCTGTTTTCGGACAATACCAGATGAAGAGAGATTCCTCGTTACCAGAACTTAGCAACCATTCACTTAAAATCCATCAAATGTTGTCTGTCTCGTTTTTAAAGCGGTAATTGTACAACGATGAATGTTAATCTACACCAAGATGGACTCTTAGCTCAATACAAAGAACCAATTCTGTCACAAAAATAAGTCTTCACTGTCTATATGCGTATATAGGGTTTGTTATTTGCAGCAGAATGGGAACCCATCAGCGTTTTAATCTACGTTAATATATACTAGGACAATCTATGAGGTGTTTTGATTGTGGGCTAGCGGACAGTGCACATGTCTATTTTTATGTTTGTTGCTTCTTTACTTATCTATGATATGTTGTTATCAAATACATTTGGATAAGCACAGAAACTTGGAACTTTTATGTTTTTAAGTCCGTTGATGCAGGTACGTATGTCAAAATTGCAATATCATAGCACTGTATTTGCATTGCTTTGAACATCTCTTTTTTGGAGAAGAGGTCAGTGAAAACAAATGTCTTAATCAAACAGCCACATACTTATACACATAATATATATAAAAATATGACATAAATTAGTGAAATTGCTATGTAAGTCCACAAAAATCGATTTATGCCATATAAACCCTACTGTTAAAAGTTCATGTAAATAAACATGCATAACGTAGATTTGTATCTTATTACCGAGTGATCTATTGAAGTGCTGCCGAGGAGAGGGAATGTGCTAATTTATTTTCTACGATCCATATCACGTACGCGCGTGCTCATAACAATCATTATGAAATATACATTGACTCATTGGTATCCATAAATATACTTTTTCTGTAACATGACGTTTACGTTTACTAACATGCAAGCGATATATTAAATATCTATACAATAGACTTTTCCAATGCAAAGACATGGTTCAAGTGTAACACATTCGGTGCGGTGTTTATCAGATGTTGTACGCAATATACACGTACATGACGTCTGATATTTAATACTGTTCGGCAGAAACACGTTGTTTCCGCATTTTTAAGGCGCAATATGTAAATTAACTGATCAGCGATAAAGTCGCCAATAATTATGGGAACACATACTTTAGTACCCTATGTATGTGTTGTCGTTTGGGTCAATAGTTCAAATCCACTATCCCGCTTTGCAAGGTCAACATGTTATGCTTGCATATTCAATAATATAATATCGAATCAGACGTGAAATGCAGAATTCAATAGAAACAGAAGAGCACGAAAGGACGTAACATATAATACACGTACACGATAATATACAACTTAACAAGAAATTATAAATAAACAAGGTCATATATAATACTCCAGAAGCATGCAAAAAGATAATATCGAATCAGACAAGGTATTCACTAACGCCTTAATAGAAATAAAACATTACATGACTAGCCACTGTAGATTGTTTGGGTGAACACTGATTTGAAATTGATTCAACATTGTACTTCGTTAGTCCTAATGAACTGAGAACTTTCAAAGAATTACCGTCCGTCATTACACATTCAAATGTGGATCCTCTAGAGCGTACTAGTTGTACGTGAAATAAGTAATGTGTGTGGAATAAGTAATTCTAAGCATTTGCATTTTAAATCAACTTTATGGGTGTAAAAGGTAGGAAATAGTCTCACCCCGGAGAAAATGCCTTCTGGTGATAGTTAGAATTGCAGAAATTATCACCTTGCTATCTTCATAATCATGTTAACTTTACTGAGAATTAACATTTTCTAATGAAAAAAGAAAGCGGACAGATTTTATGGAGTGCTTAAGTAACAATGAGAAGGCGTTATTTTCAGTTGTAATAGCGCGACTTACAGTTATCGCAAACAGTTTTCTGATAAATGTATTTAAAAATGCACCAAAACCCTAGTGCATGTATCATGATATCGTCTGGTTGAAAATAAAAACATCTATCAACATTTTTGTACGCTGTGTTCAAAGTCGTCTAATTATCAAGTAAGACGAAATTATCCTGACATAGGACACGAGGGTTAGATAAATATAAAAAGTTCCCTAGATAGGTAATTACTAGAATTATATTGCTATTTAAAATGAATATTTGACATCAACATGGAAGACAAATCTATCAGATTTAATCTCTCCAAGGGATTGTGTTCTCTTGTCACTTGATGAGTGAAGTCTATC
Organism: Spisula subtruncata; assembly: GCA_963678985.1. Lineage (NCBI taxonomy): Eukaryota > Metazoa > Mollusca > Bivalvia > Venerida > Mactridae > Spisula > Spisula subtruncata. Next base: position 8,871,937 of record OY787673.1, on the reverse strand, counting down.
GTGACTTGTAAGGACCAGTTTTTGGAAGGTGATTCATTCAATCGTCTTCTATAGTAAGCACTTCCCCGGAAGTGGCGTGGACCTAAACACGCATATACACATCCTTACACCTGTCGAAAATAGTTCGACGATATTCGTGCAACTCGGAACATGAAATGTCCAAAATATTATATATTTCAGTAATTTAAATGTTTGATAAAATACATACGTATATTTACAAGCGTACTCTTTACGAAAACAGCTTTAAAACACTACTTGGAAGGCGATCTTCTATAGTCATAACTTCCCGGAAGTGGCGTGGACCTAAACACAAATATACACATCCTTACACCTATCGAAAATAGTTCGACGATATTCGCGCAACTCGGAGCATGAAATGTCCAAAATATTATATATTTCAGTAATTTATATATTTGATAAAATACATACGTATATTTACAAGCGTACTGTTTACGAAAACAGCTTTAAAACACTTCGAGTCTGCGGTACATTTTGAGCGGTCACAATTCAGGACGAAGCGTATGAACTACAAGGGAAGTAACTCCGTTTTGTTTGAGAAGAGTTACTGAGTAAATTTCACTTTAGTATGCGGCTTTTTAAAGGTAATTTTGATTGTACGAATCATTCCAACGGACTCGTTGTGCAACGCATTTGAGTAGCATAGATTGTTTGTTCTCGTTTTCACGCACGCGCTAATTAACCTTGGAATCACTGAATCACAACGTTTGCAGTGCGTGTATAATCAATCCTGATAATAAGCTCCGCCCCCAATACTATAATTCAGTTCAGGTAAATTCCGCCGCTCGGTATCGGCGCACTTCTTTTGAAGGCGCAGTCTATTTTTGCTAGGACTATTTACCACGTATTAATTTTGTAACGGCATTTAGTCTCCGTACGAAGAAAAATTAACCAACTTAAACTGCGTTTAAAATTTACGTTCGAGTTAGTATGTTGAATCTGGTTTAATAAATATAACTTAGTATTGAATATATGGTTAATGTATTGATGGTTTATAAGTTTATAAAGGACGTTGTAACGAGTGTAAATGTTTAAATTATCAGCAGACTTTAAAAAAGGAAACAACTCTTTTGGCATATACCGATAGTCTCCCTTTGTTAGCTTCATGATGCATTTATTTCTACTAAATAACATCAACGAGTATATACGATTTTCGGATTTGAAAAGAATAATGACTTATTAAAATTTATCATTATGCATAACACCTCCACACCTAAATGTTCCCATTTGAATGTTAGATTCATGAAACCAGATTAGATTCATGTTAGATTCATTTGTCATTTATGAACTAATCAAACAAATGAAAACTGATTTGTGTGCCAAAACTCGATTATAAGGACTGATTTGCGGTGATACCCATGAACAAGGCTGATTGGGCTGGATTCAAAAGTGATATGAAGGTTTTTTGGTGACAATTATGCCAACTCGGCCAAAACTGACCCAAATGCATCATGGAACAGCTAAAAGGCAGAAATAGACAGACTGTCACCCCTACACATCCCCACCAGGTCATGCACTGGAGAATCGCCTTCCATCAGTACTTTGAGTACTTTGATTCTATGTTGAGACTGTGTGAGGCAGCGGCATTAGTCATCGTCGGTTACTGAACAGTTATTAAAATTACCAATACGGTCCCTTTTGGTCAACAAATGGAAAGTTTGAAACGGTACCACGCGATACTAAAGTAGCACTATTAGTACACAACGGTCAATAGTATATTAATTACGATAATATTAGTATGGACATGTGCACATTATGTCACCTTTGGGGTAAAATCATTGATTGTTATTGACCAGTTCTATCATTTAAGATCGTCAAGTTATATAACATAACCGATGGGGTTTTTTACGTATTGTGGTTTCAGACTAAGTTTCGAGTTTCTAGATGTAAACATAGCAAATTCGACAGGGGAGGTAGCACAGCACTAAAGACACACAAACAACACACACAAAAATCATTATCACAAAAACCTACACAATGAGCAATGCAGTATGTGGTCCCACATTGAAACAGAATAGCGTATGATGGACATATGAACACCCACAATAATTAAACTGAAATATACACTAGTTCCAGCTAGTTAAGTCAAGCCCTGGCTATATAACCAACTTGAGACAATAACTGTTCAAAGTGTGCCGTTTAATACAAAAATAATGTAAGACTGACACATGGCAGACATTTTTTTTTATCAGTATTCAGACAATAAATGTACCCAGACTGTTATGAGAATTCTGTTTATCTTAGTGCTGCAATTTTCTTAGAGTCCATATTGTTGAAATATGTAATTACTTTAGTTCCCAAATTGTAGATTTTTCCAGAAAAGTGTTCCATTAGTGTATATTAACGTGTTAAGGTCAATCGTCAAATTTGCTATTACAAGCTATTATTATAATCGCTCTCGACACCTCAGTCCTGATAGTATGGTAAATATCACCTCAATGGAGTGGTAAGGAAGCCATGTTTTTAGTTTTTATGCTGAACGTCTATCACGTATGTCGTCTTTGGTAGATGCTATTTGTCGTGGATAGAACTAGTAACTTGTACTACTCGAAGCCTACGCTCTACCTAAAGGATGTCGTGGTGGAAATGAAATACTAGTATATCTAATGAATCGCTTGAACATGTATCTTAATTCGGCTCGCTATATCTAACTATCGGAAATATACATTTCATATATGAAAGCGTTTCACGAAATACTTAATTCAGCATGATTTACCAAAGTTAACGTTCGGAGATAAGAAAAATATTATGGAATACGAGGCCTGATGGTAAAGGAAGAAGGGTGGTAACATAGCTATTCCACCTCCTGAATCCCCGAGATTGCAAGTTTTAAAATGATAGAAAATAATCAGTCATACGTCACAGACAATGTTATAGAGAAACTTAATCAATCAGCTACACGGGTGATGAATACGGAAAAATATCCCTCAATAGTTCTATGGTTAAGTATTGAAGAATTATCTGACAAAACGTCTTTGAACCGAGTTTAGCTAAATCCAGGATTTTTCTCTGCCCCGCCAAATTTCTCTTTATTTCATGGGATATTAGAAATTGTCCGTGATTGATAGCCATATAACTGTGGTCAAATTTGTGGCCTATACTGTCCACTTTCTATCTAAGATGATTGGAAGTGTGAGAATCATTAGTCCTGGATAACAAATGAACGTTACATAAGTAACACTTATATCGCGTACACTTGCATTTTTGGAAACGAAACATTCTCATTTTCATCTTTGATAGAGAAATGAATGTGTTAATTAGGTAGTTATGAGTCCAAACATTTCCATTTTATTTAAACAGTAATTCTTGTAATCATCGCGTGGGGAATTCACACTTATTGAATATTTACTATATAATGAGGAGGTAAATAACCAAGAACTTGGTATATTTATATTGCCAACTCTTCGTATTTGTATATTTTTCTGATTTAATTACAACGTGTAAGGTGGAATATTATATTAACATTTCTATCGAGCTGGTTGTAGATCGTATTTTTTTAGATTTTTGTAAGGATTAAGTGTTAATGGTTATGATCAGTCTAAGACACGACACAAAGAAGCCTCAGTTATAACTAAGAACATCCACAAACACTGTCTTTTTTAGACAAAGCCTCGTGCGTCCATCATAAAAACTAAAATCCTGGCTTCTCTACCCCTCCATTGAGGTGATGTTTACCATACTATCAGGAATTAGGTGTCAATAACGATTATAATAATAAGTTATTAGAACAAGTTTGACAATTGACCTAAACACGTTAGTATAACCTACTTGAACACTTACTCGTATTAGCGTGCCGAGAAATGTACAACATGGGAACTATAGTAATTATATATTTCACCATTATATGGACCCTAAGAAAATTGAAGCACTTGAAGATAAACAGAATGCTCTGCTGACATAATAGTCTGGGCACATTTATTGTCTGAATAGTGATGAAAAAATGTCTGCCATGTGCCAGACTTACATTAATTTTGTATTAAACGACACACTTGGAACGGCTATTTCTCAAGTTGGTTTAATGGCATGGTTTTCACTTAACTGGCTATCCAACGTAATAGTGTCTGCTACTAGTGAATATTTCAGTTTAATTATTGTGTGTGTTACAAGTCCACCCGCCAATGTTTCAGTCAAATAAAGTATTGCTCGATTATGTTATTCTGACACGTATACGCCTATCAAGAGGGTAGCAGAAGGATTGGAGAAAAAGCTAGACACCCCCTCCGCCTGGTAAAAATTCTACTGAACCAGAGCATGATTCAAGCCAACTACATGTAGTAACCTTAGCATTCAAGCACGCTTTTATCGCCACCTATCCCCTCCCTCACAAAACAACTTGCACAACTAGTTTCAATTGCTTGATATGGATAACAACTATGACTATATTTGTGTACGTGATGACGTTTACGGTCGACACAATGATCAAACCGAGGTCTGTGAAGTTAGAAAGATTGAAAGTTGATTTCACATCTGCCAGAAGTGAACTCAAATATAAACGGAGAAGGAAAGTCATATATTACACATTTGATTTCACATCTGCCAGAAGTAAACTAAGACTCCGATACCAATTGCTAGCATCGATATCTCAAACTCTCAACCAGAATGACATAAGTTTGATTAACGAAATGGATAGTTTCTCTCTCACACTAAAGCTTTTGGGTGCTCCACTCGAACCCATCCTTGATATCGAAACTGAAAGACAATTTCTGACACTTGCATATGCATACATAGTGCAATGTCTGAACATTTACACTGACCTGACATAGTCATCATTTTGCTGATATGATTAACATATATTGATCTCATCATAACAAGATAATCACTGTACATATGCATTCTATTTATGTATTTCACTTACCAGTATTGTAATTATTTATTGATTGCTTGATTGTTTCCTAATAATTGTATATATATATCGATGGCTTAGAATTAGAAGGTCGTAAGTGCCACTTACGACCTTTTAAGATTCATACATATTTAGAATAAGCATCATAAGGCGCTTCTTATGAGCCCATTTTCATAAAAATCTGAACTTGTCATGTTGACCAAAATGAAGTTGTAAAAGTTTGTTTTACCATAAGTAAAGAGTAAATGTCAGGCAGTTTTTCGTGTTTTCTCACAATACCGATTTGGTAGTTACGACCTTCTTGTACTAAGCCATAGATATAGAGGGAATTAAAGTGTTGAAGTTGAAGTTGACCTTACAGTTAACAACCCACTTCACAAACCTATCACACCACACTGTTGTGACATAAGTAACTTTGTTTTATATATGGAATATATGAGTAGCTGCATTTCCACATTCAACGTTACTTTAAAGTACCAGACGCTCGAGTGTATACGATATGTGCAGAAAATTAATTCAAACAACACTAAAATAACTCGTAAAATACAAATTTCTCAGTTTGGAGTTTTACACTAAATCATATTTTGGAAATATCGCAAATGGACTTCACATTTATACAGATGCGTGATACATGATATATGAGTAGACTTAATACTACACATATCGATCATTGATATTTCACTCTTCATTGGTTACGATATAAAATTCTTTAATTATTGAACTGCCATCCACTTGTCAGAAATAGCATATCAATTATACATATTTGTCAGACGAAATGAAAGTAATGTTTAAGAGGCTATTCACTAAAACATTGGCAAAACCTAATCCGTTGGTTTTATGTTGTTTGCTGTGCGTTTTTATTGAATTTGTTTATTGTATTTAATCAGTTATGCGTTATATAAGAGCGATTATGTTTAATTTAATAGAGTATTATTAATCAATATTATACGCAAACTTTTAATGATTGCAGTATAACCACGTGGTACGGGAAAGTGATCAATATTAATTAACAGGTGATGTATTGATTGAAATTATCAGACTCGCGATCAGATATCAATTAGTGTAAAGTTGTGCATTTCAATATTCATAAATTTCAATAGTTGGTTTTATCACGGATGCTTTTCAATGTTTTAGACATCCAATAGTCTCTTATAAATCCATTACGATTGGTCACATCGCTGGCTAAGAATGAGAAAATCTTGTGAGGTCTTATAAGACTGATACATATTTGATATATACATCAAAAGGCGCTTCTTGTGAGCATATTTTCATAAAAATCGGAACTTGTAATGTTGACAAAAATGAAGGTGTAAATGCATGTTTTCCTCATAAGCAAAGTCCTTTCTGTGGTGCTTTTTCTCAAAATATCGATTTTGTACTTACGACCTTTTCATTCTAAGCCAGCGATATGTCTGCCTGTAACCTTGTTAGCCATGCGATTCCACCGGATCTGCTTGGCTTTGAAATGCGATGCGTTGACTTGAAAACAGTACCGTTTTAAGCCATCAAAGTTAAATAAAGTACGCTTTTCATACGCAAAATAACTACATTATTTGCACAAGCTTGTACCAGGGTACCATTTGAATTCTGATTGGGAAACAGATAATACAAATGTACTCGTACAAATATAATACATAATTTACATGTGTCAGGTATTCAAAACGAAACGTTCAATAATTTATAAGTGCATTCTACTTTTTATTCCATTTGCGTTATGTTTATAAATTCTATATACATTTGTACATGTATTCGTGTTTCATAGATTGGCAACTATCTTTTAACGTCGTTTTGTTTCAAAATGTCACTTTAAAAAATGCCCAGATGAGTCTTTACATTCCAAACCAACATCACGAAACGATATAAATATCCAACTCAGTCATATAATTGATAATACACGATTATGGAGGCTGAAGACCATTAACATAGGAGAGCGCTTCGTAGCGCTTACCTCTGCAGGCCATCCATGCCTTTTATATTTAATTGAACGGGGGTAACTGAATGAAGACGCTCGGTAGCGCTTTGTCCATGTAGAAACGGATTCCCGATCTCGTTAGTCGAGTTGGATTTAAATATAACGATTACATGACCTTGTTTTTGCACGCACATATACACACGTAGAGAATGGATGAAATAAATGAATGTGATTGAACCGTGTGTATACTTATAATGTGCGTGTATCAATCGAAATGCTACATTGGCTGGCAATGTTTTATAAATTACGCCTGGCAAAATGTAAACATTTGCATGTGTATATATATTTGATTGAAATTGAAAACATTGTCAACCAAACATAATAATAGCTTTGTTAGTTTTACTCGTACAACTGCTGTTGACATTGTTCAGTCAAATGCAACTGGGGTACCGTTTTATCAACATACTTACGGAAAACGTAAACTTACGTTCAAATTTAAATTCGGTGTAATTCTTTAACAGCAGCACATTGGGGGCAGATATTATTTGTTGGTGTTCATTATCTGAATATTGATTAGTATAAAAGCTCAATTTATAGTTGTAAAAGTATCATAAATAATTAAAATTTGATCGTAAGTTTACGATTTCCGTAAATGCTTTGATAAAACAGTACCCGGAATAGGAATGCTGTAATAATACGGTTATGGTGTTCCATAGTAATGGATCGTGCAGACCATTAGGGAAAACCGTAAACGGGAAATAATTCTAAGTGCTCTTCAGTAAGATAGGAAAAGGGGGATACAAACATAGCCAAATATATCAAAAATGCATAGCATAGGTTTTAATTGATTATGCCATATACTGCATCACAGAAGAGAATGTTTTAGAATAGTTTGTTACATTAGCTGTACCTAGGGATGTAAGGTGGCATAGTGGTTGGCTATCTAAACAACCAATATAGGGGGTTTCTAGTTCGAAACTGAGGCAAAGGGCACTGTGAATTTCAGAAATGCTTTTCTGCTTTTCCTACCCAACTCTAGATGAGGTCGCAGGAAATCAACCGTGTATATATAGGTGCTACATATATACCGGGAAAGCCAGGACTTACAAAAGTTGTTAAGTATATTTTATATACCGGGAATGCCATAGAACCAAGCCGTCTATTCGGGAAAAACTAGGGTAGGGGTAGCGGATTTTCTGTATCAACCTATCTATGGTTTCCGCATCATCCTCTTATCTCGCGGGGAGTTTGTGCTGACAATTTAATGCATATCAAGTGATGTGAGTAAAAGTATATACAATTTAAGCAATGGAGAATAGAGAGTGAGGAGTAAAATTAAAGTTCAAAGGAGCAGTGATAGTAATAGGTAAAAGTATAGTTTTAAAATATAAAAGATACTGTAATTTAAGGCATATGTGGAAGATAGTACGCACTGCCTCCTTGAACGTTTCTAAGGTAGGCAGCATGACTATGGTGGTTGTTAAACTGTTTCACTTTATGAATGCGAACAGTCTCATCCCTCGAAACCAGAGAAAATGAACCAAAAAGGCAAGAACAAAACCGAATGGCCACGCATTGCGGCTGTCTCAAACGAACTCAAAAAATTAACAACATACTACATGTCGCTGGCTTAGAATGAGAAGGTCGTAAATACGTACAGAAGCGATAGTTTGAGAAAACAACAAAACATGTTTGAAAAGTATTCTTTACTTATGGTGAAACAAACTGTTTCAACTTCAGTTTGGTCAACATGACAATTTCCGATTTTCATGAAAGTAGGCTCATATGAAGCGCCCCGTGATGCTGATTTTAAATATTATCATTTTAATAAGTTCGTACGTAGTAGTTATGACCTTCTCATTCTAAGCCAGCGATGTACGCTCGAACAAAAGTATGCACAGTAAAAGTGTGAAACATCTCTAAAACCCAACCACAAACACGCGTGTACGCAAATGAGGAAATAAAGTATTATATTGTACTCTAAGAACAACAGCTAAAGTTTATACAAGAAGAAGACGTGGATATCTATAGAGGTTTTATAACATGAATCCAAAGAAGATCCTAAGGTATCCTAAGGTATAGTTCCATGTCTACAAATACTATGAAATAAGTGTTGACGTATATATTGTTCGTTATATCACCGTGATTTCTCTTTTGATTTCTTAATAAAAGTGCGCATATTAAAACACTCAAACTCCTGAGTGAGTTGAAGAAACATGTAGATCTACCGCAAGTCGCAAGTGGTTCAATTAAAACATCCAAACTTGAGAAATTTGAAAAGCCAAAGTATCTTACCTGACGTTAGAATAATAACATCAGTCACCAATATAAGAATCATCAACGTTAATTTATCCATAACTTTGCGTGCTAACATCATATAGTGAATGATGTCAATTATCGGCAGTACATGGAGTATACCACACTACCGATCACTATAGTAAGGAGTTCACTTAAATACAAGCTATTGGCAATTCACGAGGATATCCAATACTAAGTGCTAACGAGCTCGTGTTAGCGATATATACTTCATGTTCCATGTAAGGAACTTCTAGAGAAAGGTCTTTCCTTGAAAAGTAAGTAAATGTACTGCTACTAGTATGTTAAACGATAAAAAGTAAATAATGACACACTGCACGAAATATTTATTAGAGTATTCCTGTGCTATTGGTTGAATCAATGGTCTTAAACTGTAGATGCTCATAACGATGTGAAATATTTAAAAATAAAAACTCTACAAAAGTGTAGTTTGAAGAATGTATCTATATACAGCGCCGTAACTACACTGAGGCCAGCCGAGGCAGCTGCCTCGGCTAAAATTTGCACATCTAACATTTTGTTAGGAATATTAGTCTTCATTCAACTTATATCCAATAAAATGCCTGGATAACAAAAATATTAGAAGCTGTTGCATGTTATGAACAAGAAGTGCAACTTGAGGCACTCGATTTGCACCTTAATGTAGTAGTAGTTTGTGTTGTAAACCTGTACTTCTGATAAATTATGATTTTGTTTCTCGCTCGCTTCACTTGAGAAGTAGTTTGTGTGCCATTCAACTTGTAGAAACAGAACTTTTTTCTGACTCGCTTCGCCTGCCACATAACATAAATGTGTAGAGAACGAGTTTATTAACCTGCGGCCTTGAGCCGCAGGTTATATTTGTATGCAACAAGAAAAATTTCCATGTAGGGGCACGTGACCTGTTCTGGATGGTTTACCATTTCAAAAAAAAAATTAAAAAAAATCAGCATTTTTTAAGAATGTCGTGAACCAGACTAATACCATTTTTTAAAATTTTTTTATTGAGATTCGTATAGATCTATTTTATTTTATTTTAAAATAAAGTATTAACCGTAATTTACCCCTTTAAGTAATAATTAATAAGAAAAAAATGTGTTTCGAAATGTGTTTTAAACGCGCACTTGACCTTTCGTTAGTCTGGTTCAAGCGTTCAAAACTAAATCCAAAAAAATGAAGCACTTTGTGCGAATGTCGTAAACCAGACTAGATCGATCACTATTATTTTATGTTTTATTTAAAATAAAGTAATGTAAATTAATAACTATAATTATTTGTTTTACCCCTTTAAGTAATTAAAAATAAGAAAAAAATGTGTTTCCATATGTGTTTTGGCGTGCACCTGCAGTCTGGATTACATCTCCTTGATCTCCGTTAACTAGGTCAGGACGCGTCGGCATTAAACACCCAAATCTTACCCAAATCTTAACCAAATAGTAACGTTTTTACCCAAATACTTGTATTTAACTTACAATATGGGGTTGATTAACTGAATTACGCATTTTAATGACCAGTGATGACTAAATAAACGTAAACTAGCAAGTTTTTCGGCAAGACTCGGCCCAGAATCATTTCGAACCAGCGTTTGTCCATAATATTTGCACGTCGTGAGAATCGCTTTATTTTACTTTCTGACTCTACGGGCGCCGATATCAAAAATTTTTTACCCAAATTTTTTGTATTTAATAAACTATTTGTCGTAAATAAACTATATTACGCATTTGAATAACTAATAATGAAAATAGCACCATTTTTCGGTAAATTATACTAGGTAAATACCCAAACACACATAAGCCTACTCAATCAGAGAGGTTTGTAAAATTCCGCATTTTTCGGCGGGGACTTGGACTTTTAATTGTTTCTTCGGCTCACGTGTGTTCATTACTCATTGTACACGTATCGTGTTGTTACTGATGCGAGTCTTTGCTCAGCTGGTAAAGTGTGCTGCCTCCCCTGTCCGAGTTCCTCATACCTTTATATCAAGCCTTATTAACATCTTAAAAAGTTCTAGTTTTTAAAATGATAAAAAATGTCTCTCACAATACTGGTCTGTAAAACAATTGGCCGCAGGAACTATTTAACTTGTATAATATGACCTGCAGCTCGGGTAGATAATGCGAGGATTAATCATACCATGTAGAGAACGAGTTTGTGTGAGCTTGGAAAAACCATGCATCTTTGAGGATTAATCATAGCACACGATTATATGCATTTGTAATCAACATGAATAAAATCATGCAGAAAACGAAACGAGTTCGAGTGGACTCGGGACAAATAGTCCATGTTGTCGGGCTCGCTTTGCTCGCAAAATAATGTATAACATCGTGTAGAAAACGGACGATTTTGAGTGGACTCGGACAAATAGTCCATATTTTCGGGCTCGCCAAATATTTTTTCTATTACATTCTTTTTATCATGTAGAGACGAATTCGGACGTCCCGTTCTATAAACACCCCCATCAAGACTCAATTTCGCACCCCTTTCGAAAAATTCTAGTTAAGCAGGCCCTGATCCAGTTTCTGAGTGGGGAGGGGCACACGGTATGTACAGGAGTCGAAATTACAACCAATACTTACACTCAGCACTCAAATATTGAAATTCCTTCTTTTCAGGTTCAAAGCGGCATTTTTTTAGAACGAGAAGTTGAAGTTATGTTGAATAGGTGCTAAATATTATCATTTGCTTGTTTCCCATTGAAATTTAGTGTATTTATAAGATATAAGTGTAATGTATCAGCCTGAGCGCAGAGTGCGGTACTCAGATTCAACAATTACATTTTTATCTCATAAATAGCATATAATTGCATAGATAATGTATCAAATGCTATTTCAACATTAAAATAGTAATTATATACATTTTCCTTATTTATATTTGCAATCCAGAACAAATAATAGCTCATTATATAACATTTTCAATATTTGAGTGCTGAGTGCTGAGCGTAAGAATTGGTTGTAATTTCGGGCCCAGGAGTCGAACCCCATACTGTTGTTTGGGAATCCGGGAGATGACTCACCGGGGCCATCGATTAATATGTGTATGAAAAAGCATAGGAATGGGTCCATTCTTTAGATGTGTGGGAATCCATATTTAGAATTTAAAATTTGTGCAAATTAGCAAGTGTTTAGATATCTATTTTTAGATATTAGCTCCCATAATTGTGGTAATTAGAAGATGAATATATAAGTAGAGGGTCCGGGGGGTTTTCTCCCCCGTGAAAATTTTCAAAACAATGGATGAATCTGGTGCATTCTAAGACTATCTGGGAGCCCAGAAATATCTTTTTCTGATAAAATGATGCGCTTTCTTACAAAAACAAGCACATTCAAGTCTTTATTCTGTAAGTCATCTTTCTTTTAGACCTTGTTCAAGTGACCGACTTCTAACAGTTTAGTAAAGATTATTTAACATAGAAATGCTAAGACAAACTTTTAAATTATTATTAAAAATATTCTGCTAGCGAAGCGAGCACGAAAAACGCTCATCTTATACTTTTATACATAGAATAAAAAACATATTTCAAACAAAAGTAAATGATGTATGTTGCACCTATAAATGCGGTGACAGTCTCTTTCAATACATTATTCTTGGGCTAGTTTTGGGCCTCGCGTGACCTGAATGTTTGGCAATAATGAACAGTCTGGGCTCGTTGTAAGAAGTACCGTTCGCAAACTTTGATTACGGTGGGAATATGGGGTATTACTTCATTTTCTGTAGGCTAGTCAAACGAGTAAATGCAATATTTATAAAAAATTATTTTCTTGTTCAATAACTGTTTTATTCTTTATTCAATTCGAAGAAAAAAACTCAGCCAACTGGGGGCACGGGCCCTCGTGCCCAGTGCCTGGATCGATGCCTGGTTAAGGTCATGCCCAAGACTGCCTCGGCTAAAATTCGTGTCTGGGCACGGCACTGTATATCGCTGGTTTATAATGAGAAGGTCGTAACTACTACTTACGGCCTTATAAGAATGATACATATTTGAAAACTGCATCAAGACGCGCCTATGAGCCTATTTTCATGAAAATAAGAACTTGTCATGTTGACTAAAATGAAGTTGTAAAAGCTTGTTTTACTATAAGTAGACAGTGATTGGCAGACAGTTTTTTCTTGTTTTCTCAAATATCGATTTTGTACTTACGATCTTCTCATTCTAAGCCATCTCAAATATGAGGCACGTGTTAGCTGTTTGAACTGCAAGAGGTATGAATTCATATATTAGTATAGCTTAGTCAATTTGACACGAGCCTGACCTTTTGATTAGCATAATTTAACAGTCGATATATTGCCTACGTTTACCAAACCGATTGTATGTTTCATAATCCGGGAGTATCACGAAGACGCTCGAGATGTAATACAAACATAAACTTGAAATAACGATATCGCACGATTTGCTTGCGGAAATTGATATATTCAAAGCAAGAACATTGTAATGTATTCTTGGATAAAGGTCAGGCTCACGTCAAAATAGCCAAGCTATACACACGGGGTATGTTACTAGTACCTGACTAGATACTGTAACTAGAATCCGAACAATTCATAAAAGACGAACGTCGGTGCGCATGCACAGGACTCAATCATTTTCCTTTCATTAGATAGCATATTTTTAAAAAAAAATGCGTTCAAACAATTAGTTCCGTTAACATTAATTTGCAAAAGCAATTACGCGTTCATATTGTGAATTATAAAAGAAATTTGATATTGCTTTACGGTCCTTAAGGCGATGTTAAATTTCAAGTTACGTAGATGTAACCTTGCTAATTGCATGTGAGAGGTAGATTTGCAAATTGCATACATTTCACTGGCTTAGAATGAGAAGGTCGTAAATAATTGCTACTAACGACCTTATATGACCGGTACATATTTACAATCAGCATCACAGAGCGCTTCTTATGAGTCTATTTTTATGAAATTCGGAACTTGCCATGTCGACCAAACTGAAGTTGAAACAGTTTGTATTACCATAAGTAATGAGTAATTTTCTCAACGTTTTCTCAAAATATCGATTTTATACTTACGACCTCATTCTAAGCCAGTGATTAGTACGATGTGTACGCCCTTTGTGACACGGGAACAAATCCTGCTGAATTTCTTGGCTTCTGTTTGTGACTACATTCTATGTTGCAGGAAATGGTCTTAAATATCTAAGTTAACAACGATAATTATATTCTTATATTTGTGCGATCAAGCACATTTCAAAATTGTTATGGTGCATCTTATTATAGTTGGTTCAATGCACACCCCTTTGTTTGAAAATTAAGACACATTGTCTGGAACATAGGGCCCTCAACACAGCTAGCCATCGGTCGCGATCTTGCGCAGTATGTTTGGCCCCTCTTCATGACATCATTGATCTCTGGAGCTCAGAGACTGCCTCTCTTCCTGCTGCCTTGTGGGTTCCAGCAAAAGGCGTATTTGGCAATGTTGTGTGCATCACTTCCGAGTATAATACTAGAATTGTTCTGATTAGGTAGTATTTAATGTTTATTCATTTTATAGAATGAACATTTAATATCAGTGTCGGTACCAGTTGTGCATAGACAAAAGCGATCGCATAATGTAACGCTGTTCGCCGTATCAATACAAGAACTCGATGGACAGACTACCATAAAACACAATAAAACAAAAACAAATAGAAATTACCATTTTCTATATAGAAACTTGGCAAAACATTCGCTTAGAAGAACAAATACGGACTATATGATTAGGCAAACGTGAATAAACTTAATGAAATGTTATCTTGTAAATTATTCCCAAATCTATCGTATTTATGCGAGTCTTTTGTTTTCCTATCGATCAGGCTAGCGTGAGAAGAGTTCTTTGCTTAGTCGGTCTGAGAAAAACGCTTCTTTTCCTATATATTTTCTCAATAAATAACTTTAGAAAAAACGCCAGAAATTGATTGGCAGTCGTGGATTTAATCTTTAACCAAGATAGACCCCCTTCGTTCTCTTTCCAGACTCGGCTATCTCACAGAGTTATATCTCCCAGGAGAGTTTTTAAATGGTAATGAATTTCTTCATAGCAATCGGAAAAATATTTTAATGTACAAATGTATTTTGTATTTAGTGAACTAGTTTATGTCTTACATTTAGAGTTATTTATAACCATCTGTGTAAGTCAACGGCATCATTCTACATGTATAAGGCTCCATCATGGCATTTCCCTTTATTTTAAGGGGATTAGTGGTCTAGAGGTAGAGCGCACGCTTCGGGATCGAGAGGTCCTTCGTTCAATTCCCGACTGTACCTCTGTTTTCATTTCTCTGAGCAATAAACACCACACAATGCTCCACTTGACTAAGTATTTATTGGTACCTGTGAAAACGGTGTACATGTATCTGTACATTACCGATATTCCTGGTCGCCGTATCTCCATATTATCTGCACTCAAACAAGGAGAGAACTTCCATAAGCCCCGTCCTCACTGTCCCGGTACAAGCCCGGTCCCCTGTGGATGAAACTGGTACATGTATACCATGATGATCCGAAAAATTTTTTTTCTAAAAAAAATCAAATGCATTCTCACATTGCCGATGTTACTCCGGTGTACCCCCGGTCTGAAATAATATTCGACCAGGATCATACCCGATAAGCTACGATTTTTCACGGTAGAGATGCGGCTATGGACCTTCCCGAAAGCCCCGGTGGTGTCCCGAAAAGGCCAAGTTGTGTCCGGTAATACCCGGATTAAGCCGGTTCTCGATATCGCTCCCTTTGGCTGCCGATGACTCCCGATTGTATTAAACACTTGAAAAAAAAACAGCATTGTTGTCCAGGATTATCCCGGTTCTTCATGGTGTCGCTACGGATATCTCTCTTTTTTCTTTATATATTTTAGTACTTAGGGCAGAATTTTGCTGTATTTGTTATGTATAAACCCTGATGAAGGCTTAAATGTTAAGCCGAAACGTAGGTAATAATAAAATGATAAACTCCTCCATTGTTAAGTCGTGTGGTTCCACTTTCTCCTTTATTTATTGTTCTCATTCTTTAGGTTATGTTAGGGCATTGCTCCGTGAAATTGTGTTACTAGTGTGTTGTGTAGTTACTGTTTTCTGTGCTCGATTGGTGACTGAAAGCGGTCCACGAAATTTACACTTCAACCAGCCCGCTTTGCTCAATCGGTAGAGCATGAGACTAGTAGGTTCGAATCCCGGGCTAGTCAGCTAAACTTACTAATAGTCTTTCGGATGAGACTTTAAACCGAGATCCCATGTATGGGTGCTACACACCTGACATGTAAAAGAACCAGGGACGTTTCTGGATTTGAGGCACCTTCTGTATCATGTCCTATCTCCAAAAATCTAAAAGTACCAAAACTCTTCTCGGGACCTCGTCCATATGGATTATCCGGTGGCAAGGATAAAGAAACTTATTTAGGTCCTGATGTTAAGGCTTACGTTTAGTACATAAGAAACTTAACAAATCACCGAATTCAATCATGGACTTCGAGTACAACGTTGTGAGTTTTGTTTATTCTCATTCTGTCAGTTCAGATATTAACAGCGAAGGGAAACAACCCATGTATACATTATGGCATTTTCGATACCCAGTAATACGATGCAGTCGGTGTCATGTTAGGAATAACTCTGGTATGTTTAGAATGTTGTATCAAAGTGAAACAAACAGCTTTACTCCCCTTATTTTACATAACGTTTTAAAAGCTCTTACATATTGTCTAAAACCCATATCACATTTACAATTGCCGTACATCGGACGTGCGACGGGTCTGTGGTGAAATTTTGGGACATTTTGTGCGTCCGTCGCATGCTGAACACAAACACTGTCTTCAAAGTATGTCTGTCTATAAAGACAGGAAATACCACCATGGGCCCTCGTCGTGGAGTTTCGGACATGTTTGAATTTTCTGCGTCGGGTGACCATTGTACGTCCGTCTTGCGATGATCTGTGTCGTCGTATTATGGTCGTGCAATGGACTTACGATATCAAACAAAATACATGTTATTCAATAAGCTTTTAGAGCTCGGTAAATACATTCTGAGTAATCATATCCAGCTACTTAATCTTACTTTTGAAACCCAGCAATTAGTTTGAAAATCCTATCGGCATACGACAGACGTACGTCGATCGTACATCGAATGCACATTGGTCGTACAAAGTGCGTACAACAACTATTTGTCGTAGTGTTGTCGAGCGTCAATTATTTTGGTCGTACGAGGATCGCACGACCATCGTACTTCCGTCGCACGATGATAATCCCTAAATTTACATCGTATGACTGTCGTGCGTCAAATATTTTGTCGTACGTCCGTCGTGCCAAGATTTATTAATCAACTTTAAAACTATAGACTTCAATGATGAAAAAATATTGACCATTAAGATAATTTGAACTCAAAATACCTAAACTTAAATTCAGCTGATGATTATCAGCATATTCGGGTGAAAAATTGTATATTGAAAATATCTTCCTTTCGATGTAAGAATATCTGCAATGTTAACTGATCTGCTTGAAGAAACAAACTTCTCACTCGATCGTGAGATACATTAATTATTAGATCTAGATACATTGTGCTATGCAATCATTAAATGTGTCTGTATTTTCAACTGGTATACATGTACAACTTAAGTATTTGTGACGGCAACAAAGGCACTGATTGTAGGATCATAATTAATTCAATATTAATAGGTTAGAATTGCATAACAATCACAAACGACCAACGTTAGCCGGATTCGATGAAGTCTCATTCCTTGAAAAGTGTCTATCAATAAATGTAATCATTTATACGTCGCCGATTAAAAGATTGGCACTAGAACAAATGGCTTTACAACTCAACGGTGGTATTGAACAATTAGCTGAACATGTCAATATGCAAAATGTGCATTGTAGTTTGCGTATTGTTACACGTACAATATGTAACATCGATAATTAAGGTAGATAAGTTTATGGGTTTTTTTCATTGCCTTATATTACCTCGGTTAATCACCGACTTTAATTATGAGACATCATAGGGGCCAAAAAATCAAATATCATTTTTATACGCCCGTTTGAAAAACGGGACGTATTATGTGAACACCCTTGGCGGGCGGGCGGGCGGGCGGGCGTGCGGGCGTGCGGGCGGCGGCGTCCAATATTTGTCTGTACTCTAACTCAAACAGTTTTTGTCCGATCGTCTTCAAACTTGCTGACAATGCTTATGGGTGTAATATCTATGCCAAGTTCGATTATAGGCCAAATCGGTGCAGGCCTTCTTGGGTTATGGTCCTTCTTTTACCAAAAAAATGTGAAATTGGCCTTGTCTGTACTCTAGCTTAAACAGTTTTCATCCGATCGTCTTCAAACTTGCTGACAATGGTTATGGGTGTAATATCTAGGCCAATTTCGATTATAGGCCAAATCGGTGCAGGCCTTCTTGGGTTATGGTCCTTCTTTTACCAAAAAATATGAAATTGGCCTTGTCTGTACTCTAGCTTAAACAGTTTTCATCCGATCATCTTCAAACTTGCTGACAATGCTTATGGGTGTAATATCTAGGCCAAGTTTGATTATAGGCCAAATCGGTGCAGACCTTCTTGGGTTATGGTCCTTCTTTTACCAAAAAAATGTGAAATTGGCCTTGTCTGTACTCTAGCTTAAACAGTTTTCATCCGATCATCTTCAAACTTGCTGACAATGCTTATGGGTGTAATATCTAGGCCAAGTTTGATTATAGGCCAAATCGGTGCAGGCCTTCTTGGGTTATGGTCCTTCTTTTACCAAAATAAATGTGAAATTGGCCTTGTCTGTACTCTAGCTCAAACAATTCAGATCGTCTTCAAACTTGCTGACGATACTCATGGGTGTAATATCTAGGTCAAGATAAGTTTAAAGATGATTGTTCAAAAATGTTTTGATATAATATGGGCTTTTATTTCATAATCAATATTTTTCACTAGCACAACCAAGACGGGCGTATTTTGTGACATTTTGGCATCTTGTTTACTTTGCATAGTTATTTTTTCTAGTTCATTGTTCATTGTTCATTGTTGAGGATCTTATTGGTGGTAAGGTGACTATTGCCAACAAAAGTCCTCTATATAAGGAGTAACCCTGCACGGTCAGCTTACAAGACATGTCATATACCAAAATGTTCAGGATAGTCTGTTGTATTTGAGACTACCGGCATATATTGCCAAAGGTGGTGGCGTTCCGAGAAATCCAAGATGGCGTCCAAGATGGCCGCCGTTTTTTGTCATTACTACTTCTGTATAAATATTTGAAAATAGCAAGAGTATGATAATATTCTATGAAAATATTTTCATTAAATATGATAGACAAAACCAATGTCTTTACAAATATACCTGGTTCAGAATATTCTCAGGTCACTTTCAAGGTCATTTTTCAGTAAAAACACCGGGAAGAACATTAAAAAACACCATTTTACTAGATAACTTTTTTATTTGTATAAAATTCATATTCATAAGATATCCTAACCACTTATTTTAACATAGTGCCATGCTCACTTGATAATACTGATTTGAAACACTTAGGACTTCAAATAATGGAGATAAACCGTTTAGTAGGTCATACATTATGATTTTCTTACCCCACCCACCAATTTTATAAAGGAACTCTGAATCACGTATTTTGAAAGTATCAATGAATTACTTTGTCACAATGACGGGTAGAAGTATCATAAATGCAAATGAGTTTACATGGATGGTTGTGTGTGTCTATAATGTTTCAGAGAAATCCAAGATGGCGTCCAATATGGCTGCGTGTTCACATTTTGCTTCAGTACTACCGCAATGATGGACAAATGTGGGCATTTTGACGAGTTCTTATGTTCAGGACTATAACTCTTTCAAAACAAATCAGTCTGAATTACAGAGCAGGATGTGTGGTTAGGGAAATCACTGCGTATGAATTCGTGGTTTGGAACGTATACAGCGTAACAAATAGTATTGGGTCACAAAAACAGACAAAATGTTAAAATAAGTTTTAAAACTAGTAGTTCTTCGCAACGGCCATTGTAACATTGTGAAGTAGATTGTATGTACCTAGACATAAGAACTGATCAGATGATCAGATAAACTGTTTATAACTGAATTATGTCAAAAAATTGAAATGTAATATACATAAATATCCAAACCCAGATTATACCGAAGATGCGTACGAAGAAAGTGTGTAATTGCGTATAAGAATCTAGGAGAGATGTTTAAACTAGATCATACGCTCGTGCTTTACCAGTATAACTCTAACGCGATATTCTGCAATGTCAATATAAACAGAAACCACTGAACATTACATCGATTTAGGGAGAGCAGAAGTTTATTTTACCTGCTCACTTTCATTCACCAAGTAAATTAAAATTACGGTACACATTGAAAAGATAATCCCATAAATATCCTTATGTTGTTTTACCTGATTTACCTGTTTAGTTTAGGTGGCACAGGTCCCAATACCGCGTTAGAGTTATACAATGATATAGATCTACAACAATCACTCGGGCGTAAATGTACTTTTAACATTGGAGTAATCCAGGTTATAGGGGTATATTTACCCATAAAGCATGCATCAAGAATTGACTTATCAAGTAGTGTGCATAGCGCAGTCGGCTAAGCTACTATGAATATGAGTACAAAACTGAACGAATGAGTTCGAATCGCAGTCAGCTATACGTAGGGCGTTCAAAAAGTTCCAGGAAAAGTGCTCTATATTATTTATTTTACGGTCAATATACTTCAAACTTTGCATTTAATTAGAACAATTCATGATACATAGTACACCATGAATTAAACGCATAAGGGTGTGTCGTACAAAATGACACGGCTGCCATAGTAACGTCACTTATGGCTACCCGGGGCAATGTTATATTTGACCGTACGTTATTAACATGTTTTTACTAAATCTACCTCAGTCAGTCAAAGGACACGCAAAATGCACTTGCTACAATAACAACAATGCTTTATATTCTAAAAGAATGCCTCGCTTGAAGTTATGCACTTCCAGGGTCCGTTTGCAAAGTATTCAAAAGTGTCACACAATCAAGCAGAAACGTCCAACGTAACGTCTAGCGTCTGATTAACAACAGGTCGTACCTTCCTATTATCATCAGCGGCAGTACCACTGACAGTCTGGAAGCGTTCATACTATGCATAAATCCTACCAAATGACAAACAACGTTCTTAACAGGCAGTGTTTATCAATTTTATTTGTTTAAGTCTTAATTTTCCTGCCAAAAGACAAAAACTGGTCCAATTTCAATGATTTACTGACATTTGACGGGTGATTCTAATATGGTGACAAATAAACCTGATCACAACAGTTGGACTATTTAAATTATGACATAAATTGTCCGAAATTATGTTATACCGCCCTTTGCAAATGTTCCATGTAGTAATTTTAGGTCATTGTTAATTGGTAGCTGTTTGGTTGGGAGCAATGTGTAGGTTAGTTTGACGATTTCTACGACGTGACGTCAAAATTACCCCGGGTAGCCATTACTGATGTTACTATGGCAGCAGTGCCATTTTATACAGCACACCCTCATGTGTTTGATTCATGGTATAATTTGTATCATGAATTGTTCTATTTAAATGCAAAGTTTGAAGTAATTTGAACAAACGGTAAAGATTTTAGAGCACTTTTCCTGGAACTTTTGAAACGCCCCTCGTATATATATATATTTAATTTTGCTCAGCAAACGTGTTTCGTGCTTGTCTAATTACACAGAGATGCATAATTATAAAAAGTTTCAGTGTGTAAAAGGCACGTAAGAAATATGTCATAGCTGCCTTACGTTCATTAACGAAAACGTCCGCTGCGAGAATTAGTTCGCCACGCTAACTACTTATTGAACGATTATAATCGTTCGCCGCAAACAATTTCAAGATGGCGGAGATAGACGATTTAATGGCCTAAATTGTTATATTAGATTTTCAGCCGTAGATTGAAAATTAGGAACTCAGTAATACTTCTTTCGTGTTCTATTTATTCAGCTTTGGTATCCACACTGTATCACAAATGCTTAACACATACAATCTACAATTAATGTTTAAATCGCTGAGATTATAATAAATTAAAGCAAATATTTATCTATCCGCCATCTTTGTTCGCTTGGCGAGCTATGTGTAAAGGTCGTTCGCGATTGGCTAACATGTTCGTGGCGAACTTATCGTTCATTAACGCGAACTCACGTATTGTTCGCGAACGTTGGCGAGCGTTTTCGTTAATGAACGCACTGCTGCCTTACGTTCATTAACGAAAACGTTCGCCGCGAGAATTAGTTCGTCACGCGAACTACTTATTGAACGATTATAATCGTTCGCCGAAAACAATTTCAAGATGGCGGAGAAGACGATTTAATGACCTAACTTGTTCTATTAGATTTTCAGCCGTAGATTGAAAATTAGGAACTCAGTAATACTTCTTTCGTGTTCTATTTATTCAGCTTTGGTATCCACACTGTATCACAAATGCTTAACACATACAATCTACAATTAATGTTTAAATCGCAAAGATTATAATAAATTAAAGCAAATATTTATCTATCCGCCATCTTTGTTCGCTTGGCGAGCTATGTGTAAAGGTCGTTCGCGATTGGCTAACATGTTCGTGGCGAACTTATCATTCAGTAACGCGAACTCACGTATTGTTCGCGAACGTTGGCGAGCGTTTTCGTTAATGAACGCACTGCTGCCTTACGTTCATTAATGAAAACGTTCGCCGCGAGAATTAGTTCGTCACGCGAACTACTTATTGAACGATTATAATCGTTCGCCGACAACAATTTCAAGATGGCGGAGATAGATGATTTAATGACCTAACTTGTTCTATTAGATTTTCAGCCGTAGATTGAAAATTAGGAACTCAGTAATACTTCTTTCGTGTTCTATTTATTCAGCTTTGGTATCAACACTGTATCACAAATGCAAAACACATACAATCTTCAATTAATGTTTAAATCGCTAAGATTATAATAAATTAAATCAAATATTTATCTATCCGCCATCTTTGTTTGCTTGGCGAAGCTTAGCGAGCTATGTGTAAAGGTCGTTCGCGATTGGCTAACATGTTCGTGGCGAACTTATCGTTCATTAACGCGAACTCACGTATTGTTCGCGAACATTGGCGAGCGTTTTCGTTAATGAACGCACTGCTTGTACACAGATATAGCGACGGCGCGAACGATCTCATCGAGAACGTACATATTTTTTGTATGGAGGATAAGGAAATAGGACTTGTCAGTGTGTGAGAGAGGGTTGTCGGACTGACAAGAGCTAGCATATAGACTGCATATAAGGTTGTCTCAGCGTCGTAACTTGTTACTTAATTGATACTTACACTGATTCTGACACATTGTATAATTGATATAATTAATATATGAACAAAGAATAACGCAAAATATCAATGGAATAAAATATAATGATAAGTGATCATAATTAGGTGATACAATGTATGCATATAGCATTACATGTAAGTATAAGTTTATTAAATTTAAAAAAATGTTCGTAAGTGGGTCCGAACTCACACTGGAAAGAATAAAATAAGCGATTGAAAGCGATGTACTATGACCACCGCACCACACAGACACAGATAATAGGGGATTAAATAGCCAGCGAAGCTGGCTATTGTAAATACCCATACCAATAATGTCCACGTGCGTATCTTCGTCGAGTCTCTGCAGGTACTAATGCTTTCAGAAAAAGTTATTTCCGGTCAAAAATTTCAGGCAGTTTTCCGAGGTGAATGGTCCTTTGAAAATAAAAAAAATAGTAATCTGTAAACGGTTGCCCCTATCATTTTCTTTCGAATTTTAACCATCTTTAAAAATATTCAATAAATAAAACAAACTATTTTTTTTAAAAAAACAAAGGGTAGTAAGAAATACGCTAATGTACTGGATACACAGTGCCAATACAAGACGTGATGTCATGACGTCACAAATCACAGGAAATGACGTCATATGTACCAAAAGTACGCCAAATAGACTCATGACGTTACGTTGCAATGCAAAACAAATCAGTATAATTATAGGAAAAACTCCAGGTTAGGTATACCTATATTTATTCCAAACATAAACCACAGATACATAGCCAATCTAAAATTTTGAAAAATTATTATTTCTGGTCTTAAATTTAAAGAGGAAAAGTGATCAGTTGCTGATCAATAACTATCTTTGTATATTTTATAACATCTAAATTCAACTCATATTTAGTCAGTTTCTATCTGAAACATAGCTTAGCAGATATCCAATGTGTATTTAATCCCTCATTTAGGCAGTGCCTTAGTTCATATTACACAACTAGTTAATTCTGACGTTTCTATCGCAAATTCTTAAAATGGTGATTGCAGCGAAGCCAATGACTCGAGTTATTTGTAATTATATCCAATTATCATCAGAGCATGAAGATGAAAATCGAGCAATAAATACAATATCCAAACTAAATCAATGCAAAGGAAACAAAATATTTTATATTAGTTATAAAACGTGAATTTGTAAAATATTAAGAATTCAAATATACACGACAAAAACTACTGAAATAGAAATTTAATTATTGAAAAGAATATAGCAGCGGACTCGAACCCACAGCCCATATATAAAGTATGTTTCTGCCAAGTGAACAGTTTATCCATTAAGCCACGTCGCCAACTTGAAGTAAAGTGTGTTTTTCTCAAACCTATCCATATTTTTTCATAAAACAACGGTAAATGTCGTTTCAACCTTGGAATGACTCTTCCAGGGGTCATATTTCGAAGGTCGTTATTGATCTATATATCTACATTAAATAATATAAACAATAACCATAAAGCATTATTGATAAAAAACAAAGCAAGACGTAACGTATAGATCGCTGACGATAACTCTAGCTTTGTATATAAACAAACAATATGTTTGATCAACACACAACGGTCGACTTGATACTTGTTTTCAGTGTAGATTGAACGGGTGTACGAATTAAAATATAAACAAAGGCTAGAGTTATCATCGGCGCACTATATATTCCACCACGGAATGACAATAGTAATACCATGTCGCATTATGACGATGCACTGTCTTATCTTAGACGAAGCTGCTGAAGTTATCAATCACCACGATGTCGGATGTTACGAGAATAGAAACTATGTTCCCTCTATTACTTAGCTTCTTTCAATGAAAGTGTCGATCGTATCCTTTATTTGCCAGTCAGCTTTCTGTTGAAATACTGGAACCATTTTATTTCGTCTTTGATATGACACGGTCTGTGGTCGAACCTGACAATTCCCAGAGCCGAAGCTGGTGCTCAACCATTAGTCTTCTTCCATGGGCACTGCGATATGAACGTCAGGTTTAGCAGTAATAAGTCACAACGTCACCAACTAGTTGATGTAAAGAATATGGAGGTTATATTATAGTGTCACACTTACTGAAATGGCCAGTCAATTTGTCTTATGAAAAACATGTTTTTGTTGCGCACAGAACCTCCCGAATCTCTTCTCGTATTGTCGGGCGCCTGGTATAGATCGATGGCGTAGAACAAGAAGGTCGTAACTACCAAATCGATAGTTTGAGAAAACACGGAAAAACTGTCTGACATTTACTCTTTACTTATGGTAAAACAAACTTTTACAACTTCATTTTGGTCAACATGAGAAGTTCAGATTTTTATGAAAATGGGCTCATAAGAAGCGCATTGTGTTGCTTATTCTAAATATGTATGAATCTTAAAAGGTCGTAAGTGGCACTTACAACCTTCTAATTCTAAGCCATAGAGATAGGCCGACGGTAACCATTATTTAACGGCTAAACCAACAGCTAAGACAAATGCACTTACCACTCGGCCATGATAGTGGTCGTTGTTTATCTAAACTAAAGTACCTCTCCGTTGAGAACCCTTATTATCACGCCTCGACATCCGCAATATACACTAATTGTCCATCCAATGAAATATTATATTATGCGATATATTCAATCAATATTTTCTAAAATTGTGGTTATTTAAAAAACTTATTTTCATTCCATACACTTATCTATGTCGATTTCAAGAAATAAATTACGCATGCATGTATAACATCATCCATGTGGAACAGTTAGTGCAAAATGGCTTAAGTGCACGTGCCGGGCATGTTTGATTTTTGAAATTAGTCAAAATGTATTCTCTGTCAATTGGCTTAATGAAAAGCATTGATACTGGTGAGAATAAGTAATACGGGGCGCGCTGAGGCCGTTAGAATGATGAGTACCAGCACCAAAATCCAGACATGTACGTCAAAACGTCATTTTGAAAAAAGGCGATATTTATAATAACGTGGGATTAGGTCGAATTACTGCGAGAAACACATACATTTTCAATCAATAAAATTGGACAGTATCGGGGTTTCGATTATTTGTGTTCTTCTAAAAGCATTTTTAAACTAATTTATAAAACGTGGCCAATCAGAAATTCGTCCAATGACTTTTGTATGCATGCATCTGACGTCATGAGCGCGTTCCACATGGCTCATTCTCGCAAATTATAATGTTTTAAGAAATTCAATCAACAGGGGACAAATTCATACCAAATACGATACTATTCCAAGCTGTGCCAACGTGCAAAAAGCAATTTTGCACCAACCGTTACGCATGGATGATTGTGTACATGAATACGCCATTTCTTTCCGGAATTCGATAAATTAGTGCATGGAATAAACAAATAACACAGATATAATATTTCAGATGATATAATATTTTTTAGGGTGGCCAATTAGAAATTCGGTTAAGTGTACGTTATAATTGAGAATTGTTAAGTGTACGTGGAATACCAGCACGATTTGGGTTGTGCGCAGTAGATCTAAAGATTATGTATTGTTCTATTACCAATGGGGGAAACGTATTGGGGCGGCAGTGGATACACCGACTATTTCAATGGCCGATTTACGTCGATTCGGTAAGTAAATCTTGACTTTTCGTTGCTTAGTAAGGCGTTTGAAATAAAAACAAGCTGACCAAAGTACCCGACCAGGTTTCTAGTTTGCCACCCATGGTTGTTTTCACTCCAAGCACCTATAGTTAAGCAGAACACTTGCGCAAAGTGCCGTTTTGGTTACAGATACCCTGATTTGTGAATATTTTTATCTGTAATATTTCCTATTTCTCCCGATTTTCATGGTTTATGGATTGTTTATGGGCCTAGTTTCATTATTTATATGATTATAAGTATGCATGTGCAAGAAAATTGCGATTCCATAATATACTGAGGCAAAACACACGAAAGATCCGCTATGATACCCCTGATTAATGCCGTTTGGTGCAAACACCCCTGACACGTAAGAATTGTGATATAATAAAAACAACACTCGACTTGATTATTAACTGAATATTACGCGCAAATGATAAAAATGTACATTGTGAATACTAGATAAGTTTATATAATGCCAAAACAGGAATATGTTTTCAAGCTATACACATATATCTACTTGCCATACAATTTAATCTGCCACTGTGTTAAATTTTAAATTATATATTCACAATGCTTATGGTCATTCTAAGAGTATTTTCTATTTCCAGAACAGCCCGTAGACTGATCACGTGATGTAGTTGATGCTGCCTGCTAAGACCTGACAAAGAACACATACCTACAACAGTGGATTCAATGATAGGACCAAGCATTTCAACGATTTAAAAACAGTTGACAATGACATGGATGATGGAGTTCGATAGAAAGTGTGAAATTCTATACTAACATGAGAAATATCAAATAAAACCCTTAAAAATCCACTTTGTTTTGATAATGGCATGTACATGCTTGTGTGTGAGAACAGTTCACGGTGTCTACCCGTATTGTCACCCTCTCGACAGGAGAGGTACGAAAACCGACGATTTTGCCAAAGATACAGAAAGTCCTTGAACCAATCAGGCCTCTAAATGGTTTAACTATTGCAACTTTCATGAAATAACATTAAAAAGAGCCTACTTTCCGATTCATTGTAGCACCGGAACCCTCTCTGTTCGGGCACCGGCACCCTCTCTGTGTTATAGTTATTGAGAGCACAGAGAGGATTCCCGTGCCAATCAGCTGAACCACACAGAGAGGATGCCGGTGCCACAACAAAACCGAACGTAGGTATTTTACGTAATTTGATACGATACAGCGTTTTGCAGACAGGGTGCCAATACGGGTATGGGACACCGGGGCAAGTCAGAACGGTCATTTGTTTTTAACGAGGGCTTCTCACAAATTCTGCAATTGTACAAACTAAATACGTATTTTTATCAAGCATGGCATCTACTCATATAATATAGAGGCACTTCATATACTGGACGATTGGTTATCAAAATATGAGCATACATATGGACGGGGCAAATCGGAACATGGTCGGGGTATGATGGAAAAATACTTTAATCATATCCTGTATCGATCAACTTCCACCGGACAAGAACCTATTCATTGTAGTAATTGGTACTCATCAGAACAAAATACAGCAATCCCTGACGTATTCGGATACTCACCACCAAATATAACTACTCGCACAACCACTTAATACATACATATCATATCTCATTTTGGTACTTAGCACATTTAACTAAAGCCACAATATGTCCTACGCATATTTACAACCGCTGGATACAGCCGAACAAGGTCGTTGCCATCCTAGAGATCAGTTTTATTAGTTCCTATTTTAGTTGTTTGTTCTTGCCACTGTCACATACACACTCACATGCTAGCTATAAAAATATACAACTAATGCACTCACCACCAACAAATACAGCCATATCAGGTCCAATGCGGTGCTCAAACCCACATAGAACAGTCACCCCGAGGTTGGGTACTCGCAAACATCAACTACAACCATACCAGACTCGAAGGGGTCTCACAACAACCATATAATACCCATTTTTTAAAATCAACGCATGCTATAGCTATACCAGGTCGTCATTGCCACCGGGAACAACCATACCCGGATTTATGTGGTGATTATTCGACACACTTAACCCATTCTAGGTAAGAAAGGGTTCTCAATCTCGAACAACCACCGACTATAGCCAACCTATTCCCTTAGGTACAACCATACCCGACTATATGGACTAGCTACAAACCATGTATGCATTGTTATGTTCCTGTCCGTAGAAGGAGGAAGTACCGCACGCATGGTTGGTAGCTATTCCATATACGTGTAGTCGGGTATTGCTATTCTTGTGTGGGTAAATAATACTAAATATGCATAAGGTATGGTTGTACTGATTTTAAAAAATGGGTAGTATATGGTTGTTGTGAGACCCCTTCGAGTCTGATATGGTTGAAGTTGATATTTGCGAGTTGCACCCAGTCTCGGGAGTGAATGTCCTATGTTGGTTTGAGCACCGCATTTGACGGATATGGCTGTAATTGATGGTGGTGAGTACCAATTAGTTGTATATTTTTATAGCATGTGTATGTGGTAGTGGCAAGTACGAACAACTAAAATAGGGACTAATAAAACTGATCTCTAGGGTGGCAACCTACCATAAACGACCTTGTTCGGCTGTATCAAGTGGTTGTCAATATTCGTAGGACATAGTGTCTTGAGTTTGATGTGTTAAGTACCAAAATGGGATATGCTATGTATGTATTAAGTGGTTGTGTGAGTATTTGTTTCAAATAATAGGGTGTATTTACTTGAGTTCCGTGGTGGTGAGTATCCGAATACGTCAGGGATTGCTGTATTTTGTTCTGATGAGTACCTACTACAATGAATAGGTACTTGTCCGGTGGGAGTAAATACACGATAGGACAAGGTATGATTTAAGTATTTTTCCTTCTTAACCCCGATGCTCATATTTTGATAACCAATCGTCCAGTCTATGAAGTGCCTCTATATTATGTGAGTAGAGTCCATGCTTGATAAAAAAATACGTATTTAATTTGCACAATTGCAGAATTTGTGAGAAGCACTCGTTAAAAAACAAATGTCCGTTCTCACTTGCCCCGGTGTCCCCTACCCGTATTGGCACACTGTCTGCAAAAAGCTGATTGGCACGGGAATCCTCGCTGTGCTCGCAGTAACTATAACACAGAGAGGGTGCCGGTGCCAGAACAGAGAGGGTTCCGGTGCTACAATGAATCGGAAAGTAGGCTCTTTTTAATGTTATTTCATGAAAGTTGCAATAGTTAAAGCATTTAGAGGCCTGATCGGTTCAAGGACTTTCTGTATCTTTGGCAAAATCGTCGGTTTTCGTACCTCTCCTGTCGAGAGATGACAATACGGGTAGACACCGTGAACTGTTCTCACACACAAGCATGCACATGCTATTATCAAAACAAAGTGGATTTTTAAGGGTTTTATTTGATATTTCTCATGTTAGTATAGAATTTCACACTTTCTATCGAACTCCATCATCCATGTCATTGTCAACTGTTTAATCGTTGAAATGCTTGGTCCTATCATTGAATCCTCTGTTGTAGGTATGTGTTCTTTGTCAGGTCTTAGCAGACAGCATCAACTACATCACGTGATCAGTCTACGGGCTGTTCTGCAAATAGAAAACACTCTTAGAATGACCATAAGCATTGTGAGTATATAATTTAAAATTTAACACAGTGGCAGATTAAATGTGTATGGCAAGTAGATATATGTGTATAGCTTGAAAACATATTCCTGTTTTGGCATTATATAAACTTATCTAGTATTCACAATGTACATTTTTTATCATTTGCGCGTAATATTCAGTTAATGATCAAGTCGAATGTTGTTTTTATTATACCCCATTTCTTACGTGTCAGGGGTGTTTGCCCCAAACGGCATTAATCAGGGGTATCATAGCGGATCTTTCGTGTGTTTTGCCTCAATATATTATGGAATCGCAATTTTCTTGCACATGCATACTTATAATCATATAAATAATGAAACTAGGCCCATAAACAATCCATAAACCATGAAAATCGGGAGAAATAGGAAATATTACAGATAAAAATATTCACAAATCAGGGTATCTGTAACCAAAACGGCACTTTGCACGAGTGTTCTGCTTAACTATAGGTGCTTGGAGGGAAAACAACCATGGGTCGCAAACTAGAAACCTGGCCGGGTACTTTGGTCAGCTTGTTTTTATTTCAAACGCCTTACTAAGCAACGAAAAGTCAAGATTTACTTACCGAATCGACGTAAATCGGCCATTGAAATAGTCGGTGTATCCACTTCCGCCCCAATACGTTTCCCCCATTGATTACGTGGATATCGTTGGACGAAATTCAAAAATCTTATATGTATTATATTAACTTTGTTTCATTTTGTTAACATTGCGGTGATACACATTGTAAGAAGCGGACGTGTTGCTTTATGATCAGGGATGTAGCTTAAAATCCGCCGAGTGACGCCAAATAGCAAAATAAAAGGACTGTACAGCGGACACCTTTGCCGTGTTTCATATTTTGTTCTACTTCAAATAAATCGTTGCCCTTTCATTTTTGGACTATTATAAATCAGCTATAAGATGAATTTTGGGATATCATTAGCCTTGATGCTGATTTTGTTGGCAGGTGAGATGAATTGTTTATTTTACGATAATATACGTAACGGACAAGGTGTATTGTCGACCCCATTCCAATAACGATTAAATATTGATTTCTTTTAAATATGTTTAATGCGCCATTAGTCCAGTCATTGAAGCTCAAAAATATGGTCAACCTCAAACAAATTGCAAAACAGAGTTTCTTTGCATTTTCAGCATCTACAGACAATTATCATCTACAGACAAAACGTTAAATATGTGAGTTCAGTGGGGAAAATACAAAAAAATCGACATGTTTAAGGTCACTTTTGGTAGCAATTTCAGCATTTTCCTTATTTCACACTACATGGGGAATTTTAAGTTCTAATAATTCCCGTATAAGTCGTTAAATATTTACTAATTGCACTTTAAAGCTTATATTTTCTGAAAGAAACAACCTTCTTCTATCAAATACAAATATTGATTTTATTATCAGACAATTTACTTTTCATATATATGCCAGTCTACGTGTTGGTATACTACCCATTCAAATGTCGACAAAATGACTCAAAATAGCACTTAGAAGGGAAAACAAAAGTTTTATTCATTTCTATAATATTAGATTCTAATCCAATTTGTTTAAAAATTACACATATCATGTGTTGTATTCATGTGTGTCTAATGGAAAAAGGATATTTGTGTTTGGACAGTATACAATAATGACAATATACAAAATGTACCCGAATCTATCGATTCGGGAGAAATAGTGATTTGTTCTCTCTCTCCGTTCGTCCACAATTGCATTTGTATTCACAATTTTGACTTTATGATAATGAAACTTGGTCAGAGTGATCATCTGAACAAAATTTAGGCCAATGTAGAAAATGGATGATCAAGGGTAAAAAACTAGGTCACTAGGTCAAATTGTAGCAAAACCTTGTGTAGTCGCTAGAGGTCATAATGTTGACCTTATATTTATGAAACTTGGTCACAATAATAATATCAACAAAATCTAGGTCAAAGTTATAAATTGGGTCATCCGGGGTCAAAAAGTAGGTCGCTAGTTAAAATCAAAGGAAAACGTTGTGTAGGTACAAAATTCACAATTTTGGTCTAATATTTATGCAACTTGGTCACAATGCTCATCTCAAAACATCTAAGACAAGTATGTTATTGAATAATTTGGGTCAAAATTAGGTCAATAGGTGAAAATAATTGATGCGACTTTTTGGCGCATGAAGGTATGTCTATTATTTGACCTAGTGACCTAGTTTTAACTCATGATAGGTAAATATTGAATTTGACCTACATTTTGTCTTCATGATCCATGTGACATGGTTGCATAAAGATTAGGTAAAAAGGGCGCCATCAAAAGATTTGTTCTATAATTTGGCCTAGTGACCTAGTTTTTAACTCTGGATAATCCAATTTCATACATGACCTTGATCTTTGTAAGGTGATCATTGTGACTAAACTTCACAAGTGTAAGGTCGAAATTGCGACCCCTGGTGACAGTATCTTGTTTTTCTATGTTTTGATCTAGTGACCTAGATTTTGGTTCCGGTTAACCTAACATTTTATTTTACCTAGATTAGCTTCCGATGATCATTGCTGCCAAGTTTCATAAAAATCAGACCAAAATTGCGACCTCTAAGCACAATGTAAAAATATGTTACCGGTACAAGTCACGATTTATTTACATCAAAAGTGACAAATATCGCGAAAACATGTGACAATTCAATATATTTGTAAATATCTCAAAAAGTCCCACGAATATTCAATTAGGACATTTTGTACATTGCTAAGGATAGCTTTACGCACCATATAAACACAAAACTGTTTGTTTTGCAATTAGTTTGAGGTTAAAAGTTAAAATGAGTGGACTACATATTTTGCTGTATAGTTTAGTACTGCAGTTCACAAAACTATACAGCAAAATACCCTGAACGACGCAATTAAACGGGCTAACAGCATATCGAACTGTAACTGTATCGAACAATTACGGTCAAACAATGAAAACTAGATGCTTTGAAAACGAAGGTGATATATACCTCTTTGACAAGACTGCTTGACTAACATTGCTACATTTGGGATTACTTTGATTTCTATATTATACTACCTTGTAATTTTACTTCTGCCATAGGCACATGATTTCGGTAGTATATATATTACATTCATAAACATTGAAGTACTTATTACAAAGAGTAAACAATCATATTTGAAATTTAAAAACGTGTGTCTATGACTTCTGCTGGAGCATTTAGTTCATTGTGTCATTGTGTCCTATTGGATTAAATCGGTAAGTCTGAGAAATTGGCTGTTAATTAGTTTCATTCTGAAGTGGAGTAGTCTAAAGTAAATTTGAATAGTTCAACCTCTCAAATTGACTTCCTTTCTGAATAAACAGCCAACAGTTAACAGCCAACTTCACAGACCTTAAATCTGGAAATATGGTATTCAATTTTAGCTGCAATTCAATGCGACTACGGTTGCTGTAGTGAAGATGACCACCAGGAGTCTAACGATAGGTTAGTATTATTATTTGTCATACATATTTTGTAAATAGTATCATATTATATAGTTATGCTTCTGCTGACAGGGAAGGCAGCTCTCAACTAACACAGAAAACATAAATACATAACATACCTCAATTACACAGCACAATGTCAAAGACTTACCTAAACGAGCAAATGAACTGAACCACTGAAAGACCAAGTTTATATAGTCAAAAGCATATATATATCTCGCCAAAGACGAATAGATTTAGCATTGTATTGCTCTGACACGATTAAAGTGAGACACATCGCCGAATTCTAGCCTTGTATGGCAATGTATGCAAACAAAATTTGATGATAATAATGACGATATTTTTATTACATTTTTTTTGTATTATTATTATTACAATTATATTTATAATGGAAAAATAAAAATATATTTGGTTCTAGACCAATTTCAGTATGGTCCACATCAACATGAAATATATGCAGTAATTTGCAAGAATATATGATGCACATGAGTGAAGATTAAACATAAAGAAACAAAGAAGCAATACTAAAAAATAAAATAAAAGAAAATCATGATGGCAATGTTACTATATATTACATAGAGGATCTTGCATGAGTGCTCATTACATGCGAGTTTTATTAAACGAGTGGACAAAACTATATGACACGAGGCTTTGCCGAGTGTCATATAGTCTGGTTCCCGTCGTACTATGGTATTTTAACGAAGTGACAAGGGGCAGGTAATCCAGACTAAGTGTCATATTGTTTATGACGACGAGTTTAATAAAAGTCGTATTTAATTAGCACGAATGTAAGATTTTATTCATCACATAACCTTAGAGAACGCTCGTTAACGTTCAAAACGCTGATGTTCAACACATAGGGCTCCTTCAAAATTTAGCGTTACAATGCGCGCGACGTCATGCCGACGTTTGTATTATACTGACGTCACGAGTCAATTCAATGCATGGATTGGCTTACTGCATACGTTACGTCATCCTGAACCAACTAACCAATCATCGTTAAGCTAATTCAAATGTTTAATGAATGGGCTGGGAGTGCATTACGATATTTCCGGCACGGCTTTAACGACTTCTGTGCCACGGGGCCTATTTGGCCTATTTTTGTATGCCCATAAGGGAACTGATATAACAACATGTTAACATCATAGGAAAGGGTGAGGATATAGACTTAGTAAGGGTCAAAACATTATGACGTCATTTCCTGTTCGAATTCGGACATGACGTTACTATTGGCGCCATTTCGCCTATCGCGCATTAAAAGTGACCACCGGAATATTGCTAAATTGTGTAATTACAAGACAGGTGTGCTAAAATCAACGATTTACAATTGTTGAAAAATGACAACTCTTCTATTTGGTAATAAATCTAGCTGAAATATTCGTGTGTAATACTCGGTAATTATGCTTCGAAATATGTGTATTTTTCACTCTTTTTTGACACGAGATATTATTAAATAGGCATAACCCATGGATGTAATAATGATATACATAGTTGACTTGTCTACTTCTGAAATTTTGCTATCATTTCATCAAATATTAAGTAAATGAATGTATATTTTGCAATATAAGTTTACACACAAGACGTGTTTATTTTCAACGTAACGTTGTGTGACGTCATTCCAATTAACGAAAAGCACTCGACAAAATTAATGATGTAATGGACTCTATTAAAGAAATATACGCTGCAAATTTGCTGCTAGCATAATATAATTCATACAACACTGCACCCCTTAATCACGAACTTCACCCGAGTGAAAAACATAACATTCAAGAAGGCCAGGAGATACATAGTTCTAAGTACATGTATATCTATAAATAAAAAGTTATATTGATGCTAACATATTGTGTCTTATTTTGTTAAAACAATACGTGTACCGGATTCCAA
Source organism: Spisula subtruncata (assembly GCA_963678985.1). Lineage (NCBI taxonomy): Eukaryota > Metazoa > Mollusca > Bivalvia > Venerida > Mactridae > Spisula > Spisula subtruncata. The sequence goes on along the minus strand of OY787673.1, from coordinate 8,836,092 downwards.
GTTAATTGTGGTACATGCCATTCAATAATTATAGAAGAAACGAGATATATTATGGGTTTGGTGTGCTATAGGTAGCGCGCGATTTGTGCTCATGAGGTTCGATACCCGTCGACGTCAAAATGTCTCGGAGCAAGAAAAAAACACAGAATGCTCCTTTCGACCAAGGTGTGAATTACTCCCTATGAGGACGGTGTATGCAGGGTATTCCTTGGCGCCGTGCCCCAATCTTGGCTACACACAAACCAGGGGGACAATAGTCTCTACAGTTAGACTCGGGCTCAAGGTTTCTTAGGTATTCAAATAACCAGTGTGTATGTTTGAATGACGAAGGGTGGTTGAATTGCTAAAAACTGGTAACTTATTAATATGAAAGATCCATATTCGCCTATGTGACAATACCCGTGCTTCATTAAACAGTTGTAGTATGACAATGAATACTAACAATATATGAGGAAATCTGACAAAGAAGGCAGTGCACAACCTAACTAGCCGAGCACAGAAAACATTCACAACATAACATCATAGGGGTATGCGGCATTTTCCTTCATTCACTGTTTAAGATTAATTCTTAAAAGTGAACGATGGTGTGGAAGTCGATACAGATCCCTATGCATAACATAATACGGAGAATATCTGTAACCTCACGAACATGTTAAAACTCTAAGTCGCCGCCGCAGGATTACATAGTTTCACAAAGAAATAACAAAAACGGTGACCACAAGTGATCGAATGAAGCGCGGCTACGATCCGATTTAGTTCCGTAAGTACTCAAGAATGTTTCAATGTATGTAGGCTCAATCGTGAAAAAATGCACGTAGGCTGATATCCAATGACAATAAGTAAATGCCAATGTATTTAGTTGCGTGTTTAATTAACTGTTTATATTATAAATATTAACAAATGCATGTAGGTGAAGATACAATACTAGAACTAGTCTGAAGTGCTTGTTTTGGTGGTGCTGGCTTATTTGATGCCCGAAACTCGAGCAAGTATGTGCTCGATCATCCGTCCTCGTTCGGCCTAGAGGTAGGGCGCGCGCTTCGGGATCGAGAGGTCCCGGGTTCGATCCCCCTCTGGACCACTGGTTAATTTCTCTGAGCAAGACCCACAGCTCCACTTCACCATGGTGTAAAATGGTACCTGTGAGGGCAGTGTCTATTCCAGGGCGCCGCAGATCGATGTTGGCTGCCACACCACAGGAGAGAAATAGTCTCCCCAGGGAGACAGGAGTGTAGGTTTCCATATGTAGCCGAATGACCAGGGGAAGTTGAAATGTCAAAGGGTGCTTGAGCAGCCTAACAGCTGAAAAGAGCCCTAGAAAATTGGTAACTTTTTTTTAGGTCTCGGGAGTTTCACTGATAATAATTAATACTTGAGTATGCATAGTTTCCTATTTACTAAATGTGCAAGCTTTTGTATAAAGAAATTAATTATTTTATACTGTTTGGTAACTCTTTCCTTCAAATAAACTGTTATTTCGTTTCAGCAACATTGGGGCAATCGTTGGTGGAGTCGTAGCCGGTATAGTAATATTCGGTTCAATCATCGTTACGGTAGTGATAATCGTATGCAAGTACATGAATAAAAACAGTGTCTCGTATTTTGAAAAATAATGTTAATATCATTCTATTGTACAACATGAATGTATGTAAATATATTTCTAAAGGATTACATTGAAAGGATGAAAACGCCATAAAACACTTCATATTTCAAGATATATTTACAGAAATTATTCTTGGGTGACACTGTTACACAATTGATATTTTTATTTTGGTATTCGTATATCCCGAATTTTGCTTCAGTTTGAATATGGTTCTACAGTTCAACTTCCACTTGATCAATGTGCTCATGTGAAATTGACCCTCTTGTAAGGAGTTATCTGTCCTTGAATACATAGATATGTGGAACAAACACTTTTTTCAAGTATAGATAATGCACTAGTAGCTATTTGGTATCATACATGTGTTCTTGTCCATTCAATGTTTGCCTTTGATACTTGTTATATATACTTTGTTGTTTTTTGTTGAAGTCTATCTACTGTGTCCAATTTAGTATTATCGTTTTTGTTTATTTCCATCTATATCTTATAATTCATTTACCAGCATACAACCAATCATTTTCATTTAAAAGACTCACTTATTTGGAATATAACCACAAAATGTCCTACAAATGACTACTTTTATTGTATCAACTGATCAAAGGATGGTGGGCATTACTAAGCTCAAATATCCTTTAAACTAATTATGAGAAATTTCTAGTAGACTCGCATGTTTTTTATATCATATAATACGTTTTTATAATATGTATGTATGTACAATGTATATACACAGGGGCGAAGATAGGACCTTAGCAATGTGTAGGCCCGTAGGTAAAAATGAAAAGTAGGGGGGTCGGGGGGCATGCTCCCCCGGATTTTTTTTAGTTTTTATTCCTTGAAAGGTACTGGTGCGTTTTGACATATATTTAGGAGATCAATTTTCAAGTTAAACTTGAAAAATATATCATGTTTTCTCGAAATGATGTGTAGGCCCGGGCCTAATGGCCTAGCGGCAGCTAGCTACTGATACATCCATTACATACTTCATATATTAACTGCATGTATGTGAATATGTATTTATGTTGTTTCACGGTGATAAGATGTATGGTGCTTAAGTCGAATAAACTTTTCAGCATTCTGTATTCTGCATTGTGCAGTTCTGATGTACGTGTACTTATGCATACATGTGATTTATACAAGGAATTCATTGAATTTTACTACAATTGTTTATCAGGATTTATTATATGTAATGCCTATGTTTTGTTTTGGGGTTCCTGTTAAAACGTTAATTCAACGAACGCTGTGTCATAAATAAGGATATGTTTGTTTATTTCTAAAACCTAATGTATTTTTATCTTTGATAAGTAAATTATAATTAGTTAATTACTAATCAATCAATGTCTTTATATTTATTAGCGTGATTGTAATGCAGTTGTCGTTTTAAAATTTCTGGAGCTGGAGTTTAATAAACATGATAGCTCTCATATTTGTTTTGTTTTCATGTAATAGTAAACTAAACTATGAATATTAATAAACTTTGAACTTGAATGACAGCGTTATTTAAGTTAACCCTATGTTTTGTCCAATCTAAGCCTTCATCTATAACTGACTTATTTAAGTAAGTATACAATGGGCAAAATATCTTATTGACGAAAAAATGACTGCTTCTTGTATGAAAACCTGTTAAAGTGAATGTTTATACACAATTAATTAATACAAATATATATCGCTGGCTTAGAATGAGACAGTAAATGAGAAGTACAAATGTATATTTTGTGAAAACAAGAAAAAACCTGTCTGAAATTTACTCCTTACTTATGGAGAAACAAGTTTTTACAACTTTATTCTGGTCAGCATGACAAGTTCCGATTTTCATGAAAATAGGCTCATAAGAAGTGCCTTATAAGGCAGATTTTAAAGATGTATGAATCTTATCAGGTTGTAAGTAGTAGTAATGACATTCTCATTCTAAGCCAGCGATATATACACCCATGAAGGAACACTAAAACCCCTAGAACAGCAGTCGCAAGGACAATCATAAAAAAATAAATAAGAAACAATGACAAGAGGGCCATGATGGCCCTATATCGCTCACCTGATTATAAATGAAGCCCTGCACAATTTAGACTAACAAAGGTAGAGCGTAAATATAGAAACTGGTGACCCCCGGGGCAGGGCCAATTTTGACCCCAGGGGCATAATTTGAACAATCTTGGTAGGGGACCACTAGATGATGCTACATACCAAATATCAAAGCTCTAGGCATTGTAGTTTTAGAGAAGAAGATTTTTATATGTTTTCCCTATATAAGTCTATGTAAAACTGGTGACCCCCGGGGCAGGGCCAATTTTGACCCCAGGGGCATAATTTGAACAATCTTGGTAGGGGACCACTAGATGATGCTACATACCAAATATCAAAGCTCTAGGCATTGTAGTTTTAGAGAAGAAGATTTTTATATGTTTTCCCTATATAAGTCTATGTAAAACGGTGACCCCCGGGGCGGGGCCAATTTTGACCCCAGGGGCATAATTTGAACAATCTTGGTAGGGGACCACTAGATGATGCTACATACCAAATATCAAAGCTCTAGGCATTGTAGTTTTAGAGAAGAAGATTTTTATATGTTTTCCCTATATAAGTCTATGTAAAACGGTGACCCCCGGGGCAGGGCCAATTTTGACCCCAGGGGCATATTATTAACAATCTTGGTAGGGGACCACTAGATGATGCTACATACCAAATATCAAAGCTCTACGCATTGTAGTTTTAGAGAAGAAGATTTTTATATGTTTTCCCTATATAAGTCTATGTAAAACGGTGACCCCCGGGGCAGGGCCAATTTTGACCCCAGGGGCATAATTTGAACAATCTTGGTAGAAGACCACTAGATGATGCTACATACCAAATATCAAAGCTCTAGGCATTGTAGTTTTAGAGAAGAAGATTTTTATATGTTTTCCCTATATAAGTCTATGTAAAACGGTGACCCCCCGGGCAGGGCCAATTTTGACCCCAGGGGCATAATTTGAACAATCTTGGTAGGGGACCACTAGATGATGCTACATACCAAATATCAAAGCTCTAGGCATTGTAGTTTTAGAGAAGAAGATTTTTATATGTTTTCCCTATATAAGTCTATGTAAAACTGGTGACCCCCGGGGCAGGGCCAATTTTGACCCCAGGGGCATAATTTGAACAATCTTGGTAGGGGACCACTAGATGATGCTACATACCAAATATCAAAGCTCTAGGCATTGTAGTTTTAGAGAAGAAGATTTTTATATGTTTTCCCTATATAAGTCTATGTAAAACGGTGACCCCCGGGGCGGGGCCAATTTTGACCCCAGGGGCATAATTTGAACAATCTTGGTAGGGGACCACTAGATGATGCTACATACCAAATATCAAAGCTCTAGGCATTGTAGTTTTAGAGGAGAAGATTTTTATATGTTTTCCCTATATAAGTCTATATAAAACGGTGACCCCCGGGGCAGGGCCAATTTTGACCCCAGGGGCATAATTTGAACAATCTTGGTAGGGGACCACTAGATGATGCTACATACCAAATATCAAAGCTCTAGGCATTGTAGTTTTAGAGGAGAAGATTTTTATATGTTTTCCCTATATAAGTCTATGTAAAACGGTGACCCCCGGGGCGGGGCCAATTTTGACCCCAGGGCCATAATTTGAACAATTACTAAATCCCCCAATACCACGTACATCCTGGCAAAATTTCATCAAAATTGGCCAAATGGTTTCAGAGGAGATGTCGTTTGAAAGTGTGGACGGACGGACGGACGTACAGACGGACGGACGGACGACGGACGGTGAGTGATCACAATAACTCACCTTGAGCACTTTGTGCTCAGGTGAGCTAAAAAGGCACAATGACTACAAAAAGGACCCATTCAGAGAAAATGCCAACTGAAAACAGCTACCACAAGAACAACCAATGTTTACAAGAACTACTTTCAATAAGGTAGTGCACTCGTAAGTCTACATCTCAGAAGGCTGACTGGGAAGCTTAGACCTTACATGAACAGCAACAAAGCTGAATTTGCGTTTGATACATATAAGCCAATCTACAGGAAAACCAGGCTTAATAAATAAAAGCATCCACATTCAAGAAATACCAACCAAAGATCCAGTAAATTCCAATCACAAACCATGACAAACAGAACTAAGAAGTGTATCTTTAATTGTCAATATAATTTACATATTACAATTACACCATCTCATACATTGGTTTGCACATACAGACCGGTATGCAAGGGTGTCTACACGGCAAAATTCAAAATAAGGCAAAGGATATACAGCCAAACATTTTTGCTCAGTACAACATTGTTTAAATTCATCATAACTTTGTTATTTCTTCAGATATTTACATTGTACATCTTTTATTATGGTCAGAAGACATTGTTTTTGCCCAGAATTCAAGACAATCAGGAGAAGTGACACACCTGCATATTACATATATGGTCAAAACCATCTACAAACAAAGGCCATAATTAATTTATTTTTTATTTTTCGTCCATCCAACTATTTTCAATCACATAATATTAACTTGTTTGGAGACAACATGTTAAAAAAGAGCAGTTATATTCTAAGTTGATGTCTATACGTACAGGTTTGATGATACAATACTTAGCTGCATATCTTTTGCCTTCGAGCAGGACTTTTACTAGATTCAGAATCTGAAGGAACATTTCCATACTTTTAATAACTTTTAACCATTTTATAGACAAATTATCCATAATTTTAAGTGAAAATGACCATTCAATCCCATTTCAAAAGCAATTTTCAAGACAAAACGCCAACTCCTGAGTCAAATTAAGCCGCCTCTGTACGAGCACATGATCTTATAGTAATTACATCAATCACAGACGTATATAATTCTACACATAGCATTGTCAGTCATTCTCGTTATCGAGACCTCAGTACACCTCAGTCGTCCTTGTAAGCGAGACATCCTTCATCTCAGTCCTCTTCATTAGCGAGGGTACCGTACACCTCGTTGGGGATCATTTGTTGTTGTACCTCCTCCACTTCCTCATCCTCGTCCGTGGAATAATCCTCGTCAATATTGATCTCGTCAGGATTCGTTGTTTTAACCATCTCACCAAGTTCTTCATCTGTCGTGTTACTCCTGCAAATAGTACAGTATACTATAGTGATTACATGCAAATAGTAAAGTTGTCATAGCAATAATAATCACTGGAAAAAGTACAGTTATCATAGCAATTATAATCACTGGAAAAGTACAGTTATCATAGCAATTATAATCACTGGAAAAAGAACAGTTATCATAGCATTTATAATCACTGGAAAAAGTACAGTTATCATAGCAATTATAATCACTGGAAAAAGAACAGTTATCATAGCATTTATAATCACTGGAAAAAGAACAGTTATCATAGCATTTATAATCACTGGAAAAAGTACAGTAATCATAGCAATTAACAATCATTTCTGGAAATCAAAAGTTATCAAAGTGATTATTATTACTGGAAATACTACAGTTATTGAAGCAATAATCATTACTGGAAATACTTAAGTCGTCAAAGCAATTATCATCATTAGAAATAGTAAATAATTGTAGCAATTATCATCACTGAAAATACAGTTACCATAGCAATTATCATGGAAGCTGTTAATTTAAGAAATGCTTATTGAGCTTTGTGGAGAGGTGAACAGTATAGACAGGTTTGAATGTAGTGTATGATTTACCTGACAAACAGAATTCCCTTGTCTTGTTTAGCTTTCTCATTGATAGCTTCCTCGGCCATCTGTCTCGCTTTCTCTTCTAGTTTCTTCATCTCATCACTCGTCTCTGAATCTGTAGATACATCAAATATGAGGTGTTCATTTTATATAATTATATAATAGTATTTAAGAATTGCAAGCAATACAGAAAAAAGTCACCTACCAGTTTGAAGCAATGTCGCTGAAAATATTTTTCAAATGTTTCTGTTGCCATGGTAATCACACATTTTGTTTCTTTTTGCCACCTACCCACATACAAAGTTTCATAAACCTAGCTGGGAAACTATAAGAGTTATGAAAGGATTCAGATTCATTGACAGATGGCAAGCATATATTCCCCTCGGGTTGACAAACACAAACCTGAATTAAAGACCATTGACCATTGTACTAACAAATAAAACTGCACTGCATTATTCCAAACTAGAACCATCACTATCGTGATCAGGGCCCTGTCGTTATCATTGTCAATAAGTATTGCAAGTTTCATTTGAATATCTTGAAAAGTTTTTGAGCTATGGCCAATGTTAAAGTTTTGAAGTCGAAAAAGGTGCACAAGCCAAAATTTATCAAAGCTAGAGTTGTTGCCCTTTGCTACACATGTGCGTATTGTCACTGTCAATATGTATAGCAAGTTTCATTTGAATATCTGTAACGGTTTTGAAGTAATGTAGAAAAATGAGGAAAATTGTAATTTTACAAAGGGCCATAATTCTTACAATATTGTAGCTGGAGTAACATAACTTGGCATACAATAGTGTATTGTTGCTGTGACCTTATGTCTAAAGTTTGAAGTCGATACCTTTAACGGTTTCCAAGTTATTAAGAAAAAACATAAAAAATGTGGACAGACGGACGGACAGACAGACGCCCCTACGATCGCTACCTTAGGTGGTCATTCCATTGTTTAAGATCAAAGGAACGACCACTTAAAGGACAAAAGAATTAAGTGGTCACGGAATGAATTGAATAGATTTCTATTGTGTTAGGCCACACCTCCGACCACCTAAGGTAGCTTTCGTGTGTGCAGACAGACAGACAGACGGACAGGGTGATTACTATAGGGCACCTGCAAAATATTTGCAGGGCCCTAACTATACTTATGATGTGAAAAGGTGATTAGCCCTAAAATTCGTACATTTAACTTTTGATAGTACCCAAAAATTTTGTACTGTAATTAGACTGGAGTCCCAAGAATGTAATCCCTGACTGGAGTTCCAAGAATGGTATCTCAGACTGGAGTCTCAAGAATGGTATCCCAGACTGGAGTCTCAAGAATGGTATCTCAGACTGGAGTCTCAAGAATGGTATCTCAGACTGGAGTCCCAAGAATGGTATCTCAGACTGGAGTCCCAAGAATGGTATCTCAGACTGGAGTCCCAAGAATGGTATCTCAGACTGGAGTCCCAAGAATGGTATCTCAGACTGGAGTCCCAAGAAAGGTATCCCAGACTGGAGTCTCAAGAATGGTATCTCAGACTGGAGTCTCAAGAATGGTATCTCAGACTGGAGTCTCAAGAATGGTATCCCAGACTGGAGTCTCAAGAAAGGTATCCCAGACTGGAGTCTCAAGAATGGTATCCCAAGAATGTATTCCCACAAATGGTATCTCAGACAGGAGTCCAAATAATGGTATCCCAAGAATGTATTTCTACAAATGGTATTTCAGACTGGAGTCCAAAGAATGGTATCCCAAGAATGTATTCCCACAAATGGTATCTCAGACAGGAGTCCAAAGAATGGTATCCCAAAAATGGTTTCCATGACTGGAGTCCCAAGAATGGTATCCCAGACTGGATTCCCAAGAATGGTATCTTAGACTTGAGTCCCAAGAATGGTATCCCATACTGGAACCCCAAGAATGATATCCCTAGACTGATATATTTACCTTGATTATCTCCCCCTGACGTAGCAGCAGCCAACATCTGAGCTGACATAAAATTCACCTGAAACAAATAAGTAATACAAAAGGTACTCCTAAATTTATACAAATTACTTTAAGGTGAATTATGAAACAGGTTTTTTCAAGCTTATATCAATCATTCTAAATCCCTTGTTCCTGGTTAAATCATCGCCAGAAGTGAATGAGAGAAGAGAAGCCAGTTTTCCTTTTGTGCTTGGTAAGGGAATGTTTGGTCCTGTTTTTTATCTATGGTATGACGCAGCCTTCGATGGATCCCGCTACTACTAGGCTATCGAGGCTTACAAACAATGGTATAATCAATCGGGGCACCTCTGACAATTCTAAGACGAATCATCTCTCGGACGTAAATAAGAATGTCACCATTGTTCAAACGGTTCTTAACGGTTTTAGCAAAGCCAGAACGGTTTTGTAAACATATTAAAAATGGAATTTGTGGCACTGTTTATACATCTTGGGCATAAATATACACTTAACTTAGCATGTTTTATATATTTATGTTCTTTAAAAACATCATAGCTTACTAATGCAATGGATATTGTTACACGCTACCCAGAGGATAGCTCTCTGCTCCAACTGTGCTCTCGCTTTGACCTCTTGTCCACCAGTAGATAAACACCCTCGAACAATAGTTTGATGCAGACAGACGGACAGACAGACGGACGGACAAAGAATGTCACGGGTGACTCAGCAGCAAGGTGAAGTATTAATCAATGGGCAAAGTATAACTCTAATATAGACAAGCCAGGTCATAAACACTTGATGACTACTTTATTAAAGTGTAAATAAACCTTAACAATATTCTAATTCAAGAGTACAAGTAATTTTCCAGCTCAAAATAAACCATAAAAATAGGAGAAATTCACTCTTTCAAATGCACTAATTAAGACAATAAAATCAAAATTTACTTATAGAAATCCGTAAAATCGTTTACGTATTAGATACAGTACTAGTTTTCGTTCAAAAGTGTCTTCTTACAAGCGTTATTGTACAGTTTCGGAAGGACAAACAACATAATTGTCCGAGGCGAAGCCGAGGATAATTTGTTGTTCGTCCTTCCGAAACTGTACAATAACACTTGTAAGAAGACACTTTTGAGCGATAACAAGTTCTGTATCTGACTTATACTCCGACAAAAAGCAAAATTATCCCCGGAGAGACCATGGTTATCCAAAAGTTCCTTGCACAATCCATGAACAGAGCATCATTCGCAGCATAGAAAATATAGTTCTAATGTAAAAATGTGCTTGGCCTATAATGTACCAAAGGGATTAAGTTAACTGTCCAAAAATGTCCATTCATGGGTTTAATTAGCTTGTGATTAAAATTCACACAGGTGTCAATGTGTTTATACACCTTATAAGTGCTTTTTATAATACACTTGCATCTAGTTTTCTTCATTCATTGATAAAGGACTTAGTGCACAAAGGTAGAAATTTATGCATCTTATTTTCACAATTGTCATATTTCTATGAAAATATTGGTATTGTTATATTTCTAATACACATAACAAGGTTATATTCGTACTGCCCATGTTGACGCTCACAGTCATATTAATATATAGAATAAAGTTCACCTGATAGACAATTATAGTAACTATTTGTATTCTGTATATATCCAGGTTTCTTGTACATGTAATTAATTGCACAATGAATTTTTACAGCTAAATCTTAAATTCGCTTAAATTGTTACAAATACTTAAAAAGTACTGTAAAAGCACTGCTTTTCTTGGGAATAATAAGAAAATAAATTTTGCTTGGTATGAATATTCTCTAACTTTGCTTCAATTGCTATAACTAATTTCTACTTTTCTTGGTCATTACAATGATATATATTTTGCTCCCCATTTTGCGGTTTACAAAACAATAAACAATATCTCTAAAATTTGTTCTGGCCTAAATAAATCAATAATATTGGAATTCATGATTTAGTTATCTACACTATTGATTCGAGTAAAAGCCACAAATAAGATGGTTTTACAGTAGTACAGTCTAATATTGCACTATCTTTGGGTGGACTTACAATTTTCTAGCTACATGTTTTCGACGAGTAAAAATAATTAAATTTCAATGTGACAAAATTTGTGGATTTGGTGAAAAAGACCATTTCGTGGAAAGTTCAATGTAATTTAAAGGATTTTCGAGGTTGAAATCATCCACAAAATTAACGAAATTAAATGGCCCTCTAATATTATTGATTTTACAGTATGTCATTTATTTAACTGTTCATGTAGTTATAAGCGGATTTGTCATGATTGACCAATTATTTTCTGAGTAAATGATTTGTACAAACAACTTTCTTACAAATCAAAAAGTGTACACTTACGAAAATAATGTACACTTTATCAATGGAGTCACAGAGCGTATCGGAGTATAATTAAAGGATAGAGTACTTTAAAATAAAGTTTAAATAAAAAAATGACAATATGCCTAACCCCAAGAAAAATCGCTGCTGAGTAAAGACTCAAACAGTTACAATCCCTTATATACCCAAAAGTTCAAACACTCAAACACTGTTTGAAGTTTGAATCAAACAGATCAAAAATATCAAACAAAGGGGCCCAATGTGGGATTCAAACACTTTCAAACACCTCAAACAGTAAAATTAAATGCAAATATTAAAAAGCATAACATACTAATTTTACCTTATAACCATTCCATAAATACAATTAAGATGAACTGCTATGATAATAATCAACAATAAAGCAGAAATGCTCCAATAAATAATTTACAAGTTAAAAATAGTTATAGTCCGAAATAGCGTACCTTCGTAAGTAAAATATTTTCAGTGTGCTAGAATTGACTTCATTTAACTATTTAAATTTTTTAAGATTGTTAGCATTTCATAGTAAATCATTTGAGACTGTTCAGGCATAACTAAAAATATTCTACAATTGTTCAAAATTCCTAGTACATTCCTAAACAATTATCTCCCTTTCCAAAGGAGTGATACAAGAATGACTTCCCTTACCTGTGTATTATACATAGCTTGTACACTACGTTTAATTCTCAACATTTCTCTCACAGTGTCCTCGTTTCCATGCTTGATTTCGAACTCCTTCCAGGTCTGCCAGAAGTTTGCAGTTGTCTAAAATAGATTGGCAAAATACTTTTTATTATAAATGTTTACACTAAGGATGTGTTCATAGCGTCTGTTCTGGAACACTCGGAACAGTGTTCCTTCTGTTCTTGTTCCAGCATCTTACGAACAAAATAAAACTGTTCTGAACAGTGTTCCAAATGTTCCACTCCAAGCACCTTACGAACAAAATGGGACAGGTACAGAACAGGAAGTAACAATAAAATAAATAAATAAATGTAGAAAATAAAACTTTTAATGTTGACGATATTGTCAGTTGCAGCCATTATATTTGTTGAAGAAATATGACACATCATAAAAGTTCAGTCATTTTCGTTATTCTCCGTTGACATTCTATTGCCAAGGTGATCTGAATAACACATTTCGTGAAGTTTCCGGTTGTCATGTTTTCGTTGAAATCACGTAACCTGTTCTGCCTGCACCACCTTTTATTTGGGAAAAGATAGAACATGTCTGGAACACTGTCCCGGCCAGTTCGTAAGACTTTTCTCTGTTCCGTCTGTTCCGGAACAGAGAGAACTGACGTCTCAAATACACCCTAACTATCCAAACAAGATAATTTTACACTTACTACTCAGACAAATAAACGTTGTCTTCGACCCTTATGCATAAATATATTAGTTTTTTGCACAGAATACAACATTCAATCACTTTTGCCAAGAAAGTTACCTTAAACCAATAATTCATATGTAATTGGGTGCTTATAGATCACCTTATTAAGAGACGTTTATATTTATATCACATGAATTTCCTTGTATCCGGGTTAGTATAACAAGTATGTACAGGGTGTCTCAAAATACATGTCCGCTTGTTGAGGACGTATAACTCTGTAATGTATTGCTGTACATATCTGATTTATATGTAAAATCAAAGGGCATTCAAATCAATGAAGAAATTATGAAACAATTATCCGAAACAATGTATACGAAAACTGTAGAATGCATTTTGAGTAGCTAACCCCAATTCGGTAAAAACCTGTGTTTGACGTCGTTGGACGATTTTAATGATGTTCACATACCTTTGAGTCGGATGTGATGTTTCCGTTTTCTCCAAAAATGATATTTTGGGTTTCGATGTAGTTATATTTCTTGAATTGTATAATCTAACTTTCAAAAAGTATAAGAAGAAATAAATATTTAGGATGTTTTGGTTATTTTTTCCTGATTTCAATAAAAGTAGCATAACCAAATTCATTCTCCTACCAAGGTAGTTTTTGGTGATTGATACTTCATTAAGTATTATGTTATAATTTTAAGTTACATTATATGACTATTTTTGGACTGTTGGAGATACGCTAGACATACCGCTATACATTTAATCCAGTATGTTCATTCGAGGTGATTGGTGCATCTTTCATAATTATGATATGCCTAGAATTGTGTGAATATCAAAATTTCAGTCCTAATTGTTTTTAAAATGTGTTCCTCCCTTAAGTATGTCCGAATTTCCGATTTCATTTTCTAATGGCACCTGACCAGTTTCTCAGCCAGTGTGTGCATAGTAGGGTACGACTGACTATAACTATGCCGACATATGATGTTAATTTTACCCATGTTACCGTACAAACTATGTTATCTGCCCCTTCGGACATTTTAGAACGCCCGTTGCTAATGACGTTGGTATAACATATATGACGTCATCAACTGTTCGAGTATTGACACATGATACAATTCACCCCACAAGTTTTAAATTTAGCTTTCAAATGAGACTATGATTATCAATTTACTAACTTGTTTGGCCAAGTTATGACCCCTCAACAAGCGGACATGTATTTTGAGACACCCTGTATAATCCTATACGTAACTTGTGCAGTATAACATTTAAATGTCATTTGTGCTGAAAATTACGTTGCTTTGGCGTCGTTTATATAGCGGAGTCGTTTTTCCAATTGAAAGATGCATTTTTTCCATGTAATTTGAGTCCATTGATATAAAGAATCTAACACTCGTTGTCAATTGATATAAACTTATATTAAACTCGTTAAGGAAACATTATTAGGCTCGCCAAAGGCTTGCTTCATAAAATTTCCCAAGCTTGTTCCTCTATATAGTTTTTGATCTAGCATAAATATTCCATTATCAATATCATTGATTTTCTTAGTTTACACAATACTTAGGTAACACTAATTCTATTTCTTATTCTGGACCATATTTTAGTTGATGCTGACTTTTTTTCTGCATTTTTTTCTGTGCAATTGGATATTCAGAATTAGGACCTTGTACAGTTTTTGACGTGTAGTGTTAATTAACTAAGCAAACTCTACATTATAACAATACAGTATTAAATAGAGGTTTCTAGTATGAAAACGTTTTTAACAACGGGTGTAACATGTTACTTACCCTAGGATCACAGGTTTGAGAACAATGTGCATAGATTGCATGAGCTCTATCAATCTTACTTACCCTAGGATCACAGGTTTGAGAACAATGTGCATAGATTGCATGAGCTCTATCAATCTTACTTACCCTAGGATCACAGGTCTGTGAACAATGAGCATAGATTGCACGAGCTCTATCAATGTTACTTACCCTAGGATCACAGGTTTGAGAACAATGTGCATAGATTGCACGAGCTCTATCAATCTTACTTACCCTAGGATCACAGGTCTGTGAACAATGAGCATAGATTGCACGAGCTCTATCAATGTTACTTACCCTAGGATCACAGGTTTGAGAACAATGTGCATAGATTGCACGAGCTCTATCAATCTTACTTACCCTAGGATCACAGGTATGAGAACAATGTGCATAGATTGCACGAGCTCTATCAATCTTTCTTACCCTAGGATCACAGGTCTGTGAACAATGAGCATAGATTGCACGAGCTCTATCAATGTTACTTACCCTAGGATCACAGGTTTGAGAACAATGTGCATAGATTGCACGAGCTCTATCAATCTTACTTACCCTAGGATCACAGGTCTGTGAACAATGAGCATAGATTGCACGAGCTCTATCAATGTTACTTACCCTAGGATCACAGGTTTGAGAACAATGTGCATAGATTGCACGAGCTCTATCAATCTTACTTACCCTAGGATCACAGGTTTGAGAACAATGTGCATAGATTGCACGAGCTCTATCAATCTTACTTACCCTAGGATCACAGGTTTGAGAACAATGTGCATAGATTGCACGAGCTCTATCAATCTTACTTACCCTAGGATCACAGGTGTGAGAACAATGTGCATAAATTGCACGAGCTCTATCAATCTTACGTCTGAGAACAATGTGCATAGATTGCACGAGCTCTATCATTCTTACTTACCCTAGGATCACAGGTTTGAGAACAATGTGCATAAGGTTTGAGAACAATGTGCATAGATGGCACAAGCTCTATCAATCTTACTTACCCTAGGATCACAGGTCTGAGAACAATGTGCATAGATTGCACGAGCTCTATCAAACTTACTTACCCTAGGATCACAGGTCTGAGAACAATGTGCATAGATTGCACCAGCTCTATCAAACTTACTTACCCTAGGATCACAGGTCTGAGAACAATGTGCATAAATTGCAAGAGCTCTATCAATCTTACTTACCCTGGGATCACAGGTCTGAGAACAATGCGCATAGATTGCAAGAGCTCTATCAATCTTACTTACCCTAGGATCACAGGTCTGAGAACAATGTGCATAGATTGCACGAGCTCTATCAATCTTACTTACCCTAGGATCACAGGTCTGAGAACAATGTGCATCAATTGCACGAGCTCTATCAATCTTACTTACCCTAGGATCACAGGTTTGAGAACAATGTGCATAGATTGCACAAGCTCTATCAATCTTACTTACCCTAGGATCACAGGTCTGAGAACAATGTGCATAAATTGCAAGAGCTCTATCAATCTTACTTACCCTGGGATCACAGGTCTGAGAACAATGCGCATAGATTGCACGAGCTCTATCAATCTTACTTACCCTAGGATCACAGGTCTGTGAACAATGAGCATAGATTGCACGAGCTCTATCAATGTTACTTACCCTAGGATCACAGGTTTGAGAACAATGTGCATAGATTGCACGAGCTCTATCAATCTTACTTACCCTAGGATCACAGGTTTGAGAACAATGTGCATAGATTGCACGAGCTCTATCAATCTTACTTACCCTAGGATCACAGGTGTGAGAACAATGTGCATAGATTGCACAAGCTCTATCAATCTTACTTACCCTAGGATCACAGGTCTGAGAACAATGTGCATAGATTGCACGAGCTCTATCAATCTTACTTACTCTTGGATCACAGGTTTGAGAACAATGTGCATAGACTGCACGAGCTCTATCAATCTTACTTACCCTAGGATCACAGGTTTGAGAACAATGTGCATAGATTGCACGAGCTCTATCAATCTTACTTACCCTAGGATCACAGGTCTCAGAACAATGTGCATAGATTGCACGAGCTCTATCAATCTTACTTACCCTAGGATCACAGGAATGAGAACAATGTGCATAGATTGTACGAGCTCTATCAATCTTACTTACCCTGGAATCACAGGTCTGAGAACAATGTGCATAGATTGCACGAGCTCTATCAATCTTACTTACCCTGGGATCACAGGTTTGTGAACAATGTGCATAGATTGCATGAGCTCTATCAATCTTACTTACCCTAGGATCACAGGTTTGAGAACAATGTGCATAGATTGCATGAGCTCTATCAATCTTACTTACCCTGGGATCACAGGTCTGAGAACAATGTGCATAGATTGCACGAGCTCTATCAATCTTACTTACCCTAGGATCACAGGTTTGAGAACAATGTGCATAGATTGCACGAGCTCTATCAATCTAACTTACCCTAGGATCACAGGTCTGAGAACAATGTGCATAGATTGCACGAGCTCTATCAATCTTACTTACCCTGGGATCACAGGTTTGAGAACAATGTGCATAGATTGCACGAGCTCTATCAATCTTACTTAGCCTAGGATCACAGGTGTGAGAACAATGTGCATAGATTGCACGAGCTCTATCAATCTTACTTACCCTAGGATCACAGGTTTGAGAACAATGTGCATAGATTGCACGAGCTCTATCAATCTTACTTACCCTTGGATCACAGGTCTGAGAACAATGTGCATAGATTGCACGAGCTCTATCAATCTTACTTACCCTAGGATCACAGGTCTGTGAACAATGTGCATAGATTGCACGAGCTTTATCAATCTTACTTACCCTAGGATCACAGGTTTGAGAACAATGTGCATAGATTGCACGAGCTCTATCAATCTTACTTACCCTAGGATCACAGGTGTGAGAACAATGTGCATAGATTGCACGAGCTCTATCAATCTTACTTACCCTAGGATCACAGGTTTGAGAACAATGTGCATAGATTGCACGAGCTCTATCAATCTTACTTACCCTTGGATCACAGGTCTGAGAACAATGTGCATAGATTGCACGAGCTCTATCAATCTTACTTACCCTAGGATCACAGGTCTGTGAACAATGTGCATAGATTGCACGAGCTTTATCAATCTTACTTACCCTAGGATCACAGGTTTGAGAACAATGTGCATAGATTGCACGAGCTCTATTAATCTTACTTACCCTAGGATCACAGGTTTGAGAACAATGTGCATAGATTGCACGAGCTCTATCAATCTTACTTACTCTTGGATCACAGGTTTGAGAACAATGTGCATAGATTGCACCAGCTCTATCAATCTTACTTACCCTGGGATCACAGGTTTGAGAACAATGTGCATAAATTGCACGAGCTCTTTCAATCTTACTTACCCTGGGATCACAGGTTTGAGAACAATGTGCATAGATTGCACGAGCTTTATCAATCTTACTTACCCTAGGATCACAGGTTTGAGAACAATGTGCATAGATTGCACGAGCTTTATCAATCTTACTTACCCTAGGATCACAGGTCTGAGAACAATGTGCATAGATTGCACGAGCTTTATCAATCTTACTTACCCTGGGATCACAGGTTTGAGAACAATGTGCATAGATTGCACGAGCTCTATCAATCTTACTTACCCTAGGATCACAGGTTTGAGAACAATGTGCATAGATTGCACAAGCTCTATCAATCTTACTTACCCTAGGATCACAGGTTTGAGAACAATGTGCATAGATTGCACAAACTCTATCAATCTTACTTACCCTAGGATCACAGGTTTGAGAACAATGTGCATAGATTGCACGAGCTCTATCAATCTTACTTACCCTAGGATCACAGGTTTGAGAACAATGTGCATAGATTGCACGAGCTCTATCAATCTCTCCAAGTTTCCTCTCAAGATCAGCAAATCTGATACACATTTCTCTGTAATGGTAAACAAACAATCAATCAAATCAATGAACAGTAGATAACAATGTTTATGGTCATTCTCTATAAAATGGCATTATAACAAAGGCTTTAATTGATAAAGTTGATAAAGTTAAATTCTACATTTTTTGTAGATTTTTTAAATCAATGAATCCTTGATCTTGACCTTTATTAACTTATAATACTAGCACCACAAGTCTATGGGAGAAGAGCAGCCCAGTTGTCTTTATAATGCTGATGGTCAAGCAATGGCACCATTGGTCAAACATTCATAGTATTTAATCTTGTTTTCTTGGATTAACAATACAGCAAATCATGTCATAGTTGCCATGGTAATCACAATTTTTTATTAAATTTTAAATGTCAATTTCATTAAACTACATTTTATTGAATCTGTATGATCGTGGTGAAACCAGGGGTTCCACAGGGCCAATATTTTTGCCACACAAGAGGCGTTCAATGACTTCATTACATTATTAGTCTATATGAAACTAAATATATTAACATGGGTAAAAGTTAAAAATTCTCAAAAAACTGAAACCTGCTTGTCAATATACTGAACTAGATGATTTTCATACACATTACATAGTGCATATTTTTCTAAAATACTGAAATCAGTATTAAGACTGAAAACTTTTACCCATGTATTAAGAAAATCCTTCAGAGCAGACAAAATCTACCTTACTTTGTCATTATTTGAAATATTTTCATCAAATAACTTGTATTTTGGTCAGAAGTCATAGCTCTTTCAGAAATGATAACTCCCAAATTTCAGATAAATCAGGAAAATTAACAACTCTGTGAAATGGACTTCCTGACAACCTAGCTCGAATCAGAAAGTACAATAATGAGTCTAGGCATGCAGGTAGCTAACCAAACACAGACAGCCATGACTCTATGTTTCTAATGAGGGGGGGGAGGGGTGCATACAAAGTGAACGTACCTTGATTGATCATGATTCAACAGTTCTATAGCTTTCTCGTATATCGGTCGTGTGTACGTGACACCATATAACTCTGCAGCACGTTTTATATACACATTAAACATCTGAAAAAGACGATTAACATCAAAATTAATTCTGTCAATCTAATTATTTTAATTTCATACATCAATACATACATGCTGCCATTTCTGAGTGACTGGCAAGTCTGTGCAGTACACTTACGGACTTGGAAAACGCACCACTTATTCAAACCACGAAATTTAATAGGGAACATTGTTTAACCCATTGCCGCATATATACGACTTTCTACGCCTTTATCTATTGCTGTATATATACGACTTTCTACGCCTCTGCTTATCGCCGTATATATACGACTTTTAACGCCTTAATCTATTGCTGTATAGATACGCGTTTATACGCCTTTTTAGACACTAATTTTCAGTCCTATATTTATCAATTTAAACAAAAATCGGGACAAAATATATGTGCATACGCAAATTTAAAACAATAATGAAGCATTTCAACAATAAAATAATAATATTGCTACTTCAGAAAACATCATAAACTGCATTTAAACCTCACTGATTTTGGTCAGTTTCATAAATATTTACATCCAAAAAGTAGGTCACACATGCATTCCTAGACAATCAATAACTCTCTATACTACTGTAAGATGCTGAATGAACTAGTTTGAACTGGTAATTATGGTTCACGGTCGAATTATGTATAAATTAACAACCAATGAAATTCCTTGCATGCATCGATCACGCAGGGTTTCCCCATAAATCACATGTTTGTCTGTAGAAGAAATCCTGGAGTGCAGTCAAAACAAACATCTTTAGAAAAGGACTATCCAGCTGTGAAAGGGTGTCATAAAGTAATTGATTGGGGGTAATAAAATCTAACTGACCCAGACAATGATGACATATTACGTAAGTTTATGTAAGTGTTAGCTGAAATTGAAGCTGTTTATTGCAAATCAAAACAAAAGCGTATCTCAACGGACACGAGAGATCCGCCGTAGGCCTACATGTGTGAAAATTGTTAGATTTCAATCAGTTTGTATGTGAATGTCGGCAGCTACAGAATTCACAATTTTAATTATCTATAAATTTCAATACTGTATGATGTTTACCTGGTTAATTGATAGGAAATGATTTATGGACACAGACTTTTAGAGCATACATTAGTCAATTAAGAAGTGATTCACTAGAAAATAAAAAAATATTTAGACTTTCCGTTGATGAGTTTTAAACTCTTAATTTTTTTATTTAAATCATAAATATGCATGCATTTGGTATCATTAGAAATTTTTACATAGACGAAAAAGTGATTAATGAATTATTTCTTATTGTAAATCTACTTTAAACCATGTATGTATAGGTTTAATACAATTTCCAATAAACCCATATTAGGACAGTGTAGTAAACTGATGGTTTATCTATAGGTTACTGATAAGCCATCTACTGATAACACTATATGAATGAACTACCTTATATGGCTATATGTCTATGTGGGAATTGGTTAACTGCATTAAAATTTGTCTATAGATTGCTCATTTTATGTTTAAACATCAAGCAAAATATCAAAACGCCAGTTGATAGTGTTACTAAGTCACATGACATCCACATGCTTAAGTCTCAAAACCAAAATCACAATTAGAGAGAGTGCGAGTGAAGTTATGTTTTTGGTGCGTTCACAATAGCGGGTACTTATTACAATTGCAATCCGCTTCTGAGGAATGTTTCTCTATTCATCAACAAAGGTTAGGACAACCTTGTGGGCAGATCGGGTTATGGAACTCATCCGTGGACTCATGTTTCAAGTAACAGGTCATATGTTTTCGGTGGGATCAGAATCTAGGACATTCCATCACACAAATATTGTTTTCTTCAAGAAAAGTGACTGCTTTCGTTATTTATGCACTTAATTATATTTCTGCTGTCTAAGGTTAACACCCCTGCCATCACGAAATAGTAATACAAGAAGGAAGTGACTGCATGTTGAAGCACGTGTTCAATGTTAGATAAAACACAAATTGGCAGGGTACTAAATGAAAATGTTGTATTTAATAAATAAATGTGTTTGGTATTTTCATTTGATGAATTAGCATATCTACCGACACCAAGCATTCTTTTGACAGACACGGTTGCTGACCGGAAGTCGTTTCTTTGGCGGAGCATGCGCATTAGTTTATCCGAATTAGGTGTCTTTTTTGGCCTTTAATCAATATTCGGAGTTCAATGGTGATGTCAGTTGGCATAAAACGCTATTGAAGACGAATATTCATTGTATCATGACAATATAATCGCGCAAAAACCGTGTGATGGCTACTTCCGGTATGTATCATGTCTTTACCTACAGACACATCAGTTTCGGATTGACGTGAAATGTAAACTTTTGTTTTTAGAAAACTGAAAATGTGTTTTTTTTTGTATGCTAATGAATTGTTTACACATCACCATTTACACAGTTCGGATATTTTCATTCGCATGTGAATCACGCGCAAAAATTGAGATTTGGCCATGTGGTCACTACTGGCAATTCGGTTGGTAAAAATGGATTAAAATATACTTTACTGACCCCGTTCTTACCTAGGAACATTATTTCATTGGTAAAACATATCCCTAAATAGTTCATACAAAAAATACCGACCCCAGAAAAGTGGTGCGTTTTCAAAGTCTGTAAGTGTACATCAATCAAAAAAGGCAAATGGTTATATTTTCTAAAGCTTTCATATTAAATATATAAGTACTGTGACTTCTAACAAAGCAAATTTGCTCTGAACCTAATCACAATTTTTGTAATATTCACAGTCTCGAGATATTAGCGATAATAAGAGTTGACTGTACTATGTCTAACACAAAGTTCACAATAATCATCCGAAATTGTGCAAAATAATTGCTTTGTATACCATACCTCATTCTGTTCTTCTGGTAAGACCGCCTGTGTAGCTCTATCATACACAGACATAGCATGACGAGCTAAACCATTATCTTCCTCTAACTTAGCATACAACAGGAATATAGCTGAAACATAATGTCATTCTCAGTGAAGGTATTCTTTTATCAGATTATTTAGTTTTTATGTTCTTTGTTCAACATTGCTTCATAACTTTTGTGTTTGCCAATTTTCTGTCTGAATATTTGATTTTGACAAAATATATACATTTCTTTTAAACTACTTTGATTTTAATAAAGCAATTAATGTTGTCATACTTCATACATGTAACTTCATATTAACATGTTCTATTTAGAATTTAAAAACACCACAAAAGTACTTTAAAGTAGCTCTGTCAACTAATTATTTATATGTACTGGCTTAATTCTGATCATTTAACGTTAGAAACATAGGATTTACCAAACTAGTGGTAAATATCATCTGGATACAAAGATCAGTATTACAAAACATTTCTAGAAAGACAACAAATTGATCTCCAATCAGATCACTTCAAATGATATTTAACCTGGTATACCTACTGTCAACAATGACCACATTTTGAACCATCTTCTTATGAATGGACTGTGCAGACAAGTACATGTAGATACATATAAATCAGCTTACCTTTAGCAAATTTAGGTGGACAGTTCTCCAAACATTGCTCAAATAAATCCCTGGCTCGTTCTAACTTTTTACCACCCTGCAAGAATATGTCATTTATTAAATAGACTCATAAATAATTTCAGGTAATATCAGTTATTTAAACATGAACAATTGGCAAAGATTTACTCTGTAAAATTTAACACATACAATACAAAATAATTTTGCTGATGGTTTTTCCAAGAAAGTATAGTACGGTAGATTATTAACCTGATCCGACTTTACAAATGAATGCATAACAAGGTTATCACGCAGAATAAATCAATTTAATTCCGCAAGAAAGTCATGCATTTAGCATACTTGAATCAAAATTACTTAGACACTAAACATTCTAGCCAAGCACAAACTTTAACAACTTCTCATACACCTTTTTTATATAAATCCTCTAAAAGCTATACTGAAACTGTGTTGTTTTATCACAACCTTGTATAAAGTGGAAATCCCTGAAATCCACAAACTGCAGCAAACAATTAAAACTACTCACATATCTATCAATAAATTTGGTAAGGTAGGTATTCCACAGGTCATACACATTTGGCCACTTAAACAAGGCAATACCCTTCTCATACGCCTGCAAAACAATATAACAAATTCAACATTTTACAAATCTATGTAACATAAACAGGAGTCCTATGGATGGCATTATATAAAATCCAGAAAATGAGAAGCAAGTCTATTCCAGAAGACATTGGCACACATTGGAATGTCAAAACTTTTGTTTTGAAACTTTTTTGTAGCTAAATTAACAATTTCAGCTTATAAATTTGAAATGGCCATAACTTAATTGGTTTTCTTCTTCAAATAACTTCTATTTTTTACCAAAAGAGTTTGTTTTCAATTTTTTTTTCTTTACATATTAAATTAAGAAGTTTATTACATCATAAAACTGAAACATAAATTTCGAAATACCCATAACTTATTAGAGTTGCAGCGATACCATCGATGGATCGTGATATTTCCCTTCATGATACAGTATGGAGATAAAATGATCAGCTTAAACTTAAATAATGATTGGCGTAAATTGATTTACCTTAAACGCCTCCTCAAAGTAATTGTTTTCTTCCAGAAATAATCCATAGTTCATGATGATTTGTGGTGTAGCAATACGTAGTTCAATGATTCTATCATATACAGATTTACACGTCTGAAATGAAAGAAAAATACATGTGAATATAGTTATGTTATACTTGTATGGTAGCACTGTACGTAGAACAAACCAGTTACCTATCACAGACACAATCAGACAGAGGAAATGGAGATGGATTGCACACACTCTCTGAAGAGACACAAACAACATCACCAAGCATGCTTTAGACTGGAATCAACAAGGCAGCAGGAGAAGAGGCAGACCAAACATGACATGGAGAGGAACCATCAACACAGAGCTCCAAAAAGCCAGGATGTCGTGTAGAGAGGCCAAGCAGACGGCACAAGAACGTGTCAAATGGCGAGCTGTGGTGACTGCCCAATGTCCCAGCTTGGATGAAGAGGACTAAGTCAAGTAAGTGAGTCACTGTACATTATGTGGGATGTCTTCTACCCACATCTCTCTATAGGTCTTCTACCCACATCTCTCTATAGGTCTTCTACCCACATCTCTCTATAGGTAAGGACAAGAATAACACACACACTCCACTCCACGAAGTTAGTAATTAAAGTACCTGTGAAGGTAGTGTCTATTCCTGAGCGCCGCAGATCAATGTAAGCTGCCACACACATCCACAGGAGAGAAATAGTCACCACAGGGAGACATTAAGGTTTCATTAGGTAGCCCAAAGACCAGGGGAAGTTTAAATCTCAATTGGTGATTGAGCGATTAAACAGCTGAAAACAGCCCTCGAAAATTGGTAACTGAACCTCCAAAAAAACAAACAAAAAAAAACACAAAAAAAACTGAACCTCTAAGAACAAGAAAGAGACGCTCACCTTAAATGTACCAAAACTTTCCTCCAGGTCGGCATACAGTGACCAGACCTTTAATGACTTATGTACTCTCGCTTGTACTGCTTCACTCTGAAAATACATCAAAGGTGGATGTAGTGCTGTGTTTTATATATTTCATGTATCCTTCTTTCCTATGATTTCGTGAATACCTATGATTTCGTGAACCATGTTATGACATATTTCTGCCAAATGTGCAGGTCCAAAATTATTGCCAAATGATTGAAAAAGTAAAAAAAGTTATTTATCATCAAATTTATGAAAATGTTTATCTTTATCACATATTTTAATGGAAAATTGTTAAAATAACCCAATATTTCAACTTGACTGAAAAGTAGACGACCCCTAGTCAGTACTTTCACCATTTATGTGCTTCAGAATCAACACAAAGCCACCATTTTACACACACATGATAAGGAACCCCCAATAAAATTCTGCCGTGAACAAATAGAACCAGAGATTGCTAGAATGTAATTTACTGACCAGCCAATAAAAATTCACGAAAAGATAGGAAACTTGTCACTGATTGTAGAGGTGGAGGCCACTATGTAAGATGGCTGCTACTTGGAAAATAAGATGATTTCTCATATTGTTTTTCATTCAACATGTAGAAAGGGCTTCAGGCAATTGTTTCTTTGTAAACAATATTTTCATATCAGCAAATAACTAGGTATGCTTCAAAAACAAGTCTTACGTTCACGAAATCATAGGTAAGCAGGCTAGTACATTTAGTAAATTTTACTTATTTTCCCATGGAAAAAAATTCTCGGATTAATGTAAAATCATTCAATTTCAATGGAACAAAATTTTGCAGTTTAGTTAAAGAAGACATTTTGTGGGACAAAATATCAATTATTCCTAATTCAATGAAAATTAACAAAGTCAAAATTCTCAAAATTATCAGGATTCATTAAACAAGAGGGCCATGATGGCCCTATATCGCTCACCTGATTATAAATGAAGCCCTGCACAATTTAGACTAACAAAGGTAGAGCGTAAATATAGAAACTGGTGACCCCCGGGGCGGGGTCAATTTTGACCTCAGGGGCATAATTTGAACAATCTTGGTAGGGGACCACTAGATGGTGCTACATACCATACATCAAAGCTCTAGGCATTGTAGTTATAGAGAAGAAGATTTTTATGTTTTCCCTATATAAGTCTATGTAAAACGGTGACCCCCAGGGCGGGGCCATTTTGACCTCAGGGGCATAATATGAACAATCTTTGTAGGGGACCACTAGATGAGGCTACATACCAAATATCAAACTCTAGGCATTGTAGTTTTAGGGAAGAAGATTTTTATATGTTTTCCCTATATAAGTCTATGTAAAACGGTAACCCCCGGGGCGGGGCCAATTTTGACCTCAGGGGCATAATATGAACAATCTTGGTAGGGGACCACTAGATGATGCTACATACCAAATATCAAAGCTCTAGGCATTGTAGTTTTAGAGTAGAAGATTTTTATATGTTTTCCCTATATAAGTCTATGTAAAACGGTGACCCCCGGGGCGGGGCCAATTTTGACCCCAGGGGCATAATATGAACAATCTTGGTAGGGGACCACTAGATGATGCTACATACCAAATATCAAAGCTGTAGGCATTGTAGTTTTAGAGAAGAAGATTTTTATATGTTTTCCCTATATAAGTCTATGTAAACGGTGACCCCCGGGCCGGGGCCAATTTTGACCCAAGGGCCATAATTTGAGCAATCTTGGTAGGGGACCACTAGATGATGCTACATACCAAATATCAAAGCTGTAGGCATTGTAGTTTTAGAGGAGAAGATTTTTATATGTTTTCCCTATATAAGTCTATGTAAAACGGTGACCCCCGGGGCGGGGCCAATTTTGACCCCAGAGCCATAATTTGAACAATCTTGGTAGGGGACCACTAGATGATGCTACATACCAAATATCAAAGCTCTAGGCATTGTAGTTTTAGAGAAGAAGATTTTTATATGTTTTCCCTATATAAGTCTATGTAAAACGATTAGTAAGGTTGCATAAGACTATAATTACAGCTTAATAATTGTTTAATAGTTTGTAAACATACAATCACTGTAAACGATGATAACCCTAATATCCACATTCTGCATTTAGTTTAAATTAAAGCCTCAAAGCTGCTAACAAGTACACATTTCGTAGTTCTACAAATAAAATATAGTAAGAGAGACAACTCTTACATGATCACAACCAGTATAATTACAGAGTACACTCCCTTTGATAGAATGAAAAACAAGGTTTTTCTATTACTTGACCTAGTAGCCTAATTTTTGACCTCAGATGACCCAATATCGAACTTGACCTAGATTTTGTTAAGATGATCATTGTGACCAAGTTTCATAAAGATTAGGCCAAAATTGTGACCGCTAGAGAGGACACAACCCAATTGTTGACGGACAGACGGACGGACGGACGGACGGACGACGGACGAAGAGTGATCACAAAAGCTCACTCTGTCACTTTGTGACAGGTGAGCTAAAAACATGACATAGTTTAAACATACTTATGTAAAAATCTCACTAGACCTACCTCATCATGATAAGCCACCTTTCTGGGCGGGGGCGTGGTCGCCTTCTGCATAATCTTCAAACAATCTTCATAATTTCTGCAGAATAACAACAAATATTTGTGAATTACTTATTCAGATTCTACAGATATTTTTGTAGAAAGATTTTTTAGTTTTACTAGGTGGTAAATTGCATTTTGAATATCACAACAATAACATCAGGTTGTAAAGACATTTGAAATGCATTTGCATTTTTGTGATTAATTTTTTTAAAGGTGCTCATTACTGCTTGCCCTGGAAGATAAGGTAAAGATCTTACTATAGAAATAACGAATGATAAAGTGAATAATGTAAAATCATTTAATTTCATTGGGACGAAATTTCGTGGTTTTGGTAAAAAAGACAATTTTGTTGGGACTTAAATTCGTGGATTTTGCATTTCAGGTAATAAAACAAGGGTCAAAATTCATGTTCGTTGTGATAAAAGTTCATGGTTGAGGTGAACCACGAAATTTAATCCCCCACAAAGATTAATTATTTTACGTAATTAATTATTCGAACACTGATTTATCATGTACTGGATGTTTAAAACTTTTTAATGAGTGCCAGGATATCCGTTGACATTCCTTATAAATCAGAGCTTTCATTAGTCTCGATAGTGAAGAATCAAAATGCCTCCCAGCTCCTCAATTTTCACGATTCATATTTTGCAAGAAGATTACTATTACAGGTAGAATTAATGTAATTTGACTCTGAAGCTAAATTAAATATGTTTTGCAATTTTGTCAATTGAGTCAAATTTCTGTTTCAAGAGTCAAATTTATGAAAGCCCTGATATTTACTACTGGTACTAAGTAATGTCATATTGTATAGTGTCCAGGGCTTTTTGTCACTATATAACAGAGGCCAAAATAAGGCTACTTCACAATTGAAAGGAGGGTGCTTCACAATTCCAAGATGCCAGTTTCACAAACCACATAAATGCCTCTTTCACAAGTGAAACAACTTTCTCAGGCCCAAAAATTTATACAATTTAAAACTGACAAGACCAGAGTAGCTTAAAAATTCAATAATGAAATATGTCAAGCCTTTGGTGATTTTCTTTACAAAATAAAGGGAAATATTAGTTGTAAATTGCTTTTCACAAATTTATTGAAGTCAATATCGAGCTTCCTCTTTCACAATTCAAAAGCAAAACAACGCTTGGATTTCACAACTTTAAGAAAAATAGCACATCACGTTTCACAAATCTTACAGGCTAGGGCTACTTCACAATTTTGTCAAAAAAAAGCCCTGGTGTCTATAAACTATCAGTACTTACTCATGTCTTATTTCCATCTCAGAAAATTCACAATAGACAGATGCTAGATCGTCCACATGTTTATATGGTACCTTGAGAGCTTTATCAAATATAATCCTCGCCTGCAATATACAAAATAATGCTAAGCTAACCTTTATTTGGCAGTCAGCTTTCTGCTAAAATATGGCAGCCATATCAGTGCGTCCATTTGGATTTGAACCCTGACAATGTTCTTAGTGAGCAACCGTGTCCACCACTAAGCTACAAAAGCACACAGACATTGCGTTTACTAATACCCTATAGTGTATTATTATTATATTATTATAAGATAATGTTTCACATTGCAAAAAGCATGTTAATTTCATTTTATTTCATGTTTTTTTGTAAATGCTTATTTGACATTTTAAAGATACATTTTAAGGCTGATATCATCAATATTTTATTTTGAAATATTGTTTTGTCCAAGAGGTCCACAGATTTCAGTCATATGGAAACTACCTAGTCACTTTGTCCTGACACCTGCAACTACGGGCAACTTAGCTGAGTGCTAAGCAACAGAGATATACCAGTACAATTTTAACAATTCTTGTAAAAGTCTTGAGATCTTGCACGTTTGTAGGATACATTAACTGAACAATTACAGTGCTGTCGGGTAATTCTGCGCACCTAACGGTTATTGGCTTTCAACATTTGAGATTATTTTATTTTTAGAATAAATTATGGTACTGTTTGGATAGACTGAACCTTCGTTGATAAATGTAAACAATTCAAAACATCGTACCTTCGCTAAACTAGGTCAAATGTCGTCACGAAACAAGATGACTGCCGGTTTTCATGACGTAAATTTTTTCGCCTAATTCTGCGCAGATGGAATTGTTTTTTTGTATAGTCTGTTTCAAAGATTTTTTTCACCAGAAATTTATCACAGTATCGAAAAAATAAGTCATTAAGACAATGTTGACAAAAAAGGAAAAGTCATTATCCATTACAAAAGTGCTTTTATTCAATTTATGTGTCACATGGTATGCCAAATTAACGAAAATCGCCGTTGACGCTCTTTTTAGTACATTTTTCGTAGAAATACTTGTCCAATTTGTTGATTTGATTATAAAACTTAATATAAACAACACACATCTTCAAAAACACTCGAGGACCGAAGGAAATGACCCAGCAAAGCCTGTAAGAAATAGAAAGTTAAGGTGCGCAGAATTACCCGAAGCGCAGAATTACCCGAAACGACTGTAATAGTGTTCTTTTTAAAAAAATTAAATGAATTAACAAGAATTTTGATCTGAATGTAAAATCTTTGATAAGACAGTACTGAGTCTGTGGTTACCATGGTAACTATACTTACATCTTCTATCTGATCAGTGCTCTCGTAGAATTTAGCAAATTCACACCACAATGTATGAGGTTTTCCTGACGCTATCTTAGGATCTACTGTCTGTACAGCTTCTGTAAATGTTGTAATTATCTGAAAATAAAATGTAGTGAACTAGTTAACGAAGATGACCATGAGGCTTACCTTGGATGCTGAACTTACTAGAAATGTGTCCATGGGACACAGATGCCCCCCCCATGATATTACATATCATTGAAATGGGGATAAAAAGAGGGGATTTTTTCATTATAGGGAAAATAGTAAAAGTGACAAAGAGCAATAATTGGCACAGCAAAAATTTCTTCCTTCACGGTCATCTGTAAATTGGGGTTGTTCATCTGAAACTTTGAAGAAATTCAACCTGATGATTTATGAGGAGTTCAAAACACAAGATTTGTGTTACGTACTAACAGACATACGGGCAGCACCATTGCTATTATGCTATATACACAAAAAGTAAGGAGACAGTAATTGAGAACACTTGAGAATTTAGCCAAGCTTGACAAGATTCTGGTGCAGGTCCCTTATTGCTGCCCTTCACGATCAAAAGGATTGTAGGCAGTAAGTTATAATATATTAACCAGTAACGCTAACAAACACGAACAAGAAATGTGCTAACAAGAAATATTCAAGTTGAAAGTTTTTATTAACATTTTCGGACATACAACCAGACAGACTGGCCAAGGCATATAGACAAAATAAAGCCCAGTAATGTTACCCTACCTCTCTTGGTTTTCCCTCGTATAATTTGACTCTTTTATGCCATTCATGTACATTATGTGGATTCTGTCTCAATAATACACTGTAATGTAACAAATAAAATCCAATCATAAGCATTCACAAAGAATAACAATTGTTTGATTAGTTTGTTTGTTTGCAATGGACTAAGGCAGTCATAAGTGCATGGTTGTTCCCTTTTTTCTACAAGACCGACCAATGACCTTAGACTTTCAGGGTTACATTTTTGGCATTCATAAGTCATAAATGTGTTTATTGTCTTTTATCCCTGTTGGATTGGTAATGCCTCGAATTTTCAAGGGAAATGTACCAATTAACATGATGGTTACATCAGAGAGAAAATAAAAGAAAGAACCATTTGTTATCTATTTATGTTTTACTACACAAACTGTGACAGGAAAATTGTGCTAACTCGAGGACATGTAAAATGCTTATTCAAGAGACAACATGCAGACTAATATTCCTACAAAGTTTGACAACTGCACCACTTATGATTATTATATCATTATTTGGTGAAAGCACAATAGGCCAAGTACACTAACCTGTTTAACAATAATGGTCGTCTATCCATCAATGATTCAAGTCTGGCTAATCGCAACTCCAGATCCAAATCATCTGAAATTATATTACACCAATTATTTATCACAGGTAAGATTTTACTAGCCAAAAAGGAAGGGGTGTTTATTCAACAACAAAATACAGAGGTTTCTCATTTGACACTTAAATTTCCAAAGAGCCAAATGTTAACGCGAAGTTAATAATCACAGGTATTTTTGCCATTTAAAAAATGACAAAACCCGAATCTGAATGATTAAAATGACCCCTAGAGATGCCACTCCTGTAGAAACCCCAGCACAAATTACTGTGAACCAATTTACTACCACTTGCAAACTCCACAAAATAAAATTGCTATAAATAATTTCTTAGTTTACAGTACCTTCATCAGTCGGCCCTTCCTCCTCCATGGATTCCATTTTAGCACTAATAAGATTCTTCTCAAACTGAGCATAAGCATCAAACACTTGTGTAAAATCTCGCACAGTTATCACCGTCTGTATGGCTTCTTCGTAAATATCTCGAGCCTGTAGGAATATAATGCATTATATGTAAGCCAGGGCTGTAACGGTATACTGTGGTACACGAAACACCGCAGACTTCAGTCCGACAGGGTTAACCGTACTAGACTTCTAAATTTCGATACGGTTCGGTATAAGCTTTTTTATAACGAAAATAATATTCAGACAACGAAAACATTTGACAGCCTACTGATTATGTATAATTACCATGTATCACTCATTTTTATTGTATTAAGATATGCTTCATATTGTCGAAATTCATTTAAAATAGTTGATAGCTGCGTAATAATTGATGTTATAGACGCAGTATTTTTATCGTCACTTAAAAATTGAAGTATTTAAGCTGCTAGAGAATATTGTATAATACTGAAATATTCCAAACCGTTTGAATATAATGCACTCTTTGCCTGGAAAGAAACAAACAAAATAAATACTGGATATAAGAAAAAACTTACCCGTTCAAAATGCCCACCACGTATGTAGTAATCTGCCAATGAGTTCCACAGTACCCCAATCTGATCTGTGTAACGTTTAAGTCCCTGTCGTATGATTGGTTCTATATTCATAGCCGTCACTTTATCCGGATTCTTTGCTATCAGATCACACAGTTCATTCCACAGCTGTAAACAAAATATAACACTATACACAAACAAACATTTACAACAAACAAAAGTGACCTTGATCTACTTACTTCAAAATCAATAGGGATCATCCACGGTTGCTGGGTAACTTCCAGGTCAATATTGAAAATCCTAGGACAAAGCATTCTTAAGTATTGAACAGAAACCATTTGGTCTACTGACAGACCAACATACATGGTCACAAGCAATATTCCCCTTGAACAAGGAAGATGGAGGGGGATAATTAAGTGAAATAGAAACTTGCATTAAAGTGTATAGAGCTATATCGGACGATATTTTTTAAAAAAGTTTCAAAAACTGAAACACAATAATGCTTTCATATCCATTAGATCATTTTTCGCTTCAGTTTTAACAGAAACTTTCTCTGTAATTTATTGGACATGCGAACTGTCCAATTTCTTACGAAAGTGTTCTAGAACACCCTATGAAATTATAAGAATCGCCTATTTTTCGACGATTGAATCAAAGTACACTGAACCCATCCAAAGTTTTAATTTGCAATTGAGGTAGTCTAGTATCATACTCAAACGATGCAAGTAATTATTTTGACATTAAATGAATGTTAGAATATAGCTATATACACTTTGAAGTTAATAACTCCGCACTATATATAATCTGATACATAGTTTTCTTAGTCGATAGTTTATTAGGAAATATCAGAATGGACCGATGAAAGGCCAGACTTCTGAAAAGGAAACGGTTAAATGCTGAATTTGCAATTTCCAGTAAAATCAAATGCTTGAAGAACAAATGTGCTTATAAAATCACCTGATGTTTCGACTTCCCTTCCTTAGATACAAAACCATCATCATTGATGATATCGGCCAATCGTTGAGCAGCTTCATCTAACCAACCAATCGTCTTCAAGTATTCAATATATTCCTCAGCATTCTCTTTACTTAACTGAAATATCATGTGAAAGATGTGTAGGCACATGTACATAGGTAGAAACATACTATGTAAGTAATGAAACCTTGTTCATAAATTAGTTAAGTAAGTTAGCTTATTTCTGTATACAAAGCTAGTAGCCCAAAGGTTTACAGACTATATACAAATAATTTAGACAATATACATAAAGTTGTGTCACATAAGTCATTAATTAGGTTTTTACACACTGGACATTGTGATATATTTTAATCACCCAATAATAGCTTCCTTTCTGCAAACAACTGACAACTTTGCACACTGTCTGACATAGAGTGCTCTCATTGGTCATTATTGACACACCTTTACAGAAATAGTGAGTGCTCATCGGTCAATAATGACAGAACTTCAAATTAATGATTTCTCATTGGTCACAATCGTCCCACCTTCAGAAATAGGGAACTCTCATTGGTCAATAATGACACACCTTCAGAAATAGTGAGCTCTCATTGGTCAGTATTGACACCCCTTCTAAAGGGATGATTTCAAAACTAAGAACAAACCTTCAGGTATCTACGATACACCCTTACAGCCGTCTCTTTCAGATCGTACATTCTCACAAATTTTAGATATAAGGGCCAGATTCTGTGATGTTGTGTAATAGGTAAAGCTCTAAGGGCTCTATCAAACGTCCGACGTGTACGCGAGATCTGACCTTGACACATCAAAAACTCACAATAATCCAACCATATTCTCGGCATCTGTAATAGACAGTGTTTGTAATTATCATATTATCCCTTCTTAAAGAGCCGATCAACTAGGTTAATGAGATGTCATGAGTAAATTTACTTCTGGACTCATGAGGTTTAATCCAGGATAAATACCAGGTACGCAAATAGTAACATATAGCAACCTCTGTAGAGTAACAACCTTTTCGAGGCTGAAAATATTTGTCATTCTTAGTCTATTTCTAAAGATAGAGTAAATTTATTGTAAATACTAAATGGGAAATTTTGAAGTTATTGCCCATTAAAACAAGGAAGATTCAGTTATAATAATTATTTTAAATACTACTTTACACTGACAAAGTGGCTTAGATCTGGTGTCTGTTTGACTGATGGCTTCAGAAAAAGAAATCATTTTTCCACACAAACCTTGTGCATGAAGACGAGTGATCTCTCGTGTGCACTGTTCACATCTTCATATGCTGGTTCTGTTATACATTTACCCCGAACCTGCTGACGTCGAAGTCTCAAATAACTGTACCATAACTTATAACTGAAATATAGATTATTTGTATTCATAATGCATCAATCAGTTGCATCCACGGCCCCCAACCCCGGGAATGGGCGGGAATTTTTACTTTTGGGTTATCAAGACCCCAACCATTTCCAAGCCCTGCGGGCACAGCTGACAATGAAATATCCAGTATTTCCCTTGACCCAGACAACTTTATATTGTCCCCCCCCGTATTGGTTTGGAGAAAAAATCCCTCACATTTCCCATGCCTGTCTCTGCCTTTATGACCCATCAAATTATGTGCAGGAGTAACATGATTATAACAAGACTGCGTTCAATAAACGCTTATGCCCCCGTAGAAGCCATGTCCATAAAAAGCTAAGTCAATCAGGGGCCATTATTCAGTTAAAATGTTTGATAGTGTTACATGGCTTTGAACTATAAGGGACTTATGATGGTAAACGAATATGCCACATTTGAAAGCAGTGCCTTGATTGACTTCATGTGTGATCTGGTGATACAGGTGTTATGGTTCTTTGTCACTGCACTTCTCCAAGTTGCCACCAATTCATATACCAAGTTTGAAGTCAATATCTTAAATACTTTTGAAGATACGCTCCGGACAAACAATTATCATGAAAATACTGAAGGGGAGATAATTCAAAATGTAAGACAGACATAGTTATGGTTCTTGGTCCATGCACTTCTACAAGCTACCATCTATTTATATATCAAGTTTTAAGGCAATATCTTAAACAATTTTGAAGATACACTCCGGTCAAAGTTTATTCTGAAAATACCAAAGGGGAGATAATTAAAAGTTTAAGACAGACAGAGTTATATTGCTTGGTCATTGCACTTTTCCAAGTTGCCATCTTTTCATATTCCAAGTTTTAAGTCAATATGTTAAATAGTTTTGAAGATATACTCAGAGCAAAATTTGACTATAAAAAACACGAAAGGGGAGATAATTCAAAATTTAAGACAGACAGAGTTATGGTTCTTTGTCAATGCACTTCTCCAAGTTGCCATCTATTTATATTTCATATTTCAAGTCAATATGTTAAATAGTTTTGAAGATACGCTCCAGACAAAATTTTATTGTGAAAATACTAAAGGGGAAATAAGTCTAAGTCCAAAATTAGGTCAAGGTGAAGGTCAAAATGGAGTCAGGTGATACAGGTGTGTGGAGAGTGGTCATATACAACATTCATGCAAGTATGAAAGATTTGAAGTAAGCCATATTAATGCTAGAAGAAACGGTCAATTTGGGTTAACCAAGAATTTGGCCTTTCAATAAGTCTAAGTCCAAAATTAGGTCAAGGTGAAGGTCAAAATGGAGTCAGGTGATACAGGCGCGGGCATACAAATACGTGTTAATTTTTCAGGGTAAAATTTAAGAATCATGTTTTAAATTGTTCATCAAAAGTGGTCTAAAAAGTCATTTACAACAGCCAGTCTTGAAAATGATTCAAATTTAATTAATTGATCTTTAAAGACCTTCTTTGACTTCTGTTAATTTTTCCCATAATAATACTGAAGACATTATTTAAAGAGGCAACACAGTCTTCCCTTCATACATTTGGACCTAATATATTAATTGTTGTGTTCCCACTCTATATTAATAGTTATTCAAAATTATATATGTACCAGAAAACTCTGCCTTACCTTCCTGGTAACTCTTTCAATGCTCTTTCATAGATGACATTTAACGTAGACTGACTGCCGTCTTTCTTGTGCTCCAAATAACGTAACCAACATTTCACAGTGTATGGATTACGTAATATATCCTCCTCAAAGGGGAGATCATCCTCCTCCTGAAGAAGATAGAAAAACTTTTAATTCCAATCATGAAGTTACAAATAAATGATTCTGCCGAATTATAGCTCACCCGCCTCTTTTTGGAGCAATTTTGTTTTTGTTTTTTGAAAATCATAATACTATTGATGTTTTATATGATGGTTATCAATATTTTGTTATTAACTCATCAATAAAATAGACATTTTTTACCGGTATTTTTCTCACTAAAATGACTTTGACAATAAACTTAATCAATGCAGACGATCTTGTCACACGATATCTTGCCTTTTTTTCTTCGTAAAGTCTTGCTAAAAATGGTTGGACAGTGGGTCAAATTGGTAGAGTCAGGACCAAAAGCATTTATAACAGCCGGACCAAATAAAGGATCAAACCAATCAAAATGTGATTTTATTTTAGTTCAAACATAATTTTTTTTTAAAAAGCCCAAATAAATAAATTATACATTTATATTAATGAGCTTTAACACAAATTTTTCATGGACTTTGCATTCAACCACAGTTCACTATTGGAGAAGTTTAACCAGATAAGGGAATTGACTGTAGATTTAGTAACACCTTTGTCTAACTTAATGTTCACAGTAACAAATGGTGACAAAACTGCATGATTGTAGTGATTTGATTATTTAACTGGAGAACAAGTTATGATACCCTGAGTCACTGTTTTTTCGATCAAAGCGGAAACTCCAATCTGTCAAAATGCTATGTGTGAATAAACTTCGGTCAATCTGATAGTCTCGAGTCTGCCCAGATAGAAACATACTGTCCAGACCCTATGGTCCCATCCAAACTTGAATTTAGAAATGACAATGAAATCCCTGGGATCCAGGGAAGGATGGAAATTTTTGCTTACTCTTCTTCAACTCCCAGGTAAAAAAGTGTGCACATAAGTTTCGGGTAATTCTGCGCATCGGGTAATTCTACGCACCTTAACTTTTTATTTCTTACAGACATTGCAGGGTAGTTTTTCTTCGGTCCTCAAGTGTTTTTGTAGATGTGTGTAACTTATATAAAGTTTTATAATCATACCAACGGTATCGGAAAAGTATTTCTACGAAATTTTGACCAAAATGAGTGTAAACGGTGATTTTCGTTAATTTGACATACCATGTGACACAAAAATTGAATAAAAACACTTTTGTTATGGATGATGACTTTTCCATTTTATCAACATTGTCTTAATGACTTATTCTTTTGATACTGTGATAAATTTCTTGTGAAACAATTCTTTGAAACAGACTATACAAAAAAAATTCCAATTGCGCAGAATTAGCCGAAACAATTTATGTCATGAAAACCGGCAGTCATCTTGTTTTGTGACGACATTTGACCTAGTTTAGCGAAGGTATGATGTTTTGAATTGTTTACATTTGTCAGTGAAGGTTGTTTCTATCCAAACAGCACCATAATTTATTCTAAAAATAAAATAATCTCAATTAGAGAAAGCCAATACCCGTTAGGTGCGCAGAATTATCCGACAGCACTGTACTGGGTCGGGACCAAAAAGCGAACAAAAATGAAAGTTTTTCCCGATTTTGTCTTTAAAAACTATTTTTCTACAAAAATAATCTGCAATTTGATAAACTACAGCCTTTCCCCCCGTCTAGAAATGTGAACAACTCCAGTCTCCGAAAACAGGGGCTCCAAAAGGGTCACTAATTCGCGCTAATTGGTAAGTCTACAGTACCAGTACCCGAACAGATGGCTTTATCGGCCGAATAAATGACATTGAAGGATAAATATAAAATAATTTTGATTTCATCAAATGTAATCAACATTCACAAGATCCCTCGTCAACTTTCATGTGGGTGCTATTATCTGCCGGTTCGCACCGTACTAATTCCATACATCACATCATGCGCTCAATCATCTCATAGTGCACAACTTCATAGAAGCACTTTGACACAGTTTATAATCATAATAAATTTTCATAATCAACGAATGAGATTCAAAACAGCTACATTGATAGTCACGTTAGTCATAACGGCGAAAATACTACATTTTATTTAATAATCAAGGGAAGTAATCTTCTAATTTGGAAGTTAGTTTAGACTGGATTACTTCCCTTGATTAATTTTTTTTTGCGCGAATCTGATTCAAGATTCAAATGTAAAATTTTATGTTTTTATTCTTATTGTTGGATTTTTTTATATCACATTAGCTTTATTAATGCATAATCAACATTTAAAGACACTTTTTAGAGGTGTTCTGGTCAAAAGGCTCCCATGGGGAAAGTTTTGTGCCGGTGTGTCAAGGTCGTTCGGAATCCCCCAAATGTAAACAAAACAGAAAGTGGGGGGGGGGGGAGTAATAAAGAAAGAAGAATTTTTGTGTAAATACTATTCTTAGACTAAAGAAATTTTACATGAAGCTTCCTTATGTAAAAGAGTTCAAGAACACGCAATAACCTCCTTCTTAACAGGGCTCGACACTAACACTGGTCCCCTGGTCCAAGGCCAGTAAAAATCAAGAAGGACCAGTGAAAATCTTGAAGGACCAGTAACTGTTTTATTTACAAATTTTATGTTTCTTTGCTTGGGGACCAGTGACAAAAATACTTAGTGTCAAGCCCTGCTTAAGAGATACGGGAGAGGAGAAATAACGAACATTCGTCTAATGGTACTGTTCGCTTTTTTGTTCGAAACCAGTACCCCGGTATAGTGCGCTATTTTGAAGCGGAACAAAAGCCATGCATTAACCAGGCGATGCAGGGACATCAGAAAGGTAAAATAAAAAAGGGACTATTCCCCTGCTTTTCTGCAAGGTTTGGGGTCTGGGGTTTTAACTGACTGGTGCATTATAAAACAATCACTTAAACTGGGGAAGTGTGCTCAATCAGTCAATGTCACTTGTCAGGATTGAACCAAAACCATCTAATCACCAATAAGATGCTTTACCGAAAGGGCCATCTGTCCCACAAAACCACACAATGGAGTATCCTAAAACTTTCAATCACTCTAATTTTGTGTTTGCTTGTAACTTTTATTTCAGTTATTATCACAATATCAGAATTCCTCTAAAAAGGTGAATTTTGCCTCGAAATGTTCTATCATTTAACACCAATATCATGCGGTTTAATCAAGACTTACAAAGAAAATATCTTTCAACGACGAAGTTTGTGAAACTGGCATGATAGCAGAGGCCTTGCTTATAAGCTTTACAACCATCGAATTATGAAAATTGTTTTCACATGGGCGCAGCCATTTTCTAACGTTTGTGGTACGTTCTAAAATGTGCCAAGGGGTGATACATAATTTTAAATTAGGATAAAAAATCTAGATCATATAACATTTTTAAATTTGCGTTAATTTTCATAAAATTGTGTAACATTGAAGGACTAAATAATTTGAATATCATAGTTATTGACAGTTACATGTGTTTGTATTATTTTTAATGATTTGATTACCCTACAAAATAATGAGCAAGTCCATGCTAGACTGAACCACATGCTGTTTATTAACGGAATCGGAATAAAGCGAAAAGGCGACGGTCGTTCCGTTAAAATAACGTTTCGCATAATTAAATAAAACTGGACCCGTCTGCATTTTGGAGAGTACTTCCCTCCAAATGGATTTTGACAGCTTATGAAAAGAAAGGAATTAAGTGTAAGTTTAAGATTATTTCTGTGTCATTTGTTGATTGGTATTCATCGAGTCATATTTTTATTCAATCATTGTGACACTGCTTTTTGTTTTATTGCCTGAAATGGTTCGATCTTGGAAAACCAAGTTTTTTTGTCTTGGAAATTGGAAGTTTCATGACAGAAATTCAGTCTTAGTGTCAGAAGCATGTCCCCAGAGCCAAGTCAATGACAATATCTGTTAATAGTTGACATCATTGCGGTATGTTTATGAAATAAAAATAACGCATTATTTTAGTTTATCGTGCTTTGTATTGAAATAGTTTCTTTTGTTTTCAACACTTTTTTTCCAATTTAGCAGCAAACATCAATTGTCAAAATAGGAGGTTGACAAAATTCGGGTAATCATGCGAAATCATGGAAATGTTCCTTATTCGTAGTAATGTTTGGTAACGATGCATATGTTAATAAAATTGTTTTATTCAGACAATGTGATATTAATTTTACTGACTCCTCATATTTCCACCTTCTTTCATGTATAGCCTCGCCTCGTATTTCCGTGGTACCCCTAATTCCGTGGTATTGGATAAAAAGTAAACAGTTGTGTGTGTCATACATACGAAATATACATGTAAATAAGTGCACTATCACTTAAATCTCACAAATTAATCAACAAGTAGACAAAAAAAAGAAATAAACAATCTTTTTGGGCTGAATTAACTTTTCCTCCTAGTAAACAGTAACTTTTCTAGTGTTTTAAGAGTATGTCACTTGCTAAACCTCTAGCAACAAAAGTATACATAACAGCTTATGTTAACTTGTCTGCTACAGTAAGCAACATTTGTCTTAACATTTTTACTGGGTTTCGGACTGGTGCATGTCTAGTAGACAACACTGAGAACTGTTTTCATTGGATACCGTGGAAATAGGGGTATCCGTGCTACAAGTGTAGAAAGGAGTAGGTTACGGTCACCCGTTTTACCGGAATCCACGTAAATTACCGGAATAGACCGGAATCCAGATAAATTACCGGAATAGGCCTATATTTCGTTAATAAACAGTAGTTTTGCATAGTTTTTGGTTTAAATCAATCTTATTTAACATAAGCAACGTATATGCAAAAATAAAATAAAATATGTTATGAAAAAAAAAAGTTATTGAAATTTTAAAATTGGCCAGCGTCCGTTCGTCATTACGCTATCTATGCAGAATTTACTTGACCGAAATAGACATGTATCTCGTTAATAAAACATAATTTTGTTAAGTTTCTGGTATAATTCAATCATGGATACGAAAAATAAGTTGTTTCTTAAAAAGAAATTAAAATATTTCAATGAAAACTGATTTTACATGAGTTTTAAAAACGGGCATTTCTCGCTCTAACCGCGCGTATTGACAGAGAATTAACGTAGCCGGAATCCACTTGCTATAACCGGAATAGGCCTATATTTCGTTAATAAACAGTAGAATTGTATTATTTTTGGTTTCAATCAATCATATATACCATAAGTAAATCATATTCAAAAGGAAAATTTAATATGTTGTGTAAAAGTGATATAATACGAGTTTTAAAATCGGTCGTTTTCTGCTTTCAACGCGCGATTTGAATGAGAATTAACATAACCGGAATCCACTTTCTATAACCGGAATAGACATATATTTCGTTTATAAACAGCAGAAATGTATTGTTTTTGATCTAAATCAATCATATATACCATAAGTAATTCATATTCAAAAGGAAAATTTAATATGTTGCGTAAAAGTGATATAATACGAGTTTTAAAATCGTTCGTTTTCTACTTTGAACGGGTGATTTGAATGAGACTTAACATAACCGGAATCCACTTACTATAACCATATGTATTGTAAGTAAACTATTTCCTAAAGGAAATATAAATATGTTGTGAAAAAAGGATTTTATATGCAAAAAATTGCCATTTCGGGTAGCACATTACATTTTGATCCAACCGGGATAGGATCGTATTTGTTTTAAAGTCAATATTTTGTATCTTATACATTATTATTGAATTACACGTATCAAAGGCAAGTCATTTCCGAAAGGAAACAGTAATATCTTGAGAGAAAAAGAGTTTATATGCGATTGAAAAAATGGCAATTTCGGGTAGTGCATTACAATTTGATCAAACGTGCGGACATAGGCTCGTATTTTCAAATTTTGTTGTTAAATAAATCTTTTGTATGTTAATAATTTATAAGCATTCAATCAAATGTATCATAGATAAGCTATTTTTAAACGGAAACTAAAAGAATTTAGAAGCGAATGAAAATATGCCTCCGGTGGATCAAAAAAGTATTGCACCCCGCGATTTCAATAACCTTGAAATACGAACATCATACGGCATTTAAATCCAACATTGAATAGGTCACTAATATTTCAACACTGATATCGTAACACTGGACAAACTTCAACAGTACGCACGTGCCACAGCAGTCCTTGTTACTAAATGTTTCACGGCGGTTCCAAAATTTTCTCGGGTGTCACAATGAAGGTGTGGTCGACCGTCAATCATGTGTGTTGGGAGAATATCTTGCAGTACAGGAACAACTATTAGGCCATGTTTATTTCATTTCTTGGTGATCAAAATTTCTTTGAGAGAAAAATGTCTACTTGTCGCCCGAAAACTTTTTTATGCAACAATTACCAACCTCGATCTTTATTTGTATACATCTACGGAATGTACGAGCGAAATGGTGAACTATTTATATTGTTAAAATGCGTGATCGTGTTGAAGATATGCAGTTGTAGAAATAACCAATCTATTTAACACCTTGTCCTTACTGTGTTTTCCGATCTAAGAGACGCGCGGCATCACTTTGTAACTTTAGATGTCGCCGACGCTGGGTACATCACAGAATGTTGTCGGCTAAATATCAGACGTTGCCGACTTACGTCGGTGGATTAAAGGAAACTGTGTGAGAAAACCACAGGTAACTGTATCATTGCCATTTGATATTGAGTAAAATTAAAAAAATAACTTCCTAAATTTTATATTTTCTACATGACTCCGTAGCTCAGTGGTTATTGCGAGACACTCGTATGTATAAAATTTAATGTTTTTTAAACCACAGCATTACATTCTAGATGATTAATAAGTATACTGTATTGTATTACTGTATTGTACATTAGGGAAAATAAAATGCACACTAGTGACCGGTTCGTCGATTCCCCTGCATATAGACCTTGTACAAAAAAATAATGTTTCCAAAAAAAGTAAGTATTTTTATCAGTGAAACAGTTACCTGTGTGAAAAATATACATCAAAGGTAACGCAGCCGAACTTTGACACATGAAAATAGAAACATATTGCGACATCGCTCATTTTATAGACCTCGTGATGCTTAAGACGTATATTTAATCTTTGTTAGTGGAATAACTCATGGCAGTTCATTAACAGATTATAAATCATATTGTATCATAATGGATTACTAATACTATTCGAAGGTAATTGTTACGTGTCTTCGCAATACATATTAATTACGTCTATATCATTTGTGTCATTTGTGTTTAACATAAGGACTCCCTGATAAAGGATTCAGCGACAGGGTCTGTGAATGCATTGACAAAGTGATAGAAAATACTTACGTAGGTAACAGTGGCCTGTTCTATGATAATATTCAGAATCCTTGATATATGTCAGTAATTTTATTCATTAATTGATTTTTGCTGTTCAAAAACGATCATTAGGTTTAATTTTATCCAACTGTTGCACAATGATTAGACAAGCCTGGGGCTACAAGTATACAATCGACACAC
This sequence comes from Spisula subtruncata, assembly GCA_963678985.1. Classification (NCBI taxonomy): domain Eukaryota; kingdom Metazoa; phylum Mollusca; class Bivalvia; order Venerida; family Mactridae; genus Spisula; species Spisula subtruncata. The sequence goes on along the minus strand of OY787673.1, from coordinate 8,792,071 downwards.
AAGATGTCATACAGAATATCCAATAAACAGGTCGCTTATCAGTATGCTAGATGTCAAGAAATCTAGTTATAGCCCCAACTCTTCATTCTCATGAATCAGTGTATAGTCAAGTCTCTGTATTACGGATGAAAAACACGCTGGTCGAACGAGAATGAAACTCTTTACACAAAATCTGTGTTTTAAGAAATATTTTAAATTTCCATTTGGAAATAAGTTATTTATCGCTTATATAATCAAATAATAGCAGAAACTAAACAAAATTACCGTAAAAAACGAGATTCGGGTCTATTCCGGTTACGTTAATTCTCATTCAGTACGCGCGTTTAAAGCGAGAAATGGACGATTTTAAAAATTGCACAAAATCTTGTTTTACTAAAATATTATGATTTCCTTTTGGAAATAACTTATTAATAGTATATATGAACGAATTATTGCAGAAACTAAGCAAAACTACCATTTTATAGCGAGATACGAGCCTATTTCGGTTACGTCAATGCGGGAAAATTAGCGATTTTAAAACTTGTATAAAATCATTAATCACCAAAATATTTTAATTTCCTTTTGGAAACAATATAATAATAGTATATATTATTGAATTATATCAGAAATTAAACACAATTACCAATAAATAACGTGATACAAGCCTATTCCGGTTATTTTAATTCTCATTCAATACGCGCGGTCAATGCGGGGAAATGATCGATTTTAAAACTTGTATAAAATCATTATTCACCACAATATTTTAATTTCCTTTTGGAAACAATATTATAATAGTATATATTAATGAATTATAGAAGAAATTAAACACAATTACCATTAAATAACGAGAAACGAGTCTATTCCGGACACGCTAATTCTGATCCAATATGGTAATGACATCGTAAAATGAACAAATTTTGAATCTCGAATAAAAAATTTTTTCGTGAACATATTTTATTTTAGTTTTGCATATATGTTGCTTATGTTAAATAAGATTGATTTAAACCAAAAACTATGTAAAACTACTGTTTATTAACAAAATATAGGCCTATTCCGGTAATTTATCTGGATTCCGGTCTATTCCGGTAATTTACGTGGATTCCGGTAAAACGGGTGACCCGTAGGTTATGGAAAAACTTAATTTTGTTTATGTTTTGCTCGATAAAAACATTTAATTAGAATAAATCATTAACCAAGGGTACATTTTATTATTCAATGACAGGCTGTAACCAGTCTTGCTGTTGTAAACATTATATTTAAGATTATAGTTAAGTGCCACGGAAATACGAGGCACCAGTATACAGTCGTTTCGGGTAATTCTGCGCATCGGGTAATTATGCGCACGTTAACTTTCTAGTTCTTACAGACTTTGCTGGGTCGTTTTTCTTCGGTCCTCCATTGTTTTTGTAGATGTGTGTTACTTACGTAAAGTTTTATAATCATTTCAACAAAATCGGAAAAGTTTTTCTACGAAAATTTGACCAAAATAAGTGTCAACAGCGATTTTCGTTAATTTGACATACCACGTGACACATAAATTGAATAAAAGCACTTTTGTAATGGATGATGACTTTTCCTTTTTTGTCAGCATTGTCTTAATGACTTATTCTTTCGATTCTGTGATAAATTTCTTGTGAAACAAATCTTTGAAACTGACAATACAAAAAAACAACTCCACCTGCGCAGAATTAGCCGAAAGAATTTACGTCATGAAAACCGGAAGTCATCTTGTTTTGTGACGACATTTGACCTAGTTTAGCGAAGGTATGATGTTTTGAATTGATTACATTTGTCAATGAAGGTTGTTTCTATCCAAACAGCACCATAATTTATTCTTAAAATGAAATAATATCAAATGTAGAAAGCCAATACCCGTTAGGTGCGCAGAATTACCCGACAGCACTGTAACTTGCAGGGTCCACTCTGGCCAGTCTGGGGCATCATCGCAAATTTTGAGATTAAATGAATCGGGTACGATACCCAAGCTTGTTTCGAGTAGATTCCTTGGTTTTTAACATGCCTGGTTTAAAGCACCGATACACCCGAGATTAACTCGGCATTTCCTACCAGGATTATCTCTAGTTGGGTGGGAAACACTAAATAGCGTTTCTGAAATGACCAAGTATCTGGACCGAGAATCGAACCCGGGACCTCTCGATCAGGAGTCAGCGTCTTACCTCTCGACCACCGTGCCAGAAAGAAAGCATTACCAGTTAATATTTTGCCCGCCTGTGCAGGGGGTGGTGGGCAAACCATGGGAATTAGGCATTTTCAGTTTTTTGAAGTCTAAATATAATCCCCACTCTGGAGACATTTCTTACTTTCTGAATCCCCAGGGTCGAGACAGGTAATCACATAGTAATTTCCAGGTCTTGGAACCGTCCAGAGTCTATTCCCGCCACTAGGAGTCGATAAAGTCTTGATACCCTAGTAATGCTTATTCCCCCTGTATTGCTGCTGCGACTGTTTGGTGTAAGTGTTAATAGATTCATTGCTTACAATTTAACTCTGGCCCATATCCAACACATTTCATATTGTTGGGTCACTTAGGAACTTGGTTAATGGCAAATACAGTAGTATAGTTATACTGAGGGTTCAAAACTATTATAAATGTAACTATAAAACAAAGAGTGTGAATCATGTGTCACATAAATCATTAAATTGTTTCATTTTGAATAGAGTTCACTTTAATTAAGTTTAATTGTTGTTCTTGTCGAACTTTGATTGAAGTTTAGTTAGTCTGCAAAATAAGCACTTGTCTGGTTGTCTGGGACAAGTAATTGTTGATTGGGGCAAGTAATTTCTGCCATAATTTTGCCAATGAGAAATGAGAGTGTAACACTGTATAGGGAAACTACTTAATTTAACCGATTCAGCAAGTGGTTTCAAATTCTAAATTCACAGACTGTTTGAGTAGCTGGAACTTTAACTTGAGAAATAGGTAAAATATATATTTATTAGGGTGAGAAGTCCAAGATATCTGTTAAAGGGTTTAAAATCGGAAATCCCTATCAAATAGAATGACTTGAATGAGCTTTTCTGCAGAAAATACAAGCGATTTGATGAAAAAATTCAAAAGTTTTGAAAAATTATGTTCATTTGAAATTACAAGCTGAATTTTTCATCAATTGCGCTACCAGTATGTTTGATCTGTATTGCATAGTCCAAGCAATATAAAAGTAAAGTCATGATCGTATAGTATATTTAATATTTATCTTCAATAAAATGCATTTTAAAATAACTATCACCAGTGAGGATTTAACTATCTAGTACTTCACATTTTTAATGCATTCGGTTCTTACTTCGATTCCGTTCTCGATTCTCAGTCTTTTTTCTATTAAAAAATGTAACAACTTGTTTTGTTAGAATTAAATTTGTTATTGACAGCAGGGGGCGTCAACTTTATCACCCAATGAAGTTTCAAATCTGCAAGTCCCTTGACCAATGAAAGTATATGTTAATTTAGTAAATTTACTGATGCAATACTAATTTGGAATGTCATGTTTTAATTAGAGTTCCAAAATGTAGCGAAAAGTTATCATTTTACGTCAATCAATTCTCCAGTAATTATTATATACTGCCTATCAATTATGAAATTGTTTAATTATATTATGGTGCAATGTAAGCTTTGAAATATCACTTAGTACCAGCTGACTTAAGTTGTTTATAGAGTCTTGTTCAGCTGCCAATACATACATGTCAAACTTTAACTCGGTCATTATCAGATACAGACTGATCTACAAATATATGTCCCTTAAATCATACACTCACTGATGACAATTTAATCAATAGTTATTAAAGAAATATGCATTAAACATGTGTGTGGTAGTAATCAAGTTACATCTATTTTGATGTAGGGCCATGTATAGTACAGGTCTGAACAGCTGAACAAGAGCAGGGCTTGTCACTAAACTTATTCAATCACTGGTCCCTCAGAAAATAAATGTAACATTTGTAAGCAAAACAGTTACTGGTCCTTCAAGACTTTTACTGGTCCTCCTTGATTTTCACTGGCCTCGGACCAGGGGACCAGTGTTAGTGTCGAGCCCTGAAGAGATACAACTCAATGTGGAATGGTTGAGGATTGGGCAATATGTCTTGAGTTGTTAGTCTGTAGGACATCTGGGTGCCAAACAAAGAAGGAACAATCTCTGAACCTAACAAATTTTGATAATTAGATTGCATTCATAAACCAGCGCTAAGTGCATAACTATGATAAGTTATATATACATGCCTCTATAAATTGATGTAGTTATCATAGTTTAGCACTGATCCCTCACCATATCATTTTTTATGACCCAATGTTTCTTCAAATCTCTCTATTCCTAAAAGGTTTGTTGGTCTGTGATTCTCAGACTTAGAATCAATGATATATATATTTATAAATGCTCCAGAGACTATACAGTTTTTGTGTGATGTGAAAAAGAGATTTAAATATTTTCTGAAATAAATATCAGCAAAAAAGGATATTCATTTGGTACTGTAAACTAATTTCAATCCTCCACGGACATATTGTCATGAATGAGCTCGCCTACCAAATCAATTACCTGTCGTTTAAATTTTAATTCTGTTTTTCCAATTTCATTTGAATTCCATATACCTATCTGTATATGCAACCAAAAATATTATATGACCTTCAATTTCTAAATTTTTGTAAGTACTGAACTTTGATGTATTATGCCCATAAATTCAAAATATTGATCTATAATCATGTCACATGTTAAAAAAGTGTTCTTTGAACAGGTTATTGACTGATGTCTATAGGAAAACAAGCGTTTGGCCTTTAGCGATGCTGTAATATTGTATGAAAGATAATGTTTGTTTCACTACAGTAGTTCCTTGGTTTGATAACGTCCAATTATTATACGAGATCCATTAATACTGAGCCAATGGCTGCCATACTTCAGCGTCAGTTTATCATTTCAACATGATGACATGTTTTTTAAGTGGTCTTATCTGTGTCAATGGAACGCTTGCCTGATGTCATAGCAATACTTGCAGAAAACAGTTGAGACACAAATCTCCTATATTGATTATTGGCTGGTTTTTCTACGAATGTCAGCGAGACTGTAAATTGTAAATACAATCTTAACAAATGCAAACAGAATCTTACAATTGCCTCCTTATAAAATGCGATGTGATTGTTTTGGACCAATCTTAGAAGGTCAAGCTGAACTAGAAATGTGTTGTTTTTAGAAAGATAAAATGGCATGATGCTAAATCATTATGATTATAACATGAGTTGACTTATTCCTTGGTCCCACTGAGCACTTTTTGGCTGATTTAAATAAATTAGCTCTGGGAGGCATCGCAAACAGGGATATCACAAATTTTCTAATGGTTACCCGGAAGCTTCCCTAGGACCCTGTTCCAAGTGCCCATTTATTAAATCGGGAGTACATTGCCAAGGCAAACAAATGTCTGAGGGACCAAGGCATTAATTATTTGCTACGGAGATGTGGAGGGAAGGGATTCTAAGCAGTAGCAGGACAAAATGTTCTGCCAAAACTAAATGATGTTGTGGTTACTTGTAACCTCACCACCCCTTTATGTATATGTGCCCCCACCTTACCCTGAACAGTCTTTGGTATTTTGCTGGAAATCACTGCTAACTGTTGATACAAATGCTTTTACCATTGCATCAAATCAATTACGTAAAGTTACCAATTTTGAGGGCTGTTTTCAAATGTACAAATGAAGCATATATAGGCCATGCTCGGCATTATCAAAAAAAATTGTTTTCCATACGTCCTTTGATGAAACTCATCGTTTCCAACTCCTTTAAGACTAAAACACATTTAACCAGACCGAGTGTTCTCTGAAAGTAGCCGCCATCAAAGAACGATAAAGATTAATCTATTAACAAGTGAAGATTGGAGGAATTAAAAAGCAATTAGCACTTTGAAGGATGTCTTCTAATTAAATTCTTAAGATAATTAAAAATGCAAAATGTTTGGGAGTGCCAGAAACATGTAGTTAAGCCAAAGTTGGTAAATTTGTAAGCCTTGACTTAAAATATTGGTGAATTATAGTTTCAGAAAAGTGTGAAAAATGTTGGTGAATGTTTAAGCTTCAGAAAGTGTGAAATTTTTGGTGAATGTTATTTTCTGAAGAGTGTGACTAAAGTGGTGTCCTCAAGTTCTCTGCAGCGATCATCAAAATCTTTAAGCAAACCTTTGGGTTCTAAACCAGTCCTGATTTTCTGCTCATGAACTTTTCTGCAGAAAATGAAAACTAGTTTTAAATACTGAAATTCATTTGTCATGTATTTAAATGCAGTCTGATAAGTATGTGCACGTAATACAGTCACAGAACTGGGATATCTCAAACTGCCTTTGGACCAGGAACACTAAACTTGAGCCAATCTTCCTATTCAAGGTACTGTAAAATCCTTAATATTTGAGTGGGATTTAATTTCATGGATGATCTCAAATTAGATCCCTATAAATATTAATAACTTCTATATTAATATTAGTGGATTATAAGGTATCCTTGAAATTATGTCCGTACAAAAAAAATCACCGAAACCACAACACATGGAACCATTGAAATTAAGGAAAAACTGTTCTAGGGGATGAGAAATCGAAGTTGTATTGTAGTTTGTACCGTACATGTGGGAAATTCTTCTCTATATATAAAAGAACCTGTTTCTAGGTTTTTAGGACATTTGAGGAAAAACTATTCTAGGGGATGAGAAATCGAAGTTGTATTGTAGTTTGTACCGTATATGTGGGAAATTCTTCTCTATATATAAAAGAACCTGTTTCTAGGTTTTTAGGACATTTGAGGAAAAACTGTTCTAGGGATGAGAATTTGAGAAATCGAAGTTGTATTGTAGTTTGTACCGTATGTGGGAAATTCTTCTCTATATATCTTCATTATATGAGTACTAATCCTTGGTGATTGAGATTGACAAATCTGTAATCTCGGCGTAGACTGGTTTATATTGATTTTCATCTTATAGAAACCTGACTGGTTCCATCGGAATCTGTCGTCTCTATAAGAAAACTTATATACCGGTACAAATATGTTATATGTTTATTTATTCAATAGTAGACCTACAATATATTTTCTCAGTTTCTACTATTGCATTGTTCACTATGCAATGTATGCATACTATTTTACATATGTAAAGTTCACAGACTTAACTGTATATTGTGCATGCTTTTTACAGGGTTTTCCCCAGGAATTTTCATACGACGGTCCCAGGATCCTTTAGGTTTATATTTAGGGAGTCCCTGAGTAATTTTGGGGGTCCGTTCATATACGGTAGTGCATTTCAAGTTCATTGTTACGGCGAGTATCAAATTTATAAATAAATAAAACAGCAAGTTCAGATTGCTCAATGAACCACGAGACTAATTATGTGCAATGAATAGCCGAAAGTAAATGTTCTAGCGGAAACGAAAATGACTATTCGAGAGATTATATATTATAAGTTGATGTATCAAAAATTTGCGCTTAATTGCTGTTTATTCAGGAATAGTAATTTCCATTACTGGTGATTATGTTTGTGTGTTTAGTGCTAAAATGTTTGTACTAGTTGAGTTGTTGAGTCCATATAGAGCAGGCACTGCTTGATGACTGACTAGATGAAATATTTTGTCAATCAATTTATCGGAAAAAAAAGGAACTTAATATTCAATTTTTACTAATTTTTATTCTGCTCTTGATTATCTCTGTGTTTGAGCATGCAAAGGGAAAAAATTCTATGAAAAAGAGTAGGCTAATGAGTTGTCTCCTATATACATTGGTCATTTGTGACAATGCTCCAGAGTGGACCTGCATATTTATTTAAAGAAGAAGGTCTGACTGAGTGATGTTCATGAAGAAATGATATATTTAACAAGGTCAAACTCATGACTGGTTAACTGTTATCAGGGTTATCATTAGGAGGCAACAAGAGGCCAATTTGACTGCCTCAAATGATATTTGGGCTGCCCTGGGTCATGTGAACTATTTCTCAAGAAATTATCCATCAATGTTCAAATAGGTGTATGGGTGTGTGCTAATTGCACTCGAACAGTCTTGCAACTTGTTTTCAAGATTGGGCAATGTGCCTTAGTAGGACCCCTACAACGATGACATCCACAAGCATGCCAATGTCTTCATGATTAATCCAGAATTCCAGACTTTGATACCATGAGTTAACAAAGTTGCAGTCAATTTAGTACGTTTTGAAGGGTTTTCTTGTTGAATATGGAAACAATGTGGCTGAAGGCCTCTTGGTTGGCATATATGGTTGTCCACATTTGATTTTCCTGATTTTTAGTTTGACTCCATGGACACCCCTGCATCAAAGAGTTGATTACGCTCCTGTACTGCACACAAACTAGAGGGCATTAGAAATATACCGTATTACCTCGTATTATCGCCCCTGGGGGGGGGGGGGGCGATGCATTTTATGAAAAAATAATTCCATACACAGTTGGACCTCATATTAACGCTCCCCAAATTTCTCAGGGACTCCCTGTATATAAAATTTAAGGGTCCTGGGACCCTCGTATGAAAATTCCTAGGGAAAACCCTGAACATCAATGAATTTAGAACTTGTTTTGATGGATAGGTCAAGGATTGTTTTTTATGCCCCCGTATCGATAGATCGGGAGGCATATAGTAATGCACCTGTCTGTCCGTCCGTCCGTCCGTTCGTCCGTCCGTCCGCCCTGGTTAACCCAAATTGACCGTTTCTTCTAGCATTAATATGGCTTGCTACAAAGTTTTCAAACTTGCATGGATGTTGTATATGATCACTCTCCAGGCGCCTGTATCACCTGACTCCATTTTGACCTTCACCTTGACCTAATTTTGGACTTAGACTTATTGAAAGGCCAAATTCTTGGTTAACCCAAATTGACCGTTTCTTCTAGCATTAACATGGCTTGCTACAAATCTTTCATACTTGCATGGATGTTGTATATGACCACTCTCCACACACCTGTATCACCTGACTCCATTTTGACCTTCACCTTGACCTAATTTTGGACTTAGACTTATCTCCCCTTTAGTATTTTCACAATAAAATTTTGTCTGGAGCATATCTTCAAAACTATTTAACATATTGACTTGAAATATGAAATATAAATAGATGGCAACTTGGAGAAGTGCATCGACAAAGAACCATAACTCTGTCTGTCTTAAATTTTGATTTATCTCCCCTTTGGGGTTTTTATATTCAAATTTTGCTCTGAGTATATCTTCAAAACTATTTAACATATTGACTTGAAACTTGGAATATAAATAGATGGTAACTTGGAGAAGTGCAATGACCAAGCAATATAACTCTGTCTGTCTTAAACTTTTAATTATCTCCCCTTTAGTATTTTCAGAATGAAATTTTGACCGGAGTGTATCTTCAAAATTGTTAAAGATATTGCCTTAAAACTTGATATATAAATAGATGGTAGCTTGTAGAAGTGCATGGACCAAGAACCATAACTCTGTCTGCCTTACATTTTGAATTATCTCCCCTTCAGTATTTTCATGATAATTGTTTGTCCGGAGCGTATCTTCAAAAGTATTTAAAATATTGACTTCAAACTTGGTATATGAATAGGTGGCAACTTGGAGAAGTGCAGTGACAAAGAACCATAACACCATATCACCAGATCACACATGAAGTCAATCAAGGCACTGCTTTCAAATGTGGCATATTCGTTTACCATCATAAGTCCCTTATAGTTCAAAGCCATGTAACACTATCAAACATTTTAACTGAATAATGGCCCCTGATTGATTTAGCTTTTTATGGACATGGCTTCCACGGGGGCATAAGCGTTTATTGAACGCAGTCTTGTTGTTGTTTTTCCCTGAAAATGTTGGCCAGGGTAATCATGCATGTTATAATGATGTCTGATGTTTTACTTGACGTAATAAAACCTTGTAAATAGTTCTGATAGTGTAATCACTGATTGCAATAATGGTGCCAGCAGATTGTATGTGTGGCCAATTTTAACTGATAACGTCATTAAAATATGAGGGACTGTGATCACCAACTTAGTATACTGTAAAATTACAAAACTTTATGAGGTTGAAATTTTGCAAATATGTTATTCTGAATTTGTTCTCGAGAATAAAAGTTTGTGATTATTTTTAGTTAAAAAATAGTCTTTATTTTACTGTTGTTGTTAATGTTCCTGGAGATGAATTTTTCACGAAAATAAAAAGTTTGTGAAATAGCAAAAAATTAATCCTTACGAAAATTCCTGATTTTAATAATTTATTATGACGAAATCAGGGATTAATATTAATAATTGTTATATCCCAGTGTCTATGACAGCTTATTAAGTTATTTATGTTTTATAGGCCACTGTGATATTTTATTAGGGTCTTAATTACTGGTAATAACAGAACCTGGAATGGATCTTTGATTTATCATCTCCCTTGGCAACCAATCAAACCAACAAGATTGCTTCATCTGTCATCATGTAACATTTGTACTGTTGTTGTTGGTTTGTAGGTCAACGATTTCTTGTTATTGCAATGTCTTTGACATGTTGTGATGACGTATAATCTATTTATGTATAAAATATATTCTCAGAGAATTGCCAAGGTTGATGCTGCCATATGGTACAGTGTCTTAAATTGTGCTGAATTTTGTCAACTTGCTATCAGGGTTTTAAACTTGTCATATATAGACATTAAACTCCGAATGCTCAGTTATTTTAGAATCATGAGGTAGTTACTAAACAGCCTAGAAAATCTGAAATAAAATGAATTAAAATAAATTTTATAGAGAATGGTCAATAATAAAAATATAGTACCCATTAAAATTTGTCAATATAAGAAAAGATTATTCATTGATGAATTACGCTATCTGTTGCTTTGTTTCATATGTTTGTTATATTTACTCTTAGTGCCTTGTACTGTAGGGCTGTAACGGTACGCTCACCTCACAATATGATATGTACCGTCAAATTTTTTAACGGTTCGGTATATTTCTGTATGATGCAATATTCTCTTAACAGCAACTTAAATACTATAACTTTTAGTGACAATGAATTTGTTGATTCTATAACAGCCTTTATTATGTGGCTGTGAACTATTTAAATGAATTTCGACAATATGAGGCATATCTTAATACAATTAAAACGAGTGATGCATGGTAATTATACGGGCGTTTTTCAAAAAAAGTGCAAATTGTTGTCCGAGACATTTATTGACTCATAAAATAGTGTATATAGCTCTCAACTGAATCCAACAGTTGTCATGTACAAGATTGAACATATTTCTATCTACCAAACCCTGCAAATGTCTATATAAACTGCTTATATCCTTCAAATTTTTGCGATTAAGAATCTAACTCCCTGAAAATGGGCTGTCCCAAGCAGTTCAGAGTGATGTTGTTCCTTCAAAATCTCTTTTATTATATGAATTTATCATGCTAATTTAAGCTAAATATAAAGATTTTGTACTTTGCAGTAGAGGATAGTCAATTTTTCTGATTGGTCTGGAATAAAACCAGTGTTTTTTTACGTGAACAAGTGTGTCCCTCACTTTTGTTCCATCCTGTTACCTTACTGGTAAAACAGGAATACATCAAAGTATTTATTCCTAGGTATAATCCAGTTATAATTACTTGATAGAAGTCTACTTAACAAAGATAATGGGGAAAGGGAATATTATGTTTTATTAAGAAAAATAGTGTTTTTTATAAAAATCACACAATCATATTTGATGGTAAAGCTTAATTGTCCATCCTGTTACCATGCTCCATTGCTTATAAATTCAACATAATGACATTAAAACTCAGACATACATTTAAAAAACATTGGGAAATCTTATTTTCACCTTAATTATGACTCTTTAGAGGGATAATTATTATTCATAGGAAGATTTACTATAAAATTTTCCATCCTGTTACCATGCTTTTTTGTTCCATCCTGTTACTTCAATTTTGGTAACAGGATGGACAAATAATGGATATATTGATCATAAATTCCGAATTGCTTAATACCTTACAGATTTTTAAATGTCATTTTAAAAAAGAATATCTTACATAACAAAAAATATTTTTTAATGTACTTTGCTCCCGATACTTAAGGAGGCAGAGCTTCTTGAAATAGAAATTACGGCCATACTTAAGGTAACAATCCATCTTAATTGTATGTCATAATGTATAATTACTTCTTTTGTCAAATTGAATGATTACAGAGTATCAGTGAATATCTCTAATAATGAAATCCTCCTTGAATGACTTTTTATTGATGTTATATTTGACTGACAGGGCTGACAAATGAAGGTGCTTTCCATCCTTTTACCACATTTTCCATCCTGTTACCAAATTTGTCCATCCTGTTACCGTTTTTCCGTCCTGTTACCATCAGATTTCTAAAGTTTTCAACTATGTGTATTATTTTATATGGAACTCCTTAATTAAATGTTCACCAAGTTGGCATATGCAACAGTATTTCACTGAAAATTTTGTTTTAATATTAAATTGCTTACATTAAACAGTTAAATAGTGTAATTATTACATTCATGCGCAATGAGTGAAGGTGTATTCTCATGTAAAATGATGTTTTTGTAATAAATAACCTAATTATTTCTGCATATATACAACAAATATAATACATTTGATGATTTGCAACAATCAAATCATATTTATTTTTATTATATTAAAATTAATGAAGAAATATTGGTGTGGTAACAGGATGGAAAATGATGTTTTTTGAAAAATTCAAGCAATTATATTTACATTTTTAGCGAAGCAGGAGGTCTCCCCTTACTTGGAATGTGTTTGTTTATAATAACTCTTTCTTATCATGTTAAAGAAAATTTGATTTAGCATAATTTTTTTTGATAATAAATTTGTTTCAAAATTTGCACTTTTTTTGAAAAACGCCCATACATAATCAGAGGGCTTTCAGACATTTTCGTTCTCTGAATATTATTTTGCTCATAAAAAAGCTTATACCGAACTGTACCGAAATTTGCAACTCTTGTACCGTGAACCTTGTGGGACTGAAGTCTGCGGTCTTTTATGTACCGTGGTATACCGTTACAGCCCTAGTGCTTTGTAAAGTAGATATTTACAGCCCTAAAAATAGATCTATAGAGTAACACAACTGTGGATTATTGCATGTTAACAACACTGAATTTATAGTGTTTCCATTACAGACTGTAAATAGTAGTGATGGCAACGAGTACCCGAGTACTCGAGTACTCGTTCAAACATCCGATTATCGAATAGTAAAATCAGTATTCGAGTACTCGAAAAAAATGTTGATCCTGTGTAATACAGGTGTCCAAGTGTTATCTGGTCAACTAAAATTACAATTAACAACGTGTCATCAATCCATAATCGCCGCCACAAGGTCTCTTATTACTAGCGTAATCAAAACACAGACCTGTCAATCATCGTCTGTTAGTTAGTTTATGACAAGTAGCTAGGGGGTCTTTCGTTGACATCAACTCGAGTAATTACAATCAATTTTTAATTGGCAGATATTGTTTATTGGGGGTGACAATCGATTAAGAAATAACAAAAAATACTTTAAATTTTAATCCTTCTCGCGAGTATATGAACGAACGATTACTCTGAATTGGTCCCGCTGTGTAACTATTATGTCACCAGTTGATAAGAGTAGTCCCCCTTAGTTGTATATTTGCTATTTGATTTTCTAGCGTTATTGATTAAAAGTTCTATTGATTTTACACTGTATTGTGTTTTTTTTTGTTATACGTTTTTATTATTGTTATTGTTTCATAGTTGGAGTTATATCACATAACATATTTTTTAGAAAATAACAGGAATTAAAACAAGAGGGCCATGGTGGCCCTATATTGTAGTATAAGACAACAAGGCTATGTAAAAACCTGACCCCCGGAGCAAGGCCAATTTTGACCCAAGGGTCATAATTTGAAAAATCTTGGTATTAAAAGGACTACTAGACGATGCTACATACATAATATACAAGCTATGGGCATTGTAGTTTTAGACAAGAAGATTTTCCCTATATAAGTCTATGTAAACTTGCATGGTAACCCCAGGGTTTAGTTTGAGCAATCTTGGTAGGGGACCACTAGATGATGTGAACTGTTAATATGTTCAAGAATTTTGAACAGTTTAAAGCTAATACACTGTATTGTGGTTTTTTTTGTTATACGTTTTTATTATTGTTATTGTTTCATAGTTCTTCCACCGATCTAGATTTGATCAACAACTGAACAGGCAAACACGCTGTTTTATTTGAAGTTGAACATGCACGTTTGCAGTACAAAATTTCTATTTCCCAAATATCATGGACATTTATTGTTTTCCAAGTACCCGAGTACTCGATCGGAAGAATGACCGAGTACTCGAGTACCGATTTTAGTACTCGTTGCCATCCCTAGTAAATAGTGACCTTTTCACATAAACACCGAACAGTGTCGTATTTCTGTCTCCGAATACTCGTGAATATAGTGAAATACTCGTAATGTATGTGTATATTGATTCTCTATAATTTTAACCAAAGAAATTCCTAAAAAGAAAAAAAGCAAGACAAATTGTTGGGACATCACCAGAAATGGATGTCGGAGAGTTTCTCTCTGCCACTCGGAGTTTCTCAGTGTAATAATGATGCTGTATTGAACTCTTCAGTGGAATAATTCATGGAGATTAATTTAGTTTGTACGAAAACGAAAAAACGATGAAAACAGCATGACAAGTTAACTGTAAAGGTATAATGCTGGCGCTGACTGTCTGATATTGCAATAAATGTCTTGAAGGATGTTTTTTGTAAGTCAAATATTGATGTTTTTTTTATTGGATATATAGATTTTAGAGTTTCTGTATAATGGAGCTTTAGTGCTGTGATGACATTGTGGATGTATTATGATAACCTTAGATGGATTGAATTTATTCTAGAGTAGAGTCTTGACTTACTCAGGCTGCTTGGGATATTTGATAATTAATATCATTATCTGGACGTTGGAATTGACTTATACATGAAGTTAGTTAAAAGCAGGAAGTTCAGGTTATATTTATTTAAGTGTGTGGAATGAAGTTACGTCAAGTGATGCTATGGGAACTGATTTCGTATTATAATTTATATATACAATAAAGCATTATTAATCTTATAATTTATATAACAATAAAGTATTATTAAACTAATCTATAAGTAGCATTTGACTAAATCGTTATTACAGTGACCAATCAGTCTTAATTTGGTATGTTGTGATCTAAATTTAAAACTTGGGTGCTTTACAATACAGTTAACTCTTGTTTTCTCAAAAACGTTTTGATTTATCAAATATAGTAAGTGATAATATTTTATCCCTGGCCTTTGTCATTTAACTTGCATTGCCAGGTAATTGGACTAAGGAAACCTGTGTTCGAGTCTCGGACTCTGCCTTAGGAAACTGTTTCTTCCGTAGTTTGAGATTGGCATCGAGATATGGCGCCCAGGAATATCAAACATGTACAGACAACGTCCTGAGTCTTTATAAGGTTCAAATTCACACATCGGTCGAGTTGAACATTGGGGTTATTCTTGGTCCGAAAAATTAAGCAGTGGTGTAGAGGGGTTCAAACCCGGGACCTCTTGATCCCACAGTGTGCATCCTTCCTATAGGACACCGCTCCCCATACATACCAAATTACAAATTAATAGCAATTAAATAGTAGCTACTGTACATAATAATGCCTTGTGGACCTGTGCAGAGAATTTTAATACAAAGACCCTTACTGGTATATTAAATAGGTCAGTATATTAGGGTTCGTACAATTCCGGATTCATCCCGAAATTTGGATTTGTTGCATGAGGAAGAATTATCTTTTCTGCACAGAATAAAAGTTATTTGAGGAAAAACTTCAAAGAATTGACAAAGTTATAGTCATTTGATGTTTCATAATTGGAATTTCAATGATAAAACAATGTTTGATACCTAGATACTAGCCTGTAGGATCTGTGCTAATGGAACCTTAAACAGACTTGCAACTCGTTTTCCGGATCCATGGGCAATTTATGCTTGGGTAGAACCCCTTGTATTTTGACATCACTGGGTACCCAGTTTTCTAAGCAGATGTAATTTACTAATGTTAGAAAAGAGAGACAATAAATATGCATTAAAACTGAAATAAGTTTATTCATATAATTTAATCATCTAAAAGAACGAAACTATAATTCCACTAATGTAATGTAAAATCTTCGGTAATATTCTCTGCTTTAATTACTTAAAATTCATTGTCGTTTAATTAACTTGAAAATTACCAATTCTAATTTGGTGTTTAAGCTATGTTTTATGTATCCTTAATGTAATTTTCCCATTAACAGTGACATTTTAAGGTCAGGGGAATCAGTGAGGATATTTGTTTACCATACATGTAAATCACCCTATATTTGTGTAATCAGTATTTTGTGACTTTCAGAAGTCAATTCATTAGGGGTTCTCTGGAATAATCCAGAAATCCGCATTTGCTGCATTAAAAGACTAATCTTATTCTGCTGAAAGTTATTTGATGAAAAAAAATCAAAGAATTGACAAAGTTTTAAAAATGGTCTTTTGAAGTTTGAATTTTACAATAAAACACTATTTGAAACCTGGTTATGGCTTAGGAAAGGTGTGCTAAAAGCACCGGAAACAGAATTGTGACTTAATGTTTTCAGGATTGGGCATAATGTTTCAGTAGGACCCTGATTGATGCAGATGGCTAATTTTGACTAGTACATGTATATATATAATAAAATATTACAGTATTAAAGAGAAATTGACTTTTACCATGTTGGCATTTATTGACAAAGTTGCCAATTTTAAAAGTAATTTCTCAGAAATAATCCTAGGTTGACCCTTTCTCAATTTCTGTCATTGCTCTAGCTTGGCTATTTTTACCTGAACCTGACCTTTATGCAAGAATATATTACAAGGTTCTTGCTTTGAATATATCAATATCGATTTCAAATTTGTGTTTCTATTACATCTGGAGCGTCTTTGTGATACTCCCCAATTATGAAAACATACAATCGGTGTTGTATCCATGGTAATATTCGACTGTTATATTATGCTAATCAAAAGGTCAGACTCGTGTCAAATTAGCCAAGCTATACCTATAAGTTAATTCATTCAAAACACTCTTGTCTGCCAGGGGCGTCTCTTGTACATATTAAATCATATACTATATATGATGCTCGTATTCTAGAGGTCCATTCATGGTCTCCTATTTATTGCATTTCACACATACACCCTGGTGAGCGTGAATGGCACTTGTTAGTACTGCTTTTATGTCTATATGTACATGTACTTTGGCAAGTATTCACAAAAGAGGCATTAATGTTTTCATCATACTGAGAAATTAGCAAGCTTGTTTGTTAAGAGTATTAATCTATTTCCAAATAAAACATGTTTTATTCTGATTCTTTCTGACACTAATTGAGTAATTGATCGTAATGTGTTTTTAATGAAACGTTGGAGAGTTGTGGATCATGGGGAGGGGGGGGGGGGGGGGGGGGGCGATATTGATTTTACGTTTATTATCTGAATTTGTTGGATTATTCTTGGAAATTGTCAAATTGTTGTTGTTGTTTGCTGAATCAGACGGAATTATGTTTTTCTAGGAATTGTAAAATTCTGCAATTTTCTCAGAATTGTTTTGGTGATTTAGAAAAGGTGAGATGGTCTCAGATTCCAGGTTTCTGTATTCTGTGACATAATCATATCAATTACTAATGTAGGCTGAAATATTGAGACCCATGTTGAGTTTTTGTTCCATTTGCTCTTTGTCACAGTGGTCCATCCAGAATTTCCTCCTATACTGCAGGGGATTGAGTATATTTAAAAGTCAGATATATCTGGGCCCTCATTTGACCATTTTTGGGGCTGAAATTTGGACCGATTCCCCTCCTAAATGAATATGCATTTTCCCCCTATTTTCTGAAGAAATTTCCCTCCAAATTTTTTTTTCAAATTTTCATATATTTTTTTGAAGAAATTCCCCTATAACCTGAGGGGCCTCTGGCACCAGTCCCCCATAGTCTGGTTAGGGCCCTGCATATGTTTTGGTATCTGGAGATCTCTTCAAACATGATGTACAGTATGTTGCTGCATGTTTAATGACAACCAGATTAGATCTGTCATCATGATGTTTGTATAGGAATATTGCTCTACATATTAATAAAGCTTAGAGTACATCATCAGATTCTCTAATATTGATTATCAAACATGTTTGTTTGTTGAATGATGAGGTGATATAAGTAGCTAAGCAGCTGTCCTCAAGCTTTCTGGGCTTCAGCTGTCCTTAAAAATTTTAACGCTGCCTACCCATCGAAATTACCCCTACTCATTTTTGTTTCGACTTATTTTCTTATATAACTGTATTGACTTAAGTTTTTAGCTCACCAGTCCTGTCACTTAGTTCCCCAGAAAATATTTTCATACAAAAAAATATAATTTGACCTACTTGGCCTAGATCTTAAAAAACTTGGGTCACAGTAAGGCAATTAAGAAGAATTATTTTAATGATGACCCTCGTAGATTATAAAGGATATTTAAACGACAATCAGATCACACCATATATTTCACTCTCTGTCAGTAACAGGTGATGTACGTGATTGGCTATCCTTGTTCTCCAATTAAATAAGATAAATATTGAATAGCTCCTCAGGTAATTCAAAGCAAAAAAATATCTTTTCTTTAGTACCCCTGTCAGGAATGAGGTATTGAGAGTAAAATTTCATAAGTTGTGGAACCACACTGTGTACAATGTATGTTTACTATGGCTTCTATCTGGGATTTCTCTAGACTAATAAACAGCCAATGCGGTACCACTTTCTAAAAGCAAATATTTACTCAAATATTTTTGTATTTTTTTTTCGTCTGGAGAAATATCTGTATTGAGAATGATAAATGTATTATGTCTATAAGTCATGAAAGAGTGGAATTGTAAGGAATGTGTTTGTATACAAATCTGGGAACTTTTAGCCTATGTTTGACTATCTGATGATAACCTTCTAAGATATTTGTTCTGGTTCGCCCATTCCCCCATAGAGCTCCTGAAACACAGGTGAATGACCATATAACTGCAATAATGAATATTGTTACTTCAGGGACGTCACGCACTCAGTAGCAATATTGTTATATGAGGGCCATCACTCAACTGCAATACTTATGCAGGAGGGACGTCGCTCAACTGCAATATTGTTACACGAGGGGTGTCACTCAACTGCAAAATTGATGCAGGAGGGACCTCACTTAACTGCAATATTGTTGCACGAGGGACGTCACTCAACTGCAATATTGTTACACCAGGGACGTCACTCAACTGCAATATTGTTACAAGAGGGACATCACTCAACTGCAAAATTATTTTACGAGAATCACATTTATAAATTCTTTGCTTGCGGGACGTCTCATAATTAAATAAACTAGTAACAAAATATTTTATATTATATTTTCAGATATGGCATCTATAAGTGAACTGTGAGACGTACACGGGACTTTAATGGAAGTGGTATGATTTAACAGGTATGTATAGTTTTTTTGTTCTGATCGATAAATCGCTGGCTTAGAATGAGAAGGTCGTAAGTAAAAAAGCGATATTTTGAGAAAAGAAGAAATAACTGTATAAAAATTACTCTTTGTGTATGGTAAAACAAGCTGTTTATTTAAACAGTGAAATGTTGGGGAACTTATGGTATGGTTTTCTATGTTTGACCAGCCTGTTAGTGTCTCCATGTGATATTTAGATTGCTTTGTATGATTCAATGAATTGTTTCCATTTATATTTACTTACACATGTTTTATATTGACCAAATGTTAGGGCAAACGACATTCAGTTAGCTAAAGGGTTAACTATCAAGGAGTTGACATGTATGCAGACTCATTTCTGTCCAATATCATATTTGAAGTTCTTGAGTGTATCCTTAGGGCGGACATACCATGTGACGTTTTGGGTAAGTCTGCAAGTAAAAATTAGTCAACAAAAGTTTAAAAACAACCTTAAGTATCTTATTCTTTGATTGATTTTCATGAGATATGTTTGATACCAGAGGCCCTATTCACCAATGTTGTAAGTCTAAAATTCAGACTTAGACTTTAAATTGCCAAATGTTCTATTCGCTCTCATGATGTTACAAATGTATCGATTTTGATAAAAAAGAGTATACATGTTCAGTGAGTAACAGCAAATAATCCGATAAAATTTCACATGGTTAAATCTAATAACAAAGAAATGACAGTGATTTTAAATCTTGTCAATTTTAAGTCTAAGTCTGAGTTTGAAACTTACAACGTTGGTGAATAAGGCCCCAGGGAATGAGCACTACCCACAGAACTTTTTATTTTTACTTGCAGACTTAGCCAAAAAGTTACATGCTATGTCCGCCTTGTGTTTATGATCTATCTGATTATCTACCTACTGATACCACAGGGTCATGTACTGTCTGCTGTATGGTTTAACCAGGGGCCTTATTCACCAAAGTTGTAAGTCTAAAACTCAGACTTAGACTTTAAAATGTCATTATTCATAATCACTGGCGTTCGTTTGAAATTAGATTTGAACCTGTGAAATTTTATCTGACTTTTTTTTTGTTACCCACTGAACATTTATACCAATTTATACTAAAATCGTTTCATTTATAACAACATGAGGGCGAATGAACATTTGACAATGTAAAGTCTAAGTCCATATTTTAGACTTACAGCGTTGGTGAATAATGCCCCTGGTTTGGTAAATAATGATATATATATAGTGACTTATTAGATTAATATATTCCACTGGCAGTTTGTGGGTGAACTTTTTTGTGTTGCTCATTTCTCAGAAATAATATTACTGTTATAGATCCTTTATGTAAAACTTTGCTACCTAAACGAAGTCAGTTTTTGATGTTTCAAAAATTAAGTGGGAATGACATTGAGCTCATTGTTGACAAACTTAAGAAAGTATGATTACTGGTATGTAAAAAGGCAATTTCTTAACTTTTGACGTGTATTACTGATTGATGCATTATTACATTATAAGGTGTCTAGATCGAGTTACAGAGACTATGTCTACAGATGATAGATGAAAACAAACAGTTTGTTGATTTTCTGCAATTATTTATCAGACTCCTTATTACAATAAATCTACTTGTTATTTCATTTTGTTGCTGAAATGAAAAAAAGTTTAAAAAAGTGAAAAAATCTCCTGTCAACATCCTTCAGAAGCTTGGTTTTTTCAAGCCTCTTACAGACATTGAGGAAATTATATTGTCTCCACAGTTACTCTTCTGAAGAGCTTTTCTACAGACCATGAATATTGTTTGTCTTGTGCTTGTTGTTTATTTCACAAATTCTCCAGTGAATTCTATTGATATTCCGTTCCACCAGTTCCACCAGCCAGTGTATGTTCTCTCACCAGAAAGCTCGTAAAAAATCTTATATGGTACTGACAGCTACTTACTCGAGATAAAATGACTGCCTTACATGTGATGTTGTGGCTTTTTTGAGAAAATGGCCGCCTTACATGTGATGTTGTGGCTTTTTTGAGAAAATGGCCACCTTACATGTGATGTTGTGGCTTTTTCGTGCGGAAATATATGCCTCAATATGGTTGAATGTTCTCAGCATTAAGAGAAATAATTGCATAATTTGATGCATATATCCTACAATTCGAAATAAAGTCTGGATTTGTTGGTCTAGAAATACTGTAGAAAATAAAGGTTATTTATTGAAATAAATCATTTGAAATTTCGAAAGCTGGATTTAACAATAGTCACCTATGTTGGAAACAAGTGATTTTGTGGATGGATGTGTGTTTAAGGCACCCGAAACAGACTTGAGTCTTTGTTTAGAAATTTAGCGGTTCATGATGCCAGGGT
The DNA here is from genome assembly GCA_963678985.1 of Spisula subtruncata. Lineage (NCBI taxonomy): Eukaryota > Metazoa > Mollusca > Bivalvia > Venerida > Mactridae > Spisula > Spisula subtruncata. The sequence continues at coordinate 8,770,316 of OY787673.1, read as the reverse complement.
AGTAATGACAGTCTCTCTCAGTCTTAATAAAGAAAGTCTGTTTTAAAGTCTAATTTACTAAAGAAAGTCTCATTATGTCTTGTTTAAACAGAATTTTATTTGAGTCAATAAATGTAGCTATAACAAGTGGCTGTGATGATCGATCGATGAACTGATATTTCTGCAATACCTTTAATTGACCTTACATTGGCATTAATAAAAGCTAATCTATCATGATCGAACCTCACCTCAGCTTGTAGTATAGCTTGGCTATTTTGACCTGAGCCTGACCTTTATGCAGGAATATATTACAAGGTTCTTGCTCTGAATATATCAATTTCCGCAAGCAAATCGTGCGATATCGGTATTTCAAATTTGTGTTTGTATTACATCTCGAGCGTCTTCGTGATACTCCCCCATTATGAAAACATACACTTCGTGTTGTAAACGTAGGCAATTATATCGACTGTTAATTTATGCTGATGGAAAGGTCAGGCTCGTGTCAAATTGGCCAAGCTATACCAACAGTACATGCCTGATGTCCGTGTAGTATTGATCCTAATGATGTTAATAACTTTCATTATACACTGATACTCATCTACATTCATCATACTTATTGGAAACTATTTATCCTTTCCATAAATTTCAGTTTCATGCAAGAATGTTCTAACTTTCCTAGTACCTTGTGGCTCTTGCTTTGTGTGGCAACTGCATCTTGTGGCAACTCTATCTTGTCTTGTGACAACATTGTTTGGTCTTGTGGCAAGCCTGTCTTGTCTTGAAGCAACCCTATCTTGTCTTGTGGCAACATTGTCTTGTGGCAAGCCTGTCTTGTCTTGCAGCAACCCTATCTTGTCTTGTGGCAACATTGTCTTGTGGCAAGCCTATCTTGCCTTGCAGCAACCGTATCTTGTATTGTGGCAATTGTATCCTATATCTTAGAGCAACCATTTATTGCAACAAACATACCATGTTGCAACAACATGCTCTTGTGGCAACCATCCAGTGAGACTTTCTTATCTTACTTGGATACATTCCTACTTCAATCTCCTAATACAGGTACCAGTTGCAACTGTCCTATAACTTTTACTTAATTTAAGCGACTAAGTTATTTCACTTTTCTTGATATCGTATGTCAACTGTCCTGTATCTTTGGCAACCAAAGACATTTCTACCTTTCTAATATCTTGTGGCAACTCACATTTCTGTGCCTTTCAACAGTTCTTTTCCTAATCTCTTGTGGCAACTATTCTGTGCCTTTCAACATTTCTTTTCCTAATCTCTTGTGGCAACGTATCTATTGACAACTGTCCTGATTGTTGTTATGTATAGAGGTCGCTGAAGGTCATACCAGAATTGTCACCACAACGGAACAGCTAGATATTGCAGTATGATTTCAGATTGATAAAAAATAATCAATGTCTGTTGTATTGTACTAGGAGCTTGTCCAATACAGAGAGACGCTGACAGAGATTTTATGGAGACGGTAGAATGGAGTAGAGTTATCTCTAAGAGTCGGGTCTTAATCTACACACATAAAAATGGCACTATGAAATTACATTATAGAGTTTTATATGAATTGTTGGTTGTAAAGTAGGTTGTCCTCATGTTATATCAGGTCATAATTAAACAAATTGATTGTTTGGATAGAAACCTAGAGTGTCATTTATTTGATGTCCCTTGCCTATGCAGCGAGCTACAAAAGACTTTACAGGGGAGGTAATATTTGCCTTCTATATTTAATTGAATGGGAGGTAACTGAATTTCCGAAGGTGCTTGTTTACGCTTAAATTTGCTTAGGCAACACACACTGATGTACCAAGTTTATAGAGCTGTGCAAATATATAGCATAGCAGTACAGGCTTTGAATTTTAGTTTGAAAGGGTGTATTCATACCATGGTCAATTACTATAGTCAACCACAGGTCAATTATGCTCTCATAATTATGTAAATACCACGGCATGGTACCAAGGTTATTATGAAACCTATGGTTTGCCATGGATTCTTCGCAGGGGATAAATGATCATTAGAAAAGGTCAAAATTAAATTATGTTTCCTGCTGACATAATTATGTGAAGTTTACTTGTTCAATCCACATGAAATTGGACTTTTGAAAGACAGTAAGCACTTGATGTGGTCAAATAATATTAATATGCCAAACCAATCAAACTGAATACCATCGTAATTTCGGGGTGCAGCCGTGGTCGTAAGTTTGGGTTCTACTGTATTTTTCAAGATGACCATCAGTGGTTGAGTTCATGCAGTTCTTGTAATGATGTTGTATATTACATAGTTAGCACTATCAGGTATAACATCAGCAGGTGATTCCCTCCTTATCTGTGATATCTACCTAATTAAATCCTTATCTATACAGGGCTTGTAATGTTAATATAAAGTCAGACCTGTTGGATGATATGGAATCCTGTTTACGTGCCATGCCATGCATCGCCCACAATCATGACACATGACAGTGTGATACTATGGACAAGAATGCGATAACATTAAACATTTTGCAATGTAGTAGTTTATTGTCATGCCAACTTAGGACGAGGACAATAGACGACTAATTCTGTTGCTTCCCAGTTTTCTGTAAAGTAATACTAATGAGGGAACTATCTCGTTCGAAAGTGAAACGCGGACTACCATTAACTCAGGTATACCAAGTTAAATTTAGATAAACATAGTTTATCTGACAAGACAAGCTGGTGTTCACAACCGTTATCATTTAACTTTGAACAGACTGTAGTACGACTGTTTTGATTACAGTAGATCTCAATCTATTGATAATGTTTATAGGAAATTGGAAATCTTGGGTTTGTAACCTGACTAAACTACCTCCCCTGTTTAATGTTGTTGAGCCTCATCTGATTAAAAATATGCACTTAAATAGACCTACCCGTGCCAAATAATAACACAGCTTTATCAAAAACGCAGCTTTAATGAAGCTTTTATCATCAAAAGGTGCGCTTTTTCATGATAGCTGCGTTTTTTTTATATACAAGCTGCGCTTTTTCTTGGTAGCTGTGTTTACTTCATTAAAGCTTCGCTTTTTGTTACAAAAGCTTCGCTTTTTCTCAATAGCTGCACTTTCTTCATAAAAGCTGAGTTTTTTTGTTATAAAAGGTGCGTTTTTTTATAAATGTTGCGCTTTATTCACAGAAGCTGCGTTTTTTTCATAAGAGCTGCGTCTTTTCTACCTGATTAGAAACGCTTTTCAAAAAGTTTAGTTTTTATTTTGGAATGCTGCGTCTTTTCCATCTAAAGCTGCGTTTTTTGTCTTTTTTTAAGAATTTAAAAAGACGAAGCTCTCAACAGAAAAGATGAAGCTTTCAAAGAAAAAACCAAGCTTTTGATTTATTCAAAAGATTTATATTTTTACTGTTTAAAATAGTGTATTGATAGGGTCTTTAAACTACAACTCCAAAATATTCAATATAATGTGTCAAATTTAACATATGTTTTTGAAACAAAAAGGTAAGTCATTTTTCATTATTGTGTTTATCTTGTCATCAGTATAGGATGCAGATCAGATCAAATTCTGTATACAATATTAGGATGAGGTTCTAGTTAAATGCTTTGTAAAAACAAGTAATCACTAATGGTTGATGTTCTAGTCAAATACTTCATAAAAAGTAATAGTTTGAGCCTCACACTATTACTTTTTACGAGGCATTTGAAGGTGAGGTTTAAGATCAAATGCTTAGTAAAATAAGAATGGTTTGGGGTTCAAGTCAAATGCCCAGTGAAATGGATTAAGGTTCAGGTCAAAAGCTTTATAAAAATAATTTTGGTTGAGATTCAGTTCATTGGTAAAGATAAATGGGTCTAATCCTTATAAATTAATAAATTGGTTGAGGATCAGGTCAAATGCTTTGTTATATATATCTTTGAAGTTATGCCCAAATGTTTTTTTTAAATAAAGTTCCGAGTATCTGGTCAATACATTTTAATAATACACCTGTTGAACTAAAGCTCTGTTAAAAGAATTTGTTGAGGTTCGGGCTAAATGCTTTGTATAAATAAAAGGATGAGGCCAAGTCAAATGGTTTGAAAAAATAAATGGGTTGGGGTTCAGGTCAAATGGTTTGAAAAAATAAATGGGTTGAGGATCAAGTCAAATGGTTTAAGAAATGAATGGATTGAGGCTCAGGTCAAATACATTGTAATAATAAACCTTTTGAAGTTCTGAACTAATTTTCTGATAAAAGATAAAATAATTTGTTGAGGTTCAGGTAAAATTATTTTAAAAATTGATTTTTGTTTTAACAAATAAATGAGTTGAGGTTCAGGTAAAATTCTTCATTAAATGTAATTGGTTTTTGATTCACATCAAATGCCTTGTAAAAGAAATGAAAGGGTGAAGTTCAAGTCAAGTGCTTTGAAAAATAAAATGGTTGAGGTTCAAGTCAAATGCATTGTCAAAAAACAAATGGCTTCTAAGGATTTAGTTCAAATGCTTTGCAAAAAAAAGTGGGTTAGGGTAGATTCAAATGAGTTGTAAAAATATAAAAGGGTGAGGTGCAAGTCAAATTATTTGAAATAAAAATTGGTTGAGGATCAAGTCAAATGCTTTGTAAAAATAACTTGAGGACTCAGGTGTGTGTTATAGGCTGAGGTTCAGGTCATTCTGTGCAAAAATAATTGGTTTGAGTAAAATAAGTGGAAAACAACTTTTTGGAGGATCGGGTCAAATTCTCTCCAAAATAAATGTGATAAGGTTCTGATTGATTGCTTTGTAAAAAGTATGAAAATCTGGTCAAATTCTCTATAGCCCTGTCCTTGTGAAATATTTATGTGTATAAAGATATATGTCAAACGTGTAATTAACAAGGTGACACGTCGTATATTAACAAGATACCGTGAGATACGTCAATCACCCGTAAATCACTCTCAAATTAAGAACGTTTGCGCATCAGCTAATGAGATCGCGGCGGTCACGCATTACCCACGTGCGATATTTTTGATTGACAAGGATAACTTACGTTAGAACTGATCCGTGAGTGAAAACGGCACCAGTTAATTTCACTAGAAGTTATTTATTCGTAACGTTACACATAATCCAAAATATCGTTAAGTCTATGCATAGATCTAACTCAGCTTACCTAAATTAATAATTGTTCGAATCCCGTAATATGTTAAAACCTCAAAGCTTGTGTGTTATCCAATAATTTTAAAACACGGGACACATAATATTTCATCGTATCCACAAATTCACCAAAGAAACGTGTAGTCTGCGAGTTAGATGACGTCATTATGCATAACTCACGCGTGTACTGTATTTGACACATGGGACAGTGTACTCGCTATTTTTGGACGATATTAAAAAGGGACTAATGAGTAATCACGCCGGGAAATGTTTTTTGTTTAAATGGATAACGAACGTAAAGATCTTATTCCTTAATGGAGTTTGACTGGAGTGTTAGTAATTAAGTTCGACTATTTCAATACAAACTCTTACGTTATATTAGAATAGATTTTAAATTCGTTTATGGAAACGCGATTTAAGAATGATCTTTATTTCCTAACAAGACAACTGAGGTCATCTAAACGACGGGGTAGATCCATAAAAAATATTCCCGACGTAGAAATATAATTAATAGTGGAATCGAGATCTACTAAAATTGTACATGTATGTCTACTGTAGTGGTACGCGCACGTTTGTCATTTTAGAACTCATGTAGGATCTAGATGCTAAAATTTGCTTACACAGTCTTTTTTTAGAAAGAGATATACAGTTTGCGATTAGTATATCGATCCAATAAATGCCTACATCGTGCGAAATTGGGTGCGACTAAGCTGCATACAACGGCCCTGCATCGTCAAATAAAAAAGAAGCAGTTACTTTCGGTTTCGTATCAAATTACGAGAAAACCTGTACTGTATCGCCTGTACACGTTCTTTAGGAGAAAATCGTTGAGATTATCAGTTCAACATCGCGTGATTGTGCATTCAGCTTGATGAATGATGTCCAAGTATATACATAAACATTCATTTTTTTATTAACTCGATATATTCTGCAAAATAATGCTTTCAAACCACGTGACCGTGTACCGTACGTCAAAGGCTTATTTAGGTCTTTGCGTACGTGATTAATCTAAGATCGTGTTAAAATCAAATAGTTTTAAAAAATATTTCATTATAAACGATATATTTCTCCACAATGTCTTATTTTTATCGATTATAAACGCAAACGTGATTTCTTGAAATATATTTTTCGTATTTTTACCGATCCCGGGATGTACGGTAAGCGGGAATTTATCTAACCTGATGACGCTCTGTGTTTTAAATTTAACCAATCAGCGGTCGAGGTTTATGTGTTTTATTTGAAAATGGAAATCGTGTGAAAGGACCACGAAAAAAATGCAAATCACCATTGTTGTACGAAAACAGCAAGGTAAGTATATTATTATTCTTCGAAAGGCAAGTATTAGTTTTTAACTTCAAATAATGAAACGGAAAATCCACGATTGTCTGTCTTACGAGTAAACTGTCCCATTTTTGAAACATGTAAACAATCCCAATTTCGAAGCGACGTACGGCAAATTCCGTCCGTTGTTAAATCAATCGTTACAGAAATTCCACGCACATTTTCGAAAAAGTGACGATGTTATTTACGTGATATACACATACTTCGATATATTTAACTAAGCAAGAAATGAAATAGACGAGTATTTGACGAACATCAAGTTCGAAATTGTCACCGGAAATGGCCATTTTGGCGGTGATTTTTAAAAAAATAAAATGTGAACTGCGTTGATATAAGTAGAAATTAGCTAAGATTTTTTTACATGAATTATACATAGAGACTATTAACATTGAAATATGCAAGACGTAGTGCGTATGTGTAGCAAATTATGACCATGTACCTCAATCTGACTGGTAGGACAAAAGCCCCCCCCCCTTCATTGGTGAAGTGTGTTTATGTAAACATGTCTCATTAATTATCAAAGATATATGGCTCTGAAACTTACAACACTTGTTCATTATACATGCCTTAGCATGAACAGCAAGACCTGTAACTCATATCATATGCATTTTGTAAGCTAGTGTTGTTTGTGTATAAATGTTTTTTCTTTACAGGCTTTGAACAGTATCTGCATGATGGATGTGATTTATACAACAAAGTCTGAAGAATGGGGATTTAACACATTGTGGAACATGATCAATAACATTGAACAAGCCATATGCTGGGATAGCTGACACAAGCACAGTAAAATCTACCATATATATAATTTTTGTGTCGCCTGACATATAGGTGTTACTTTGGCGGCTGCGGCGGCGGCGTCACAAATTGCTTGTCCGGAGTATAACTTTGTCACTTCAAGTTCAAATGACTCAAGATTTGGTATGCATGTTTCTTGCAATAAGCCAAAGTGCAGTGCGCAAGAACTATAACTCTACCTTGCATCGTTTTTGAATTATTTCCCTTTGATTGATTTTATTACAGCATTTCTTGTCCAGACTCCAGAGTATAACTTTGTCACCTTATGTTCAAATGACTCAAGATTTGGTATGCATGTTTCTTGCAATAAGCCAAAGTGCAGTGCACAAGAACTATAACTCATCCTTGCATCGTTTTAGAATTATGTCCCTTTGATTGATTTTATTACAGCATTTCAATTTATAACTTTGTCACCTCAAGTTCAAATGCTTTAAGATTTGGTATGGGCTCTAGCCCTACATTCCGATCTGATATTTAATCTAGGTTTTAGTTATTAGTTAATCTTTTATGTAGCTTGTGTTAATTATGTTAAAATGTTTTATTCTCTACAGGGCTTATTCACAATTTTTTCAGGCTTTCAACAGTATCTGCATGATTGATGTGATTTATACAGCAAAGACTGAAGAATGGGGTTTTAACTTTTAACACATTATGGAACCTGATTAAGAGCAAGCCAGGCTAGGATAGCTGAAACAAGCACAGTAATTCTACTATATTATATATATAGTATATATTTGCAACTAGGGATATAACTAGAGTAGATTTGTATATCCCCCAAATACATTTTTAGGGGGGGGGGGAGATACTGGTATATAATTAAAATTAAACAAGTGTATAAAATTCACTGAAAAATCCATGAAAGTTCATTACAATATGAAGCTTCACTACAATTGATTTAGCATTCTGGTTTGATGATCTTACCAGAGTGTTAGCCCCTTAATTACATTCTTGGTGAGCCTAGTTGCCATTTGCCAGTCTGTCTGTCTGACATAATTTATTTTGTTCTAGATTTTAACTCCATCACCATAGCAGCATTAAAAAACCTATTGATTTAAAACTTATCAGCTACTTGAACAGTAGTACTTGGATTACTAGGTCACAGGGGGTTTGTGCAGTTGGGTCACCGTGCAGCGGGACATTGTGGAACTTGGTCAGGTCTTGGCTGTGTTTCATTTGGTCTCATGCAATAACCGCTATTCTATAATTTCTTTGTGAAATTGGGTCCTGCTGCATTTGTTCAGCGGGGACTTGGACTTTTAATTGTTTATTTGGCTTATGTGCGGTCATTGCTCAATGTAGTTGTGTTGTGGTGTTTCTGATTTCTGTGCTCGGATGGTAAGGTTGAGTGATATCCCCAGGGCTTTGAAATTTTGCATGATACATTCTTGTCAGGGACATAACTTATACTGTATCAAGAGCTATCAAATTGAAACTTTCGTTGGTGAATATTAATAATTTAGGTTAAATGTTACATGCTCAAGAACCGTAATTATTAAAGGAAATGGCCTCCATAGCTAAGTGGTTAGCGGGCTAACCGCCTAATCTTGCGACCTGGGTTCAAATCTGGATGGAGGCATATATATGCATAGCATAATTCAGCAGAAAGCTGACTCGCAAATAAATGTTTGGCATCAGCAGATATTTTTTTAAAATGTGTTTTTGAAACCTTTTATGGCTGTATTTTTCATTTCTTGCCATTTCAATTTAATGATGAGTGCCAGTAATAAAAATCATTGGAGATTGATTATTAGTGTCAGTATGTCCAACAGTTGGATGTACTTATTTCTGATATAATTTTGATGGGTTTTTTTTTAAGAAATTTCAGTTGAATGTACATGTATATTTCTTTTCTTTTTTTGCAGAATCCATCTAATAACCAAGGACTAATTCAAATATCGAACACCCTATTATGTGTTATGATGACGGCTTGGGCTTCTCAAGATGGTGCAGAGAGCTTGAAAATACGGTTTTTGTTTCTTAATATTATTTTCTCTTTATAAGATTGTTTAGAAGTAGAAAAAGCTGCATAACTCTTGTATACAGAAACTGATTGTACTAGATTTGTAAAAGGCAGAGAGAAAACTAAGAAATATGTGCACCAGTGGGTAGGAATGAGACAAGACTTACCGAGCTAGCCTATTGCATATATATGCATGGCCTCTTTTATAAGAAATAAATTCCGAGATTCCCTTCGACATGTTCATTGACATTGAACACTTTTAGCTAACTGTCACAGAGTGACATGCGTTTGTCAAAAAAATCTTGATACAGATGGGAGTTTATTTTAGCATGTTGTATGCAATATGTAAGTATAATGCCCCAATCCAATATACTATTTAAGGTTATGATTTAGAAACAAGCAAGAACCAAAACATCCCACCAATATCTCCCCCACTTTAGTCTTACAACTATTTTGTCGGGGTTAGAATTTAATTTTGATGGTAACATGCTAAAAATAAAAATGCTTGACTCAAGATATTTGATTAATGGTAGTTCATATCGCTGTTGTTTTTCAAATACTATTGAATTTCTGATTTGTTTTCTAAATAAAGTTATATTAATTTATCATATAAAATTTCTGTTGATTTTTAGCACCTTAACAGCTAATTTATTTGAAAAAACGCAGCTTGTGCAAAAAGTGTAGCTTTTTGCCAAGGGCTTGGTTTTTTTTAGAAAAAACACAGCTTTAGTGAAGCTTTTTGGAAAAAGCGCAGCTATGGTGAACTTACCTGCGCTTTTCTACTAAAGGTTCGCTTAAAGACCTTAGATGTAACTATTGAGACAGGGTGGACATACCACATGACTTTTTGGCTAAGTCTGCAAGTAAAAATATATAAACAACAAGTTAAAAACAACCATAAGTATATTTTACTCTTTGACTGATTTTCATGAGATATGTTTGACACTCAAGTCACATGGTTTTTCCACCCTTGGAGACTGCTTAGTTAATTCTTGTAATTTTTCAAGTTTACCTAATTTGAATGGTGAAAATTAATACATTTGCTCAACTTGTGTAATCAATTAAACTACCATCATGAAACTTCTTGCTATTTAAACAACACACACTGTTAGATTAAATGAGATCAGCTTGAGAGTATGTGTTATAATGTGCAATCTTAGTGAGAATTAACTTTCATTGTTTTAATACAGTCCGTTCAAAGTTGAATGATAACAGTTGTAAACCTTAGCTTGTCTGTCAGGTAAAATATGTTTTATTTAGGTTCTAGCTTGGTATACCTGAGTTTGAACGGACCTACTACTAGTCCCTGCTGTTCTTTCAAACAAGATAGTTCCCTCATTTGTATTACTTATTGAATCTACAGAAGTGTTAACTGTTCTTTGGAATGAAGTCATGCAGTAGATGAGGCTAAGAAATAAACATTTATTATATGTTTGCTTCATAGAATAACCCCAGTCCAAATCAAGCCTCCTTATAATTGGGTCATGGTCATTGTTTGTAGTGCTGCCTTCCCTGTCTGATTTCCTCATACCTTTCTTTATAGCCATTTGGGTTAAGGTCACTTCGCTTTGCTTTGGTCATCATTTCATGGTAAGGGGCCTTGAGTAGGACCACACGTGTCAAGGTCACATTTAGGGTCATCTTAAATCTCTCAGCAGTAGTCAGTGTGTTGTAAAAAAAAAAAAAAAATTAACAATCTCAAAGGAAATAATGCTTTATGCCAAGTTCCCACTGAGCATTTTTGTCTCGACGATGTACTCCCGATCTAATAAACAGGCTTTAAAGGGCATAGATGAAAGGCGTATGGTCCTGGCGGTCTAGGGGAAACTTCAGGGAAGTCATTATTCCATTTGTGAAATCCCTTTTCCCGATGCCTTCTGAAGCTAATTTATTTAAATGGGCAGAAAATTGCGGAGGTGAAAAATGCTCAGTGGGACCGAGGCTTAAACCATCAGTTCTTGTGTTAGAAAGATCTTACCCCACCATCACATTCCAGGAACCTTGTATGACCTCAAACATTGTTATAACACTCTATAATGGTATTAAGCTGTGCATTGTATAATTATAATGAAAATATTGACATCAAATAATAATGCTATACTGTAAAATCATTAATTTTCGTTTGGGGATTAAATTCAAGGATTTTGTAGTTCACCATTAAACTACAAAAGTAAATCACATTGAACACTAATTTTGACCCTTGCATTTATTACCTGAAATGCCAAATCCACAAATAAACATCCAGTCAAAATTGTCTTTTGTACCAAAACCACGAAATTTAATCCATCGAAATTAAATGATTTTACAGTATAGTAATATCTGTTTGAACCGATGGGAGTATTTCTGGTACATTGTAATTGAATTTCCCACTGGAAATAAGGAACATAGAAACATATATGTAGCACACATTATCATTTAGGTTAATAACTTGTTAAGCCTATAGTACACTTTATGATGCTTTTCATTAATGATTAAGCATCACCGTAACCATGGCAGTCTATATACAATACCAACAACAACAATGTCTGTAACATATGGTATGGGACTTCTGTATTGCTTGCAATTCTTAATAACTTTCTATTTCCTAAAAAATGGTATTCATTTGTCCACAGTTTGTTTAGAATCTTTAGGTATGAATGTAAGATAATTATGTGCCATTATAATTGTTAAAAATATTGAGAAATGAATATGTATTCCCCGTATATATAAAGAGAAATATTTAAAATACAAATGCCCTCTTTTTGAGTTTGAATCAACAGAAATTATGTTTTGCTACTACTTAGAAAGACCTTACTGCACTCAGGAGAGACTGCTATGCTTTATGCGTTCCATTTAAACTGGATTTTCAGGTTAAAATCTGTTCAGAAATAGAAACTCATTACTTGGTTAAAATCAAAAATCTTTATATAAAAAACAACATCTCTAGATTACTCAGTCTAAGGATTTTCCAGAGACTACATAATCGGAATTTTTTGCAATTTCAAAATTTCGGAAATTTTTGTTCTGAAGTATGTTCAGAAAGGCAACACTTATAATGACATGACTGTTCTTTAAATTGAAATTACAAACTCGTTATCAAACAGAATGAAAAGTGAATGATCACCATGAGGTTAATAGAAGGAGCTAAATCTCTCTTCTATCATCACCTCTTAGTGGGCCCTTCCTGGTCCAGTAATGGCTTGCATAGAGAACAAGTAAGTAAGGGAGGCTGTTTCTATAGATTGCAATGTTAATTTAATTTATGTTTACAATGAAAAATTATTGACAAATATAGAGGATCTATCACAAGGTGTCAATTGATATAAATTTATATTAAACGAGTTCTGGAAATTTGGCGAGTTAAGGCTCGCTTAATATTATTTCCTGACGAGTTGAATATAAATATATCAATTGACATCAAGTGATAGATTCTTTATATTATATGACACTAAAAACACAAAATACGCATCAAATTATTGGAAAAACACGCCCATGTAATGTATTATAGCCTTATATCACACATGTTACGTATAAGATTATACATACTTGCTATACAGGAAAGACATGTGATAATTCATAGAGGATCTATCACGACTCACGAGTTGTCAATTGATATAAATTTTTATTAAACGAGTATTGGAAATTTTATTAAGCGAGCCTCTGGCGAGCATAATATTTCCTGAACGAGTTTAATATAAATATATCAATTGACAACGAGTGATAGATTCTTTATATCATATGACACTAAAACGCAAAATAAGCATTGATTTATTGGAAAAACTCGATACCTTAAACTACACGTGGTACGTATAACTTTATACGTACTGGCTATACTAACCTGGATACAAGGAAATTCCTGTGATATACTGCATTAACTACTTCTTTCTGGGTCTTAAGTATTTGGTTATTTATTTTACAAGCATTTAAGTTCCTAGCAAACTGATGAAATTTTTAAAATACAGCGAAAAAATTAATCACTCTAAAAAATTCCTCATTTTACAGTAATCAAGTCTTTTTCACATTCCCTGTGCATTGAATCTTGTTCCCAATGTATCCATTTCCTGCCATTTTAAAATATGAGAAGTTTTTTTATATCATTATGCCATAGTTAGAAAATGCAATTTTAAACCAGCAGTTCCTATTTTCAGTCTCGATCAATATTAGTTCTGGATTAAAACTTCTATTTCCGCCTAATTTTGTATTTATACTTCCTCATAAATTTTGTCCCGAGGTATTAACCAAGGTTTTCAAACTGAAGTAATACAGATTATTATAGATTGATGAATTCTGCGGGTGTTAACTTTTTTTCGGTGTCCCTGAAGTGTGTTAGTTGCCATGGTTATATAGCAGGCTTATAGTACGCCCAGGATAAGGTGATATTTATAAACGTTGACTGGAAAGTTCTACTGTTGCAAAATTGGTTTCTTGAATAAACACATACGGTCAATTTCATACTAAAATAACACTGCTAAATCGTGGACACTTGATGTTTCCTCTTATATGGCTAACAAATTGTCCCGCCTTTCTGGATATCCTGGGCGCACTATTTCTGATTGAATTTGCATGGAAAAGTTATGCTCGTTCACCATATTCGTTTTCTCAATGGCCTAGAGAGTGTCTGCTTCAAGTGTGAGAGATCTCAGGTTTGATCCAAGGCTGTGACTGTCACATACCCAAGTCTCAGAATGGTACAAGTGTAATCTCCCTTGCTTAACGCTCGGCTTAGACAATGCAACTATAACTGCTGGACAGTTCACCTGGCATCAGAATTATGCGACAGTAAATGGGTTGTATGAATATGACTGAAATACAGGTACCTGATGAGGAAAAAACAAGAGCTTGAGTGTGTTTGAGTAAAGATATAAGGAACTGGATTATTATAGCCCCCCATCTAAGTTGATGAGGGGGTAGATTGCTTTGCTCATGTCTGTCTGTCAATCGGTCAGTAAACCAAATGGTTTCCTTTCAATACCTCAAGAACGATTCACCATAGGATCTTCAACCTTTACATGGAGGCTGGTCAGCAATAGTAGAGGACCCTATTAATTTTCAGGTTACTAGGTCAAACATCAAGGTCACTGTGACTTTTACCATTTTCGACTATGGGGCTGCCATGGAGGCATACGTGTCTTACAAACATCTGTGTTATAAGTCTGGCCACTCGACTAGATAATATATATTTTATCAATCAAATAGCGTAACTTTTTTTCAATTTTAGCTCAAATTTATTCTGGGCTTGACCTATGTTTGAGGGTGCAAAGGGAAATAATTCCATGAAAACAGAGTAAGTAAGTAAGTAAGTAAGTAAGTAAGTAACGTCTTTATTTAACGAGGCTGACACATTCAGTTTCCCGATCTTCCATGTGGGCCTCAACATTTGCAAATTACATAAGAATATACAATAAACATAGATAACATTATATACATAAACATCAAATTAACAAGAATCAGATTTGTTCAAGAAATTAATTAATTTATGATCATGAATGGTTTTTCATGAAGCAATATTCAGTTCTTGACAATTCAATATGGAAAAGAAACAATATATGATACATCATGCAAAAGAGACAATATATGATACATAGTTAAAAACATAAAACAGTATGCTGTATCAAATAGTACAATGGATAGCTATGGAGTATCTACAAAATCATATTTTACAGGAGTAATTACCTTTAAGAACTTGAATAACTGTTATTTTAATTAGAGAATTGCCATTTGATATAAGCAGATTGAAACTTATTCAGGCTATCCGCATTTCTGATATATATAGGTATGTCATTCCATATTTTTGGACCTGAGTAAGTGAGAGATTTTCTGAAGAATTCTGTTTTAGGTTTTGGTATAATGAGTTTTTCATCTTGTACGGATCTAAGATTTAGGTTATGTCTATCATTTAATGTTTGGAATTTATTTACCATATACACTGGAAAGGTTGGTTCCTTTATAGATTTATACATGAGAATTGCTTTTTTGTATCTTATACGTTGGTCGAAGGTCATCCAATTTAGTTCTTTGAATAATTCACTTGAGGGTGTGTCAAAACTTTTGTCTAGGATTATTCTAGCAGCTCTTTTTTGAAACTTGATGACTTCAGAGAGCAGCTCATTGCTGCAGTTCCCCCAAATTGTACAGCAATAATCCAAATGTGGCAGTATGTAAGCATTAAAAAAGAGTTTCCTAGAGTGAAGATTCAGATACTGTTTAATTCTAAGAAGTAAGTAAAGTTGTGAATTGCACTTTTTTATAGTTGTTTGAACATGAGTTTTCCATTTAAGATTGTTGTCTACATAGATTCCTAGTAATTTTTCAGTGTCTGTAGATTCTATTTTTTGGTCTTGAAGGTGCAGAGTAAATGGTGTTGAGTTTTCTGATTTGGTATTTTTCGTTGATATATTCATAGCTTTAGATTTTTGTGCATTTAATACCATTGCATTATGGTTGCACCATGTGCTAACATTATCAAGATCTGTTTGAAGATTATCAAAATCAGAGTAGATTGAGGAGTTGCCTTTCTGAACATAGGGTATGTTACACATACTATGTTGTTATAATGATTGACTTTCTTCCTCTAACCATTGTCCTCCAGACTGTCTTCTACCTCTCCTGTCTTATTTCATTATCCTTCCATATAATTGTATTATATATGCAGATATCGGAACAATCTTAGTATCATAGACTAGATTTATGGCTATAAGTTGTATATATATATATTTAGTACAATAAATCTGATTATATTGGTTGTCCCATAAAGCAGAGTTATAATATATTTTCTTACATTTCTGGAATGTCGGCCATATTATTGTTGTCAAAATATTGGTCATCTTGTAAAATCTAACTTTAGTTTAACTCTGCACCCCTTCATCTGTCCTTTTGAATGAAATGCCAACTTTCCTGCTGATAGCACCATATTTCCTCCCTAAAATACTATATTTTCTCCTTAAAATGTCATATAAAAAAAATATATATTTTCTGCATAAATGCCATATTTCCTGCATAAAATGCTATATTTTCTGCTTAAAATGTCATATTTCCTGGATAACATGCCATATTTCCTGCATAAATTTTAGTAATGCCAAAGCTCCTGCATGAAAAAAAAAATTCCTGATAACCCATTAAAGTGATGAGGAAGCACAGAAATGTGTGATGTAAAATTTTGAGTAAATATTACTGTCATGGTGGTCTTTGAATGAAATAAGCTTTTACCATGATTGTCAGTTTACACTGACATATGGGCTGAATAATGCCTTTCAACCCTGGAGAAAGATTCCATTTTAAATTTACCTTGCAAACATCTTAAATACCGTATATCCTCTTGTAAGCGCCCCCCCTCTAATTAAAGCTCCCCCCCCGACGATTTTTGAAAAAAAAATCTCACCTTCAATAATTGGTCCTACAGTAATCCAATTAAGTGTCCACACAAATGCAGAATAACAGTTAGTCATGATATAGTAATTCATTCAAACAAACAATTAATTACCGCCGAGTAATTATATATATACTGCTATGAACAGCGTAGTCTACATGTTTATTAGCCATTTTTGCATACGATAGGCAAAAAAAAGTCCGGTATTTTTAAGAAGGGGAAGTAATTCGTACTGGTTAAGGTAACGGCTAAGTGCGGTACTGTACCGTTCCGTTGGGGGGGGGCGTTTATATGAGGTCCGACTGTGTGTGGATTTTTTTTTCATAAAATGCATCGCCCCGGGGGCGATAATACGAGGTTATAAGGTATATACATTAGTTGAAAAATGTTCACATTTAATCGGGTAAACAACTTTAAATTTGGATATTGGAAAGTGTCAGGAATTTTTTGCAGATGAAAATTGCCAGATTTTTTGCAAATGTGAAGTGAAACTTGCACGATTTTTTTGCAGGTGTGAAACTTAAAGGATTTTTTTGCAGATGTTAAAGTTGTAGAATTGATTGCAAAGATCTGGTGCTGTTCTTGTTTTTAATTAGTTATTTAGCTATAAGCTAGCTTGAATTATTCCCTCTTCCTAATTTGCGTTTAAATATTGATGATAATAATCAAAGCTAGGAGCATTGTTCTATTGTTGCTTGGTGTTACATAAACAACTGGGTAAAACCTTAGTTACATACATGTTATGTATTTGTGACAGCTTCTGTATGATGTAACAACAAGATAGGCATATCCACAACTGCCTAATAAGTCAGCCCACTTAGCTCAGTTGGTTACAAGTCAGGGCGAGACTTCTGATTTCAGGGTTGTGGGTTCGAATCCCAGGTCTGACCAACTGAATTTACTTATAGTCTTTTGTATGAGACTTTAAACTTATGTCCCATTTACGGGTACTAGTATTACACCTGGCATGTAAAAGAACCCCTCAGCTAGACAGGCTATTTCAATTTCATCAACTGACTCTAATAGTTTTGTCTCCTATACGTAGATCTGCACTATCCCCCCAACACCTAAAATGACTAAACTATTCCCTGACACCTAAAATGTCTAAACTCTTCTGGGTGCCTTGCCCGTATGGAATTATCGGTTGCGAGGATAAATAAAATTGTACAAACGAAAACAACTGCTGGTACATCAGCTCTCATGACCACACAACTCTGTGGCGATTACTTACACTTTTTCACAACAATTTGCCAGTTCGTATCTGTCCAATAACTCAAGAACGCTTTGCCCTAGGATCTTCAAACTTTACGAGGAGGTTGGTCAGCAACAGCAGATGACCCCTATTAATTTTGAGGTCAGTTGGTCAAAGGTAAAGGTGGTTTTGACCTTTACCATTTTCAATTATTGGGCTGCCATGGGGGTATTCTGTAAAATAATTCATTTTCGTGGGGGATTAAATTTCGTGGATTTCGTGGTTCACCTTAACTGAAATTTAATCCCAACGAACATTAATTTTGACCCTTGTTTTTTTCCTTAAATGCAAAATCCACAAATTCAAGTCCCAACAAAATCGTCATTTTTACCAAAACCACGAAATTTCGTCCCAACGAAATTATATGATTTTACATTATATATATGATTGTGTATTACAAACATCTCTTGTTTATTACAGGTTCACCATGACGGGTAGTTAAACAACTAGATCTGTGCTTACACCACCACGCTGTATATATACATCTAGTACTGAACGTTGAAACTATCATCACAGGGTTCCTTCACCGGGTAAGTCCTACTGTTGTCCACTGTTGTCCATGGGGTAAGTTGTACTGTTGTCCATGGGGTAAGTCGTACTGTTGTCCATGGGGTAAGTCGTACTGTTGTCCATGGGGTAAGTCGTACTGTTGTCCATGGGGTAAGTCGTACTGTTGTCCATGGGGTAAGTCGTACTGTTGTCCACGGGGTAAGTCGTACTGTTGTCCATGGGGTAAGTCGTACTGTTGTCCACGGGGGATGTTGTACTGTTGTCCATGGGGTAAGTCGTACTGTTGTCCACGGGGTAAGTCGTACTGTTGTCCATGGGGTAAGTCGTACTGTTGTCCACGGGGTAAGTCGTACTGTTGTCCATGGGGTAAGTCGTACTGTTGTCCACGGGGTAAGTCGTACTGTTGTCCATGGGGTAAGTCGTACTGTTGTCCACGGGGTAAGTCGTACTGTTGTCCACGGGGGATGTTGTAAACCATGACACTGAGTCTGAGAGCTTGGTGTATAGATAGATGGCCAGTTTACGTCAAGTACCGTATTACCTCGTATTATCGCCCTTTATGAAAAAAAATTCCATACACAGTCGGACCTCGTATAAACGCCCCCCACGGAACGGTACCGTATAGTACGGCACTTAGCCGTTACCTTAGCTGGTAAGAATTACTTCCCCTTCTTAAAAATACCGGACTGTATGCAAAAATGACTAATAAACATGTAGACAACGCTGTAAATACCGGTAATTAATTACTCAGCGGTAATTAATTGTTCGTTTGAATGGATTACCGTATCATGACTGACTGTTATTCTGGATTTGTTTGGATACTTTATTGGATTACTGTAGGACCAATTATTGAAGGTGAGATTTTTTTTTTTTTCAAAAATCGCCGGGGGAGTGTTAATTAGAGGGGGAGGGCTAATACGAGGAAACATAGTATGTAGATTCGATATTTAGAAAATCATGTGACCCGAGTTTGAGTCCTGAACGATTGGCAGGTCACACCTTTCCATAATGTTGTACATAATGTTATGAGACAAGTCCTATTATTTCTGGAACACCCCTCGTACAGTCCAGAAAAACTTATAAGAGGATTTGGATTCGCATAATTATACCAGTATGCTGTAAAAATAATTTAACTTCATTGGGACAAAATTTTGTGGTTTTTGTAAAAAGACCATTTCAATTGGACGTTAATTTCTATCTTATTAATTTCGCATTTCAGGTGAAATACCTGGGTCAAAATTATTGTTCGATGGGATTTGATTTTGTGGTAAACGGTGAACCAGGATCCACAAAATTTAATCTCCTAAGAAAATTAATTATTTTACAGTAGCTAAATAATTGGTGAGAAAGAGTGTTGATAAATTATTGCAAACAAGGAGAACTGATGCTGGTGGTGGTTGCCATGGTAAACATTATAGGAACACACTGATTGGGTCAAAACAAACAACATTGAATACAAACAAACAAAACAAACAAACTATGAACTAGAAATGTGTGTTCAGTCTATCATAAATCACCTGTTAAACTTCTCAACTTTCTACACTTAATTAATACAGTTAATTAACTAGGTATCTCTAACTAATACAGTTAAATTAGCTATCTCCAATTAGGAAGAGATGAAATAAACATCAATGGAGTCTAGCAGACAGATATTCTAAAATACCATCAAAGTGGCTAAATGATCTAGTAAATCAGAGGCATGGAAATAATGAGCTTTTATTTCCTCTAAGTAAAATTTGACCTACAAAGAATTACTGAAGAAAAATGAAAAAGCTAAAGCTAATGATTCTTCATATTAAATGAGGAAATTCTTGTTTTATTACCGGCATGAAATTCTAAAATCACTTTATGTTTTACTTGTAATATTCACTTTAACAGTATAACCTGTTCACACTGTAAATTTTATACACCCCCATATTTTACCTTAATTGTACAAGGGACTGAAAAAAATGATCATTATGGTTCACCATGCATGGCAGTCCTGTTTTATTGAAATGTGGAAAATGTTTAATGCAACCTGGCTGCGGAAGTTTTTTCTCTGTTCTGGAATTTTCCTATAATTACCTCAAGTATCAATTTTTATCTTGAAATTACTGCACATGTATAAAGTTCCTATATAATGTGCGTACTTCGTATTTCATATCTTCAGAAAGAAAGTAAAAACACATTTAATTGTGAATTCTAATGGATATATGAGCTCATAATCGTTTTATGAAGCATTGTTTTCGCAATATATTTGTATATTTATTACATACGATAGTTTATTTCCCTCATATGTTCAGCCAATGTAAAGCAATTGTTAGGTTCTCAGTCTTAGGATTGTAAATGAGAGAATGTGGCAAAACAGGAATTTGATGATAAATTACACGAAATCTGTTTGTAAATTACCCCATCGGAACTCAGTAAATTTGGTCTTCATTGACAGGGTAGTTTCTCTGAACAGGTGAATTTGATCTTGGTTTACAGGTCACTTAGTCTCTTCTAACAGATTATTTATAAATATCATTTTAAATGGTCTGATTGGAAGTAGAGTCAGTAGTCTTACGGTCAGGTCTTGTAAAAGGTGTCTTATCTATAAGTTTGCTGTAATAGAACACATGTAACTCACAGAATCACTGGCAACAAAATTAAAAACACGAAAAATATTAATTTTACAAAAAAAATTTCCATTTTAGTCTTTATCAACCATACAGTTACCTGTGTAATACAGTGGGATGAAATCAGTGTGTAACTGTGAAGGAGTGAGAAAGAAAAATAAATATATTTAGGTCGGGGTGAGAAAGAAAAATAAATATATTTAGGTCGGGGTGAGAAAGAAAAATAAATATATTTAGGTCGGGGTGAGAAAGAAAAATAAATATATTTAGGTCAGAGTGACAAAGAAAAATAAATATATTTAGGTCAGAGTGAGAAAGAAAAATAAATATATTTAGGTCAGAGTGACAAAAGAAAAATATATATATTTAGGTCAGAGTGAGAAAGAAAAATAAATATATTTAGGTCAGAGTGAGAAAGAAAAATAAATATATTTAGGTTGGAGTGAGAAATAAAAATAAAAAATATATTTAGGTCTGAGTGAGAAAGAAAAATAAATATATTTAGGTCAGAGTGAGAAAGAAAAATAAATATATTTAGGTCTGAGTGAGAAAGAAAAATAAATATATTTAGGTCAGAGTGAGAAAGAAAAATAAATATATTTAGGTCAGAGTGAGAAAGAAAAATTGATATATTAAGGTCAGAGTGAGAAAGAAAAATTGATATATTAAGGTCAGAGTGAGAAAGAAAAATTGATATATTTAGGTCGGGGTGAGAAAGAAAAATAAATATATTTAGGTCGGGGTGAGAAAGAAAAATAAATATATTTAGGTCAGAGTGAGAAAGAAAAATAAATATATTTAGGTCTGAGTGAGAAAGAAAAATAAATATATTTAGGTCAGAGTGAGAAAGAAAAATAAATATATTTAGGTCAGAGTGAGAAAGAAAAATTGATATATTAAGGTCAGAGTGAGAAAGAAAAATTGATATATTTAGGTCGGGGTGAGAAAGAAAAATAAATATATTTAGGTCGGGGTGAGAAAGAAAAATAAATATATTTAGGTCGGAGTGAGGAAGAAAAATATATATATATAGGTCAGAGTGAGAAAGAAAAATAAATATATTTAGGTCAGAGTGAGAAAGAAAAATACATATATTTAGGTCAGAGTGAGAAAGAAAAATTGATATATTTAGGTCAGAGTGAGAAAGAAAAATAAATATATATAAGTTGCCATTGGTAGAAAGATTAAAGAGATTTATAGAATGAGAAGTTGATCTAAGAATTTATCTTCCTTGTCCTAATCCTTGTAGAAAATAAAATGAGAACAAAAAACAGCAGAATATCTGCAGGAAATATTTCAGTATTTCTACCATTTTGATTGGACGTATCTAGTGTAATATAAATGCTTTACATGTAGTTGAGGAAAAGTGTACATTTTGAGGATAGTTCCACATTTCATTTTTAACTGGTACCAATAATGAATATTATTTGAAAATTTTGTGTTTGTGGAAGTAAAAGGGATTTCATAAGATGTGTGTGCTTGTTAAGTTTATATTTATGGATCTTAACATGTATAATATTTTCTAAGGAACTTACTTAACTTGCTGTTTTCCACAAGTGATTGATGCAGATTTAGTTAAGTTTCTATGAATTGCCAGTTTTAATTAACTCACTGTTCTCTGTGAAGTGGATATTATAAGACTATATTCTCAACTTCTCAACTCACATCACTAAGCTGGTTTCAACTTCAATATACCTAGTTCAGTGTATTTAAAAGTCTATTCATTCTGGAATTGTCAGTTGGAATTGTCTAGTTCAAAGGCTGATGCCAGAATTCAATTAAACGATGAATTCTTGTATAAAACATGAAATTATCGGTAGTAATGCCTACTATTCAGATGGCCTTATTGTTTAAGACTTATACTTGTATTGGTTTATTGTGCCAATAAAGCTTTGAAACTTTATCAATTTTGTGGAATTAAGAAAACCTAATTGTTTAAGACTTTTATTGGTTTATTTTGTTTCTAAAAAAATTATTAATTTTGTAGAATTATTTGTTACAAAGGTGATAAAAGTGTTAGACATGCAGTGTTCAGTGTGTAAAAGAGAGGTAATAAACTAAGTCTCTTCTTAATGTCATTCTAAACAATGTTTCAGTAACTGTAAACCAAGAAATTATTTTGCACAATTTAATTTTGTCGAGTTTCCAAATTTGTAGAAATTAAGTAACTAAGCTGTAAAAGTGTTATAAAAACATTAGTATGTAATTGCCGGAGACTTAGAAGCACGAAAGTTTGTAGTCACGAATATGCCGACAAT
Organism: Spisula subtruncata; assembly: GCA_963678985.1. Lineage (NCBI taxonomy): Eukaryota > Metazoa > Mollusca > Bivalvia > Venerida > Mactridae > Spisula > Spisula subtruncata. Next base: position 8,747,193 of record OY787673.1, on the reverse strand, counting down.
TGAAAAAATGCAAAAGTTATTATCCGCGAAACTCAATTGGTTTACAGTATTTACAGTAAAACCAAGTCACATATAATTTAGACTGTGTCCAGTAACTAACTTATACCCTTCCGCAGGCAACCAGCAACTTCTCCACATGTGGAGGAGGAAAATAAATCAACATTGTTGTCCAATTTTAATAGTTGCTGCTGCATATAATAACTTGCAATCTAAGGATTCCTGATATGTACTCATGTTAAGAAAGAATATTTATGCTGATTCAAGAATTTGTGAGGGACTCTGCCAATTCTCAAATGTATGATAGTGAAAATGAAAAAAGAATAAAGCTCATTAAAATCAGATGCTAACATTTGCTTCATTCCATTGTGCTGTTATTTACATCTGACAACACTGCATAAGATGTCATGTTCAAATGTCTCCTTTAGTGGATACTTAATTCAACGGTATGTTAAGAAAGTAGAAAAACTGTCTATGTATACACACTGATGTGTAGTAAACTAGAGATTTATTCTCTGCACTTTCATGTGTGTGAAAGTAGGGATTTCATTGGATGATGTAAAGTTCTTATCCACATGACCACATACAGAGTGTGGTCAGATCCCTATATCAGTGTAAAGTAGTGGAGCTGATGTGGGTCTGATTTAATGAAATTGGAATAAAACTGTGAATAATAGACAACATATAGTAGTATACTGGTTGATAATTAGTTTTCGCATGAGGCAATGTTTAATTGTGAAATGTTAACTGTAGATGACAGCATAAAACAGCTGACCATCTGTTTGTGACAAGTTTGGCTGTTACGTTGCAGTGGGGTTTTTTTTCGCTAAAATATATGGAAATATTAGGCCCATTTCCCCTCTCCGTAGAGTATATATTTTTCCCCTAAAATTTCTTAATTTTTCCATTTAAGTCTTGCTCATTATTTTTTCCATTTAAGTAGAGTAAATCGATTTGATGAATGAATGCAGAATGGATTGAAGTAAGTTTGGTGACCTCCTATGCTTAAAATACCTCAAATAATCAATTTAACTAGCATTTAAGGGGAATTTAACAATAATTCAAAATTCCCCTTGAGCTTTTCTGCACACTGATTTTCCCCTTCCTATGGGACGGGACCCCTTTCCCCAAAAAGGGGAAAAAACACTGCGTTGTATGAACACCTCCCTGTTGTTCTTGCTTATCTATCACCATGGTGATCTGGTTATATCGATGGCTTAGAATGAGAAGGTTGTAACTACTACTTACGACCTTAGAAGACTCATACATATTTGAAATCCCCAGTACCAGGCGCTTCGTATGATCCTATTTTTATAAAAATCAGAACTTGTCATGTTGACCAAAATAAAGCTATAAAAGCTTGTTTTACCATTATAAGTACAGAGTAAATTGCAGACAGTTTTTTCTTGTTTTCTCAATATATCGACTTTGTACTTACGACCTTCTCATTCTAAGCCAGCGATATGATCCATCATATTCTTTGGCAAGTTCTCTGTTTCAAAACATTGTACATCGATTTACTGTAAATAATTCATCTTTGTGGGGATTAAATTTTGCGGATTTCGTTGGTCATTTTCACTCACAAAATTAAATCTCATTGAACACTAATTTTGCTCCTTGTATTTATTACCTGAAATGCAAATTCCATGAATTAATGTCCCATTAAAATGGTTTTTTTTCAAAACCACGAAATTTTATCCCATTGAAATTATATGATTTTACTGTAAGTTGAATGTGGAATATTTGCACTGTAGAAATGACAAATTGTTTCTGAGTCATTATCAGGAAGGTTATCTGTCAAAAACGTAAAACAGAAAACAAGAGATTGTTAAGGAATATTCTTCCTTATGATAGCCCAGGTTTGTATATTATAAGGACTTTTAGGTCAGATAAATACAGTATTGCCAGAGTAATTGGCCCTTTAACATGTTTTTAAACCCCTACCAATTTTCAACCAGAGATGACTATAGGTTTGCCCTCCATCCGTCCACCTGTCTGTCAAAGAAATTGGGATCCTGTCATAACTCAAACAGTTTTCAGGCAAGGTTTATGAAACTTTGTATTTGGAAAGTGACCAATAAGATTATGCCGGTTTGATTCGGACAAAAATAAAGGTTTCCATAGTAACAGAAACATTGACAACCTGAACACCAGGCATGAGACTTCTGTATTACTTGCAATTTCTTATTACTTGTTAACAAATATTGAAATAATGTCAAGCATGTTGTACGGTATATTTTCAGGGCATGGATTGTACATGTATGGAGCTTGCCCTCGAAGGTGAAAGGTTGTGTAAGGCGGGGGATTGCCGTACCGGAGTACAATTCTTCGAGGCAGCAGTTAACTCCGGAACTGATGATCTGAAAACACTTAGTGCAATATATAGTCAATTAGGGAACGCTTACTTTTATCTACAAGAATATGGAAAGGCATTGGAATACCATAAACATGATCTCAATCTGGCAAGGTAATATAAACTTTCCATACCTACTTTCAGGGCCCGACATATCACTGGTCCGCTGGGTGATCTTGTTCAACACCATGGCCCATCAACAGTTCAGTTGTCAAATAAGAACTTGATTGACAACTGGTGTAATGTCAATTAACCTTCTTACCAGTTTTTCCTGAAATCAATTATCAACCAGCTTGGAGAAATTGACACGATCCTGACCTTTTAATTGGCATATTTTAACAGCTGATATCTTGTCTTTATTCATCTCCCCGATTGTATGATTTCATTGGAAAGTATCAAGAAGACGCTTGAGGTGTAAGACAAACGCATATCTGAAATACCAATATTTCTCGATTTTCATGTGGAAATTGAAGTATTCAAAGGAAGAACCTTGTCATGTATTCATGCACATAGGTCGGGATCAGGTCGAATTCCCCAAGCTTTCGCATGCTCTGCAGTCAGCTTCTGACAACTTCTCAACATATGGATAACCATGACCATAGCCATGTAGTGTATACTAATTTATTTAAGGCTGATTGTGAAACAAGTTTTTCCGACTCATATTAATCACTCATGACACCTCATTCCTGATACAAGGTTATGAGAGAAGAGAAGTCAATTTCACTTATATGCTCACACCTAGCAAGGGAGTTTCTGGTACCATTTTCATTTCGTCTTTTGTATGACGCGTCCTGGGATTGAACTTGGGACATCCCGCACTCGTAGCTGACGCTCAACCACTAGCTATCAGGGAGGGTATGGATAGCCAATGTCACACAAGACCATACCTTGTGGCCATATTATCTAGATAATAGCGTGAAAAAGAAAAGTAAAATTATTCTCCTATTTGTATGGTTAATCACATGTTGATGGAAGAATACATTTATCATGGTCTGATATATCATGGTCTGATATATTCTAATTGCTTGATAATTGGTACTTTCCATGTTGGCACCTATATTGTTATACTCCCTCAGGGACTTACATGAATTGTCTGTTAGCTTACTCATTAACTTAGCCTGGTGATAGAAAATTATCTGCTTATAATTTCTCCCATATATAGTGACGGGGGGGGGGGGCAGACCTATTGATTTTTATTTTGCTCTGAATGTTTGTTTGTCTGGATGGTTGGATGTCACAAAGTTTGTCCAACTAAATGTTCTCCTGTAAGCATTGTTCAGATTTCTATGACAGTTTACATTAATGCTTGATGCTTAGCATATTTGTGCATACTTTCAGAAATTTAAAGTTGAATGATTATTGGTGGAGATATGGGTCTTTGTGCATTAAGTTTTATATGAGTTAAGGCCCTTGTTTTGTTGGTGATTATATCTCCATGTCAACTGGCTGCACCTGGTGGATTATATGATTTGTAGAGCCCTGCCGTAATAAATTGGTTGGTTGTATAGCTTGGCCACATTGACACGAGCCTGACCTATTGATTAGCATAATTTGACAGTCGATATATTGTCTACGTTTAAAACACCGGTTGTATATTTTCATAATCTGGAGTATCACCTAGATGCTCGAGATGTAATACCAACACAAATCTGAAATACCGATATTGCACGATTTGCTTGCGGAAATTGATATATTTAAAGCAAGAACCTTTGTTATATATTCTTGCATAAATGTCACGCTCAGGTCAAAATAGCCAAGCTGTAAATCTTGAGAAAAAATCACCAAAAGAAAACCACATCCAAGCTGGATTGATATAATTATGATAGATATTAGGCTTGGCTTATCAGCTGATAACTCAGGTATCTATATCTCAGACAGTTTCTAACTAATTCTGATTTGTGTCTTTTATCTTTCTTGGCTATATTAAACACATTCAAATTAATGTTTGTTTCTGGTAACCAATATATCTGATTTGCAAGTTTAAGTCTGTTACCAGTAAATATTATATCCCTTGGATGGGGATCAATTTGTTGGTTCTGTTTCTTGTCCATTGTGTGCCACTGCTATTTTCTGTATGGCTGTGAATTTTCAGTTCATGTGTGTTGCAGAAAATGATCGTGTATGTGTAGCCTAGGCCATGTAAACATGTTTTGGTGCTATCCTAGTTACTGACACTATATAGATAATACTGATGTCTGGTAGAGAAGTATGGAGTATATCAGATGATAATTCTCTCAATGTTGATATGATAACAATGTTTATTGCTACTCCTCAGCCTTGACTCATGGAAGATGAACAGGGTTACAAGACAGGGAATTTTGTGTCCGAATTGTGGGAACCATGAGAAAAATTTGTGCCAAGTTGGTACTTTTATCTCACATGAACTTAAAGTGTATAGAGCTATATCGGACAATATTTTTTTAAAAAGTTTCAAAAACTGAAAAACAATTATGATTTCATATCCATTAAATCATTTTTCGCTTCAGTTTTAACAGAAATTGTCTCTGTGATTTATTGGACCTGCAAACTGTCTAGAACACCCTATGAAATTATAAGAATCGTCTACTTTTTGATGATTGAATCAAAGTTCACGGAGCCCATCCAAAGTTTTAATTTGCAATTAAGGTAGACTAGTATCATACTATAAATGATGCAAGTAATTATTTTGACATTAAATGACTGTTAGAATATAGCTATATACACTTTAACAAACCTTATTCTAGGACCATAACACAAAAATCATGAACTTAACAAACCTTATTCTAGGACCATAACACAAAAATCGTCATGTTGCTAAAGAAAGGTTAGATTTTGATGAAACCATTGGTATGCAAATAACTAGCCCAGTGGTACATGATATCGGTAATTTTAGGTCAGATAAATTTTGCTAGCTAGAGTTAGGGCCCTTAGATGTACCTTTGTGTGAAAACTATTCTATAATATTTATTATTATCATTATTTCTATTGCAGAACTCTGGGTGACAGAGTGGGTGAAGCTAAGGCCAGTGGTAACCTAGGTAATACATTGAAAGTTCTGGGAAAGTTTGACGAAGCTATTGTATGCTGTCTACGTCACCTAGATCTATCACGAGAACTCAAAGATAAGGTAAATATGATCTGTGCGTAAAATATTTGAATTATCAAACTCTCATTTAAAGACCACCTCAATAATAAGACTTCCAGAGTGAAAAGACGACCACAAATGTTCAGGTCCCTATTCACAGTTTTACTATTATTCAACTTAATCAACCTCAAATAGGTATTATGACCAACTCATCTGATCTGTTTTCAAGGGTCCCACATCTACTTAGTATGAAATTGTCTTATTAACTGTCTTCAGGTTGACCATTATCGGCATTATGTTTCAGCTTGGTCCCTGTGTTGATCCTTATAGTTAATAACGTTTGACAGTGTATAGAATTATTAACTCTTAACCAAATTGTTCCCAAAATTTTATACATTTGACATGCACTGAGACGGTCCCATTGAGAAGATTGAGACACTGGCACTGGTTGAGGACTATTCTTGATCATAAGGTTGAGAAGTGCAGCATTTCAGAAGCACTTTGTTTAACTTTGTGAAGTAATCATCAAGAATGGTAATTATAGTTGTAAACATTACACATGAATGCAGAGAATTGCAATATAAGTGGATTTAAACAACATTAAAGCCCTTGTAGACGAGGAACATCATTACAAGTTCCTGTAATATAGGGGTTCCCCTCTGTGAGATCTAGCAAATATTTCCTGTTATATTGCTTCTAAAACACGACCTTACCATTTAAAGTGTGTTGCTTGTGTTTTGATGTTTCGACAACCTCTACATAAGTGCATCATTATAAGTACTTGAGGGTGTTTTGAGGTTAATGGCCAGTAGCAGTACATTGATAGAACATTTACATGTAACATTTAGTGGTGTGACACCCTGGGGTATAACATTTTGATGTGAGACATGTTCTCAGCTGAATTAATGGGTATTTCATGTAATTAAATGTCATGTTATCCTCACCTATTGATCTAAATATCAATAAGACTTTGAGGAAACTGCATATAAAATTATAACTGTAGCACAAGCATAATATAAAGCTTGTCAGTCAGCCTTGTTGTGGGTTTGAATCCTGGGCTGATCAACTAAAATTTTCTTATAGTCTTTCGGATGAGACTTTAAACCTATGTCCCATGTATGAGTACTATACACCAGACATGTAAAAGAACCAGTGGCATCTCTTGAACTAGGTCCTCCTGTATCTGCTCTATCCCTCGAAATGATTTAACTCTTCTGGGGGGAGGCCTCGCCCATATGAAATATCTAGGTTAAATAAAATCATACAAACTCGCGCTTTATATGATAGTTGTCATAAAGGAGTGTAGAAATGAGGCAGAAAGCAGTAAAATTCAAAGGCTATTTGAACATACGTGTAGGCTACTTTTTGTCATTTTCTTCTTTAGTAAATTAATTAAGATACATGTGAGATTTCAAATCAACTGCCTTACTTTTGAAGATTAACTGGCTACTTGAAAACGTTTGATTGGCTGAAAATATAGGATATATGAATATTTTTTGTCTCTTTCAATAGGAAAAAGAGTCAGTGTTATTTTAACAAAAATATTAAGAGTTTTTATAAAATTTTGGAAGGTATTAAAAAACTATAATTATCTTGTAATCAAATAGTTCAGTCTCCGTTTTCAACTTAAATTTTCCCATTCATTGAAGCAGAGTTAATTTATGTCATGTCATGATATACCGGTTTATTGCTGCGGATGATTGAATATCAAGTTTTTACGCAATTTTTACATTTACTTAATTGTAACTGTACCAGTAGAGTTCAGTCACATCCATATAAAAAATCAAATAACCCATGATTTATCGGATATAACATCGGATATAACAGTATAATATTACATAAAAATTGATATACACTGTACTAATATTCATTCTGACATGATTTTGTACAAGATTGCAATTTTGAATCACGATTGATTAAATTAGAAATATTTGAATTCTAACACAATCAGCAGCTTTACATACCTAGTACTGTATTCCCCCAAATAAACGCCAATGGGGCCATACAAAGGAGGGGGGGGAATTGAAACATTTTTGCCTGGCAAATATTAGGAGGTCACTTCCACATTTGTTAAACTAAGTAGGAAAAATCATATCAAAAAAGAGGGGGTGGGGTATTATTCAGGAGAATTTGGTATATACACAAACTAATAGGAAATGAAGGTATGCTTAAATGTGTTCAAGCACCGCTGAGACATACTTGTTGAAACTCAAATATATTTCTTAACTCCATCAAGGCATTGCTTTCAAACTTGGCATGCTTGTTTACTATCATAAATACCTTAGATTGTCAACACCATGTATGAAGTATCTTTATCCAACATTTATACAGAATTATGTTCCCTGATTGACTTAGCTAGTTGTTTTGGACAAGGCTTCCACTGGGGCATAAGCGCTTATTGAACATAGTCTTGTTTCATTTTAAAGATCTCTAATTAAGACATTCTTTGCATTTGGTACGTCCCTCCACTTGGTACCAAAATGGTGAAATAAATATTAAATTTCAAATAAGAAAGAAAAAAACAATTTTAGCAGGCCCCAAAGTAGTGAAATAGACATTGAATTTCAAATAAGAAAGAAAAGAAAATAAATTTGCAGGCCCCAAAGTGGTGAAGTAGACATTGAATTTCAAATAAGAAAGAAAAAACATTTTTAGCAGGCCCAAAAATGGTGAAATAAACATTGAATTTCAAACAACAACAAAACGGAAAAAACTTAAAACATTTTTGCCTGGCAAATATTAGGAGGTGATTTCCACATTTGTTAAACTAAGTAGGTAAGTATTTGGCACCCAATTAGTGGTAACAGGATTTTATGTTGGAGTCTGGGTGTGATGATAGAACGTAATGTGTGTGTAGACGTTTGTTGTAAACCACTTGTGTCTTATTATAGATTTCATGTTCACCAGTTTTCTCTCCCATTTTAGAAGAAGACGCTGACTAACTAGGAGAATTAAATTAACTGTATTCTCGACATTGGTGTTACAGAACGCTTTCATCCACTTATTTCATGATTAAAATAAACTGTGAAAGAAGACTATGTGTGAAATACAGTCTAACTTCTATAATACAACCAATCTTGTACATTAGTTTTCCAATATGGAGGTGGTCTTAATGTTAAATAAATTATGAAAAATGACTTCATGTTAAATACAGTATAATCTCTATAGTACAACCACTCTTAGGACTCTTGTAAATTTATTCTTATAATGAGGTGGTCTTTGTAATGAGATTTAATAACAAGTAAAAATTGCAGTCTTAAGTTTAAGTGAGTAAAGGTGAGTCCTTTGTATTTCTATTCATAGATTGGTGTTTCCTTTGAATTTCTATTCATAGATCGGTGATTCCCTTGATTTTTTATTTATAGATTGGTGATTCCTTTGCATTTCTATTTATAGATTGGTGAAGCGCGAGCGCTGTACAATCTTGGTAATGTATATCATGCGAAGGGTAAACACACAGGACGAAGCGGGAACCAGGATCCTGGGGAATTCCCACAGGAAGTAAAAGATTGCCTCATCAAAGCAGCTGAATACTATCAGTAAGTTCTTTTTAGCTCACCTGACCACAAAGTGGTCATGGTGAGGTTTTGTCATACCGAGATATCCGTCGTCCGTCGTCGTCGTGCGTCCGTCAACAATTTCTTCAAAAGACTTCTCCTCCTAAACCGCTTGGCCAAATTTGAAAAAAATTAAAAGGAATGTTTCTTAGGTGGACCTCTACCAAAGTTGTTAAAAAATTTCCGGTCTGTGGCATAACTAGGTCACACAGGCTAAAAATAGATTTTCAAAAAGGAAACTTTAAAAATCTTCTTCTCTGAAACCGTAAGGCCTAGAGCTTTCATATTTGGTATGTAGCATCACCTTGGAGTCCTCACAAAGATTGTTCAAATTATGTCCCTGGGGTCAAAATTGGCCCCTCCCCCGGGGGCCCTTAGTTTTACATAGAGTTATATAGGGGAAACCTTAAAAAATCTTCTTCTCCGAAACCGCTTGGCCCAGGGCTTTCATATTTGGTATGTAGACTCAGCTAGAGGTCCTCTACAAAGATTGTTCAAATTATGTCCCTGGGGTCAAAATTGGCCCCGCCCTGGTGGCCTTAGTTTTACATAGAGTTATATAGGGAAAACCTTAAAAAAGCTTCTTCTCCGAAACTGCTTGGCCCAGGGCTTTCATATTTGGTATGTAGACTCAGCTAGAGGTCCTTTACAAAGATTGTTCAAATTATGTCCCTGGGGTCAAAATTGGCCCCGCCCTGGGGCCCTTAGTTTTACATAGAGTTATATACGGAAAACCTTAAAAAATCTTCTCCTCCGAAACCGATTGGCCCAGGGCTTTCATATTTGGTATGTCGACTCAGCTAGAGGTCCTCTACAAAGATTGTTCAAATTATTCCCCTCGGGTCAAAATTGGCCCCACCCTGGGGGTCACCGTTTTACATAGACTTATATATGGAAAACCTTAAAAAAGCTTCTTCTCCGAAACCGCTTGGCCCAGGGCTTTCATATTTGGTATGTAGACTCAGCTAGAGGTCCTTTACAAAGATTGTTCAAATTATGTCCCTGGGGTCAAAATTGGCCCCGCCCTGGGGCCCTTAGTTTTACATAGAGTTATATACGGAAAACCTTAAAAAATCTTCTCCTCCGAAACCGATTGGCCCAGGGCTTTCATATTTGGTATGTCGACTCAGCTAGAGGTCCTCTACAAAGATTGTTCAAATTATTCCCCTCGGGTCAAAATTGGCCCCACCCTGGGGGTCACCGTTTTACATAGACTTATATAGGGAAAACATATAAAAATCTTATTGTCTAAAACTACACTGCATAGAGCTTTGATATTTGGTATGTAGCATCATCTAGTGGTCCTCTACCAAGAGTTTTCAAATTATGCCCCTGGGGTCAAAATTGGCCCCACTCGGGGGTCACCGATTTACATAGACTTATATTGGGAAAACATATTAATATCTTCTTGCCTAAAACTACACTGCCTAGAGTTTTGATAATTGGTATGTAGCATCATCTTGTGGTTTTCTACCAAGATGTTCAGATTATTCCTTTGGGTGAAAATTGTGCAGGGTTTATAATCAGGTGAGCGATATTGGGCCATCATGGCCCTCTTGTTAACCAATCAAATGCCTTGTTACAAAACACACCATGGATTTTATAATAAGTCACCCAAAGACAACACGTTTGATTGGCTAATGGAAATGAGTTCTTAATTAATCATCCTCTTATGCCCACTGTATGACAATGTGTTTTGTCACAAGACATTTGATCGACTAATTTATTTATATTGACTTTTATGATTGGATCAAACATATTTTGAGAACCAGTAATATTGTTAGTACTTCCAAAGTTCCAATTCATGATTTCTATCACTATAACTTAATAAAAGCTGCGTTAAGTGTAATGCCTCACAATGCTAAAACTTTTGTCTAATGACGTCATGATAACCAATTTTCACTATTATTCTAGAATAGGAAATTGAAAACACTTATGATATAGAATAACAAACACCGCTGATCTTTGGTTGATACCATCCTCTAGGGAGGCTATGGAGAGACTAGCGATGACAAGGTTGGAATACAGATAATTATCTCCCTGAATTAATTAATTGGAAAGTTTTGTCTGTATAATAATAACTTAAGACTATAAATCATGGGTTAGTGGATCCATTTATAGCAGTGCTGCTATATCTGTAATCTCTATAATCAGTCTATATAGTGATAAGTTTATGAACTATACACACTTAAAAATCATATATAGTGCATTAATTTTGACCTGAACCTTGGGGAAATTGATGTATTCACTGCAAGAAATGAAGAAGGTTAGGATCTGGTCAATATTTCCACCCAAACAAATGACATAATTTTCAAGCTGTATACTGTATTGCTGGTTATTTCTGTAGGTGTAAAATTTTGTGTTTTTGTCCCAAAAATGGGTGTGTTTATTTCTGCTGATTCACAAAATGGCAATAGTAAATTTCTGCAGTTTGCTAAATGGTATGAATTGTCATAAACCATTTTCATTAGCAGTCTGATACATGTACATGGTAATTAATTATTACAGTCCAACCTGTGGATCACACTATAACATAATTATCACTATACATGTACAAACAATGCTCACTTTAATTATTAACACCTTTGTAACTGCAATAAACTATACAAAATTCAAGTTAACTTGTGAATACATACCCCTTGATTATTATTGTATATAGTGAAGATAATATTATGCGTGAAAGTTTTCTACGGATGATAACATGATGTGTAGATTTAATTCTGAAAAATTGATCTTGGACCGTGGAATGGCAGACATTTCCACCCCTCAAAAATAACGAGCTGTACGGTAATTTTGTATATCTTGTTATTGGACTGCGGATGTAACTCTGCTACCCTGGTTTGATTCCCTGGTCTTTCTCTTCATGGACTATGTTTTGTACAAATCAGGCACTGCATAGTTTGATTTCCTGCATTATTAGAGTCAATTAGTGTTATACTCAGTAGCCTAACAATAGAGCATCAGCTTAGAATGCAAGAGGTCTCAGGATCAGTCCAAGGCAGCATCATACTGAAGATGAAATAAAACTTGAACCAGTAATTCCATTGCTAGACGCTTTGCATAAAAATGAAGCTGGCTTCTCTTGTGGCGATGATACATCAGGAAATAGGTATCAAGCAATTAATGTAAGTTTGGAAAAACTGTTTTCTCAATGACATAAAATAAATGATCGAGTATAAACTTATAGTTTAATTCTTTAATTTTATTTTCAGGGAAAATTTAACTATAGTACAAGAATTAGGTGATAGAGCGGCTCAAGGTCGAGCGTGTGGTAACCTTGGTAATACTCATTATCTGCTGGGTAACTTTAGTCAGGCCATAGTCTATCATCAGGAGGTAAATATACTACTTCTCTAGCTTAGTCTTGCTTAGTCTTTTAAAATACAGGTATTTTTACTACGAAATAAAAAAATCTGGTACAATATACAAGTGTTAAACCTGATCAAAATTTGTTGGTCATGCAGGACCGTCCAACAAAATCTGAAAATCTGTTACAAATTGAAATCAAATTAATCCTTCAGATTCATTCCATTATGGTGAGAAATGTGCCCATTGTGCAATATTTGCTTATTCTGATACTTATTTATGGATATATTTACAGAGACTGGCAATAGCACGAGAATTCGGGGATAAAGCTGCAGAAAGGAGAGCATATAGTAACCTTGGTAACGCTCATATATTCCTCGGAGAATTTGAAGTAGCATCAGAACATTATAGGTAAGCTTTTGTACCCTGTTAGCAAAGTTTAACAGGGCCATCCTTCTGTTGATTGGTCAGCTGAATTTGCTTGTGGCTAATTTGATCCAGAGTTTGTTGATCAGTCTGCAACTTATGACAAGAACTGCTTCTTGTTTTAAAAAAGTACTTGAGACACTTGATCACCGTTAAGTTAAACAAGTTTCTCTAATCATAGAGTTATTGCCCTTGGTCTTGGGAGTATTTCTGCGTGGTATTGAGTTTGGAGTATTAAGAACAATTCAATGAAACTGAACTCTAGTTACAATATGTGTGAGAACAGCAATATTACACATGTATGTCATATTTCTGATTTCAGGAAAACATTACAAATTGCGAGACAGTTACGAGACAAAGCATTAGAAGCCCAGGCGTGTTACAGTCTAGGAAATACTTACACTTTACTTAAAGAATATGTTAAAGCAATAGAATATCATATGAGACATTTAGAGATTGCGCAGGAGTTAAATGATCGTGTAGGTGAAGGTCGCGCATGCTGGAGTCTGGGGAACGCTCTCACAGCTCTCGGACGTAATGAAGAAGCTATTAAATATGCCAGCAAACATCTGGAAATATCAAAGGAAGTAAGTTACAAGTTGAATAGTTATTGTGTATAGAATATTTATTGTAATATAAGGCCACCTGCCTATGTAGAAATATAATGAAATGCAACACATAGCACATGACATACATATAGTTATAGAAGCATTAGTTATATATACTATGGTCTGCTATTCTTAAATGAAAACATGATATAATGGCATTTTTCTTTGAACAACGGTAAGTCAAGAATGCATATCAGTATAAAAATTGCACTGGTTTTTGCTGCTCTGAAAATAATTTTTGTTAAAGTTAATTCATGTAAACATTCCATTATTGACTGCATCATGGTCATTTGTGTAGATTTGCATCATTTATTCAGTGTTGGCATAAGTGCCTCCGTAGCTCAGTGGTTAGCGGGCTTGTCACCTTGTCAAGATCTGAGTGGAGGCACTCATGACCTACCATATTTCAGTAGAAAGCTGACTGGCAAATTTAAAGACTATGCTTGGCATTTTAAAAAAGAGTAAAAGCCCTAAAAATAAAGATTGTCTGGACATGTTCATTTACCCTTCTCACTATAATACTGTTCTTCCTGCATATATCAAAGTTCATATGAAGCTGTGGTAATGATTGAAATAAAATTAATATGATGAAATGTTTTAGATTGGAGATGAAACGGGTCAAGTGACTGCACAGATGAACTTAGCTGACCTGAAATCTGTGTTAGGGATACATTCTGGGCCCGAGGCTGACCGTCCTAACGTACAACCAGATCAGACTGATGTGGGAATGTGTAAGTATTGCCTAACACATATACCATAAAACAGCTTAACCTGGGCTAAGGGAGACAATCAAGTTACAGAAATTGAAACTAGCAACATTGTCAAGGCAGATCACTATTGATATTTTTCTCAGCATGCTTGTCAGAGTTCTCCTACCTTAAGTTTTTCTATTGTAATTTGCTGTTGACTAACATCTCTTCTACTGTTAACAAATACACTCGGCATCATTCTATGGTCGTAATTCTTATTGCCTGTTAGGCGTTTGATAGTTAAGCCTAACGGCAATTCTTTAAGATATCTGTAGCTGTAAAATACCCCAGTTCATAAATAAATGTCAGTGTTGAAGTACATGTATACCTTAAACTAGCATCAGATTCAGAAGCACAGAAAAAATTAATCCTGTAAATTCTTCAATATCTAGTGAAGGGTTTTATCAGGAACCCTTATAACTGCTCACATGTTATAAGATACAGTGTTGTAATAAAGTTGACATTTTCATTGAGTGGGAAAAATAACCACCAAACATGTATTAACTTAAATGTATGAACTAATTTATATTGTTAGCTTTGTTTCTTTGTATTTTCAATGGGAATTCACTGTTGCATCTGCCAACCTCAACACATTTTTTTTGGAATCAAATCCATTTGAGTTATTGGCCTCATTTTGAAGGTTTTGTACGAATGTCATTGTTTCTAGTTCAGACATATTAATTTATATCTGTTTTATATGTTTTTGTTATATAGATCGTAGAACGGGAGTACCTGTATCGCGACGACACAGTATGGAACGTATGGAATTAATGAAACTGACACCAGATAAAAGAGAACTTCCAGCTAATCATGGTGGTGCTAGGCCTAAGATACCTAAAGTGCAAAAAGCAATGACTATAGCATCGGAGACGATATTACCGAAATCTCAGAGTGTAGATATGGAGGTTAGTGTAAGTATAGGGTTACATGTGCAGGGGGTTTTCTCCTTATATAACAGAGGCCTGTAAAAGGCACCTTCCCAATAAGTTAAACCTACTTTTTTGTTTCCCAAAGCAGGACATACTCCGATATTTTTCCCAAAGTTAGAAGCTAAGGCCCCTTCCCAAAATGAACAGAAGAAGCCCTGATGTGTGTCTGTCTGTCTGGTTTACTGATATGAAAATCCTTTTTGGGTCTGCTGTTTATATGACACCATTGACCATTATTTTAACTTTAGGGTAGAGGAGTATCTACACATTGACTACTGCACAATGCTTTAATTTCTGTGGTACATGCTTACCTGCCAAGTACTCCATTTAAAGTGGAGTTACTCCTCTTTTCATTGATAAATTGCTGATTTCCATGTTCCCCTACCTAGCACAAAAGTGCATTTGGTTCATATTGATAACCAATAGAATTAATATATTCATAGTTTTTGCATCTAAATCTCTTTTAAATCTCATTTAAGTGCATCTTCTGACATGTTTGATTTTATCACCAACTTGGATTTAACTAACTTGGCAGGTGTAGGTACATGTGAGTTAACTGCATAATGATTGTATATCAGTAATACATGGGAGGTAACTGCGTAATGATTGTATTTCAGTAATACAGGGGAGGTAACTGCGTAATGATTGTATTTCAGTAATATCGGGGAGGTAACTGCTCAGCTACTGTATGTCAGTGATATACAGAGGTTACTGGGCAATGCTTGATTCTGGAGATTTTCAGTGGAGATTTAAACCTACCTGGTGGTGATTTTTTCTCAGCGTTTCAATTTCTTTGTTCATGATCTTGTTCCTGGGGTACTGCAGTTGCAGGACTTCGGTTTTTCACCCTCTTAAGTAACCAGCTATACAGTCCAGGGGTTGACACTATTTTTTTGTCACTGGTCCAACAGTAAAGAAGCATTAAATTTGTAAAGAAAACAGTTACTGATCCTTCACGACTTTTACTGGTCCTTCAAGATTTTACCTGACCAGGGCACTGTTTTACAAAAGCATTTACGGTAATCGTAAACTTACGATCAAATTTGGATCCTTTATAATTATGTAACTGCTTCAAATTCTGGTAAAGCGATAGGTAAAATCATCAGTTAATAAATTCAGTTAATGATTTTAAACAATATATTTCTCTCATTTGAAGATGGAAACGCATTATAAGGAATTTAAATTTGAGCGTAAGTTTAAAATGTTCGTTAGTCCGTTGATAAAACAGTGCCCAGGGGACCAGTGTTAGTGTTGAGTCCTGTAAAAAGCACCGTGGTGAGTCTTTTTTTTTCAAAGTAATAAGCAGTGACAAAGAAGATGACCAAAATTTGGAGCTCTCTATCACATAGCACCACCTTTACTTTCAGCAAGAAAGAATTTGGTTTAAAAAAAAACAGTGGTCAATGTCTGTGTTGGAGCAAAGTCTTACATTTGTGAAACGCTGTTTTCCTTCTGACAGAAGACTTGTATTTTATCAATTTTTTGTGCATACTTTTTCACTTTGGTTATGTTTTCAGTCACTATCACCTGAAGATGATGGGTTCTTTGACCTTTTAAGTAAATTCCAAGGTCGTAGAATAGATGAACAAAGATGTAGTCTAATTCCTGGTGACAAGAATGGTGTCACAAAATCAGAAAGTGTCCCGAAATCCAACAGTGTGATCAAACCTGACGTCATCGTCACGAAATCAGAAAACAAGGAGAATCAAGAAAAGAAAACTAAAGCAGGTACATAACATAAAAACCTTGCACCTACATGATATGCTGTCATCACTTAGCAATGCCTTGTATGAACACATAAGGCAAATGCCTATTTTTTTATAACACATTTTTAAAATGAATGTGATGAAGAAACAGGTGGGTCTTCTTAAATTAACACAAAACCTTATCAGCTTATCATTTTTCTGAGCTGATACAACTGGACATTACCAGACTTATAATGAGCATCTGATTATTATGCTGCTATCATTATTCCTTTTGATATTTCAACACTATCTGAATACTTTAAGGATTTTTCTTATACATGAAATGGGGTTAATGTGCTCGAAAGTGATATGCCATCATCACTCAGCAATGCAATGTATGACACATAAGGCAACGAAAAAAAAAGGAATAAAGTTTTAAAAAACTGAAGTTTTGGTAAATTGGCCAAGACAAAACTACTGAATAGGATTAATATGACAAATTAAAAGAGTCTACAAAAATCAACACAAAACCTTATTGGCTTATCATTTTTCTGAACAGATACGACTGGACACTACCAAACTGATAATGAGCATCTGATTATTCTGCTTGTCAATATTTAATTTGATATGAAGACACTATCTGCATATTTTAAGCATGACTAACGCCATTTTACTTGTCCATGAAAATGGGATAAATAAACCTGAATGTGATATGCCGTCATCGCCTAGCAATGCAATATATGAACAAATTAGGCAACGAAAATGGAAAAAATAAACAAGCTGAACTTTTAGTAAATAAGCCTAGAATGATTTCCCGAAAACAGACAAAAATAACTGAAGAGGGTCTAGTAAAATCAACACAAAACCTTACGGGTTTATCATTTTTCTGAGCAGATATGACAGGACATTACCAGACTGATAATGAGCATCTGATTGTTCTGCTTATATCATTATTTCATTTCATATTGAGACACCATCTGCATATTTTTAGCATAACTAAAGCCCTGTTCTGATCCGTGAAAAGAGGGTAAATGCACTTGAAAATGATATGCCGTCATGGTCTACATGAACACATTAGGCAACGAAAAATGAAACGCATTTTTAAAAAAAAAGCTAAAGTTGATTTTGCGAAATCTGACAAAATGTTGAATAGGATTAATATAACGAATTAAAGAGGGTGTACTAAAATCAACACAAAACCTTATTTGCTTATCATTTTTGTGTACAGATAGGACTGGACATTACCAAACTGATACTTGAGCATCTGATTATTCTGCTTCTATCAATTTTTCTTTTGATATAAAGACACAAACGCCATTTTACTTGTCCATGAAATTGGGGTAAATGCACTTGAAAGTGATATGCCGTCTTCGTCTAGCAAGGAAATGTATGAATTTTGTTTCTGTATGGCATATTTTGTATATTTCAGTATCTACACCCGACAGTGATAATTTCCTGGACATGATTGCCGGGATACAAGGTTCTAGAATGAATGATCAACGTGCCTCGTTACCACAGTTCCCGGGACTTAACTCTCAGACTGTCATCAACCAGTATCTTCGACAACGCAATGTACAAGATGTTCCTGATGATAACTTCTTTGAAATGCTGATGAGATGCCAGGTAAGTTTTGATGGTTCACACACAGGTCTTGATTAATCCTTAAATTTGACATTGGTCAGACCCAAGGGTACAGCACAGAAACATTGTTTATATTGCTGATACCTTAAAAATTAGTAGTTTTTTAAAAGTATCACATACCTGAACGGGTTCCCTTAGTGTTTGATAAAACAATACCTATGCTGGACTCTGAAAAGTGGCGACACAATAGTAAGCACACACGTCACATTTACTTTATACTTGTAGGGTGCCCGTATTGATGACCAGAGAAGTCAGTTGCCTCATGTAAGACAAGCCCCTACAGTCCCTGATGAAGATTTCTTTAGTTTAATACAAAAGTTACAATCTAGCCGGCTAGATGGACAGAGAACATGTCTACCTGACCAAGATGAGGGTCTTCCCGCGTTACCAACACCGGGCAAGAAGAAAAAGAAATGAACAGAGTGTAGACTGCCATTAGTTTAATATCATGAGTAGACTTGTACTATAGATGGTGAATTTCATGCGTTGTTTTCATGTAAATATAAATACATTTAAAACATATTGTCCCGAAGTAACTGTATAATCGTTGATATTAGTAAGTATTAAAATAATGTGTGAATTCTGATTAAATGGCAATAATTTGGGTTGCAATTGGTGGATTAAAAAGATAATAGCAAAGCCAGCATAGAAGGCAGAATTCAAGAGAAAAGGCAGAGTGTGAAATGTGCAAAAACTTAAAAAACAAAGAATTATATATCATGTAGGTTTTATTTGGTGATTTGAGTTCAAACTTCGTAATACGTGAACATTTATCACCCACAAATATCAATGATTTTACAGTGTATCTTGATCATTCAGTTACGTTCAGTTCTGTCTCTGAGATGAAACCGGTAATAGTTTTTATTCTTTTAGTAATAAATATAATCAACAAAATCTGACATACCCATATATTCTTCCATGTAATACTCGCAATGTAAAATAGTAATTTTAAAGCTGTTCATTATATGTTCACTTACCAAGTTAATTCAAATGTTCACACAATATAAAACTTAATTCCTGAATGAAATTAATACTTAAGAGTGCACACTCTTTACAAGCCGAGAAACGGTATAAATCTTTTATTTTGTTCAAGCAATTGAGCATGTTTAAGTTATTTCGAAATAATGTGATTGATTGAGAAATACATATCGTTGTTAACTAGTTTAAATTTGATAAGAATGTTTTAGAAAAATTATAACAATTTCTTTATTTTCTCTTTCTATTGGCTTGATATACAGTTACAGTATGTAGTTAAATTTGTGTCTTTATAATTTATATTTACATGAAGTTGACATTTAAGTAATAAATATTTTCCAGATCCATTTTGGTAATTTCTTGCAAATAATTGTTTTTGTAACACTATAATACAATCTTTCTCTGAGTAAAATTTACCTTCTGTATGTTTTTGTTGTTAATCTATTGAACATAATCTAAGTTCAAGTTTAACATTTAGTTGTTCCTATTTCTATCTAACTTGACATCTTAATGAGTTGGTCCACTTGTTGAGTTGTTTTTATCATTAGAAAATAAGCTGCTGATGTTATGTTGGTATAAATGATAGTTTGCTTTAGTATTGTGTTGCTTTTACTTAGGATCTGACTTTATTTACTCTTTGCTTTTACTGTTAGGCAATATCTCCACATTTATGTAAAATATTAGCGTACACAGTACAAGAAATAATGTTTTTCATTATAGCGTTGACGTTATAGAAAAGGAAATCTCCTTTTATTTTTGTAATAAAACTAAAAGAGTAATACTAGTTAACTACATAAATTGTCAATTAACTTTAAAGTAATTAGATAAGATTTGGCAAATATGGTTTAACTTGTCATTGAGTTGATTAGTTTATCATGCAACCTGATTGGTGAAATACGTTCTTAGTGTTATCTGTTGTAAAATCACCCTTTTATGTTGGATGTTGAATACTGTATAGCATACACTATAGATACTGGCATAATTGGAAAGTTGAAACTAGTGCAATCACTGTTGAGTATTTGATTAATTATTTTTCACATGCTTTATGTTGGCATATTTCATGGAATCACTGTGTTGAATGTTGTATCATTAAATTTGTTCTCTCCGTGCAATTTGTTACATTTGTCTTCTCTAATAATACTTTAACTGTTAATTGATAAAATACCGGTAGTACTACAGTAGGTTTCACATTTCTTTGATGTTTTAGCCATTAACAAATAGGTGTTTACCAGAGTCTAGCCAGCAATTAGTTGCACATACTCTCAGCTACATCTATATTGTACAGAAGTATGTTAGGTACATAGTATGTTGATATTTTCTCAATGAAAATGCTACAATAATATATTATATTGCTAATTTGTTTCGTTCACTCATCATTACAAACAATATGTTAATATATAAAATGTAGGATAAATCTACAAAGTGTCAACTTTTTGTTTGAATAATTTATGTAGTGTGCCAGTACTGATTATTTTCATCATATACATTCGGCATTATGGCCCTGCGTATACAAACACTACATATATAGGGTAATTACCATTATTTATATGTGTAAAAAACATACAGTCATCAGATCTCATTACTTGGTGCTCTGTCTATATTAACACACTGTCTATATTTCTTTCATGAAACTGAAGAATATTTTATCCACTCACTGTTTTACTGTACACATAGAAATTAAGTTGAATGGGAACTGAATCTCAAGCATCTGATCTATAAATATCTGCTCAAAATGTTAGTCCATCCTTATTTTGAGTTAAACACAAACTTACCACACCTAAAATGATAGCATAGTACAACCCTTCACTTAAACATGTTTCAAAGCATTAAGTCTTGTGTCCTAGACATTCAGTATTGTCAAACTATCGTGTGACCTTGACTTGAACAAAGTGGTTTTCAGTCCATTCTGACTGTTAAACGCTGTCATACATTGACTGTCTTGTGACCTTGACTTTCAAGACAATCATAAGTTCATCAATTTAACCTTGATATTCAAGATCTTGCGATCTTCACGTTCTAGGTAATCATAGCAATCATTCCTGTTACCATGACATAGAAGATTACGTGACCTTGAGAAAAAGCTGCTGTACCACTTGTTGAATATTTGCACCACTGACATCTGTTTGTTGTACCAATAATGCTCAATGCACTTATTGTATTCATCGTCATGGGTAAATTGAACCTCCTGGCACCAAATTTCTGGCACTTTTATATAAACTGACGAGTTAGCTCCAAGAGGTCGTATCGTTTTGTACCATTTGACCTTGACACTTTATATGATGTAAACATATTTAGCTGTACAGGGTCTGTGTTGGTACTCAAAGGTTCCGTGAATCTCAGATATATTAAATATTCACTGGTTGTCACAATATTATCCAATTTATCATTAAGGAATTAATTATCTTGAGTGGTGTATGTACTGTGTTGGAGTGAAAGCGTGCTAGTTGACATGTGTTGGTATTGTTTAATGTCAAAACGAAATTGCCAAAAATGAACGAAGACAATGTTTGTTAGACTGACAGGTTTCTGTAAAGTATGTAAAAGTGTTAAAATGTTGATGAAACGATATCATGTGTTGATTAGGTGCAGTATATGTGATTATGTTAGCCGCCATATGTCTCTATTGTGCTTTCTATTTGTTATAACTTGTTCCTTGCCTTAGATTATCATGTTTACATCATCATGTTGTATCATTCATGGAGATATTTATGTATGTACGAGGGTTGGATGAAGTAATTGTTATTATTCAGTCCCTCAAAATGCCAAACCCCATTGCAACTGAATTATCTTGACTATGTGACTTTCTGTTTTACACTTAAATTTTAAATTCAGCATGTACTTCGGTTTATCAATTAAGATAATAGGAACACTGTCCTACCCTTGAATGTATCAATAAGAAAACTGAGAGCACTTGTTTGATATTGATTGTCAGTCAACAAATAAGGATAACTCGTTTATGTTTGCCAAAATTGTCCAATATACAGCGTTCAATTAAATGATTTATCGGGGCGTTATGAATGTTACAGATATGTGCTTATTATTACTGCATATTAGGAATCTGCAGTGACGTTGCATAGACTAGGCATTATAAAGGTATCGCTTATTAGACAGCTTTATATTTTATCTTCCATTGTCTATCATACATTGTATATACATGTATATCAATTGTTTAGACTGTATTTCATCTCTACAAATATCATTGATATGTTGACTCAAAAAATAAAATGAAAATAATGAACTTACTACCTTGTTTGTTTTAATAGTCATGTACAAAAGTAAATCCATACTTCAGACAGTCCTCTCTGGAGTAGATGTTATAATGGTAAGTACATGTAATAGTGTCAATCAGGTGAAAAATAATTGTGTACATAGAATGAAAGACTTGATGTCAATAGAAACCTGATCTAAGGTGAAAGAACGAAGAGAAATAAAACAAAGAATACTTACAGCCAGGAGAGGAGCACGCAAAAACAGACATATATACTTGGAAAATAAGACAAATGCAGCTAAAAACAAACCTCGAAACTAAGTGCAAGGAATATGACAGATACTTTGTCTGTTCTTAAAGACAAAGAATTCATGTGATTGGCGACTAAGAACGCGTGAAAAGATGGAAAGAACATTTTGAAAATATTAAAAGAGAGAAGCATGCGAGACCACTCCAAAATTATCAGATAAAACGTAAACATCGTACGCAACATCAGTATGAAAGAAATACCACCGTAGGAATTGTACATGTACGACCACAGGTAACTGAATCGTTAAAAACGAAAAAAAAAAATTCAATAAAGGATTATTTGTTCTAAAGCAACCAGAACTTCAACCAGTCAAAAACCAAAGTTGACAATCAATATCTCCATAAACTAATTAAATTCAAATACAGCAATGCTTAAAGTACTTACAACATGTACATGCCAGCTTTTATCAAAATTGATCCAATAGTTAAAAAGTTATACTATAAAATGTAGATACTGTTTCACAGCCGATTCACTTTCATGTGGTGCAATCCACACACACAAATCTATATGACCGTCTCCCACAGCGTGTTTCACCAGCGACAGTAAGTAAACGTTTAAGCAACGCATTTTATAATATGAAGTTAATTTTAGGCTTACGTTCATCCCATAACATTGTTTGTGTAAACGCACAGCCTTTTATAGATAATTGGTATGCATAAAGCAAATTTTCATTAAAAACAAAGTGCACCTCTTGAACCGACTCGTGGATTTCTGTAAAAATGGACCTTGAAAGAAAATATAATTTTTGAGAAAAAAAGGGGTTTTTGGTGGTTTTTTTTCGTTTTCAACGATACCGTTACCTGTGGTGCGTCCATTCAGAAATTGTAAGGTGTAAAAATTCACGTTATTGACAAAATAACAGCAGCAATGTTTGAAAGTGTACGAAAAGCTAACTGCAGAGTTGGTACCGGATGTGCTCAACACTGTATAGAGTGCACAATATACTTATTACTAGTACCTTCTAATAATAAAATTACCTAAGAAGGGGGATACATCTACATGTGAAAACGGACGGGGCATTACACCTTTATCCGTCTCAGAAAAACCTGCGTAGAATAATCTTAGAAAGACTGGAGAATGACTTCAGCCTAAATTTGAGAGACTAATTACCTGTGATGAAATGGATCACATTTTAGCATTCCACCAGTGGTAATTATAAGCACAATATACGAGGATTATATTCACCGATGTACTGTGGTCGGTTCTCCTTGCATGGGTATTGTATTCGTCCTAGAACTCTCGTTTATACAGCAATGTCGTTATTCGTCTGCCATCGAGCTTCCGCTCGCACGTCATAATCTGGCCTTCTGGGTAAAACAAATGGTCTAAAGACCGTACCCCGGAATCCCCCGTAATTTGGCCATAATACCCGGAATTTACTCGATGTACTGAGTCAGACAATAAGCACATATAATCATAAATGGTATGCAATACAGCAACCACTGGAATTGAGATCTACTACCTACTTAAACATCGATCAATTCAAACAAGCTTATGCTAGTCTGAAGGAAATATTTTGACATCAAATAAATGGGGTGTCCACGACATTTAATAATATATTTTAGGACATGTTCGATGACAATCATTTATAACATAAAATTATCAAATATTGTATACCAGAATGTAGTTGTTAAGTTTATCTTTTTGAAACCACGTACTAATGAATAGTTTCTTTTTACTATTACATGTATCTACACAGACAGTCCATGGATGTTTCACATCTTTTAATTCCATTCTATTGAAGGTACTACCTGATCCTTGATATACTCTATTACCTTCACGATCACAGACAATAAGACTTCCATCATCTAACAGTGCCAGCCCATGTGTATCTCCAACATCTGTAATCCTACCAGTAACCTCACCGTCCCAGTTCAACATTATAACTTCTTTAAGCTTTATATCAGACACACAAATAGAACTACCATTAGCTTGAACAAATTCTGGCGTATCAAACCCGTTTTGCCCTCTAACATTTTTTATCACCTTGGTAATAACTTTCCCTTGCATGTCCAGTATTTCCAGTTTCTTAGGGTTCCAGTATGTTACAACTAGTTTATCTTGATGGCAGCATATACCTGCACATTCACCATCTGTTGGTATTGTTTGCCTCGTTGTGAGTTTGTCTGTTACTGATACAAATTGTATATATCGTTTCCATGGTACAGTAACAGCAACTTGTGAACTTGATGCAGATGTGATATCACGTGGTCTATCTGCATCCTCAGTACCCAGTGTGAGTTGTGAGATGATAGATTTACTGTTAACATCAACAAGTTTAATGGAGTTATTATTCCAGGCAGCTAGGACCAGTCTATCTGGAGGTAACACTACCATACCTGATATATAACACTTCTGTTTATCGTTTGGACCACTGACAAGTATTTTATCCATGGTGTGATTGTAGTCTCAATTGTTGATAATATTATCATAAACGTATGCGGCGTAGTAAAAAAACAAATTCCATGCTCAGAGCTACACTTCATAGTTACATTTCATGACTATGGTAATATCTTGCAACTTATGATTCCGTAGATGTGTTTCATTTGTAAGGCGCCTTTAACCGACACGACCGAGATCTTCCTGGAAATCAATACAGAAATCAAATGCTGTTCATGTTTCTTCACATCTGTAACAAGGGAGACAAACTGTAATCTTCGTCTGAACAACTTGATAATGACGGATTGTGTTTCTTTGTAGTTTCGATGTCTGTAATACACTAAGATTATGTTCAGTTTTATATGCATCTTTTCTGTTTTAGCTGGGAAATATGTTTAGTGAACACTAAATTACTAGTAGCTGTTTTATTGATATTACAAATGGAAAACATCATGCTGTATCTCAACCGAACATGAGATAATGAAAGGCACAAACAAGAATTAGGTTACACTTGTTTATACCAATTTAAAGACCTAAATTACATTAATATATATTATAGGTCTTTGTTTATACTGTCTAAAAGTGGCCCGGTGGAAATGACGAATAAAGAGTGGTGATGTTTTTGTATTGGTTAGCTATTCCAAAAAAATAATTAATGGTTACGCTCAAAATCAGATTAAACAAAATTCAAATAAAATTATACACTTACTAACTTTGTTTAATCCTTTTTTTATCACTTGTTCATCAGGAACTTGCAACAATTAAAATACAATAATAACAATTAATATACTGATTTTGTGATTGTTTGCTCCTATTTTAGCAGACTAAATAGCAAAGTTGTCATGTAAATATATCCTCTGAGTGTCCTTTATATATAAATAATGTTCTCTAACCTCCTTCTTAAAACGTGTGTATTGTCAGTGTGGTTATTGAAACACATGTAGTAAATGTAGTAATTTGATATATTTGCTATTGATCCTTTAAATGATTGAATGAAACGCACTAGGTAGATATTTGAATACCGTTATGAATCGATAGAGTGGTATGAATATTAACCTAGTCCGCGTGTTCACATTGTTTACTCACTGTTATGTCGGGGTGGTATTACAATGTATTAGTTTAAGGTGGTGTGATCTGATTGGTTGTCCTTATCCTTAAGTCCAGTAAAATCAATATACATGTAACATTGTATAATATCACCAATATAACAGGAACCAGAATGAATAAAAATACACAAAAAGTTTGTTAATTTTAATGGTTAAGCATGTTTTCGGGATGGCAGAAAATGATGGGTGCATGCGGAAAAATTCGTAAGTTTTTGAAGTGAATTGACTTTATAGGATAAATAGAGGATCTTGCATGGGCAGAATCTTGCTCATTACATACGAGTTTTATTAAATGAGTGGACAAAATAATATTTCACAAGGCTTTGCGTCAACGTGATTCGGTGAGCAAATGGCGGTGAAGCTGCCGCAAGATATTCACAGCATCAAAGGGGTTACGGAAGGTGGTGACTGTAATGTACTGACCTCACTTATCAGTGAGGAAATCATCAGTGCATTGTAAGGTCACACGATCCACAACGTTACATCCGGGGCATTGTTTGTGTTCCATGGAGTTGTCTGTTATGAAAGACGTCATGTCGGGTATGCAAGCAGATATTCTTTTTATGAAACAACGACAACATACACATGAGAAACTGCGGTCCGAACAAATGGCTGCAGCAAAATCAGTATTGGGCACATTAAGTCTGACTTATACAGCTGTTACCAGAAAGTAAATTAATGCATGTTCCAATCACGTGATACTGTTCATAATATCACGAGTTCATGGTGTCGGACAATCTTCCAGATTGTATCAGACTTGTAGAGAGTTTCTTGGAAACTGAAAACATTATAACTATTGCCAGTTTGAATGAGGAAATCAGACATGGAAGGTAGCACTCAACCTAACCAGCCGAGCACATAAATCAGAAACACCACAACACAACTACCCTGAGCAATGCCCACACATAAGCCATAGAAACAATAAAAAAAATCCGAGTCGAAAAAAATGCAGGATGACCCAATTTCACAAAGAAATTATAGGATAGCGGTTGACCTCGTTTAAAATGATAGACAAGGTAGGAATGGGGCGGGAAATAACATTACATATTTCTAGCAACTACACTGAGCAATTCCCACACATGCCTCATAGCAAATATGTTACAATACTAAATATGGAAAACCAATGTAGATAGCAATTAATTGTGTGTATGAGTATAATTTCTGTTTATTGCCTTTGGTTTAATACATGTATCTAATAACATATTGAGACTTTGTGACGAAAGTGCAGGAATTGGAAATTCTACAACGTAAACACGGAGTTCAGCACTCCAACGTTTTGGTATATACAGTGTTTAGCGCGACCATGGCAGAATTAGGAACTATATACATGTACATGCCAATTTACAGGAATGCATGATAAATAAATGTATGACCAGAAGTTCTTCTTCTTCTTCTTCTTCTTCTTCTTCTTCTTCTTCTTCTTCTTCTTCTTCGGTATTCCACTAATATCACAGTCTGACTTCCTCATATCTTTTTAGTAGAGGTGAACAATGCTGTGTTAGTTGACTTTGGTGTCTTCGTATAATTCCTAAATTCAAAACCATTTTATCATCCTGTTTGTGAACTTGTACTTGTAGAGTAGTTTCCTGTTTAACCATCAATACGTCGACCTTGAATATAAATATATACTATCATTAGATTTGATCGTATCCTGTATTGCATTGTCAGTCTCCGCCATGTGCATGCTTCTCTATTGTATATTGTCTGTGTATATCTTCTAAGTGTTGTGTCCTGATGTTATATTACGATTGTTAATTTTATTTCCCGGATTTCGTTTCAAACGACGCTTTGTGGATAGTATTGCACACTAAATCATAAGCACGTTTGCTAAGTAAAGTTTAGTTTATGAAAGAAGTTACAGAAGTTACGCGCTTTGTTGTTACCGTTTTGTTTCTTGCAAACGAAACTGCCTAGATGTGATACATCGTGAAATATCAGAAATTCTGATAAGAAAACAATGGGAATGAACAAAGCACGTGGCATTCATACATGTGTTGTTTTAATTGTGTGTGTTATTAGCTTATCGGTGGTTTTGTGCGTAAATCGTTGCATCGAGGATTGTATTCTGATAGATACTACACTCAACTGTACAATTAAAGACGCCACTTTCAACAAAAGTGCAAGGTGTGAATGTGTCAACGGATGTCTCAACAGTGTTAACGTTCCTAGCAATGTCACTACGGTAGATATTATAGTATTCGTGCGAGCTGATTTCAATATTGAACCGGGTTCTTTTGAAGGAGATTGGAAAATGGTAACTACACTTAAAATTGAGGCACCACAAAGTTATGTCTTTATTTTCCCCTATGCATTTATACAGCTTATATCTCTTCGCCATCTATCTATAAATACTGGATATTTCGGAATATGTGGATCAGAATGGACTGTCAACATGTTTGGTGGTCTGGACGAACTGAATCACCTGGAACTAATAGGAAATGTTGGATGCTTTGATCGCATGATATACGATCTTGGTCAGCCTGACGTGTTAGGAAAATTAAAATCTATTGTTATACAAAGAGAAGCTTACTTTTTCAATGACTTGCCTATGAAAAAATATATATTTGATAAAGAGTTCTTTCACAGAATTTCCAGAGGACGAAATTTGACATCGCTGTCGTTAAACAATTTTTATGTTCAAGATTTCATACTACTTCGCCAGAATGACCTAAGCTTCAACATAAAAAACATCTTGATAAGTTACTGTACAGTTAATAACATGTTTCTTGATTACACCACAACTGTCAGATTTGTGAGAACAATATCTTTCAAACACACTGTCATAAGACATTGGAAATTTATCCACGGTTTTGGAAAAAGAGTAATTTTGCAGAGTCCGACTGTTAGGATGGTGTTACTTATTGAAAGATACAAACTTATATCATGTCCAAAATACAATTTGTTGAATTTGAAAAGGTTACTTACATGTCATTCGTTAATGACGTGTTTAGAATATGACAACAGCAACTGCTCTTTACGTTTGGACACAATCACAAGTGATAGAACTGTAGCCAGGATCATTGCTCGTGGATTTATAAAGTACCAAGAGATAATAGATTTATCCAGCATGAATATTACTTACATAGCACCAACAATTTTACCGGAAGTAGCACGTGATATTTCACTGTCTAACAACAACCTTGGTGATATGCAGCGTAACAAACGTACAGACTTTCGTACATTGTTTACGGCTATGTACACTTTGCTGAGTCTAAATTTGGACAAAAATAATTTATTAGATTTGCCATATAACATGTTTGTAAAAACAACAAGGCTTTCCACACTAAGTTTATCCGGGAATCATATAAAAACGTTCAAAATTAATACCCAACACTTCAAACACCTGCGACTGTTAGATTTAAGTTATAATAATATTAAAGTCATTGGCAGTCAAACGCAAATTGTGTTGAATCAACTTGCAGTTAGAAAAGAAAAAGTCCTTAAGGTGTATTTGAGTGACAATCCGTTCGTATGTGACTGCAAAGAGAGTTATTTACAGTCAATGAAGTGGATGGCGTCATCCGAGTTTTTAGTGTCCGACGGTCGTCAGTATTCCTGTGATTTAAATGGCCGAAGTTACAACATTTACGGATCCGCAATCACTGACACTGAAAAGTACTGTCAACAAGTAGATAGAAACAAGTTACTAACTCTCGTTTTGCCACCAATTGGCATTGTTGCTATTGTAAGTATGTTAGTGTTGTTGTTAGTTAAGCGATGCAAAGACAGGAAACGGAAATTAAACACAATTTTAGATCAAATTCAGAACGAGGAGTTTCCATGGCGATATGTTGTGTTCTTATCTTTTTGTTCAGAAGATGAAGATCTTGTCATGGACATCCTTTATCCACAACTAACTGACACTATTGCTGATTTAACTAAGAGAGACTTTGACCTAGTCTGTGTTGGGGACAAGCATTTCCTTCCTGGGCATCCGCTATGTAGTCAAATCATCAGCTGTATAGAAGAATCAGCTGTCATGTTGTCCATAGTTTCTAAAGCGTATTGTCAAAAGAATTGGTGTCAAACTGAAATAAGGGAAGCCTACCATCTTCGTAAACCAATTATTATGTTGACCATTGACTATGTCGATACGGACCAAATGGGAGAGTTTTCGGGCAAAATATTCCAACGTTATGCGCATGCGTCGTGGATACCGGATGATGATGTAGGACATCTAGAACCTGATTGGCCAATCTTTGGCAAAGCCATATTTGAACTTGCAACCACGTCAACCGTTGAAGACGAAAATGAAATAATTGACGACGAATCTGTGGTGTAATGGTGTAAGGAATGTGTGACATAAATGAGTATTATATCCATATGTATCAATCTTAGTCTTAGGATTTATAACTATGTAATATTTACTTTTAAATTAATACTTTGTTCATCCTTATTCTCTTATGATAAATGTATGTTATAAATTATGACAAGGTTACTATTTTACCATGTATGTTATAAATTATGACAAGGTTACTATTTTATCATGTATGTTATAAATTATGACAAGGTTACTATTTTACCATGTATGTTATAAATTATGACGAGGTTACAATTTTACCATGTATGTTATAAATTATGACATGGTTACTATTTTACCATGTATGTTATAAATTATGACAAGGTTACAATTTTACCATGTATGTTATAAATTATGACAAGGTTACTATTTTACCATGCACCGTTGCTATTAACTTACCATGGTTCTAGATTATCTGTCTGTGAATGTATATGATAATTATCCGTGTAATGTGTATATATACTATTATATATATTATTATATATGTATATACATTTTTGAAATGCTTATTGTTTTTGTTGAAACAGTATAATATGTATACTGTATATCACAAAACTGCATTCCTATTCTCTTTTTGTATTTATTTCTTTATCTGTGCTTGCTTATAATATATGTTATGTACATAATTGTATATATGTTGTCTTGACCATCTAGTTTTTATTGTGTAAATGGTCAAAGGCATTTCACATGCCGATTATACCAATAAAACTGTAAACTGTAAACTGTACATTTTTGAAATGAGTGTAATGATACAATCTGTTGTAAAATATAAAAAATGAGTATAACTCTAACGCGGTATCTGGATCTGTGCCACCTAAAGTAAGCAGGTAAATCAGGTATAACAACATAAGGATATTGGAAAAGGGACTATCTTTTCAATGTGTACCGTAATTTAAATTTACTTGGTGAATAAAAGTGAACAGGTAAAATAAACTTCTGCTCACCCTAAATCGATGTAATGGTCAGTGATTTCTGTTTATATTGACATTGTAGAATATCGCGTTAGATTTATATACTATTATACTTATTGTAATTCGTATGCTATTTCTTTGTGATGTGAACTGTCTGCGAATGTGGTTGTTAATAGAGCATTATATTTGACAACATGTACGAAACGTAAATAAATAAACGAAAGCATACAATTGGTGTGTGTGTTTGTTCTGAGTCCTTATAACAAACAGAAAACCAAATATCTTCAAGTACTATAATTGTTCTTTATTTCAATGTATATACTTGTTCACATATATATATATATATGATGTACATTATGATGACGATGTGTTGATGATAATGGTAAAAAGCTGAAAATAGAAAGTTATTTAAAATTACATGAAACCATAACGTATACTTAGTCCCAAAAACAATAAGGTTTGAATAATACAAGGTACGAGTCATAAGGTACGAATAAAACTGAGTACGAATCATGAGGTACGAATGATACTGGGTACGAATCATACGGTACGAATAATACTGAGTAAGAATCATAAGGTACGAATGATACTGGGTACGAATCATACAATAATTAAACAACAACAATTAGGTACGAGTAATATTGGGTACGAATCAAAAGCGTTAAACCGCGACAGCAAGTTTGTACTGACAGATTGAGATAAACGATCACAACACACATGATCTATATCCTAAAATACAACCAAATGATCAAAACTCACACTATGGGGGCTTTAACAGACTTATACTTCTTGAATTTACGTTACTCAGAGAAAAATAAACTGTTTAGTGACAAGCAATTTGGACTCCTCCGTGGTAGATCAACTTCATTGCAACTTCTGAAAGTAATGGATGAATGGACGCAAATTCTTGATAAGGGTGGTGTTGTAAATTCAGTATACATGGATTTTATGAAAGCATTCGATAAGGTGCCACATACTAGACTTTTACTGAAACTGAAATCATATGGTTTGAAGTGGGTTAAGAACTTCTTATATGAGCGGAAACAATGTGTTCAAGTAAATGGATCTGTTTCTAGCCTCCATAACGTTACTAGTGGTATTCCACAGGGATCAGTCCTCGTACCAGTATTATTTGTCATATTTATAAATGACCTTCCGGAATGTGTTGACTCAAATGTCTACTTGTTCGCAGATGATACCAAATTATATAGACAGATAACCTCTGAAAGGGATGTATCTTTTATACAAAATGATTTGAATAGCTTATTTGATTGGAGTTCAAAATGGTTGCTTAAATTTCATCCTGAAAAGTGCAAGGTGTTATCCATTCACAACAAGAACAGTTGTCCAACTGACAATAAATATCATATGAATACTTATAATGGGGAAATTACATCCCTGGAATCAGTTGATTTTGAAAAGGACCTAGGTGTAACTATAGACAACCATCTGAATTGAAAATGTTCAAAGAAGAGCGTCTAAAATGCTACCAACTATGAAAGATTTAACATATGAAGAGAGATTGCGTAAACTGAAACTTCCAACATTGAAATACCGTAGGATGAGAGGGGATATGATTGAAACATTCAAAATATTGAAAGGAATTTATGACGACAAAGTTACTGGAGATATTTTCAAACTTAGTGACATCTCAATTACTAGAGGGAATAACCTGAAGCTAGAAAAAGTAAGATGCAATAAGGACTTGAGACTTAATAGCTTTACAGTTAGAGTTGTAGATTTATGGATCAGTCTTCCAAAACACATCATTATTTCAAAGGACATTCATCAGTTCGAAAATAGGCTAGACAACTACTGGAAATCCCATCCTCTACGTTTTGATTTTAAGGCGGATTATAAACTATCACCGGAAGTTAAACGTATTGTGTACTATCAGAATAACGAAGAGCTGCATACAGAGCACCCATCAGTGCTGCGTGCAGAAGCTACATAAGGTAACATAAGGTATGGCGACCTTCTGTCCCCGCTGGCGCGTTATCTCCACTTAGAAGAGTAGCAATTGCAAGTGTAAAACCCGGAACACTCGTTTTTCTCGAAGTAAAATTACGGAACCCACGGACTCTAAAATAACTTTTTTTTTATGCGGTAGGGAAACGAAAAGACTCGTTACCGGCGTTAGTGACTTATGCACTGGTAACACAGTTTAAACATTTTTTATCACATAACCTGTGGTGTTGGAGTGCCGGAAAGCCGTGTCGGGAATATCGTACTCCCAGCCCGATACATAAAAAAATTAATCAGCTTGACGTTGGTTGGTTCAGGGTCACCTATGTAATGTGACCATTATTAATTAATTGACTTTCAATCATTTACTGCGTACTACTACTAGGTTATTAATAAATCATTAATAGATTCCTGAATCACTTACAATTATTTGACTCCATGCATTCAATCTGGCTTAATTGCTCCTAATTAATTAAATTTCTGTTGGGACCAATAATATATGCCTCTTAGCATTATGTTACAATACTAAATATGGAATACCTGTGTAGATAGCAATTTATTGTGTGTATGCTTATTATGTCTGTATATTGCCAATGACTTAATACAAGTATCTAACAACATTGGGACTTTGTGGCAATAAACATTGCCGATCTAAAAGTGCAGTAATTTGAAAGTCTACATCATAAACACAGAGTTAAGCATTCCCAAGTGTTCGTATATATACTGCGACCATGACCGAGTGGAGTTTGAAGGTTCGGGTGCACTCACTAGGCATGACATACACACTATAAGTACATAATTATTTTTTTTATTGCCCTTTTTATTTTATTTACATAATGTTCAGTAGAAAACACAAATCACTTCTGGTGTTGCAACATCGATACTTCTTCTCAGTTCACAATTCAGCAACAGCATCCATGTTTTATCGTTTTTACAATTTTACAGAATTGTATTATTTACTTAATAAGAGACAGAATTATATAACCACTATGGCAATTGATTTTTCTTTCATTCATGAAATACACATACGTTATTTCAATGCGCAACTACAAATAAATCAAGAAGCAGTCACTGGCAGCCATATACCCCGCCGAAGGAAAAATTGAGGTAAACGACAAATATTATCACGAAAGCCTCATAAAGATGACCACTACAGTTGAATTGATGTTGATGATGCAAGATTATATAGTGTACCTCATAACTGTACTTCTGTAAAAGTCTTGTCAAAATTCCATGAGAAATATGTAAAAAAATAACAAAGGGCATTAACTCTGTCAAAAATGGTCGAATAAAAGAATCCTGACAATATGCGCTGGGGGACATCATAGCAGTTATTCTGTGAAAGTTTCGTCGAATTCCATTAACAAATGTAGGAGGAGTTGCACACAGAAGAATTTATATTTAAAAAACAACAAAGGGCAATAACTCTGTCAAAAATGGTCGAATAAAAAATCCTGACAATATGCGCTGGGTAACATCATAGCAGTTATTCTGTGAAAGTTTCGTCGAATTCCCTTAAGAAATGTAGGAGGCGTTGCACACAGAAGAATTTGTAAGTAAAAAACAACAAAGAGCAATAATAAAAAACAACAAAGAGCAATAACTCTGTCAAAAATGGTCGAATAAAAGAAGTCCTGACAATATGCGCTGGGGGACATCATAGCAGTTATTCTGTGAAGGTTTCGTGTAGGAGGAGTTGCACAAAGAATTTCGGACGGACTGATTGACGGATGGACGGAATGACGCCTACCATTACCATATCCCCTTCACCTTCGGCGGGGGATAATAAAAGGATATAAACAAACTCACATTTAATGTTACGACCTGTAATGTTGTGATCTGATCTGAATGGGACAAAGAAAGCTCATCTCCACCATGAAGATGTAATAAAAAATGACAAGCGAAAATGAGTGAATATCTTGATCACTTTACTAGGGTATTGTAACAATTTACAAACCATTCTTCTATTTTCTAAACCAACACTCATGTCTACTTGACGAACGCAGTTTTACAACTTTGTATGTTCTACACTTGTGTTACTTCCATTACGACTGTTACATTGTTTCGAAGTGTTGACAATGTTTATATCACCAGAAGATGATACGAAACTATGTCTTAGTACATCACTCTTAAACATGTTCAGTACACGGGAGTTGAAAATGAAAGCTAACATTATGAACACACCTTGTCCAGCGTTTAGCAAAATAAACAAATAAGAGAAAACAATAATGTCCGTCCAACTGTAAATAAAACCAAATACCCACGTGATTCCGGTAATAGTTGAAAGCTTGACAAAGATCAACAAATTGTTACGCTCATGATTGACAGTGTTCTTAACCATGGACGTCCTTTTGATCTTAACCATAACATATACAAACATGCACAAGTTGGTGACAATTACAAAAGCCGAAGGAACTACAAATGTATAGGTGATCATTTTCTGGGAAGAAATATAGCAGATGGTTTGACCATATCCTAATGAATCAAAAGTAGCATTAGACATAGCAATATTCACAGCGACAGGAACAGATGACATTATTATAGCGTACAGAAGATAAACAACAAAACGACATCTCCTGGAATCTTGTAAAACTGTTGTCATGTTTGTAAGGACATGGAACATATGATAAGTACATACATTCATCCAAAACATGGACAGAAGCCAGATAAAGTGTAAAACCAGACCAAATGCTGCACATCCTATTGATGCAATGTCTAACACACCTACACCAGCGACCAGGTACATGGATTGTGCACTGAGTAGAACAACAACTAGCACCATGTTGTTTATACCCGGTAATTGTTTCCTCAGTTTTGAAAGCATACAGAATGCTAAGAACGTGAAACTAAGACATAGAATAGACATTGATGAACAGACTACAGATAACACTGTTTCTATTGACATCCCGAGCTCTTTGGGTACATTCGTTTGTAGCGACATGTATTTTCTATACACATGAGTACAGACAACAATTGTGTCTTTATCTTCAATATAAAACTCAGAGTTTTTCAGAGTGTAGTCTCCACGTATTAATGTTATACCATTACTGCTGTGTACCCATTGTGTGTCATTCTTGGATAGTTTAACTGTTGTACATGGCCTCATCTGAAGTATGTTCACTTTTGTGTGAGTTATTGCGCACCTGATAAGGTCTATGCGTCCAGTAAGATGTGGAAATTGTATACCAACAGAATTGTCTCCGGTATGTGAGAAGTTTGTTATGATTGTTTCCAGTGTTCTCTCAGGATTATCCCAATGGTTTAACATGGACACAGACAGATTAGATATGTGGTCAAACATTTCAGACTCCTGACTATAAAGCTTTAACTGTCCTTGGAACGTCTGCATATGTTGGGAGGTTTCATCATGGTATATAACTCCAATATCTAATTGATCAAGAATAAGGATCAATTCCACAAACTTATTCGGATCATGGTAATTATACATACTAACTTCAATCCTCACGATAAAATATTGTACAACAGAGCGTATTATATCCGTGGCATTCAAGGCGGCATTTAGATCTTCATCTACTGTGTAAGCCATCTGAATACCACAAACACCCCCAGACATGAAATACAACTGTCTGATGGTTTCAATAAGGTTATCAGCCAAACTATCTCCCTGTAATACAGTTGTTGTTTGACGAGGGACCACTTTCAGTACAATGGTGTAGATAATTGCTCTAAGTGATGTATAAATGTCCAAACATTGTCCATCTTGTAGTGTTTGGTGTGGAGGACAGAATAGGTCACGACATACATCCTGTAATATATAATACAATGATGTAATATCAGTATGCATATATATACTAATACTGGAATACGATATGATGTGTTTTGTGTTCGGTTTTGGATACACTTGGACTGTGTGTGTCATCGAATAGAATTAATAAGCGACATCTCTACAGGACTAACATGGTGTCGTGAGACGTCCATATCCATTTTTAAAATCACATTATATACTATGACAGTTATTACGGAAGTTTAAACTCTGCACCTTTACAAGAACATCTCTCCTCATTCTAGGAGGTTGTTCTGATAACTAAATTTGATAAATACATGTAAGACGATGAATTTTTTAATAAATTATATTAAAAAACGGATACGCGTAATATAACGTTTTCTATAAGATTAAATTGATCATTTGATACCGTAACTTTACGATGATACTCCATGCTAACAAGTTGTTTAACCAGTTTCATACAGGTCGCTGGTTAAGAATGAGAAGTACTAGTACTAACGACCTATAAGTTGTATGAGCCAATCAGAACGTTTCGTGTTGACAAAACTAAAGTTGAAACGGCTTGTTTTCCATAAGTCAAGAGTAATATTCGGACCGTTTTTTCTCGTTTTCTCAAAACAATGATTTTGTACTTACGACATTCTCATACTAAGCCAGTGATTTGTAATGACACGTATATATTACACTGTCGGTTGTGTAGGGGAGTTTTGTTCTACGAATGAAAACATTAAAACCATACTTACATACACACTATCATAGAGTTGTTGTAGTGTACAGTTGTTGTTTTCAGGTTGTTTCCTTTTAACTGTATTATATGCTCCAAGTTTTAATAATCCGGTAAATGCAAATGATGTTCCACTATAACCAAATTTGAACGAGCATCCCGTTTTATTATTGTTATTGATTCCGTTACAAAGTGCGCAGAATATATTACGATGTTTTGCATTGCCAATGATAATTGTTGATTTGTACATAGTACAAGCACGTTCTATGTCTGGGTCGTAGTCCAGCCAAATGCCTGTAATGTTACATTCCGAAACCTCCCACTCACAAACCTCTGGGCGAATAAATTCGGGATATTTAAAAGTCATATTGCATTCTTGTTTGTTCATTACTGACTGTATGATGGCTAGTTCAGATTTGAACTGGTCAGCTTTGTGACATTCTAATCCTACAGATACTTGTGCAAGGTGATCGTCTGTAACGTTGTTGCAGTAGGCACAGTATGCATTCCTGTACAGATCTAATGTTCTCACATCATATACCGGTGTAAAGTCTTTGAGTTCACGCAAGTTACTGGCATATATTTTGGTGCAATTTTGTCCGAGTTCCAATGTTGTGTTTAATGGACATTCCGCATTGGCTTTAACATCGAAACGACTGTTCGCTTTTAAGTCGGTACTTCCAGTCAAAGACAATCGCATACAATTCTTTGTCGTCGTGTTATTAGCATTCTTTGTCGTTTCATCTGTTACCATGGCGTTCCTGTATAAAATATCCAAACAACACGTTTGTTTCTGGAGACAATTTGGATAATCACACGTGCATGGTTCGCAGCATGGAAATGATACATGTGTAGAAGGTTCAAATGTTAGAGACAAATTGTATTCACATAATGCTGTGAATGGACAAGCTTGGAGTTGTTGATATAGACTATCACGTTCAAATGTTGAATTGAACGATGATAGAAACTCTCGTGTTTCATTTAAATCTAGTTTACTATAAACTTCCGTTATAATTCTATACTTTTCAGCTTCAGCAGTTTCTTCCCTTGTAAAATCACCGTAACCGCCATATCCACCGTAATCATTAAAACCACCACAGTAAGATAGTTGAAGACAAAATATACACACAATTAATGCTGTAGTAAAACAAGACATTTTCTCAACTATCCATTTGTTCATACAATATATATATTTGTAACACTGAATTATAGCATGTATTGTGTATGTACTCGTAATTGATTTGAATACAATGATTACAAATACACTTACAATACTATATTATACTATATTCACAGAATCACTTTACATCAATCCAATAAACTTCGGAACAGATCCGTTATAAAGCACGTATCACCATGTGGTTTGTCAGTAGTCCTAACAATTTACCAATCACCTGATCACCTTCTATTCAAAACTTTCAAAACCATTAATATACCTTAAACAACTGTTGCCAGATCAAGAAGTCCAACTTTTATTGGTGAAACTGATAATGTAAATGACTTCAACCGAGCATAAAGTAAATTATCTGATGGATATGTGTACCCTAAGTGACCACAAAGCGTCCACCAATCGCACCGTGATTGCCTGAGGCGCTCTTCATTAATTGACATATACAAATTGTATATCCATAATTAATTATATATAAATTATTAAACTATTAACTCAAGGGAAGGGTAGTCCATTCCAATGATGATACATTTGTATAAGCCTCAAATTCAAATCTCAATTAATACATGTACTAATAAATACGTATTGTCAATTCAATAAGTAATACCAATGAGGGAACGACCCCGTTTGAAAGAATAGCGGGAACTACAGTTAACTCAGTTGCACCCAGTTACTACTTGATAAACATAGCTTGCCTGACTGACGAGTTTTTCTTCAAAACCGTTCTCATTTAACTTTGAACGAACTGTGAGTGAAAATGGTTACTAAAACAACCAATAAAGGTGTTACCAAACATCTGTTGTCTTATTCAGCACCCATATACTACTTACTTTATCCTTCACTTCCGGCTTAGCTTCGATGTGGCTCTTAACAGTGGGGACTTTGGGAACTGGACCAACTCGCTGCTGCACTTCTTTCGGTCGTTTGTGTCACCGTGTTTGCTTATCTTTGTGGGCTGGGGTGTCCAACTCGATTACCTTCTGTGTTAAACTTTCAAAACGCATGTGATTTCAATATACTGTTTGGAGAATCACGTGATCAAATGAATAACGTTTACACTCAAAACAATTGTGATTTTTCTAGAGTTTAACGATCGTGCATTTAATATGATTATATTATACAGCCTACAGAATATCCCGTGTATGTAAGAATACGCGGCAAGTAAGCTTTTTTTAATTGATGCTCGACCAAATGCATTTTCGATGCAGTTTTCAACTGATAATTATATTGTATTAATTACACATCTATATACTAGTAGTATAAAGTGATAGATATTTAGTCGTGTCGAACCCCTTTGACTAATAGATGAACCAGCAGCTAGCGGTTTTGGAATGTGTATGTACAAAAGCCAACTATGTTCGCCAACAGTCGTAGACGATATGGCACCACCGGTGCAAGAACACAATCAAATTTGGCTTTATAGGCCTATTAGTATGTATAAGTCTTATACATACTAATAGGCCTATATAGCCAAATTTGATTATGAGTCTTGCACCTGTGTATTGCACCTCTCCCTCTCCCTCTCCCCCTCTCTCTCTCTCTCTCTCTCTCTCTCTCCCTCTCCCTCTCCCTCTCCCTCTCTCTCTCTCTCTCTCTCTCAAAATCAGGGTTGGGCAGTATGTTAGTCATTTGATGGAACTATTCTCCGAAATTGAGATATTTTTACAACACTGCTAAATGAAATGTGGATGTGTTTAATGATAGACGATCCAAGGGAGACAACCCAGTGTTTTTTCGCTAAAATATATTGAGATATTAAGCCCCTTTCCCCTCTCTGCAGAGTATATATTTTCCCCGAAAATTTCAAACTTTTCCCCATGTAGTCTTGCTCCATATTTTCCAACATAAATAGGATAAATATTTTTGATTAATGAATGCAGAATTAATTGAAGTAAGTTTGTTTGATCTCCCAAGCTTAAAATACCACCAATAATCAATTAAACTAGACATTTAAGGACATTTAACAATAATTTAAAATTCCCCTTTTCGCCTTTACGCGCGATAATTTTCCCCTCCTATGGGACCGGATCCCTTCCCCCAAAAGTGAAAAGAAACACTGCCATCGTACATTCAAAATACTTTAGTAGGACCAGATACACGAAAAGTGATAGTTATTGTCATTTAGGCATCACGTGTTTTGATAAGTTAAGTATTAAGGTCAACATCCATGAGGCATATACCAAGTTATGCGGGACGTACTTTAGTATACGAGGGTTGTTCATTTAATTCCAGGACGATCGCCATAGCGCTCGATTTGAACATGCAATTGTAGTGAAATTTCATTTTATAAGACTTAGTTACCAACTTGATTATTTGACAAAACATGAAATAATCCTATCCAACCGAACACAAACTATGGTTACTATAGTAACCCCACAAACGACTACCCCGCCCAACCCGATTTTGTAGTGGTATGTAGAGTGTAGGGGTCGTGGTATTATTGCATATTTGAAGCAGAAAACGTCAGCCAATAATATGTAGGCATCTAGGTCGTGTAATATAACATTTGATGTCAATTCCATATAACATTTCACGTTCTAATGACAAAGAGCTTGCTGCTGTGAATATCGCAATAAACTCGGATTTGTTTAGAGAAAACGGGTAGTGAAACAATTTTATGAAACTGTTAGCCGTACACGAGTAAAACGCAAGTCTCTCTTATAGAAAAACCCTTTACACGATGACATGGCATCACCACGTGATGATCAAAGGCCGGGCAAACCTGAATTCATCAACAGAAAAGGACGTACATTCAAAGTCTGTTGGGCGGTAGACACGAACAGAATAATAACTGCCGTATAAATTGCAGCTACTTGCGATTTAACTGTAGTTATAACTTATTACATCACTACTGAACTCTTAACACGGCGAACATGTGTGTTGGGGCCTTTGCTTGACCCCTAAATAACCACTAAATGATGCAAAAAGTAGCGTTTTAGATGCGAAAACGGCATAACGTCGCCATTTTTGACGTCGACTTGGGCCGACTAACGTTACATGAACTTACTAAAGCGCTGATAGTATGAAAACCCTTTATTGTACCAAGTTGAATTTGTTTATGTGAATAAAGGAATGATGTGGATGTACTTGAGTGCGTTTTCATTAATATCCGCCCAATGGGGTTTTAGCAATATCGGTCGTCCGGGAATTAAATGAACAACCCACGTACCAATGGAGTTGATACATCATCAGTGAATCCAAGCACAATTAGTACTATTAGTCTAACAGCTGGACTATTTTGTGTGTAATACACAAATGTAAAGGTCTAGAGCGTTTCTTGGTTTATTCGTGTAGAGGGATGTTTGAAGTTTAATTTTAGCGAGGGTGGACAGCTGGCATCATGTTGGTTACATGTACCATGGAAACTAAGATGGCGTCCAAATGTCCTGCCATTGTTTAGCACATACCCCATCTTTATCTAATCATTCGTACTAGTCTGTACACTTGTATACCAATATGATTTTGTACAATAGTTAAAGTACATATATAGAGCTCCAAAATGATATGTATGTCAAGGTCATTGAATTTTAAGGTTAATGTAGCATCAATGT
The DNA here is from genome assembly GCA_963678985.1 of Spisula subtruncata. Taxonomy (NCBI): domain Eukaryota; kingdom Metazoa; phylum Mollusca; class Bivalvia; order Venerida; family Mactridae; genus Spisula; species Spisula subtruncata. Next base: position 8,704,536 of record OY787673.1, on the reverse strand, counting down.
AACGGGCTCTTATAATTGCTTTTGCAACCCTTTGACATTTTAACTCCCCTGGTCATTGGGCTACATATGGAAACCTACACTCGTGTCTCCCTGGGGAGACTATTTCTCTCCTGTGGTGTGGCAGCCAACATCGATCTGCGGCGCCCAGGAATAGACACTGCCCTCACAGGTACCATTTTACACCATGGTAGAGTGGAGCTGTGGGTCTTGCTCAGAGATTTTGACCAGAGGTCCAGAGGGGGGTCGAACCCTTGACCTCTCGATCCCGAAGCGCGCGTCCTACCTCTAGGCCACCGCTCCCCACCTAAACAAGGTGTGATACAATATTCGTATGTATGTTACATAATATATTAATTAAGTGATCCCTATGCCAGTAATCCTATTGAAGCCAAATGAAATAGGTTTTTGAAAAATTAAATTATTATTTGTAACACTAACAACCCCCCTGTTTCGGGAAGTACTGGCGAATAAAACTTGCCATATGAGTGACAAATTCCACAATGTATAAAGCATTTGATAACCAGTATATTTTGATGGTTTTCAGTTATCAAACAAGGAATCAGAATGGTGCAATTGGAGAAGCACGTCAATGAACTTACCACGACTCTAGACGGTCAGCGGGAAATAAATGATAATCTACACCAGGATGTTCAAACCAAGATACACGTGGAATTTGAGAGAGATCATGAAATTGTGCATCTTAAAAGTCGTTTGAAATATTTCGAGAAAAGAACGAAATCACGTTTTGTAAATTTAGAAAAAGGAATGAAAAGTGTGTCATCGAAGATTTTACGGAAGGAGTGAGCATGAGTGAAAGTCAAAGGAAACATTGGGAAGCAGACACTAGAAACATTCTTAACACGACCACAGACATAGAATTTGATATCTAACATGAAGTTCCGAAAGCTGCATCCCAATCACCAGAAAGAAGTCAACGACAAACACCGGGTGTAATGGACAACACACTGGATGAGATGGATCCTCGTTCTGCTATAGTTCCGTCTGTGAGAAATGTTGATCATTCAGGAGGCCATGTACGGGAAGCCATAGGGAATATTGCATTCCATGCGCATTCCATGCGGTATTATTACAGACAAAAGATCATTTGGACACAAGTGAAACAAAGTTTGATACCGTGTTACTAAACAATGGAAATGGATACCACAATCTTCTTGGTGTGTTTATTCAAAGACCTAATTTACTGTAAATTAGGTCTTAGGTTTATTGCGCCTAAAGCTGGAATATACTTGTTTTCAACTTCAATCACCGCTCCCTTGGTACACCAGTATAAGGCATATCACGTAAAATATTGGCATACGCTTGTAGCTTTAACTGGAACATCTACTGACTGGTCGGGATTGGATCAAGCAAGGCTCTGTTACCATAGTAACTGAATTGAATGTTGTATCCCAAGTTTGGGTAGAACAGGCTGATCCAACAGATGGAAGTATCCAGATCGGGAAATTACTACTCAAGTTTTGCTGGAATTCTCCTAATACCAATGTAGCCAATATATTAGTCCACTGCAGATTTAGAACCATGCTACCTGTATCTTCAATACATTCTAGCCTTAATTGTCGATAACAGAACTAATAAATCGACCAACAAAGACAGGTGTCATGTATACAATTTTTATTGCATTTATAAATATCATATGAAGGAAAAATACATAATGTATTTGTTTCATTTTTAAATGCTGACAAAATAACATGAAATACAATTATCACAAGATACCATTCATACAGATAAACAAATAATTACATTGTATTTACAAACAAATAACTACATTGTATGCACAAACAAATTACTACATTGTATGTACAAACAAATAATAACATTGTATGTACAAACAAATACCTACACTGTATGTACAAACAAATAACTACATTGTATGTACAAACAATAACTACATTGTATGTACAAACAATAACTACATTGTATGTACAAACAAATAACTACATTGTATGTACAAACAAATAACTACATTGTATGTACAAACAATAACTACATTGTATGTACAAACAAATAACTACATTATATGTACAAACAATAACTACATTGTATGTACAAACAAATAACTACATTGTATGTTCAAACAAATAACTACATTGTATGTACAAACAATAACTACATTGTATGTACAAACGAATAACTACATTGTATGTACAAGATGACATAGATATGACTTATCTTCTTCGAGTCATTTTGAATGAACAGACAGGCGTGGCAAATCACCCAAACTCTCCTGTTTAAGTTTGCACACACAAAATGTTATATGTTCAACAAAATAAATAGATTTAACATGCCACCCCTATGATGGAATATGATCCACACAGAAAAGCAATGTTTTCAAAAAGCCAATGTTCAAATAAAACATTTCTAGATTAGCATCCACATTCTGTCATTTATTCAAAATTCCGCAACAGTTTTCTTGTTGTTTTTAGATCTAACACAGAACAGAAGTGAAACACCTCGTACACATCTTATGTTCAGAGACTATCTGATGGTGCTGATCGGAAATAGCAAAAATATTATAAAAATAAAAAACTTTGTTATACAAGCTGAATAGATATGTCCCAGTGATCTTCAATACATGCTATGCATACAAGTCACTATACTATGCTTCATCTATAAATCCTTCACAATTCAGTATTGTCCCACAATAAGGCAAATTATGCAATTCTCAAGAAGTCTTTACTACCATCTATTTGGCGTGTACTTTACTTTGCTTTACTGTAATAAAAAATGTGAAGAAATTATTTTCAACGTAAAGTAAAGTAACAATAGATTCCAAATTTTATCCTGACAAGTGAGCTTATTCGTTTTGGAGGAGGATTTGAAGAACATTCTTTTTAAATAATGATATATGTTTATAATGCATAATTATGTAATTGAACATATAACGGCACTAAGACAAGAAGCAATATATGCATGTATTTATATTTACATATAACACATTATCAGGTATAGTAACCATAGCAACCATGGTGAAATGTATGTACATTTATATTATAATAAAGAAAAGTTTGATTTCAATATCATCACAGATATACATAAGATCATTAACTATGATATATCGCATTAAAATCAGATCCTAAAATTTGCTCCATTCCTTAGCGATGTTAGTTATATCAGCCGACACTTAATAAGATGTCACGTTCAAATGACCATTCTAGTGCATGTTGAATTGTTGATATAGAAAGCTCACTGAACACTACAGCAGAGATTCTCATCACTTTCAGATTTGCAAAGTAGCATTTTGATTGGATGATGTAAATTCACATTGACATGACCCCATGCGGAGTGTGGTCAGACAATATTACAGTGTAAAGTAGAGGAGCTAATATGGGTCTGATTTAAATGAGATTGCTGAAATAGTAATCAGTATACATGTAGATATAAGGTTTAATGAAAACCAAACCACTTGGACTGTAAAGTGCCATTTTATCCTAAATGAACAAAGAAAATTTTTGTTATTCAAATACAATGGGAGAGTAATAACCCTTTATTTAATGCCAATGTCCTTTAAAGCAACAAAGGCCAATTAACTCTGTAAAAGAATTCATTGCCAAACTAATAACAGACCAGTCTATATTATTTGAGGTATTGGGACACTTTTGGCATACAGTCTTATTTATTTGGTAAGGCTCCTGAATAGATGACTGAAATAGAAAATGAAAAGATGAACAATAAGCACACACATACTGTATACAGCATTTCCAGAACAACTTCACAGAAGACATTCTGATAGTTTATGTATAATTATAAATATCTCAAACTATTTCAGCACCAAATACATAAGTCTTTGTTCCTTTGCTGGCTCAATCGTTTAATATGCTTAGCTCCACCTTATTATTCAAATAAATTGTCAAAACCATACGGCCGGCTTTCACAGATCTGGACGGGATCTCATTGAGAGTTGACAGCTCCTCTAGATTTTTTAGCGAAACCACTACCGCAAATGTCAACAGGACTTGCAGCTCAATGTGGACGGACCTTTTCATAATGGAACTGTGAACCTTTGGAAACATAAAGTCTACCATCTGACAGCATGTATGTCTGCTTCATATGAACGTCAGAACTTAACTTCATACTGTCACTGTCGAAATCATCGATTGCTTGAAATGTTAATCTTTTTTGAAAATGAAATTGTTCTAAAGCGAATTCATAGCATTCATGCTCCATTTTCCAGATAGATGATTCTTGTATTTTTGACACGGATTCCTCACTCGGTTGATCTTTCTTGTTTGTCTGACGTAAGTGAGATTTCTCACCGGGAGAAAAAAGAAAACAATCCGGATTAGAAACCATGTGGTCATCAGGTGGGTTAATTAGTCAACATGTTTAGTTAGGGTCATAGTATTTGTTCAGTAAGGAACACCTCAGGTACCGGTGGGTTGTTTTATCAACCTCATTTTCAGTTACTGATGGAATCACCAATTCCAAATTATTATATTTATATACTATACTGAGTGAGTAGCTTATTGTCCCCTAAGTTACAAATAAAAATAAACTTGATTATCTCTGTGAACAATAATTTGAAGGACCTTCATCAACTCTAAGTACATTTATCATACACTTCATGACATACAAATTATTGCAATTTCATGTATGGAAAATATATCATATTGTCTATCAAATAATACTGACAGGAATAAAATATTGGTCTGGTAAAATATAAGACCAGTTTCACATTATGTTATACTGGCACATCTAAAAATGTTTGTTTTTTTGTTTTAGACAAAAGCTGCCCGTCAAATTATAGCCATCAATATGATGAAATATGCTAGTGAAGAATAATGTCTGGTCGGTTTAACCTGGCACAAAGTCAAATCTTGATTATCATATAAGAGTTTCTTAAGTTACCGTTCAGATATAAATCCATGGCTCCTTTGAAGAATCGAGGTAAAACAACTTCCATCATAGCAATAAAGTCCCCTAACTCTTCCGTTACTCCAACCAGTATATAATTATTGACCAGGTTAAATTTGGCTTGTTCTAATGTCCATCTACTGCCAGGTTGCCTGAAAGCAAATATACAAATACCCATTTAAGGTACTGTACAGTATAATCATAGCTATTTGTGGTGGATTGAATTAGCCAACAAATTGCACATATCAACTTGACCACAAATTCAGCACCACATTTAACTGAAATTTGAATCAATGACAAGGGGTTGAGGGGAGAGAACTCATTACGAGGGACACTAGTAACATAAAGGTAGAACATATTAACATTATAATCAGTAATGGGAGTAAATGATCCTTACTTTATTATAAGGTAGGATTAAGCCTATAATGTCATCAACTTGTATCCACAAATCAATCTTTGTTTTAAAACGAAACATATGAACAATTTAAAAAAAAAATTATCTGTACAAAAGTTTTTTGCAAGTAATTCAGCTTCGACAGGACAGAATATCTATATCCTCTAAATGAAGAACTCAAATTCTCCAACAAATTAATGAAACAAAATCTGAAAGACCATCAACATGGGATTCTGGCTCGGATAATTCCCAAAATGTAGCGACCGGATTAAAGTAATCAATAACACAAGTTTCTACCTTCTTTCGCAAACTCTTCACTCTAATCATTGAATACAAACCAATACAAAAGGTTCCTTAGTTGCTATGGTTACCATTTGTTATTTTGGTTACATCTGAAGATTCATTTATTGTCAAAACAAGTCTATTTGTTATTCCTGGCGCACCCCTGACCTAATTGGTTCTGGTATTTATCAACGCATTTATAAACAAAGTATAGATCTAGAGTCTCACAATGATTATATTCTATTTGTCAAATCTATCGAACATAAATTGGAGCCCAAAATGATGCATAGTTTATTCTCAGCAAATTGATACTACTGCATGGTTCGCATAGGTCTTGAAAAGGACTTGAATTGGATGCCTAGTACTTGAAAAGTACTTAAATTTGAAACTGCCAAAACGTCCTTCAAAAATATAGCTAAATCTTTGGTTAATTGGCATAGTATGAGTATGCTGCTATAAAAAACAGACAAAAAGAACAAATCAGATATATGATAACAAAAAAAACACCTGAGGATCGATCAAAATCTATGCACAACCGTATTGACTCATCTTATTTCTGAACTGATACAACTTGGTACATGTATAACCAGTGTGACACTTCTGATTTCTCTAGCCTCTATCATTATTTCATTGAATATGAAGACTGTTATTGCAAGTTTGGGGAAATGTACTTGAACAATCCTTAAAAAGTACTTGAATTTCTTATGAAGTTTTGTATGAAAAATGTACTGGTAACATGTTAGTTGGCAGCACCACAGGAGAAATGTAATACTAAGTGTAGGAACAACCTTCCGCTATTTGTTGTGTATTTACAGTAGATGATATTAATTTGTACTTATTAAATGAACAAATATGCACAGGCTAACATCAAGAATCAGGCTAAACGTGACAGTCTAACATCCAGAATCACTCTGAACATCGAATGTTCTCTTCAGCAAGCTTAACTAGAGCATTTATAATAGCAAATCAACACATCACTAAGAAGCAGCCTGTAACAATGAAAGACCAAAATATGGGAGAAAACAGGAAAATAAACAAAGCAACTTAAAGCAATCCACAAACAGAGAGAAGATTTTGTTGTATAGGTCGTATAGGTTAATCATACACTGTATATCTCTCTACAATACACAGTGTTTGTTTAGTTGGTCTATGTTGTTCAATGAGGAATCCTCACATATCACTGGCTTAGAATCAGATCTTATAAGACTAACACAAATTTAAAATCAGCATCACAAGGCGCTTCTTACGAGCCTATTTTCATGAAAATCAGAATGTGTCATGTTGACCAAACTGTAGTTGAGTAACTGACAGTTTTTTTTCTTGTTTTCTCAAAATATCGATTTTGTACATACGACCTTCTCATTCTAAGCCAGCAATATGTCCAGTGTACAGATATAAGTGTACACAATATGACTCAGGAATCAGGAAATCAAATACCTTTATACAGTATATTTGTTTCTGCAGCAGACGGTCATTCTTATTATTCACATAATATTATATCAGTTGTTATATACAGTCTCTCATATCATAAGACGTATGAGAATATTCTATTTCATTAACCATACTCTCTGTCCGTCTTTCAGATTTTACACCAAAAATTGACTATGATTTGAAAAGGATTATGTCCACAGAAGAAGTCATTTTTACACCCCAAAAGTAAAGTATCTGATTAACTAATTTACTAGATATATGATATTGTATCTATGTTCCGTTAATGCGAACCCTTTGCGGGGATGTAGACATTATATTTACCTGCATCTATAGTAGTCCGGCAGTTTGGTGCATATTTTTAGTCGAATTGTGGGTTTGATGATAAAAGCATGAAACTTTGCATGATGGTAGTTGAATGTATTTTAGTCAAAATTAGATATGAACCCACTTTCAAAAATATCCAATATGGCCGCAAGTTTCAAAATGGGCCGCCATTGCGAAAATTACAATATAGTGTACATCGAAAATGTTATTTGCAATGACATCACAAATAAAACAGGGGTAGCATGTGCTTAAAACCGATCGAAGAGATGCCATGAACATTTTGAAATCCATCTGACAAGCAATTTTTACGAAATTGTCATTTTTTTATAAAATGGGGGGGGGGGGCTGTCAAAATCTAACAGACTGAGATTTTACAAACAAGCATAGAGTAACTATGTTTGTTGAGAAAATAATACAGGTTGACATAGTTGTTTAGTATGATTTTCCCAACAATAATATATATCAATCCAATGTGTCAAGTATCATAATAGCGCCATTTTTCAAGATGGCTGCCATTTTGCAGTTTGTGACATGCATGTACGTTTGTATTTACTTAAGTTCAAAATATGTAAATCTACCTTTTATTTGTCTTAGTAATTTGCCTAAATATTCAATATCACAAATGATGATTTAGAGTACTATGCATCCAATAAGTTCAATACAAATGGTGGCAATGCTTTCAAGATGGCTGCTCTTGTCCGATAATTAGAAACACAGGCATTGTGTGCATTGGGTATCCTCACCTAAGATTATATCCTTTATTTTTGTCTTTAAGCCAAAAAAATCAAATACACATACTCTAAATAATAGAATGCATTTTATAATAAGGTTATTATACACATTATAAATATACAATGTTTGAAATGTTTGTCAACAATAAATTCGGATATGTCTTGAATCAATCGATTTAGAATTTGGTGCTCTTTGAAAGATGTACCTATATAGATAATATTGCTAAATTATGGCCGTGAATAGATTGCTATAACTTTACAAAACTTAATTAATTGATAATAGAATGTATTAACAAGATCTAAGACATAAACTAACCAGACATAATAATTTAAGCTAACCGTTACGAGAACCTTTTTGCAGTGTTAGGTACCTATATAGTATGGACATTTGACAGACATTACACGATCATAAAAAAGCTTTATATGGCACATAACATCGCCAGGCACAAGTACAAGTGGGTAGCGGTGGCCTAGAGTTCGGCGCGCGCTTCGCGATCGATAGGTTCTGCCATGGGTTTAACCCCGTCTTGACCAATGGTTAATTTCTTTGAGCAAGAATAAACCAAATGCTCCACTCCACCAAGGTGTAAATTGGTACATGTGAGGACTAGGCGCTGCAGATCGATGTTGGCTGCCAAACTCACAGGTGAAAAATAGTCTCCCTATGGAGACACGAACGTAAGTTTACATAGGTAGCACAATGACAAAGGGATGTTCACATGTCAAAGGGTGCTTGAGTGGATTAACAGGTATTCCCATACGTTTGGGATACTGACCACCATCAATACATACACATGCAGTAATTTCTGACAAAGTGGTACATTAACTAACAACCATCAGGTACTATGGTCTATCTTGTAACCATTGTACTGCCATTATTTGTCGTATTTGGTACATGCACTTACTACTACCAGGTAAGTCTATAATCATAATCAGATGCGATGGCTGCGGGGTTGCCTTCATATCACTTAGAACCGCACATCATCTTGTCAGCAAAACAGGTTACGGCAACTGCACATTCATTGCATATGCCACTTGTCCTGAGAACACCACAACCCCGCACTGGAATGGGAATTCACTCAGCATCCACATTGTACGTGGTAATCAAAAACAATATAGATCTCCTTGGTCTGCGCAGTTTTCTATCAACACGTTTTTAGTTCTCAGCCTAGTAGGGATTTGCGTTTCTAAGTGATATAAATGCAACCCCGCAGTCACCGCATCTTGTCAGTCAGCCACAATGCCTCCGGCTTTATAACCATAATCAACCTTACAGGATACCCTCAGCCACTCGTCACAGTTGTCACTGATTCTGTCTCGACCCTATAATGCCAAATGTAAAGCCATTCGATGTTGTATTGGATAGCAATACATTTTCAACCTGGTTGGAGTTTGGTACATACCATAGTAACTCACACCTGGGTAACTCAATTTCTGATGACTTTTGTCATTCTTGTTCACCAGGCATAGACAGACACAGTCATTTCGATTCTAACGTGGTACAAACCACCACAAGGAGCTGATACTACTGAATTATCATAGTAATTCCTAGTTCATATGACGTACTTAATTACTACACACATTCGTTCTTGATCCTACTGAGTACTTCTAACCATGAGGTAAACCCAAACTGGTCTGTGTTGATCGCCGAAGTCACCAGGTGATTGTCTACGTGTACTAACAGCATTTTGGTTCAGGCACGACTTGTCTTTATTAGGTACTCACAACTGTCATGCACAGACATTCCAATACCAATATTCCTACCTACTTAAGCCTTTTCAGGATGGTTTGCTCATAAGGCCATCATTAAAGAACGCCAATGATTTCTATCCGCAGGTATTCGCATGTTCAGCTTTTAGCTGTCATTTCTCGATTTGTTGATCTCCGCCAGGTTTCCTTTGGTCTTCCACTATTTCTCTTCCATATTGATGTCCATCTCATAGCTACCCGTGGGATACAGTCTGCTGCTCCATTCGTCTGACGCGTCCTATCCATCTCCATCTTCGTCTCAGGATTTCTGTAGAGATCGGAATAGTGTTTGTTCTCCGATAATGATCTGTTTGAGATGGCTTTTGGCCATAATATTTGAAAGATACTTCTTAAGCATGTCAACATTTGTTTCCAAATATTATTCACTTAGAAATACAACAATCTCTATTGTTATTTTAGGGATTTCTATAATGATCGATGATCATAGCCAAAGGCAAAAATAAAATTCAATAGATAAAAGCGAATCCCACTGCCTAAACATTTTGTGATTACGTTTTTTTCCAGTCGTATTATAAACTACCCATGTACAGGGTACTCGCAATTACCAAATACATACATTCCTTGTCTATGGTTATTGTCTGATTGGATGCATACTGTCACCAGACACAGCTTTCCTATCATCAGGGATTTACACAAACACCAGCTACAGTTATTCCTATTTTATTTGGTAGTTACAACAACTATACAACCATTGGTGTACACCAAATTTAGTACACACGCAATTGGGTACAAAACATCAGAAGATTTCCAGGGTACCTAACACTTCTAAAAGGTAATCATTACGGTCACCATTTCCTATGATTGCGTCTGGAAGCTTGTTTTTACATCCTATTATCAATTTGCATTAAGTTATAGCAAGCCATTGTCATTATAGGTAAAGAATATACAAATGTAGACTATATAATGACAAATATTACATTGTTTTACAAATACTAGTACAATGACGGCCATCTTAAAAGCATTGTCGCCGTTTTGACTGACCTTATTGGAGTTGTTTTTATGCTAAAACACATCCATGATATTGAATACTAATAATAAAGTAATTATATAATATCAAGACATACTAAAAGAAGATTGACATATTTCGAACCTTAGTAAACAGTTTACTAAACGCTAACTAGAAAATGGCAGCCATCTTGGAAAATGATGCTATTTTGATACAACAAATTGGGTTCATATCTAATATTGTTGGAAATAGCATACATAACAACCAAGCAAAGCTGTATTCTTTTCTCAACAAACATATTTACACTTTCTTGTTTTTAAGATCTCAGTCCGTTAGATTTTGACAGTCCCCCCCCCATTTTTAAAAGAAAAATTAAAATTTCGTAAAAATTGCTTGCCAGATGGATATCAAAATGTTCATGACATCTCTTTAATTGGTATTAAGCACATGATAGCCCTGTTTTATTTGTGATGTCATTCCAAATAACATTTTCAAGGTACACTATATTGTAATTTTCACAATGGCAGCCATTTTGAAAATGGCGGCCATATTGGATATTTTTGAAAGTGGGTCCATATCTAATTTTGACTAAAATACATTTAACTACCATCATGCAAAGTTTCATGCTTTTATCATCAAACCCACAATTTTTTCACCAAACTGCCGGACTATAGGAATGTCCACAGAAAAAGGGTATCTGAAGCCACAAGTTGACTGGATCACAATCTTTATGATTCTTTGCTACACAATCATCAAATGTCTGAAATCATAACATAGTCAGACTGAATATTCTAAGGGAGACTACCTTGCAATAAAAACAAAGGGAGGTAATTGAATCATTTCTAAGCATTTGAGGCATCATACAAGTTAAATGTATCCACAAATAACAATATGTTTATGCTAATTGAATTAACACAATTGAAGTGTTTCTGTACTGTACCTACAGGCAACACAGTAAATCTGTTTTAAAGCAAATAAAAACTTCCCGGTAGGTATTTTCAGAAACAGATAAAGAGATGATAAAGGTATAATTCCAGAGTTGGTTGCCAATGCATTTACAGTGGAATTAAGTCTTCTGTATTACTGAACACTTATACCTTTCATGTGCCGATCCTGAGAAGGACCAGAGGTCACATCATACCAAAGATGAAATAAGAATAGTACTAGTACCGTATTCCACCAAATAAACCCCCCAAATTAGTCTTATGTTTTTTTAAAAAAACATACTTATGGATGTTTTATGATGGTTACCAATATTTTGTTATTGCTTCATCAATAACATACACATTTATTATGATTTTTTTACCATTTTTTTAATATTATTTTTTGAAAATTAAGACACGGAATTAAAATTTTGAAAAATGTATGTAGTCCACTCATTTTAACTTTTAACCTCAAACTAATTGCAAAACAAACAGTTTTGTGTTTATATGGTGCGTAAAGCTGTCCTTAGCAATGTACAAAATGTCCTAATTGAATATTCGTGGGACTTTTTGAGATATTTACAAATATATTGAATTGTCACATGTTTTCGCGATATTTGTCACTTTTGATGTAAATAAATCGTGACTTGTACCGGTAACATATTTTTACATTGTGCTTAGAGGTCGCAATTTTGGTCTGATTTTTATGAAACTTGGCAGCAATGATCATCGGAAGCTAATCTAGGTAAAATAAAATGTTAGGTTAACCGGAACCAAAATCTATGTCACTAGGTCAAAACATAGAAAAAACAAGATACAGTCACCAGGGGTCGCAATTTCGACCTTACACTTGTGAAGTTTAGTCACAATGATCACCTTACAAAGATCAAGGTCATGTATGAAATTGGATTATCCAGAGTTAAAAACTAGGTCACTAGGCCAAATTATAGAACAAATCTTTTGATGGCGCCCTTTTTACCTAATCTTTATGCAACCATGTCACATGGATCATGAAGACAAAATGTAGGTCAAATTCAATATTTACCTATCATGAGTTAAAACTAGGTCACTAGGTCAAATAATAGACATACCTTCATGCGCCAAAAAGTCGCATCAATTATTTTCACCTATTGACCTAATTTTGACCCAAATTATTCAATAACATACTTGTCTTAGATGTTTTGAGATGAGCATTGTGACCAAGTTGCATAAATATTAGACCAAAATTGTGAATTTTGTACCTACACAACGTTTTCCTTTGATTTTAACTAGCGACTTACTTTTTGACCCCGGATGACCCAATTTATAACTTTGACCTAGATTTTGTTGATATTATTATTGTGACCAAGTTTCATAAATATAAGGTCAACATTATGGCCTCTAGCGACTACACAAGGTTTTGCTACAATTTGACCTAGTGACCTAGTTTTTTACCCTTGATCATCCATTTTCTACATTGGCCTAAATTTTGTTCAGATGATCAAGTTTCATTATCATAAAGTCAAAATTGTGAATACAAATGCAATTGTGGACGAACGGAGAGAGAGAACAAATCACTATTTCTCCCGAATCTATAGATTCGGGTACATTTTGTATATTGTCATTATTGTATACTGTCCAAACACAAATATCCTTTTTCCATTAGACACACATGAATACAACACATGATATGTGTAATTTTTAAACAAATTGGATTAGAATCTAATATTATAGAAATGAATAAAACTTTTGTTTTCCCTTCTAAGTGCTATTTTGAGTCATTTTGTCGACATTTGAATGGGTAGTATACCAACACGTAGACTGGCATATATATGAAAAGTAAATTGTCTGATAATAAAATCAATATTTGTATTTGATAGAAGAAGGTTGTATCTTTCAGAAAATATAAGCTTTAAAGTGCAATAAGTAAATATTTAACGACTTATACGGGAATTATTAGAACTTAAAATTCCCCATGTAGTGAGAAATAAGGAAAATGCTGAAATTGCTACCAAAAGTGACATTAAACATGTCGATTTTTTTGTATTTTCCCCACTGAACTCACATATTTAACGTTTTGTCTGTAGATGATAATAGTCTGTAGATGCTGAAAATGCAAAGAAACTCTGTTTTGCAATTTGTTTGAGGTTGACCATATTTTTGAGCTTCAATGACTGGACTAATGTTCATGGGGCGTTTATTTGAGTGCATACTGGAATACCCTCGCTACGTCCGAAGCATGAAAGAGAAAGTGGGTTTCGAGAGTAATTAATACAAGTTGTAATTATTCCAAATACAGCTACAAACCATTTTGTAGTGAAACCTTTTTCCACTGTACATGTTTTTAAAATGCACCATACATCAAGATTAGTTACAATAGCTACAGGGCCAACCAGTATCTGATTCTGCATCAACTACTACACAGGGTACAACTGATTCCATATGATATATATTGTTAGTGAATATTTCACCCAAGGCCAAAACAAGAACATTTGATGACTTATGAGGTATGAGTATTTGCTTTTGTTTTTCAACAATAATTATTACAAGTAGTGTTTGCTCTATATACATATGATTTGAGACTACTCTGACTTCGTAATGCTCTTTTGCAAGGGATGCTCTTTTGCAAGTGACTGAAATCTTATTTACATGGACAAAAGGAAAGTTTTTTGACACAAACAATATGTGTCACGAAGAGCATAACTATTACATAATTATGATAATGAATATACCTGTGAACTATGGAAATATTCAATATTGTGTACCTAAACTTTGATTAGGTTTACACCTGTGTGACTGCAATAGCTAACCTTATTTTCAGAATAGTTTAAAGCCTAGGTCCCCTTGAGCATTTTTTGCCTTGGCGATGTACTCGCTAATTCAAATAAATTAGCTTCGGGAACAGAAATTTAACAGGTTATCTAGTGACTTCCACGAAGCATGATCATCTAGATCGCGAAGATCATTTTCCCGATGCATTCCGAAGACCATGTATTAAATCGGGAGTACATTGCCGAGGCAAAAATTGGTCAGTGGGATCAAGGCATTACTAAAAAGCATCAAGCTTCCTGATTGAAGGTGATTTGTTGACATGTACTCTGCTGAGTATACAAAAAGTAATATATTCCACTTTATATACAAGCACTTGGAACTATGTAAACCATGCACTTGATGCAGTATGAACTACTCTCACTGACTGTAATTATCTGCATGTTCTGCCATCTTACAATTACCAAAATCATAATTATTGAACCAAGAACAAACATTGGAAATATTAGAAATGCAGCAGAGATGTTTTTACATAATTTACATAATATGATCAATGAATCCTGGGTTATTTAGAATAACAGGATTAGGTTCACGTAGTATGAAGACTTCAAGGCTCCACAATTCTGGAGAAATTTCCTCCAATTAATGCACGATTTATTGCCACTGATTAGTCATATTTTAAGAAAATTTAATTATAATTTAAAGAGACACCAAGTGTGAATATTTCCTTCTACAGCAAAATTTTGGTTCAAACAAATTGAAGATTATGGGCGTTTTACTTTTCCATGAGCTTTCCAAATGCTGTAATTGGTAATTATTACATTATCAAGTCAAGGCTCTTTGAGGGTGTTAGATATTTGCAAGATGTATTCCAAATACCCTTATGTCCCCTGATGACCTGACCTTTGACCTAGTAACCTCAAAACAGGTGGAGATTGTAGGTCTTGAAGAGTTGCATGCACACATGAAGTTTGAAGATCCTACGCCAAAGCGTTTTCATGGTATAAGCAAGGTTAACGTTTCTGGACAGACAGACAAATATAATTCTCCTACACTGGAGGGAAAATGGAGTAGAAAATACCAAATATATGTAAAAATGACTGGTATACATTTCAATAAACATTAAAGGAGAGATAAAAGTGTAAAAACTTTCCATTTGGTTGCCCATCTTTCTACGTTTGAGGTACGGTCAAAAGTTGTCTCCATATCTCACAAAGTAATAACAGGAGAGCAGTCTATCTAGTGGTTTCCTGATGATATTGATGAAGACTGGTCGCCTGTCATTCTATCCCAGTCTGAAAATATACAAAAAATAGATGTGAACCAGTCTGAAACCGATTAAAATATAAAACACAGTCTATTCGATTGACAGTCTTAAGTGTGTGCTCATCTATTCTGTTTTCCCTGCCACATTGGTCTATGAAACCCAACTTCGAAAGTCGAGACCAACCATTTGTTTGATATGTACAAGGAAGCCTAGCTCTTTCTGAACATGCCCTGATGTATAGCACTGATAGGTGCGACAACCTCTGGGCTAGTAACCTCTTCATCTCTATAGCTGGATGGGAAACAATGCGTAGTGACTTGGCTGATATTTGGCAGAAGAAAATACTTTAAAAAATATTTCACAATTCAGAAACAGTTATATGTTACAGTAGGTAAGTCCGCCACTTTAGGCAGGCAGTGTGGGTTCAATTTAAGATATATGTACTGTTAAACCCACACAGGTATAATCTGCAAAAACATTAAAATCTCTCTGAATGTCACGAAAACCACAGAATATATCGAAGCTTTATGCTACCATAGCAACAGTAAGTTCTATTCAGAAAGATACATTGTCTACATTCTATGACCACAATAAAATACGGTGACAATTAAAAATCTAGATTTGAATGTTGAAAGGTTTAAATAATTACATACAAACTGTCTGGAAGAAACTGTTTATGAAGACATGTAGAGACAATATTTTTAATATACAAAGCACAATAATGTTTATAAAACACATCTAGAGGATAGTGGATTCTGAGGTTAAAATTTATTTCACCAAGTGATAGTAGAAATCAAAGTAGTTTTTCAGGATGGAATATTCTTGAGTGAAAATTTCCTCATGTTTTGTCCATACAAGCAATACAATTTTAGTTTTCAACCAGTTGTCAACACATTGTCTGGCTTATCAATACTTAATGCTGTAGTAAATTCCCTTGCAACATTCAAGTTCATATTCCCACAGACTTAAATTGGTACCATTGTGAGTTAGTAAATCGCAGTATTTCAGAAAACCATCTAACAAATTCATTGACATTTGGTTAGTTTTGCCATACCAAATTCTATACCAAACTTGTTAGGGAGATAAATCTGCTTTGCTTTATCATATAGAGAGTTACCATTTCTTTATTTTTTGTTAAACATGTTTGGTGTGTTCCCTATTGTTACATACAAAGCAGCAATACTTTATAGCAACAAGTGATCACCACAGTGATCATGTGACCCTTTGCTGATCATGTGACCCTGTGCTGGTCATGTACCCTGTGCTGATAATGTGTCCCTCTACTGGTCATGTGACCCTTTACTGGTCATGTGACCCTTTGCTGATCAGGTGTTCCTATACATGTCATTTGACACTGTGCTGATCATGTCAGCCTTTGCTGATCGTGTTACCCTTTGCTGGTCATGTGACCCTTTGCTGATCACTTGACCCTAGACAGGTCATGTGACCCTAGGCAGGTCATGTTACATGTGACCCTGTGCTGATCATGTGATAAAGACATACAACCACATTTTAACAAGACATCCCTTTGGCGCAACAATATTGTATCTTACTATGAATATATAGTGAGATCTGACCTTGTTGCACCAAAATAAAGTTTAAAGTTAAAGAGTGGTTCATCATACAATGTATAAATATAATCATGAAGGAAGACCACAGGTGTTGACTGTCAGTACTTGCGTGCAACATGATTTACTACATGACAAAGTTAACTACCCAACAAATTCACAAATAACTCAGCAGCTGAAAATACCAGCAGAGTGGGCGATACTGTATCACTTTCTTCAATGTTAAACTAGTAACAATTCTCCTCTTTTACTTTTAACATTTTGTTCTGTTAAAGGGACTTACTATCGTTAAAGTTTTCAATGTCTTTGATGATTTGAAAATCATGGCAAACAAATTTTTGCGCAATTTTGTTTGCTTAATACAACATGGGCTGTGAATCACTGGGGTTAACTAGTTTAATATATTATATTCTACTAAAACTATCAAGGTACGGTAGTTTGTACTTTAAAGGGACTGTGTCACGTTTCAGCGTGTATCAAAAATGAAATAAAATTGCTAAATATTCACTGCATTTTGGCAAATATGCCTGTATATTCAATAAACCAGCACACTAATATAAAATACAACTTGCCCATCAGGGTTATGTAATTATTTTAGTATTTTCCCAAAATTCTATACCGTATTAATACAGGTTAGAATTTTAAACTACTCTCATTTAAATTGCATGAAATTTACTCGAATATGATGAAAACGAAGTTAAAAACAAGTCAAATACTTCTTAGATGTTTAGACTGAAGTTTGTTTATGTGACTGACCGATCTAGTGAATAATATTACTCAAAAATCATACTGAAAGGCAACATATATGCTGTGTTTAAAAGGAAAAACACACTGGTGTGCGCGATGTTGAAAGCTGTTAAAATTGATTATTGCAAGAAATATTTCTTAAAGCAACAGTCAACAATGTTCTAATGTACGAGGGTTGTTCATTTAATTCCCGGACGATCGCCATAGCGCTTGATTGGAACGTGCAATTGTAGTAAAATTTCGTTTCATAAGACTTATTCACCAACTTGATTATTTGACAAAACATGAAATAATTTTATCCAATCGAACACAAACTATGGTTACTATAGTAACCACATAAACGGCCACCCGGCCCAACTCAAATTTGTAGTGGTAATACCGTATGTAGAGTGTTAATTAGATAGGGGCAGTGGTATTATCGCATATTTTAAGCAGAAAACATCAGCCAACAATATGTATGTATCTATGTCGTGTAATATAAAATTTGATGTCAATTCCGTGTAGCCTTTTGCGTTTTAATGACGAAGAGCGTGCTTCTGTGAATATCGCGATTTGTTTAGAGAAAACAGGTGATGAACCGACTTTATGAAAATATTGGTTGTACACCAGTAAAACTTAAGACTCCATTAAAGAAAAACTCTTCAGA
Source organism: Spisula subtruncata (assembly GCA_963678985.1). NCBI lineage: Eukaryota > Metazoa > Mollusca > Bivalvia > Venerida > Mactridae > Spisula > Spisula subtruncata. The sequence continues at coordinate 8,685,887 of OY787673.1, read as the reverse complement.
CAATTATCGTAAATGCGGACTGTTGTTTATATATGAAATAAACCGTTCTACGATGACATAGCACCACTATGTGATGATCAAAGGCCGAGCCAACCTAAAGTCATCAACAGAAAATGTCGTAGATTCAAGGCATGTTGGGCGGTAGACACTAAGAGAATAATAAGCGCTGTATAAATTGCAGCTACATGCGATTTTATCGTAGTTATAGCATATTACATCACTACTGAACAGCTTAACATGGCGAATATAAGTGTCCGAGTAACTACTTTACCCCTAAATAATGATCAAATGATGCAAAAATAGCGTTTTAGATGCGAAAACGTCGTAACGTCGCCATTTTTGACGTCGACTTGGGCCGACTAACGTTACTCGCGCTTACTAAAACGCTGATATTATAAAATTCCTTCATTGTACCAAGTTGAAATTTTGTATGTGAATCAAGTAATGATGTGATTGTACTAGTGTGCATTTTCATTGATATCTGTCCAATCGTTTTTCAGCAATATCGATCGTCCGGGAATTAAATGAACAACCCTCGTATAAATACTTGATTTGGTAAGAAAATGCTTTTTAAAAACATTCGGTCCATCTGTGAGACAGGCCCTTTAAGTGGTTGAGAAGAACATGAATATGTGTGCATTTCATTCTGAATTATGTTCTGTTCATTCTGTTTAGATAACATAAATATGGTTTTACAACTTTAAAGTTGTGTGTTGATTACAGTAGTGTCTAACAATTTTCTATCAGAAAATATTTAAATGCTCCAGGAAACATCAAATGACAGACTTTAGTTATCGTAACACAATAAAAATGATTAGACAAACGTAAGCAACGTACAGTCTTCTGGGTCATTATAAAAGTACAATATATTATAATAGCAACATTTATCCATACAATTATCATTATCAACAGAAAGAATCAACAATAATATTAACGACATTTCCATGATTGTAATATTCCAGGAAACATTAACAGTCAAATCAACATTTATCTGGACTCCCCAGTGCTTTCAGACAATTTAAATTCCAGATTTTTTATCATATAACTCACTCTGTCAAAACTGTAGGAGAACATACCAGGGTCAATGGACTGTGAGGCGACATGGACAGTCTCTAAAACTTATCAGCCCCACAGAGGAGAGGGGAGTTGTAATTAATTAATTGAAACATCCCCAGACTGGTGTATCTCTGATGTTATTTTTCTATTATATAATTTATTCTTTAATGAAGCACCACATAAAGTAGTCTGCACTATTTTTCTCATGTCATTTCCTATTTATGTTGGAACCATTATTTATCCATCGGAGAAGATATTATGTAGATCTCATGGAGGAAATCAAACGGTGTACTTGAGTCTTCTTTCGATTTCAGAAAATTTCCTGATGAAAAATCTCATCAAATGATTAACAACCCCAGAAATCACATTCGTAATTGAAACTCACAAAATGTAAAGACCTTGATTCTGGTCAGCATTCACAGCAATGACTTTTCTCGATATAAGACAGCGACCCTGACCCATTTTTAGCTCAATCCCCCCAAAAAAAATCCAGCTTTCAAATACCTGTAATGATTGTACACCTGCCAATTGCAAGTGAAATTGCATAAAAAATTTGCATTTCTTTCTTCTTAAAACCAGGACAATTTTTACCGCAATTGTCTCAAGTGTGGTAAAAAAATGTGTGCATTCTTCCTCCACAAACAACTCTGGTAATGGTTTGCAAATTCTGATTCAAATGTATCGGACAAGAAAACTTCGTTTTTACTCTTAGAAGTATTTACCTTAATTTCTGTAGTACGCGAAATCGAGCAGAAAAAAAGAATGAAAATTAGCCGTCATTTTATCATTTATATATATCACTAAACGATGCATCGGAGAACTCATAATATATTAATAACCGATCATCTAGGGAAAATCAAATTTCTCCGAGAGAAGATTTCAAGACAATACATTTCTATTACTGCTAATTTCTTAATTCAACACTTCATCATTTAAGATTGTTGTAATAAAATTATAGCCCTATCATCTTCCATGTTCCATTTATCCCAAAACATTGCAGAAATATCTGCTTTTAACATTGATGATAGAAATAACAGAATGTAAGATGAGCTAACAGTTGGTAACTTCATGTATGTCTAGATGAAACATCATGTACTGCATATGCATCTTTTATAAATCTCCTGAATTATCTATCAAAATAACCATCTGCAGAGTAAATTGATGGCTTCAGTGCAAAACTCATAATAATGGTATGTATTTCTATAAATCAATGTAGTTACCATAGTTTTGCATCGGGCCCGTGAAATGCATCAAGAGATTGAGAGACAAGTGTAATGTATACTGAGAATAATTCAAAGAACACACAAACATGTTGTATACCCGTATCGGCACCCTCTCTGTGCAAAACGCTGTATCGGCACCCTCTCAGTGCAAAACAATGCATTTTGAAGAAGAAGAGGGAAGAAAATAATTTATTTGGTCACAAATGCAAATTTGTGCTTATAAAACGTTAGCCCACAGAACAACCCAATGATTAATAACTGTCTTCATGTTGTTCCATTTGTTATATTAGTTGCCACACGTTCAGACTAAGATGGAATTTGGACATTGGTACTTGTTCGAATGTACACGCATACATATTTATAACACTTGGATGTGATAATTCGTTTGTATTTGAAATATCTCGCACCTCAGATGGAAAGTCCTTGAACCAAGTTGGCCTCTAAATACTTTTAACGTGGTTACTTTAATCAAATTACGTAAACACAGTCTACTTTTGGTTTCGTTGTGGCACCGGCACCCTCTCTGTGCGTTACAGCTGACTGGCATATAAACTCACAATAACTTTAGCACAGAGAGGGTGCCGGTGCGTAATTTGATGAAAGTTGCTATATCAAGCTGATTTTTAGACCAGATTGGTTCAAGGATTTTCCATCTGAGGTGAGAGGTATTTCTTATATTGACGAAATATCGCATTTAAGTGTCAAAAAAGGACTCTCGGGTTCATTCGACCAAGCACACCCAGTCAACATCCCATCTTCTGTATTTTTGGCAAATTCAATGATTTTCGTACGTCTTTTGTCGACTGATGTCTGCAAAAACCATAGAGGGTGCCAATACAGCGTTTGCACAGAGAGGGTACCGATACGGGTATATATGTGACAAAAAAGTCATAATGTTTGTGGAGCCAGACTTTATGTAAAAGTTCAATGTGCATGTATGTAAACTTGCTGCAAAGGATGCATCTTTGTGCTGTATCTTTTCTCTCCCGAGTGTGCTCGCTAGGAGAGACTTAGAATCTCTGAAGAGAATATGTAATGGCAATTGCAAGTAAAAGATTGAGTTCAAGGCAACCCGAGGCTGCATAACCCTGAAGTCCCTGCATCCTTTACTTACGGTCGACATGAGTCTAAATGTTTTGAAGTCCTTTTTGGATTAAGTATGTTAGACCATGTACAGTACTACTGGATTGTAATACAACCAAACCCTGTGCTTGTCTGGTGGTCCAATTTGATTTTATTGCATTTATAATTGCCAATTAAGAGTCAATTATGCAACAAGTTTGACATCATTGAAACGCAATTTGTTTCCAATACAACATACGTAATTCAGCATATTTGACAAAATTATGACTGATAATAAATCCCTGGAATAATCAGAATATTTTGACTTCACTTTAATAATCATACAATTGAAAGAGCAATCTTCTTATTCAAAGTCACGTGTTGACAATCTGGTTAAATGGAGGAAATCTATTTCCGAGAAGACTAAATATCAGGTTAATACATCAGTGTGCTTTGTGGAACACCAGAGTCGTCCAAATAAAGCTATAATAAGCATCTGATAGGTTTTCCATGGTTTTTATTTTGCCCTGGAGTAAAATCTCAGTCTGTTACTTACTTTTAATGGTGAAGCAAGACAATTCCAAATACATACTGATACTTTTATCAGATTACCAGTATAATTATGTCAAGCATAAGTTTGATGTACATATTGGATTAGTAAGAATAGCAAACTTTCTGCACTTCATTGTGGCTGACAAAACTGTTCCTCACAAATTAAATCTTCCAAGAAATTTTAATACCATATTTTTTATATAAAATTTATCATTTTCATTTTATTATCATTTATTGTATTTTTATTATAATTTATTATCAAATAAATATTTTTTTAAAATAATTATTGTACACCATGCAATTTGGCATTTACTTTATTTGTCAAATAGAAGGTAAACAATAATTGCAAATAAAGAAAAAATAGACACTCCAAAAAATACCAATTGCTGTGGTAATGAAATGCTGATTTTTTATTTTTAAGAAAACTTCTTAAATAGCCTGATTCTTTAAATGGAAATTTCTATTCTCCAATATCCTACAATCATAGTATGCAGATTTTATTTTCTCAAATTGCAAATAAGCATGCATCTAAGACAGATACAAATGCATTTTACAAGAAAGAAATGTGAGAGTATACCATGAAATCCAAGTTAGTACGTGGGTATATCCAAAAGTAATGTCACTCCTCCCGTCGTTTTTTTGTTTATAGGCCGATATGCATAAATAAGATATCAAAATGTTCAACAATTCAATTCTGATTAAAATATAACGTGCTGCATTATTCTATTTTCATAACTGGATTATATGAACATTTAAAATATACCTATGACGTCATACCGCCGCACACGAACATTACGATTGTTTTTCATTATCATAACAATTTTCTAGTATGCGTTTTTATAAAAAATAATTCTCGAAAGCAGACAATATTTTCGTGACGTGATGAAACAAATGTGCTGTGTCTGCTGCTAAAAAGTCATTAAGGTCACTCTCCTTTGAAACTCGCAATATATATTCAACGCATTGATTACTTAGCGAAAACACGGCAGATTTGTGACAAAAAGACGCTGCGCGTAGTAATGCACTTTTTCTTAAAAGTTATGAAAGTCACCTACTGAAACTTTAGTTACATAAGGCGGCAACATATATGTAGTATAATCTTTTAAGGGGGCATGGATCACCAAATCATTATCGATAGAGAGTTAATTTAACGGTTTTTTGGTAGATCCGAAAAGAACACCAATAGTATTTTTAACGCCGTCAACTCAATTCGACGTTCAAAACTGCAATCATTATGTGGTGAGTTAAAAGTTTTGCTGTGGGACTATCTAGAGGACACTTAAACATAATTTGATTTCGCAGAGAGTAAGTGTTGGGTGGGTTACATATTTTTAAATGTCTGGGAAATGTCTGCATGGTTTATGAGTCGTTAGAAATCACCAGGGATGAACTTCTGCTGGATGAGTTGGTGTCTGAAAGTAACGTCATTGTGACGTCGTTGACGTCGGACTTGCGGCGATGTTTGTAAGTATGTCTCAAGTAAATGTTCATATCTCCAGAACTATAATGTGCATTGTTGTGAAATTTGGTCATCATATTCAAATTAGACTGAAGTAACGTTGAGAAAAATTTCGTGGTTTTACAGACATTATATACGATTTTATAGCATCAGTGACATTACTTTTGGATATACCCTCGTATTTAAATGCAAAACATGTTTAGTAGTATTGCATCGCATTTTTTGTGCACAAACGTTATGCTGAGAAACTAAATCAAGACAATGACAATCTTATGACTGTAAAAACATTACCGCAAGTTAGTTACAGTTGCATATGACAAAATAACATTCTTGTAAATTCTCTAAACAGAAACAAGAGCTGTAATTGGACAGCAAGCTTCACTAATCTCAGTCACATCCTTTGATAGTGTAAAAATTATTTCTATTTTCTAAGTCGAAAAGTGCATAATGTGGTTATTATGCTTGATAGAGTTACCTCCTCGTGAGTAAAGGATGGGTCATGATGGTGAACAAGTGTGTTAAGTTTCAAACCAATATGTCTATGGACTTTGAAAATATTTGAGGTGGTATGTAAACTTAAGCTACGGCGATGATGTCGTTGACACCGACGCGCGGGTGACTGCAATAGCTCCCATATTCTTCGAATAGAGGAGCTAAAAATACTATTTTTTAAATCTATATTGGACATTCATGTTAAAGATTTCTAAAGGTTCAATCAATAATTATTGCTCCATTGTTTTATTTACAGGAACCTTGTCCGCATTAATCATGAAAAGTGGTGAATAACCTAGCTAGTTTTATTTGGAATTCAAAATACTTTTACAACAATTAATCAATCAAGCATGTTTAAATCATTATAATTATTCTTAGAATTTCCTGAAAACCACATAAATTCATTCACTGTGAAAATTGGTATAAGTTATGGACAAATTATCTCCAGCGCATTTTCATAAATTTCCTCACCAAGTCTTCCATTAGTGTCTTAATCAACGCTCATAATTAACATCATTTCTCAATGTTGGGTGGTATTTACCTTGTCAATACAAACTATAGAGAACAATGAAATAATAGACAGGAGACCCCCCCCCCCCCGATATTTTATGGATGTTTTAATGCCATAATTCTACATCAGGATCTGGAGTTGTTACATGGAACTGTATAGAAATAATAGGCTGGTGCCGCACCATATTAATAGACATTTAAATGCCATATGATATTACACTAGACATTTAATGCTCTTGAGCCGGTCCAGACCATATTTTATAGATTGTCTAATGCGATAATATTACATGGAGAGTTGATCATTAATTTTACAAATTTACTTTTTTACACATTCAATTCTTTAAACTGATTTACAACAATCCTTTAATTGATTTTGAATGTTCTCAAATTTTCTCCACTTGTCAGTAACCCTATACTCACTGATTGGAATTCATTCACGGTGGCTGCCAAATTTTAGACTATTTTGTAATGGAGATTTGAAGGCCAAAACTTGATTCAGTAATTTCACTAAAATTGCTTTGGTGTTTGAATTAGTTTGTTTCATAGGGTTTTAAGCAGGTTTTTTTCAATGATCATCCAGTAATTTTTAGGGACCTGAACTCAACAGCTAGATCATCATGAATTTGTAAACCCTTTTACAAGGAGAAAGCAGCTTCTCCATGAGTGGAGAAAAAACATTTCGTCAATTTACAACCGTTATCACCTAGATGCCATAATTCGGATTCAAACCCAAATTGCACTGGGAATGCTGAAGTCCTGAGACATAACCGATGAACAACGAGGATTTCAGGAACCACTTTGAGGTTTTCCAGAATGGAGCTACTGCAAAATTATTCTACTTGATGTAATTCTAGACAGAAAATTTTAAATACTTAATATCAGAATAGGAATAAATATAATGTTAATGGATTTGGGTATATAAGGCTGTAGTTTGATGAGTTTAAATTTGTTTAAAAGATTCAGTCAACAGAGAAAAATCGAAGGATTGCCTTGTTCACTGCATTTGCCCAATCTTCCCCGCGAGCCTCTGAATTAATACTTATTTACATATATATAAAACAACAATGGATTTGGGTAAACATCCCACAAATTTGGTGAGTCTGAAATTTGTAGAAAAATACATTCATCAGAGATTTTCGTAATTGAAAAATCGAAGGAATTCCTTGTTCACTGTTCATCCACAAAATCCATGAAAATTCCAGCTTCCAAGTTGAGTCAGTTTCCCATTTACTCAACACTTGATTTAAATTTATATTTAATTGGTTCAATGCAAACCATGTTATCTGGTAGGTTCTGGTGTAATATGGTATTTCCTGTGCAATTGCTGTAAACACTGTGTTATTGTGAAGTGTAATTAATACAATAACATACAATCCCTGATCTGGTGTGAATCTATATAAAAAAATCCCCTGCAATTCCCAGATGAAAACATGTATACACAGTCAAATGATCAAATTGAACAGATACAGGTCATTGGATTTCCCACATTGGCCAAATCATGTAATTCACCTAAAGCCTTGGATCCACTGAGCATTTTTGGCATCAGCGATGTACTCCCGATGATAAATTAGCTTCGGGAGGCATCACTAATAGGGATATCACTAATTTTCTAATGATTATCGCGAAGCTTAAGCTTCCCCTATACCACCAGGACCATGATGCCTTTCAATGTCTTTTTATTAAATATGCAGTACATTGCGAAGGCAAAAAATCAGTGGGACCAAGGCATAACTGGCCAATTAATTTTTGTCTTCTCCTGAGAGTAAATTAAATCAGACTGTTTTAAAGCATGTGGCTGTTTTTACTAAAGACGTAAAATGTAGTAAACTAAAATGGCCCCTATTTTTTTAGCTATTTTATAGAAATGTAAATGCAGACTGGGGTAAAACTATCATATTCAGTTACAATTGGGCAATAATTTTCATCAATTTTTAAAAATATTATTTACAATTTTGAGAGAGAAACCTGATATAAAATTTAGGGTATGTTGAAAATGGACATATTTAACAATTAAAGGTTTGACTGTAGAGACTCAATGAGTAGTATAGCCTCCACTGGGAGATATTTATTGAAACCCAGCACTGGAAAATCAGTGCTTATCTAGGATATTAACTGTCCACACCTCTCTCAGAAATAGTTACACCATACAGAATATTACGTTATTTGGCTTTTAATCAACTTTGATTTGAATGTGATGTGTTTTTGTATCAATGAATTTCTATTATAGAAATTCCAATTTCCACCTGTTGACACAGATGGCATGAAGAGCGAACTCACTGCTACAGCAGTTAACAGTTCATTGCAAAACATATTGCCAATATCCAATAATATATAATGAATTTCAGTATCAATCTCTAGTAGTTTTGCTCAATAGTTGAAATCAACAATTTAGTCTTGATTGCACAAGTGTAAAAGCATGATTATATGAAGCCATGAACTAGTGCTAGTGGTGATCTAAATAAAGCAACCATTTTGTCTTTTAAAACAGCCAATATGACAAAACATGACAATAACAAACACCCATTTAAAGGCATTTGATGTTATCCTAACCGTGATACAGATCAGTTAGCGGGGAAATTATAACTCTTTAAATACAAATCAGAGAACCCATGAACTACAGACTGCATCAGGGAATATAGTTTTGCAGCAAGTAAAGCAACTAACTTTAACTTCCGACAAAGATGTCCAAAGAAGGATTTGAAAGTCATCGATTTTACCGGAAATCTTTGATGATCCACAATGCATTGCGCACGCTTCGGTAATAATCGACCGTTTCCGTTGAACCTTGATTTTACCGCGTTCGGTTAACTCCGTTTACTTCTGCCGATATTGGTTACGAAAACGGCCATCTTTGATGGAGTGGACAGGTGGTTTTAAAAATGTATAATAATCGACTTTTATTGAGACAAATTGGCTATTTGATAGAGTATTAACATGTTTATTGTCATTTGAAATGTTTTATACACCGAAACTTCGATGAGAAATAGGAAATTATTATGTTTTTCACAGATTGATCATGAGCAGAAATACGAACGAAATTTTGATTTGGACGCCCGAGTAAGAATTCAATTTTACCCCTTCAAATAGAAATACGAAGTTGTTTCATTACCACAAGTATTTTCAAGACGGTCCAAAGATTACAAAAAATAATAGTCCATAAAAATAGCGAGTACAAATAGCTCTAGAAGAATAAAAAACAAACCACATATTTTGTTGCGGGCAGATTTGTCTGTTCGAAAACTCCATTTCGATGACTCGCACAAATCTGAGGTTTAAATTAATATAGTGGACGTATCATACAAAATATTGTAACTTTAACATAAAATACATATATAAGAGTCAGTAAAAGCCCAAATTTGTACAATTTGACGGAGGATTGAACATTAAAACCTCTTATCTAAAACAAATAAAAATCTTCTCTCATCAGAAAAATCCAAGATGGCGGATAGCGTCTTCTTCAATCATGTGACGTAGGTAGATCACGTGAATGATAAACTCGGGTCAGCTAATCAGAAATGCTCTTAGATTGAAGGTACTTTCATATCCAGTGTTTGTACGTCTTTGCTTCCGATACATTTAATTGAAAATATTCTTTTGAAATTCCAGTTACCCTAAACAAAATCATTGATTTCATTGATGCCCGTGTACAAGGTCAAACTATTTATAACCCTTACTCAGTAATCAGACATTCTATAATGTGACAGGGATACCATGGATATGATTCTATAACCACATGGTTAAGTTACTGTTCCCGGGACGTGTTTTATCCAGGACTTTTTATCCATATAAACGAATTAGGTAAACACTCTTCGCTAGGAAGGAACATTAACTCCAGCAATGTGATTGAGTTTGAATATCTGAAATTGACTGAATACAGATGCTAGACTTAGAATAGAACATAAATCACATATCATACCACCATATTCAATCAATTCTGTACGGAATACCCTATGTAAAATAGCAAGTTGAATGATTTAAAATGCGACTTTAATCAATTTTACGCTAAAATTAAGCCTTTTTTCAAGATAAAAAATGTCAAATTCATGGAGTTTGCTGCATATATTTTGTAGAATTTTCAATAAGCATATACAGTAAAATCATTTAATTTCAACGGGATAAAATTTCGAGTTTTGTTGAAAATAACTACTTCGTGGCAATGGAATTTCTAGGTTATCTAATTCACTTAGACATATACTAATATTTGTGGGGATTAAATTTCGTGGTTGAGATTACCCACGAAATTAAATTCCCATGAATATCAATGATCTTACCATAAGCAATCGCATTATAAGTTATACAAGAATTGTCCCAAACAAACGGGAACAACCTAAAACCCTTATAACATGGGAGGTAACTCTGGGTACTGGACTAAATAATCAAAATAAGGATGCATTTATTTTGAATTGTTTTTTTCTGAATATTTTATCATAATTGCCAATGTGTTATTGATAACTGAGACAAAGTTACAAAAGTTCATCCTAGGTCCTCGTCTTTTGGGGGAACACCCTTAAATGTTTGGCGAGAGGTCTTTTAACCAAAGTCCAATTTACAATTTTATACCCATGTGTAGACAATGTCAACACAGATGTGGATGGATGACAACAAAAATTCCACACCATCTTCAACTTAACCACGTCTTTAACCGAAACATGTCGAGTTGAAATTGCTAAACACGTCCATTTAGCGTATAATTTCCCCACGGATTCTTTCTTACTCCTACAAAGATGCGATGACGGAGAATCGTGTAAATGACATCTTCTGCTCTACGTCAGGTCTGATTAGGCAGATTTCTCACAATTTCTGCGTGGAAATATGATTTGGCAAAAAACCCCGTCTAGGGGAATATGAAATTACCCAAAGGTACGCTTGTAGCAATGTGTAGCCAATCACCGAGAATCGACAAATATGGAAATAAGGCGGTAATTATAAGTACAAGTCCTAAACGAATAAATAGCCTCAATTCATTGGGTATTTAAATTCATTGCATACAATAGAAGAATTGTCCCTGCAGGACGCTAGCTCCCAGCGAGTATGAGACTTAAAGTGATCAATCATGATACGTACAAAATAAGATTTTTCTGCATATGGATATCGGGAATATATAAAATTGCAAAAGAGGCTCTAATACATTGATAGAACATTACGACTGGGCTGAGGATATTAATGCACAATTTCAGGATAATAAATTGGACAGTTGCATTTTAGTTATTGGAATATCATTATTGTCTGTGCACATTATATTCCATGCAATTTAATTACAGACGTCTGAGCTAGCTGCAACAACAGTACTATAGGATTATACAATAGGGTAGAAAGAATTGTATTCATCTTTCCCAGGAAGAACATCATATTATACGTCTAGACCAGATAGTTTGTACGTATACTTGACTGACTATATCATCATTAGCTCAAGCAAACCTATCATAAAGACCACCTCGACCCGCAACAAAGACCATTTTTGCTGGTCCGATATGTTGTTTTACAGACAGGTTTGACACTCAAAGTCTGTAGGAGGTCCATCAGAGACTGATATATCTCTGCTGTAGAGAGAATTAAACATGAGGTTTTAACAAGTCTTTTATAATGAACAGACAGACTAATCTGCAGTACACACATCATAAATAGATAATCTCAACCATCTATGTAACCTAACATGCAAACTGTTTCCTTAGAGCTAACAACATATTGCCACAGTGTACATGGTTATATTTGTAGAAAATTTCTAGAAATGCATTCAAATGCATCAATTATTGTTGTGGTGCATGGATAGTTACCATTGACAGTTTGGGTTAGACTATCAATATAATCATTATTCAAGTACACCCAATATTTGATCACACTGTCACATCCAGCTAACACTGTAACCTACACACACTCCTTAAACACTTTTGGACTCTAACTCAATAACCGCTGAATGAAACACATCAATGGAACATTTTGGTTTCTGTCAATGCAACAGTTTAGTTTCTGCCAATGTAACAGTTTAGTTACTGTCAATGCAACATTTCGGCTTTCTGTCAATGCATGGATGGCTTCTGTCAATGCAACCGTTAGCTATCTGGCAATTGAACAGCTAACCTTCTGCCAATGCAACAGTAGGCTTCAATCAATGGAACATTATGAGTTCTGTCAATGGAACAGTTTGATTCCTGTCAATGGAATATATTATTTTCTGTCAATGGAAAAGTTTGGTTTCTGTTAATGCAACAGTTAAGTTTCTGTCAATGTAGTAAGCTTTCTGTCAATGAATGAGTTTGCTTTCTGTCCATGCAACAGTCAGCTTTCAGTCAATGGAACTGTTGGCTTTTTGTCAATGCAGCAATTGGCTTTCTGCCAATGCAGCAATTGGCTTTCTGCCAATGCAACACTGGGATTTCTGTCAATAGAACAGTCAGTCTTCTGTTGATGCAACAGTTTGCTTTCTGTCAATGCAACAGTTTAACTCTTGTCAAAGCAACACTAGGTTTTCTGTCAATGCAACAGTCAAGTTTCTGTCAATGCAACAATTGGCTTTCCTACAATGCAGCAGTCATCATTCTGTCATTGCAACAGTCAAACCTATGTCAATGAAACAATCCGTTTTCTGTCAATGCAACAGTTGGCTTTTTGGCAATGCAACAGTTTGCTTTCTGTCAATGCAACAGTTTAGCTTCAGTCAATGCAATAATTGGTTTTCAGTCAATGCAACAGTCAAGTTTCTGTCAATGCAACAATTGGATTTTTTTAATGCAACAGTCATCTTTCTGTCATTGCAACAGTCAAACCTATGTCAATGAAACAATCCGTTTTCTGTCAATGCAACAGTTGGCTTTTTGGCAATGCAACAGTTTGCTTTCTGTCAATGCAACAGTTAAGTTTCTGTCAATGCAACAATTGGCTTTTTTCAATGCAACCGTCATCTATTTGTCAATGCAACAGTTTGGTTTCTGTCGATGCAACACTTAACCTTCTGCCAATGACAGTTGGCTTTTTGGCAATGCAACAGTTTGCTTTCTGTCAATGCAACAGTTAAGTTTCTGTCAATGCAACAATTGGCTTTTTTAATGCAACAGTCATCTATCTGTCAATGCAACAGTTCGATTTCTGTCAATGCAACAATTGGCTTTTTTCAATGCAAGTGTTAAGTTTCTGTCAATGTATAGTCATATTTTTGTCAATGCAACAGTTGGATTTTTGTCATTGCGGCAATCAGCTTTCTGTCAATGCAACGGTTGAGTTTCTGTCAATGCAACAGTTGGCTCTCTGTCGTTGCAACATTTGGATTTCTGTCAATGCAACAGTTAACATTCTGCCAATATAAAATTTAGGCTTTCTGTCAGTCCAACAGTTGACTTTCTGTCAATGGGACATTCAGGTTTTCTGTCAATGCAACAGTTGGCTTTAAGTGATATACTTTGGAGAAGTGCCCATCCACAATTGAAAAATTTGGTTTAAATAATCAACATGAAATTGGTTATTTAAACATATTTAGTGAGAAATACTTGCAGCAAATTGATACTGATAGCAAATTGATACCATTCTGACAGTAACAGATGTTACAATGATTTATAGACAACTAAGCCAATGGTGCAATGTAAGTCTCGATATTTTCATCAATAATGAATTAATGCACATATTTAGTCCATTATCTTTCTTCTCTTTGTACACTTTTACATTTTTTCATTTGTTTAAATTCCATACCATTTTTCTTTAAAAACGTTTTACTCTTTAAATGTTACTTACTTGTTTTTACAAAACTTAAAAGTACTTAGATGGCAAAGACAAGAAAGATATAGATCCGGTAGGGAACATTATCTAGGAACTTGTTCATTTTAACAACTAATAAAATTATCCAATTACCATATAAAAGATTACAATAATTATGTGAATACCAGGTGGCTGAATATTTTAATAAGAAATAAAATGCGGATTCACTCATAAATCATTGATTGCCATAAAAATGCTATCAATAAAAGTTGCAATAAATGACTATAATGCATTGTGGGACAACCAGTAAGTTAGGCCACATTTTTATTGTACATTTACAAAATTGACGTTGTGCTATCTGGAGAATTGGGAATTTAGAGACATGGCCCTCTGGGATACACACAATGACAGATGATTGACTTTGTTCCTCTTGCCATTTCTGAATACGGAAAAATTTCAAACAACTGTTGCAATCCGGTAAAACTAAAGATAAAAACATCATGGCCTAACACACCAAACCAATAAAATCCATGTAAATTTATAATCCTATCACTATAACATGATCAAAACATATCAATACAGCATTGATCCTGGTTATAATTAACAAAGGAACATTGTTCCGTTGATTAAAATCTTTTACCGAAAATAATCATGTGCATCCATTTACATTCGAATAAATGTTCAGGCTATAAAATTGATTGAGCATGAAACAAACTATAAAAGCATTTTAATCAAGCGTCTGCTGCAAGTGACTGCAGTATCTAGGAACAGTGGATTTAAATCAACAACATTCTTCATTGTAGACTTATCTCTTGTTTGAAAGCAATGACTGATAAGCTTCACTTAAGGGTTTTCACAATTTATTGTTCTGCATGTGACAAGAAAATTACCAAAAAAAATTATTGACAATTAAGTGACAATGAAACAAATTGCAGGAGTTCAAAGAATTTTTCAATTAGTTATAGTTTTATTCACTGATACCCGGAACTTGTTTGTAAAGCATGTTTTCTAATTAAAATTGTACTATTATCATAATGGTCCATATTATTCACACCTCCTTGATATTTGAAATATTAATATCAGTAAAAGACACATAGTTGACATAACCACAGCCAAAGTAAATACGAATTTCACTTAACATTATTTTCTCATACCATAGTGGCAATGGATAACATCAGTTGTGAGGTGTCAAGAGTGATATATATAAGTTTGATAAGTTTGACCTTAAATAAACTAATAATATTTTCATTTTAATTGCCTCATTACAAACTCCAAAAAAAATTGGTATACAGAGTTTTGTAGACATTTCTTTAGATATTTGCTATCTTTATGTTACCAGTAGTTGTAACATTCATAAATTCATAGATACAAGGTGTTACTTAAATATTTGTAAAGAACATTTTCCTACAAAACTGCCCCCATAGAGTCTACGTAGAATTCGCAAAGTGCTAAATTTACATTACACTTTAATTGTAAGAAAACATAATATTTAAGGTCTAAAATGTGATATTTATTTGTTGTATACATCATTCTTAGACAAAAATAGTTACATTTTTCCTATTTATTTTTTTCAGGGGGGGGGGGGGGTTCTTTTATTCAAATTTGTTCATCTATGAAAATTTGCAAGAAGAATCTATTGGGTCTTATTTCCTTAGTGAAAATTTTACAAAACATCCTATCTTAGAAAAATATTCATCAGGATTTATTTGTAAAAATTTTGAATTTTATTATCTGGTAAATTTACAGAATACGTTAATTAAATATAATGGATTGGATTTCCTAATTTAACTATGTTTGCAACAGAGGACGAAAAATGTGCAACCAGACAAGGGCTCGAACTCGGGACCCTTGGTGCTTACAGGGATAATGATCTATCTACTGAGCTAGCCGGCTGCTTACACGAGTTTCTCCCTAGTTATTAAATCCTATACACCAGCTATACATTTTGAAGGAGTCTGTCTAGCTGTTATAAGTAATGAGGATCAATGACTATGGCTCCAGCACTTGCCACTCATATGGAGCACAATTTGCCTTTGAAATTATGAGTATGTTTAAATTGCAGAAGATTTAAAATTATTTCCTTAAAGCTGCCATGCGGGTACCTAAAATCAATGGTGAATATTTCCGTGGTAATGATATTATATCATTTTTATAAAACATAAGTGCTCACAAACAGCGACCAATACACAGTTGATAAACTATTTGTGTTTACAATATTCAAAACATGACAGGAGGCAGACTGTTAGTTGATTCCAGGATAGGACTGCGATTTAATTATATGTATAATTCATATTGATATGTCTCAATAGATAATTCCAGGATAGGGCTGCGATTTAATTTTATGTATAATTCCTATTGATATGTCTCAATCATTGGTAACATTGGCTCATCTGACGCTTGTATCTGACAACTGTATCATAGAAAATCATTGTTTATCTACTTTGGGGCACCAGAAAATTGACTTTACTTTTGACAGTTTGGGAGATAGGAGGTGTTGTAATGGAGGATGGTGTTGTTGGGTTAATCTCCGGAGAATCGTCTCATGAGACTTATACAAACTGTGTTACTCCAGAGAATCGTCTCACAATACTTATACAAACTGTGTTACGTGGATGACAAATTTGTCTTTATTCCTCCCCTGAGAATGATTACCAAATGTTACTTTGGGTACCATGGTTACAGAAGGTTTTACCGACCAATGGCTTCTGTTACAGACTTTTAAAATGTCCTATCTGTACCTAGAAAAACCTAACTTTGAGTTATATTGAACCTTTAATTATGTAACCATCTATAGAAGAAGTAGAATTCAAGATCTTTCAGAATATAATTACAAACAACAAAAGATGTTTGTAAAACATGATTGTATGCCCCCATGACAGCCAAATAGTAGGAAATAGTTAAGGTCATACTCAGTGACCGTGAGGTTTGACCTACTGACCTCAGAATCAAAAGGGGTCATCAACTGTTGCTGGCCAACAACCATGTATAGTTCAAGATCCTAGGGCAAAGCGTTCTTGATTTAATGAATGGAAACCAACTGGTCTACAAAAATAGTTACGGTCACAGTGACATTGACCTTTGACCTACTGACCTCAAAATCAATATGGGTCATTTGCTG
The DNA here is from genome assembly GCA_963678985.1 of Spisula subtruncata. Lineage (NCBI taxonomy): Eukaryota > Metazoa > Mollusca > Bivalvia > Venerida > Mactridae > Spisula > Spisula subtruncata. The sequence goes on along the minus strand of OY787673.1, from coordinate 8,668,729 downwards.
TTGCTGGCCAACATCCATGTCAACCTTATACAGCACCAGTGAGTTACAGCACATGGTTAGTCAGTTAATCAATTATAATCAATTACAGCCGAAACCAATTAGAATACAGGTGCTTGTTAAAACTGTTAAACCAATTCCTCCACCACATTCAGACTTCAGGCAGTCTACATGAAAATAGCATCAACTACCTTTCTGACACAACATGTATATTTGAGAAATGAAAGGGAAAACTCACGGACTCAAACGTGTCAAATTGAAACATAAAGTTGCCTGGTGCAATTACAACAGTACAGACTGAGGCTGAGAGACTAATGTTCAACATGGCAAACCATTCACTCACACTGAACAATCTGTCCGTACCAAGGCATAATCCTCTCAACCACTGTTTTATTTTTACGCTTTGATTTCTTTTTCTGAGAAAAATGTGCAGAGTACCACATATACCAGTATGTTCATTATAGACAGACACACTCTGCCAGTTTCAATCCTGCACATAGCTTCACTACCACTCAGAGATTATTGGCAAAGATAATTAATCATCTGCTTAACTTACATATTGCATAATTCAAAGCGAAGCATACTGTCAAATTAGTCAGTTTTGAGAGTTATACAATTTCAAGGGTTTCAGGTTTTAACAAAATGGAAATTTTATTCAGTAGATAAATATCCATATGTAAACATTTAATTGATAGTTTAGGAAAAAGATGATCTACAGTAACATGCAATTTAACCAGACAACAACAACCCCTGAATACCAATCAAGTGATGACAATAGCTCTATCACATTTTCTGTCCAGGAGTGGTATTCAGTATTGATATTTTTAATTGGAGAATAAGGACAGCCAATCATATCGTCTGTCACTGACCAAGAGTTTAATATGTTGTGATCTGATAGGTTTTTCTTATCCTTAAGTTAAGTAAGATCAATATTGAATACCACTCCTGATTGTAAACTGAGATAATTATCGAAGTGGTCATTTACACGTATATATCTATTGTTCTGGCTGATCAAATGGACACCTACCATCGAATTACACACCAGACTGATTGGACAAAATGATAGCAGCACCTCTATTTTAGCTAAAAGGTTGCACTGATTGGACGTAAACATACACTCCATTAAACATAACCTGTCTGATTGGTCAGTCTATACAGCAGTGATGTAACATAATTGACCACTGCGCTGACCACTAGACTATGATCATCATTTAATTGACTGAGAAGCTGAAGACATTATTACACTCCCACTAGAATACGTTACAATGGACCCTAATGAAGCTGATTTAATAAGAGATGTTTGAAAAACATGTAAGCTCACAGACCGATGATAGTCAACTCAGATCATTTCTCAGTTGATAGAATTAAACCAAATTTTAGCATATGTGCATTTAAGATGAGGTAAAATGACGATATACCAATTTAACAAGAAATGTTTTTAAAAACAATTTTGTATGCCCAAATGCATTGCAGCATAGCAGCTCAATTGTCGGAAATGGTAAAGTTCACAGTGACCTTGACCTACTGACCTCAATATCAATAAGGTCAGCTGCTGCTGACCAACCTCCAAGTAAAATTTGAAGATTCTAGCTAGGAAAAGCTTTCTTGAGTTGGTGAAAAGAAACCATTAAATTTTGTCTACCTGCAAACCGACCTTGTTACATACAGACCAATATGTGCAAAGCAATATACCCCTCACCAAAGATGGGGTCATAATAACAATTATGGAAATTGAAAATCTCAAAGGAATAATGTCAACTGTATGCCTAAAAACCAGGCACAGATAACCCCAAAAATCTATGCAAACTTAGACAACTGCCAATCTTGTATCGTTAGGTTGTATGATAGACAACAGGAACACTGATATATGCATGCCGTTGACATTTCATAGAATTTCAGACAATTAACAGATCAACTTGTACAAAAACAACATTTCATGAACTACATGGTTAATGTATTTATTTCCCATAAGTTTGGCTGGTTTGAATATTAATTGTTAAGGGACATCATGCATTTGAGTATCTAGTAGGTTTTGATTGTTTTCAGTAATTCAACAAAGAATTAGAATGGTCAAATTGGAGAAACAAGTCAATGACCTTACCACGACCATTGACGGTTAGCAGGATTTGAATGATAATCTACACCAGGATGTTCAAACCATGAAACCCGTTGAAGTTGAGAGAGATCAAGAAATTATGCGTCTAAAAAGTCGTTTGGAATATTCCGAAAAAAGAACGAAATCACGTTTTGAAGATTTAGAAAAAGGAATTAATAGTGGCATCGAAGATTTTACGGAAGGAGTGAACATAAGTGATATGCCAGGAAAACTAAGCGAAGCAGACAGTGGAAACATTCCAAACACGATTTAAGACTCTGCCTTAATTATCAACCCTGAAGCTCCGGTATCTGAAATCCAAACGTCAGAAATAAGCCAACGACAAACCCCGAGGGTAATGGACAACACACTGGATGAGATGGGTCCTAATTATGCTATAGTTCCGTCTGTGAGAAATGTTGATCATTCAGGAGGCCATGTAAGGGAAGCCGAAGGTAATGTTGCATTCCATGCGATATTAAGTCATCAGAAGAAAGATCATTTAGGCACAAGCGAAACAATAAAGTTTGATACTGTATTTCTAAACAATGGAAATGTATACCACAATCACCTTGGTGTGTTTATTGCTACTAAAGCTGGAATATACTTGTTTTCAACTTCAATCACCGCTTCCTTGGTACACCAGTATATGGTATATCTCGTAAAAAATGGGCATAAGCTTGTAGCTTTAACTGGAACATCTACAGATTGGTCGGGATTGGATCAAGGCTCTGTTACCATAGTAACTGAATTGAATGTTGGATACCAGGTTCGGGTACTACACGCTGATCCAGCTGATGAAAGTATCCAGATCGGGAAATAACTACCGGTACTCAAGTTTTGCTGGAGTTCTCCTAATACCAATGTAGCCAATATATTAGTCCACTGCAGATTTAGAACCATGCTACCTGTATCTTCAATACATTCTAGCCTTAATTGTCGATAACAGAACTAATAAATCGACCAACAAAGACAGGTGTCATGTATACAATTTTTATTGCATTTATAAATACCATATGAAGGAAAAATACATAATGTATTTGTATCATTTTTAAATGCTGACAAAATAACATGAAATACAATTATCACAAGATACCATTCATACAGATAAACAAATAATTACATTGTATGTACAAACAAATAACTACATTGTTTGCACAAACAAATAACTACATTGTATGTACAAACAAATAATTACATTGTATGTACAAACAAATAACTACATTGTGTGTACAAGATGGCATAGATATGACTTTTCTTCTTCGAGTCATTTTGAATGAGCAGACAGGCGTGGCAAATCACCCAAACTCTCCTGTTTAAGTTTGCTCACACAAAATGTTATATGTTCAACAAAATAAATAGATTTAACATGCCACCCCTATGATGGAATATGATCCACATAGAAAATCAATGCTTTCAACCAGCCAATATTCAAATAACACATTTCTAGATTAGCATCCACATTCTGTCATTTATTCAAATTCCCCAACAGTTTTCTTGTTGTTTTAAGATCTAACACAGAACAGAAGTGAAATACCTCGTACATATCTTATGTTCAGAGACTACATGTATCTGATGGTGCTGATCGGAAATAGCAGAAATATTATAAAAATAAAAACTTTGTTATACAAGCTGAATAGATATGTCCCAGTGATCTTCAATACATGCTATGCATACATGTCACTTTACTTTGCTACATCTATAAATCCTTCACAATTCAGTATTGTCCCACAACAAGGCAAATTATGCAATTCTCAAGAAGTCTTTACTACCATCTATTTGGCGTGTACTATACTTTGCTTTACTGTAATAAAAAAATGTGAAAAAATTATTTTCAACGTAAAGTAAAGTAACAATAGATTTCAAAATTTATCCTGACAAGTGAGCTTATTCGTTTTGGAGGAGGATTTGAAGAACATTTTTTTAAATAATGATATATTTTTATAATGCATATGTAATTGAATATATAACGGCACTAAGACAAGAAGCAATATATGCATGTATTTATATTTACATATAACACATTATCAGGTATAGTAACCATAGCAACCATGGTGAAATGTATGTACATATATATTTTAATAAAGAACAGTTTGATTTCAATATCATCACAGATATACATAAGATCATTAACTATGATATATCGCATTAAAATCAGATCCTAAAATTTGCTCCATTCCTTAGCGCTGTTAGTTATATCAGCCGACACTAAAAAAGATGTCACGTTCAAATGACCATTCTAGTGCATGTTGAATTGTTGATATAGAAAGCTCACTGAACACTACAGCAGGATTCTCATCACTTTCAGATTTGCAAAGTAGCATTGTGATTGGATGATGTAAATTCACATTGACATGACCCCATGCAGAGTGTGGTCAGACAATATTACAGTGTAAAGTAGAGGAGCTAATATGGGTCTGATTTAAATGAGATTGCTGAAATAGTAATCAGTATACATGTAGTTATAGGGTTTTATGAAAACCAAACCACCTGGACTGTAAAGTACAACTGTATCCTAAATGAACAAAGAAAACTTTTGTTATTCAAATACAATGCGAGAGTAATTACCCTTTATGTAATGTCCATGTCCTATAAAGCAACAAAGGCCAATTAACTCTGTAAAAGAATTCATTGCCAAACTAATTACAGACCAGTCTATATTATTTGAGGTATTGGGATATTTTTGGAATACAGTCTTATTTATTTGGTAAGGCTCCTGAATAGATGTCTGAAATAGAAAATGAAAAGATGAACAATAAGCACACACATACTGTATACAGCATTTTCAGAACAACTTGGCAGAAGACTTTCTGATAGTTTATGTATAATTATAAATATCTCAAACTATTTCAGCACCAAATACATAAGTCTTTGTTCCTTTGCTGGCTAAATCGTTTAATATGCTTAGCTCCACCTTATTATTCAAATAAATTGTCAAAATCATACGGCCGGCTTTCACAGATCTGGGCGGGATCTCCTTGAGAGTTGACAGCTCCTCTAGATTTTTTAGCGAAACCACTACCGCAAATGTCAACAGGACTTGCAGCTCAATGTGGACGGACCTTTTCATAATGGAACTGTGAACCTTTGGAAACATAAAGTCTACCATCTGACAGCATGTATGTCTGCTTCATATGAACGTCAGAACTTAATTTCGTACTGTCACTGTCGAAATCATCGATTGCTTGAAATGTTAATCTTTTTTGAAAACGAAATTGTTCTAAACCGAATTCATAGAATTCATGCTCCATTTTCCAGATTGATGATTCTTGTATTTTTGCCACTGATTCTTTACTCGGTTGATCTTTCTTGTTTATTTGGGGAAGAAACAAAACAATCAGGATTAGAAACCATGTGATCATCAGATGGGTTAATTAGTCAACATGTTTGGTTTGGGTCATAGTATTTGTTTAGTAAGGAAAACACTAGGTACCAGTGGGTTGTTTTATCAACCTCATTTTCAGTTACTGATGGAATCACCAATTCCAAATTATTATATTTATATACTTCTGAGTAAGTAGCTTATTGTCCCCTGAGTAACAAATAAGAATAAACTTGATTATCTTTGTGAAGAAAAATTTGAACGACCTTCATCAACTCTAAGTACATTTATCATACACTTCATGACATACAAATTATTGCAATTTCATGTATGGAAAATATATCATATTGTCTATCAAATAATGCTGACAGGAATAAAATATTGGTCTGGTAAAATATCAGACCAGTTTCACATTATGTTATACTGGCACATCTAAAAATGTTTGTTTTTTGTTTTCAGACAAAAGCTGTCCGTCAAATTATAGCCATCAATATGATGAAATATGCTAGTGAAGAATAATGTGTTTGATGTATGGTCGGTTTAACCCGGCACAAAGTCAAATCTTGATTATCATATAAAAGTTTCTTAAGTTACCGTTCAGATATAAATCCATGGCTCCTTTGAAGAATCGAGGTAAAACAACTTCCATCATAGCAATAAAGTCCCCTAACTCTTCCGTTACTCAAACCAGTAAATAATTATTGACCAGGTTAAATTTGGCTTGTTCTAATGCCCATCTACTGCCAGGTTGTCTGAAAGCAAATATACAAATACATGTGTACATGTACCCACTTAAGGTACTGTACAGTATAATCATAGCTATTTGTGGTGGATTGAATTAGCCAACAAATTGCACATATCATCTTGACCACAAATTCAGCACCACATTTAACTGAAATTTGAATCAATGACAAGGGGTTGACTACTAACATAAAGGTAGAACATATTAACATTATAATCAGTAATGGGAGTAAATGATCCTTACTTTATTATAAGGTAGGATTAAGCCTATAATGACATCAACTTGTATCCACAAATCAATCTTTGTTTTAAAACGAAACATATGAATAATTCTAAAAAAATTATCTGAACAAAAGTTTTTTGCAAGTAATTCAGCTTCGACAGGACAAAATCTCTATATCCTCTAAATGATGAACTCAAATTCTCCAACAAATTAATGAAACAAAATCTGAAAGACCATCAACATGGGATTCTGGCTCGGATAATTCCCAAAATGTAGCGACCGGATTAAAGTAATCAATAACACAAGTTTCAACCTTCTTTCGCAAACTCTTCACTCTAGTCATTGAATACAAACCAATACAAAAGGTTCCTTAGTTGCTATGGTTACCATTTGTTATTTTGGTTACATCTGAAGATTCATTTATTGTCAGGACAAGTCTATTTGTTATTCCTGGCGCACCCTGACCTAATTGGTTGTGGTATTTATCAACGCATTTATAAACAAAGTCTAGATCTAGAGTCTCACAATGATTATATTCTATTTGTCAAATCTATCGAACATGAATGGGAGCCCAAAATGATGCATAGTTTATTCTCAGCAAATTGATACTACTGCATGGTTCGCATAGGTCTTGAAAAGGACTTGAATTTGATGCCTAGTACTTGAAAAGTACTTAAATTTGAAACTGCCAAAACGTCCTTCAAAAATATAACTAAATCTTTGGTTAATTGGCATAGTATGAGTATACTGCTATAAAAAAACAGACAAAAAGTACAATCAGTTATAAAAAAATTACCTGAGGATCTATCAAAATCTATGCACAACCGTATGGACTCATCTTTTTTCTGAACTGATACAACAGGGTACATGTATAACCATTGTGACACTTCTGATTTCTCTAGCCTCTATCATTATTTCATTGAATATGAAGACTGTTATTGCAAGTTTTTGAACAATCCTTGAAAAGTACTTGAATTTCTTTTGAAGATTTGTATGAAAAATGTACTGGTAACATGTTAGTTGGCAGCACAACAGGAGAAATGTAATACTAAGTGTAGGAACAACCTTCCGCTATTTGTTGTGTATTTACAGTAGATGATATCAATTTGTACTTATTAAATGAACAAATATGCACAGGCTAACATCAAGAATCAGGCTAAACATCGAATGTTCTCTTCAGCAAGCTTAACTAGAGCATTTAAAATAGAAAATCAACACATCACTAAGAAGCAGCCTGTAACAATGAAAGACCAAAATATGGGAGAAAACAGGAAAATAAACAAAGCAACTTAAAGCAATCCACAAGCAGAGAGAAGATTTTGTTGTATGGGTGGTATAGATTAATCATACACTGTATATCTCTCTACAATACACAGTGTTTGTTTAGTTGGTCTATGTTGTTCTATGAGGAATCCTCACATATCACTGGCTTAGAATCAGATCTTATAAGACTAATACAAATTTAAAATCAGCATTACAAGGCGCTTCTTACGAGACTATTTTAATGAAAATCAGAATGTGTCATGTTGACCAAACTGTAGTTGAGTAACTGACAGTTTTTTTCTGGTTTTCTCAAAATATCGATGTTGTACATACGACCTTCTCATTCTAAGCCAGTAATATGTCCAGTGTACAGATATAAGTGTACACAATATGACTCAGGAATCAGGAAATCAAATACCTTTATACAGTATATTTGTTTCTGCAGCAGACGGTCATTCTTATTATTCACATAATATTATATCAGTTGTTATATACAGTCTCTCATATCATAAGACGTATGAGAATATTCTATTTCATTAACCATACTCTCTGTCCGTCTTTCAGATTTTACACCAAAAATTGTACTATGATTTGAAAAGGATTATGTCCACAGAAGAAGTCATTTTCACACCCCAAAAGTAAAGAATGTGATTAACTAATTTACTAGATATATGATATTGTATCTATGTTCCGTTAATGCGAACCCTTTGCGGGGATGTAGACATTATATTTACCTGCATCTATAGGAATGTCCACAGAAGAAGGGTATCTGAAGCCACAAGTTGACTGGATCACAATCTTTATGATTCTTTGCTACACAATCATCAAATGTCTGAAATCATAACATAGTCAGACTGAATATTCTAAGGGAGACTACCTTGCAATAAAAACAAAGGGAGGTTATTGAATCATTTCTAAGCATTTGAGGCATAATACAAGCTAAATGTATCCAAAAATAACAACATGCTCATGTTAATTGAATTAACACAAAACAAGTGTTTCTATACGGTACCTACAGGCAACACAGTAAATCTGTTTTAAAGCAAATAAAAACTTCCCGGTAGGTATTTTCAGAAACAGAAAAAGAGATAATAAAGGTATAATTCCAGAGTTGGTTGCCAATGCATTTAAAGTGGAATTAAGTCTTCTGTATTACTGAACACTTATACCTTTCATGTGCCGATCCCGAGAAGGACCGGAGACCACATCATACCAAAGATGAAATAAGAATAGTACTAATACCGTATTCGACCAAATAAAAGCCCCCGCTTTTGGAGAAAATAAGTCTTTTGTTTTTATGAAAAAAAACATACTTATGGATGTTTTATGATGGTTACCAATATTTTGTTATTGCTTCATCAATAACATACACATTTATTATGATTTTTTTACCATTTTTTAATATTATTTTTTGAAAATTAAGACACGGAATTATTGTTCATGGGGTGTTTATTTGGGTGCATACTGGAATTCCCTCGCTACGCCCGAAGCATGAAAGAGAAAGTGGGTTTCGAGAGTGATTAATACAAGTTGTGATTATTCCAAATACAGCTACAAACCATTTTGTAGTGAAACCTTTTTCCATTGTACATGTTTTAAACTGCACCATACATCAGGATTAGTTACAATAGCTACAGGGCCAACCAGTATCTGATTCTGCATCAACTACTACAGGGTACAACTGATTCCATATGATATATATTGTTAGAGAATATTTCACCCAAGGCCAAAACAAGAACATTTGATGACTTATCAGTATTTGCTTTTGTTTTCGTTATGTTTTTCAAGAATATTTATTACAAGTAGTGTTTTTGTTCTATATACATGTATGATTTGAGACTACTCTGACTTCATAAGGCTCTTTTGCAAGTGACTGAAAACTTATTTACATGTACAAAGGAAACTGGAAGGTTTATATATAAATATGTGTCACCAAGAGCATAACTATTACATATGATAATGAATATACCTGTGAACTATGGAAATATTCAATATTGTGTACCTAAACTTTGATTAGGTTTACACCTGTGTGACTGCCATAGCTACAAAATGTAACCTTATTTTCAGAAAAGTTTAAAGCCTAGGTCCCCCTGATCATTTTTTGCCTGGCGATGTACTCGCCAATTCAAATAAATTAGCTTCGGGAACAGAAAATTACAGAGTTCCTAATGACTACCACGCGCGAAGTATCACCTAGATCAGGAGAACCCTTTTCCCGATGTCTGCCGAAGCCCATGTATTAAAGCGGGAGTACATCGCCGAGGCAAAAATGCTCAGTGGGACCTAGACATTACTAATAAGCATTCTGCTTCACGAGTCAAGATGATTTGTTGACATGTTAACTGTTGTGTAATCAAAAAGGGATATGTTCTTCTTTATATACATGCACTTGGAACTATGTAAAACATGCACTTGATGCAGTATGAACTACTCTCACTAACTGTAATTATCTGCATGTTCTGCCATCTTAGAAATTATCAAAATCATAATTATTGAACCAAGAACAAACATTGGAAATATTAGAAATGCAGAAAAGACAAGTTTTTTACATAATTTACATAACATTATCAATGAATCCTGTGTTATTTGGTATAACAGTATTAGGTTCACTTAGTATGAAGACTTCAAGGCTCCACAATTCTGGAGAAATTTCCTCCAATTAATGCACGATTTATTGCCACTAATTAGTCACATTTTAAGAAAATTTAATTCTAATTTAAAGAGACACCAAGTGTGAATATTTCCTTCTACAGCAAAATTTTGGTTCAAACAAATTGAAGATTATGGGCGTTTTACTTTTCCATGAGCTTTCCAATAAAATGCTGTAATTGGTAATTATTACATTATCAAGTCAAGGCTCTTTGATGGTGTTAGATATTTGCAAGATGTATTCCAGATACCCTTATGTCCCCTGATGACCTGACCTTTGACCTAGTAACCTCAAAACAGGTGAAAGTTGTAGGTCTTGAAGAAATGCATGCACGCATGAAGTTTGAAGATCCTATGCCAAAGCGTTTTCATGGTATAAGCAAGGTTAAAGTTTCTGGACAGACAGACAAATATAAAGTGCTATAATTCTCTTACACTGGAGGGAAAAGGGAGTAGAAAATACAAGATATAGCTAAAATGACTGGTATACATTTCAATAAACATTAAAGGGGCGATAACAGTGTAAAAACTTGCCATTTGGTTGCACATCTTTCTACGTTTGAGGTACGGTCTAAAGTTGTCTCCATATCTCGCAAAGTAATAATAGGAGAGCAGTCTATCTAGTGGTTTCCTGATGATATTGATGAATGCACTGTATCCATTAAGAACTATTCTCTGCGCCTAGCTGTTGCGTATAGACCACCACCAACTAGTAAAAATGGCCTAAAAACTAGTACTTTCCTGGAAAATGAATGGCCATCCTTTCTGGCCAAACTTGTAGCATCAGAAAGTAACATCATAGTTGTTGGGGATTTGAACATCCACATTGACAACCTAATGAATTTAGACACTGTAAAGTTCACAAGTATTCTTGAATCTTGTGGCATGCGACAGCACGTTACTGGGGCAACCCACGTGGCTGGCCACACATTGGATGTGGTAATCACAAGAGACACTGACACTTCTGTCTCACATGTAGAAATATCTGATCCTGGTCTACCCGACAGCAGTGGAAAAACCTCTCGTGATCATTTTGCAGTAGTTTTTAAAGCTTGCGCTGCTAAACCTGCACCTATAAGAAAAACAGTGAATCTAAAAAAGTTAAAATGTATTGACATTAATGAATTCAAAACAGACATCAAATCCTCAGATATTTTGGAAAGTGGACTGCATATATCAGACATTGATGAACTAGTTGAGGTATATACCCATGGGCTTTCATCACTAATTGACAAACATGCGCCCCTAAAATCCAAAACCATAGTATTAAGACCCTCAAGTCCGTGGTACACTGAAGATCTACATGACGCTAAACATCTGAGACGAAAATTTGAGCGAAAATGGCGAAAATCTAAATTGACAATAGATCATGAAATATATAGGAATCAATGTTCGGTAGTCAACAAAATGTTGAAACAATCCAAAGTATCCTATTACACAGATAAGGTAGATGCCTGTGGTCGTGATCAGAAAGGGTTATTCAAGATAACTAAACATCTGATGGGTGAAGAAAAAGAAGTTGTGATACCAACTGGTAAACCTGCTAAAATGCTTGCACAGGACTTCAGTGACTTCTTCATTAACAAAATTGAAGCAATACGTACCGAAATAGCCACCAGTATTCAGTCAAACCAACAAAACGACAGTGTTGAATTCGAAACTCCTTTCGAAGAAGAGCAACTGTCCGAATTTTCTCCAACATCAGAGGATGAAATCCGAAAACTGATAAATAAATCACCTAGTAAATCATGTGAACTTGATCCTATACCAACATGGCTGTTGAAGGATTGCTTGAATGAACTACTACCACTATTAACAAGAATATTCAATGCATCACTCAAAAGTGCTTATGTACCCAATGCTTTTAAAAGCTCCAGAATAAGACCACTGATAAAGAAGCCAGGCCTTGATCAAAATGTACTGAAAAATTATAGACCTGTGTCAAACTTACCCTTCATTTCCAAAGTTCTTGAGAAGGTAGTCGATGCTCGACTGGAAGAGCATTTAGCACTACATGGTCTCCACGAAGAACGTCAGTCAGCATACAGAAAATTTCACTCTACTGAAACGGCTCTTCTTCGTGTGCAAAATGACATCCTTTGCTCTCTAGATCAGAATAAAGCTACGGTCCTTGTAATGCTGGATTTGTCTGCACCATTTGACACCATTGATCACAACACTCTACTAGGCAGACTTAAAAATCATTTCGGTATAACAGGCAAGCCATTAGAGTGGATGAAATCCTATTTGTGTGACCGCTACCAGACTGTCTGTATAGATGGAGAGCTTTCAAAACCTGTACTTATGAACTACAGCGTACCACAGGGATCTGTGCTTGGTCCAAAGAACTACATCATGTACACAAAACCAGTCGGTGCAATCTGTAGAAAACATCAATTGCAACATCATTTCTATGCTGATGACTCACACTTATATATGGCGTTCAAACCAAAAGATTGTGTCTCGCGGGATGAAACTCTGCAAAGAATTGAAGCTTGTCTGAAGGATATCTTGCACTGGATGAAAGATAATTTGCTGAAACTAAATGCTAACAAAACAGAGGTAATCCTGTTTGTACCAAAACGGAATGCCAGCACAGCTGAGAATCTCACAGTGACAGTTGGCGACGCTGTAATCAAACCATCATCGATGGTGAGAAACCTTGGTGCAATGTTGGATTCACATTTGGACATGGATAAACATGTAAACTCTGTTTCAAGGTCGTGTTTCATGCAGATCCGACAAATAGGTCAAATCAGACAATATTTGACTGTTAATGCAACAAAATCCCTGATTAATTCTTTAGTAACATCGAGACTAGATTACTGCAATTCATTATTATGTGGCACCCCGAAAATCATTCTGAATAAACTACAAATTATTAAAAATACAGCTGCCCGCCTCATCACACGGACACCGCGTTACAATCACATCACTCCTGTACTAAAGGATCTTCACTGGCTGCCTGTACAGTACAGAGTAGAGTACAAGGTTTTGACTCATGTTTTCAAAGCACTACATAGAAAATCGCCTGGCTACATCAGAAGTATGTTGGAAGTATATACTCCACAAAGACAGCTAAGGTCTCAAAATGATTCTGTTCTTCTAGTTGTGCCAAGGACGAGGACTGTGACCTACGGTGACCGATGTTTCACAGCTGCTGCACCGAAACTCTGGAATGCACTTCCAACAGCGCTCAGAGACAGTAAAACACTCCCGTCCTTCAAGAAAGCCCTGAAAACGCATTATTTTACTATAGCTTATTCATGCTGAAGTTCATGGTTAAGTAGACGCCCGTCTACTGGGTTAAGTAGAGCCCCGTTTCAAAGTGTGGTAAGGTCTAGAAGAAAGTATGTTATTTCTTCGACCTTTATTGTAAGGTCTAGAAGAAAGTATGTTATTTCTTCGACCTTTATGGTAAGGTCTTGAAGAAAGTATGTTATTTCTTCGACCTTTGTAACTCATATGATGATAGTAACTTTATGTCATCTGTGAGTCATCCCCCTTTTAAAGGAAGTATCACTATTCCTTTAAGGGTTAAGGACATGTGGTAATGGTACTTGACGTTATCCTTGTCCTAGTTGAGGTTTACATTCAGTTAATACCCCTACAGATAATCAAATCGTTGTACACCACTATCTTATTGTAGCAAAGTATTTCTATATACCATGTCTCCTAAGTTTAATATTGCATTTCGTTTCGGCAATATGATACGATATGATGGGAGACTAAATAGCGTTGAAAAAAAATGTTTTTGTATATTTTATGTACATTGTATATTGTTTTAAATATGTATTAGTCGGGACTGTACAGCACTTTTGAACGTGTGTATACATGAAAAAAGGGCTATATAAATATGGTATAATAATAATAATAATGAAGACTGGTCGCCTGTCATTGTATCCCAGTCTGAAAATATACAAAATACAGATGTGAACCAGTCTGAAACCGATTAAACTATGAATACAGTCTTAAGTGAGTGGTCATGCCGTCTGTATTCCCCTGCCATATTGGTCTATGAAACCAAACTTCAAAAGCCGAGACCAAACATTTGTTTGATATGTACAAGGAATCCTAGCTCTTTCTGAACATGCCCTGGTGTAGAGCACTGATTGGTGAGACAACCTCTGTGGTAGCAACCTCTTCATCTCTATAGTTTGATGGGAAACAATGACATACATGACTTATTGACTTGGTTGATATTTTAATCTGGGACCATTTCATCGAAAGTCATGACTCAACTACCCATAGTCTTAGAAATCACTGGTTTCACTGCAGAATCAATCACTTCCTAACCCATTTTTTCATTTTTTATCAAAATCATGATGTTTCACAACAGATTGTTAGTTGACAGCTTTAAGCAGGTGTGCTGTTGGTACATGTACTTTTAAACCCACACTAGCATAATCTACAAAACATTGAAATCGCCTTGAAAGTCACCATAACTACAGAGAATATCGCGGCTTTATTGCTGCCATAGCAACAGTAAGTTCTATTCAGTCATATATATCGTCTACATCATATGGCCATAATAGAATACAATCTGTGACATTAAAAATCTAGATTTAAATGTTGAAAGGTTTAAATAATTACATACAACTGTCTGGAATAAACTGTTTATGAAGACATGTAGAGACGATATTTTAATATACAAAGTATTTATTTTAACCAAGGGAAAGTAAAAATCAAAGTAGTTTTTCAGGAGGGAAATAACCATGGATGAAAGTTTCCTTGTGGTTTTTTTTTCATACAGTTTTTTTAAAATTAAATTGAAATTAATACTAATCTAAAAAATGGGCTCAGTGCAAAACTATGGTACAATTCCTCTATAAATTGATGTAGTTTTGCATCAAGCCTTCAACATGAAATATAATTTGAGTTTCCGGCCAAATTGGTTTATCAATACTTAATGGTGTAGTAAATTTTCTTGCAACATTACATTTAGCATAAAGTTCATATTCCCACATACTTAAATTGGGCTTCATTGTGTGTCTATATATCTCAGTATTTCATGAAACCATTTAGCAAATTCATTGACATATTGATTATCACATTTTTTACCAAATCTTGTAAGGGAGACAATTATGCTTTGCTTTATCATATTTACAGTTATATTTCTTTAAATATTTTTGGTGAAACATTTCGTTAGAGCATGCCAGCTAGTCATGTGACCCTTTGCTGATAATATGACCCAGGGCTGGACATGTGGCCCTTTGCTGATCATGTGACCCAGTGCTGATCATGTGACCCTTTGCTGATCATGTGACCCTTTGCTGATCATGTGGTCCTTTGCTGATCATGTGACCCTTTGCTGATCATGTGGTCCTTTGCTGATCATGTGACCCTTTGCTGATCATGTGACCCTTTGCTGATCATGTGGCCCTTTGCTGATCATGTGACCCTTTGCTGATCATGTGGTCCTTTGCTGATCATGTGGTCCTTTGCTGATCATGTGGTCCTTTGCTGATCATGTGGTCCTTTGCTGATCATGTGGTCCTTTGCTGATCATGTGGTCCTTTGCTGATCATGTGGTCCTTTGCTGATCTACAGTGATCTTCTGCTGGTCATGTGACCCTTTGTTGACCATGTAACCATGTACTGACCATGTGATTCTGTGCTAAACAATTGTGACACTGTGCTGTTTATGTGACCCTGGGTTGATCATTTGAACCACATGACAAGACGTCCCTTGGTGCAACAAGATTTTATGCTACTATAGATTATGTAGTGGGATACGACCTTGTTGCACCAAAACGACGATAAGAGTGGTTTATTATACCATGTATATATGTAATCATTGAGGTGGGATACAGTGTGAAGAAAGACCACAGATGTTGACTGGCAGTACTTGCGTGCAACATGATTTACAACATGACAAAGTTAACTACCCAACAAATTCACAAATAACTCAGCAGCTGCAAATACCAGTAGAGTGGGCGATACTGCATCATTTTCCTCAATGTTAAACAAATAACAATTGTCTGCTTTTACTTTTGACATTTTCTTCTGTTAAAGGGACTTACTATTGTTAAGTTTGCATTGTATGTCATAACTTTATCATTCTTAGAAACCATGGCAACTATATTATACTTTTTTTACTGAATTCTGGTTTATGTTGCCAAAGCAAAGCGCTAGTCATCATAACGCTTTCTATGGGAGGTAAACCATGTCATCTAATTAATTGAACAGGAGGTATCTGAATAAAGGCGCTCTGTATCATTTTGCTTAAGGCAATGGACACCAATTGTCTGTTTGCTTAATATAATATTGTTTTTACACTAATAGCCGGGGTCGAAACGTTTGATTCATTTTAGAAAATATTTTCATACTACTATATAATAATTATCAAGGAACTAGTATCATAAAAAATATAGTTTTAACTTTCAGTGATAGAAAATTTTCCCTTATATTACAATTTTAATTGAATGTGATGTGCATTATCATATGGGTCATTATTTGAGTACTATGTCAGAGGGGCATAATTTAGTCCTAAGTCAGAAGTATGTTCTGTTTGTTCCACTTAATATACAGATAACATAAATATGGTATTACCCCTTTAAAGTTGACTGTTTTAATTACGGAAGTGTCTAACAATGTTCTATAAGGAAATATTCAAATTTTCCTGGAAACGTCAAGTGACAGACTTTTGTTAGTGTAATACAATTGAAATAATAAGACAAACGTTCACAACAGTCTCCTGTGTCATTATAGAAGTACAATGTATTATAATAGCAACATTTATCCATACAATTATCATTATCAATAGAAAGAATCAACAATATTGTTCACGACATTTCCATGATTGCAATATTCTAGGAAACATTAACAGTCAAATCAACATTTATCTGGACTCCCCAGTGCTTTCAGACAATTTGAAATTCCAGCAGTTTTATCATACAACAAAATACAAAATCAGCAAAACTTTGTTTGCCCTGACTTTTTGCAGATAAACTTTACAAATGAAAACATGATCCATGGTTGAAAACTGAGCAAAACTGAATTTAACAAAATCGACTTTGGATCTTTTCGCATAAAAAATGGCAATTACAATTATCATAGATTTTACTAAGATTCAACAAACAAACTGTCACCATTTAACACAAGCAGACTAATACATACACCTCCCTGTGTCAAAACTAGGGAGAACAGACCAGGCTCAATAGACTACACACTCCCCTTACAGTCAAAGTTGTCAGAACAGACTCAGTGTTCCAAAAAAACAAACAAATGAGGGTCTTTACCCCCAAAATGGCTTGCTGTCATCCCTAGTTTTAATGCACTCTACTATATAACAGTGACTCAGAGGGTAGATAATTGTAAGAAGACCTGTGTTTGTACCCCCAATTGAAGTATCAGGCCCATCGGTCAATCCGTTGACGAGTTATCGATCGAAAACTAATTTCCACACAAAATGTTGCAGTGACCTTGACCTTTGACCTAGTGACCCCAGTTTCAATAAGGGTCACCTAGTGTCCAAGGCCAATGCAACTGCGAAGTATCAGGCCTGTCTGTAAATCCGTTGACGAGTTATCGATTGGAAAGTTTTACACACTTAATGCCACAATGACCTTGACCTTTGACCTAGTGATCCCAGTTCCAATAGGGGTCATCTACTGTCCAAGGCAAATGCACCTGTGAAGTATCAGGCCCTTCGGTCAATCCGTTGACAAGTTATCGATCGGAAACGGTTTTCACACTTAATGCCACGGTGACCTTGACCTTTGACCTAGTGAGCTCAGTTTCAATAGGGGTCACCTAGTGACCAAGGCCAATGTATCTGCGAAGTATCAGGCTCATCGGTCAATCCGTTGACGAGTTATCGATCGGAAACGGGTTTTCACACTTATTGCCACAGTGACCTTGACCTTTGACCTAGTGACCCCAGTATCAATAGAAGTCATCTACTGTCCAAGGCCAATGCACCTGCGAAGTATCAGGCCGATCCATCAATCCGTTGACGAGTTATCGTTCGGAAACTAACTAGTCTACCGACAGACAGACAGACCGACAGGCTAGCAAAACAATATACCCCCTCTTCTTCGAAGGGGGGCATAAAAACACCATGACACAAGCACCCTGAGCAATGCCCACAGAAACCCATGCCAAAACGGCGACCAAATGAGACACAACAACCCCGGGGCGTGACCTAGTTTTAAACACTAAGGACAGTGACCTAAGTGCAATTTGTTTCCATTATAACATACTTAATTCAGCAGATTTTGACAAAATGATGACTGATATTGATCCCTTGAATAATCACAAAATTTCAATTATAATCATACAATTGAAAGAGGAATCTTGTTATTCAAAGTCACAAGTTGACCATCTGGTATAAAGGAAGAAAATCTGTTTCTGAGAGGAAGAGAATATTAGATTAATAAAACAGTGTGTTTATGGCACACAAGAGTCGTCCAAATAAAGCTATAATAAGCTTCTGATAGGTTTTTATTTTACCCTGGAGTAAAATCTCAGCCTGTTACTTACTTTTAATGGTGAAGCAAGAAATTCTAAATACATACTGGTACTTTTATCTGATTACATGTTGAGCATAAGTGTACTGTAAATACTGTATTGGATAAGTTTAAAATTGCAAATTTTGTTCACTTTATTGTGGCTTAAAGTTTAACTTTTCTTCACAAATTAAATTACCCAAGAATTTTTTAATACTGTATTCTTATTATTTCGTCACATTTATTATTTTCATTTTTGTATGTTTAACAATCACTTATTTTCTTCTCTAGTAATAATTGTACACCATGCAATTACACTGTGTATAAACAAGTTGATTTCCGGCAATAAGGCATATAACTTGAATTATATAGTATGACAATAAGGCATCCAGTGATCAGAATTTACTTGAGCAATTAGTGATAAAAGTTTAATTTTACTGTAATCTGATAAGTTATACAGTGATTTGATTTATTCCCTGTGCAATTTGGCATTTAAATTATTTGGTAATAATAATAGTAGAAGAGAGAAAATATACAAAAAAGTTCGCAAAAATAACAAGTGCGGTGGTAATGAAACGCAGATTTTTTATTTTAAAGAAAACTTCTTTAATATTCAGATTCTTTAAATGGAAATTTCTATTTTCCAATATCCTACAATTATAGATGGCATGTTTTATTTTCCCAAATTGCAAATAAGCATGCATCTAAGACAGATAAAAATGCATTTTACAAGAAAGAAATGTGGGGATATGCCATGAAATCCAAGTTAGTTTTTTAATGCTTCTTTGTATTGCAATATTTTTTGCACAAACTTTATGCTTAGAAACTAAATTAAGACAAGGACCATCTTAAGCCTGCAAAAACATAACCTCAAGTTAGTTTACAGTTGCATAGAATTACTCCATTGAATTGCATGAAACTTTGAGCATTCATCATGAATTGTGGTGAATAACCTAGCTCTCGCTAAAAATCTTAGTTTTTTTTCATTCAAAATAATTTTACATCAGTTACTCATGTAAGCATTGTTTAAACCATTAATTATTCTTAGAATTTCCTGAAAACCACATCAATTCATTCACATGAGTCCTAATTAATTTATCCCCAGTGATTACTAGTATAAGTTATGGACAAATTATCCCCAACACATTTGCATAAATTTCCTCCCTCCTCCAAGTCTTCCATTAGTGTCCTCATCAACGCTCACAATTATCATCATTTCGCAATGTTAGGTGGTATTTACCTTGTCAATACAAACTATAAAGTACAATGAAATAATAGACAGGACCCCCCGCCTGCCATATCTTATTGATGCTTTAATACCATACATCAGGAGTTCTTACATGGTATTGTATAGAAATAATAGGCTGGTACCGCAACCATATTTTATTGTAATTTAAATGCCAAATGATATAATAACAGACATTTAATGCTCTTGAGGGTCCCGGCAATATTTTATAGATGGTTTAATATGATAATATTACATTGTGAATTGTTCATTAGTTTTACAAATTCAACTTTTTTACCCCATTCAATTCTTTAAAGGTCAAATACGCAAGATTATTTTTTTGCTGTTTTAATAAGTTTATGGTATAAATATATGATAACATCAATCTCTACACTTCAGATATGATTATAACACGCAATAAACGTCATCTCTTATTTCGATTATATTATTTTGTGAATAAACTAACCCGAGTTACTTCCCTTAGCTTGTGACGTATTTTTGGAACATCTGATTAACACAGAGGCTGTATACTATTAGTGTATATTCGCATAAATCTTGATTTCTATTGAATATGTTCGATTTAAATGCATTAAAGTTACATGAAATGCATGTGCTATTATGTAATAGTGGGTTATAGTGGGTCAAATATAAAGCACAATCATAAAAGAATTCTCCACGGGGGTTATACATACATATACACAGCGTCGATCTACGAAGTGTCATACAGTTAATCTTGGTACATTATGCACATCACGGGGGGGTTGTAACATGCCAAACACGAGACTATAATCAGCTGCTGACCGATTTGATGTTTAATTTAATTGTTTCTGTACGTATTATTGGGTATACAAATGTGAGAAAATCCCTAAATCGGTATGTGTACATAGATTAAGTTTACGGTCAATGCAACTGGAGACGCATGTACATTACGCGTGTTATAAGAAGGGTGCAAAAAAGAACAGTTATTATACCAGATAAAAAATGTTTATAACTCGGTAAACGTTTCATTAATTTATTAATTTAGTATGGAACGATAAATTGCATTTTTCTAAAGCGATATAGATCGATCATTGGCATTTGATTTCAACTGTGTGTAAACTAATGATTCTTCCTAGCATGAACCTTGATCCACGTATCCATCTCCCGTTATGTACCCCAACAAGAAAGTACATAACGGAAAAAAATAGATACGCACAGTTGAAACCATATGACTATGATATAGATTTTAAAAGTTCGTGTTTAAATTGTGTATCGTGTTGCTTTATGGGTAATTATTAAAAAATACTGTCAGACTATCCGAAATAGAACGTTGGATATATATTATATAAAAAAAATAGAGCGGTATTAAAGATTTATTCTTTGTATGTGTTGTTCTGTCCACTTCAATTGTAGAATACTGTATGGAACAACGCATGGGCTCGTATACATGTACAGTATTGTTTAAAATATTTTTTAAAATATGTCAAAACGTGGCGAGTCCTTACCCAGTGCGAGCATCGTGGATTTAACAAAATACAAACAATATACATGTATGTAGCGAACTCCACGGATGATAATCTGCTTCCGTAATATAACTTAGTTCTTGTTACAAATCACAAAATAATACTTGTCTGAGAGTTCAAACACGTGCCTAATTTTCCAGAATATCAACGCACGGTCAGATATTTTGATCCTACAGTTTAGACCGGCTTACTGACTAAACATCAGTAAAAGGCCGACACATATATGACACTGCACTATAGGCCGCCAAAAGCAGGCGGTCTATTTTATGTTTAAATAATATATAGATCACACGGTATCCAGCTTGGGATGTTCGTTGGCCCTGCCTGGCCTGCCATAGGTCATGCAGGTGCAAGGGGGCGTGGCGAAATTATTACAAACCAATTTGTATTCGCCAATTAAAATAACGCCATGAATTGAAATGTAAGTATTAATTATGGTCAGTTGAGCAAGTGCGTAAAAATATCTTCAATGAATGTGCGTAATAAACCAAGTTTTTGTTTATCAATGTGAAACTTTTTGAAAATGACAAGCTTATGATTCGTGTAAACTCTAATATGTTTTCTGGTGTAATGGAAAGCTTCAAAAAGGTAAAAAAATTATGTTCAAACTTCTGTGTAAGCATTGCACTATAATACTGTCACTTTTCAATGATACTGGATATAGTTAATAAATTTTACCATGAGGTGTCATTAAAAAACATGCTTTTTATTACATGTGCATTGCAATACCAACAATATTGAAAAGATCATAACGCCGATTATTGTGTTGGGAATGCGTGAGTTTACATTTCCAAATTACTTAATTTTCAGCGCACTTGTTCTAACGTGTCATTGTTATGCACCTGTCAGTACTTAGCATCCACGGTACCCCACTCCTGGGGATGGGCTTATGGGTTGTCATCCCGCCTTCCACGGCCTGCGGGGGACAGCTGATGGGACAAATCTCCGGTATTTCCCCGGTCCCTGACAACTAAATAGTGTCACTAGGGAATTGGTTCGCTGAAATAAATCCCAACATTTCACCGGCAATGCGGCGGAAAGCTGGAAGGTAAAAACACGTCCGTCTATCCCCGAGGGTTTGGGGCAATGATGGAACTGACTGGTGCAGTATGTAATGTTGAAAAAAGTATCAATCGATTTAGTTAATGCTAACTCTCATTTGAATTTGTATCCATAATTGAAAATGATAAAATGGGATTAACTCGGCATCCAAGAACTATGGACAATGTCTCTAACTTTACCGGTTATCTACCTACTTTTTTTCAAATTTTCCTTTTGAAATTTTTCGTCAATAATTTCCTGTCTAGAATTATAATGTTCATTTCTCAATTTAGGAATTCAGTAACTCAATTATGGCTAATTTATAAATTCTTTACAATTAACGACAGAAACTGCCAACTACGCGTCATTTCGTGTGTACTACAAATCATGTACCTGTATGTCTAATAAACATGCGTGTACAAATACGCAGCTAAAGCCATTTCTTGCGAACATAATTGTTTTCCTCATACGGAATGCTTTACTTATGGTCTGTTACAAAACCTAACACATAAATATACAAAATAGTGACAGCTATATATATATATATTCAAAATCAATCCCCGATGTATACACACACGTGTCAAGTGTATAAACAGCGTGATATTTATACCCCTGTAGCGCGCAGTTTGCACTGCTGCGTTTGTGATGTATAACACGCCCAGCAGTTGAAGTCAGTAATGTCCACATCGGTATGTGGTCGTTTTTTTGTTTCTTAAATATTGAAGGGAATTAAAACGTGATTGAAATGACAACACACACAACGCTTAGAACATACCACATTGTAGTAATTTCCGTCACTGATCATGAATTTAATCCGAGAAAAAATCGACAGGACCCATTCAAATTTAGTTAAACTGAAGAGGAACAGTTCCACTTATGTCCAAAATGACGTCACACGGTCTAAAAGTCAAGGGAGACAACCAGGTTGGATTTACGTTGTAATTTTGTTATCGTCAACTTTATCGTTATAAACCATCTTAAATATTGCAATTATGTGGATTACAAGTACGCCATGTCTTTTATATGATATATATCTATGGAAATGTGTTACTTTAGTTAAATTAAGAAATTCTTTCGTATTTGACCTTTAAACTGATTTACAAAATTGGTTTAATGGATTCTAAATTTTCTCAAATTTTCTCCACTTGTCGGTAACCATATACTCACTGCTCAGTGGCTGCCAGATTTGAAACTAT
Source organism: Spisula subtruncata (assembly GCA_963678985.1). Taxonomy (NCBI): domain Eukaryota; kingdom Metazoa; phylum Mollusca; class Bivalvia; order Venerida; family Mactridae; genus Spisula; species Spisula subtruncata. The sequence continues at coordinate 8,645,025 of OY787673.1, read as the reverse complement.
TTTGTAATGGAGATTTGAAGGCCATTTATTGATTTGACTGCTAGAATATTATTCTACTGACAATGTTAATCTTTTAAGAGAGAAAACGGTAAATATTTAATAGCAGTGCAGGAATAAAATAAGATGTTAATGGCTTTTGGTAAATCATCGAGGCTATAATTTAACAAGTCTTAAATTCATAGAAAAAAGTCAGTCATCAGAGATTTTCTAAATTTAAAAATCGAAGCAATTTCTTGTTCACTGTTTATCCACAAAATCCATGAGGATTCCAGATTCTGAGTTGAGTCAGTTTCCAATTTACTCAACACTTGATTTAAATTGTAATTTAATTGACTCAATGCAAACCATGTTATCTGATAGGTTCTGGTGTAACCTGGTATGTCCTGTGCAATTGCTGTGAATACTGTGTTACTGTGAAGTGTAATTAGTACAATAACATACACTCACTGGTCTGGTGTGAATCTAACAGCTTCTGTTCCTATGTTCATCACAGAGATTTGTTATTTCCTGATGAAGACATGAATACACAGTTAAGTGATCAAATGGAACTGAAAATTTAGGTACAACCAAGCATGGCTTGGAATTTCTCACTTTAGCTAATTTATGTGATTCCCCTTACTGACCAAATAATTTTTGTCTTCTCCTGAGTGTATATCCAAATTAATCTGACTGTTTAAAAGAAGGTGACTGCTTTATGAAAAATGTTAAGATTAGTAAACTTGGTCCATAAGAGTTGAGAAATATTGTACACAGACTTAGGTAATAAACGTCATAATTCAGTTACAATTAGGCAATGAAAATTGCATCAAAATTTTCAAACATTTTTTGCTAATGTTGAGAGAGAAAACCTAATACCCATTGCCTACGCAAAGCGCGACGTAGGTAATTATATTTAACTGAATGAGAGGTAACGGAATGAAAGCACTCGGTAGGGCTTTCATCTGCAATGGGCACATGGTTTGAAAAAGGACACATCTATGAGATCAAGAACTAAACACAGGTTTGACTGTAGTAACTCAATGAGTACTGTTACAGTCTCCACTTGGAGATATTTATTGAAACCGGTGACAGTACAGGACAATCAGTGCTTATCTAGGTAATTAACGTCCAATATTACTCTCACAGAAATAGTTACACCATCAGGAATATAACATTATTTGGCTTTTAATCAAATTTGATTTGAATGTGATGTGTTTTTTGTATCAATGAATTTCTAAATTCCAATTTCCACCTGTTGACACTGGATGGCATGAAGAGCGAACTCACTGCTACAGTTAACAGTTCATTGCAAAACATTGCCAGTATCCAATATATACAATGAACAGAATTCAAAGTATCAAACGTAAATAGTTTTATACAAATAGCTGAAATCAACAATTTAATCTTGATTGCACAAGTGTAAAGCACTATGAGGCCAAGAACCAACAATTTGATCTTGAGAGTAAATGCATGATGAAATGCAGCTAGCCGTGCTAGTGGTGATCTGAAACAAGCAACTATTATGTCTAAAGCAGCCGATATGAACAAAACATGGCAAAAATATACACCCATCTTAAAGACATTAGATGCTTTTCTAACTGTGATACAGATTGAATTAGTGGGCAATATTCCTTACATACAAATTAAAGAACCACAAACTGCATTAGGGAATATTGTGTTGCAGCAAGAAAAGCAATTAACTTGAAGAAACCATCCATGTAACCTTCAATAGAAAAAGTCAATTGAAATTCCAGCTACCCTGACCATAAAGTTTTGATTTCATCGATGCAGTGTAGAAGGTCAAAACAATTATAAACCCCATTCAGTAATCAGGCATTCTATAATGTGACACCAGGGATACCATGGATACGATTCTATAAACACATGGATACCGTTCCTGGGACCTTTTTTTCTCCAGGACATTTTTATCCATATAAATGAATTTGGTATACGCTCTTCTCTAGGGAGGAACATTAATTCCAGCAATGTTATTGAGTGTGAATATCTGAAATTGACTGAATACAGATGCTAGACTTAGAATAGAACATAAATCACTGATATCATCCGACCATTATCAATCAATTCTGTAGGGAATATCCTATGTAAAATTGATTGAATTGATTTAATAACAATAATTTAAAATTACCTTTAAATCAGTTTTATGCTAAATGAAGCCTTTTTCCAAGAAGCAAACTGTTAAACTTTGTTGAATTGTCAATTAGCAATGTCATCGTTAGCAAAGTCATAATAAGCAATGTAATCGTTGGCAATGTCACCTTGGCACTCATATTTATCATTGGTACAATGAAGCAACATCACAACCTTAAGGTTTTCATTGATTTCTGGTCGGAAATGTTGCACTGTGACACAGGTATTAATGTGGAATCAGCCAGGACACATGAGCAAGCAGACAAACAATTATCTTTGAATATTAAGTACTCTAGGAGCATAATAGTAAAATGTGTATAAAGATAATATCATATGTTTGGCAGGAGGTCTTTAACACATTGTCCAATTTCCACTTTTATACCCATGTGTGAACAATGTCAACAGATATGTGGACGGATGACAACAAAAATACCACATCAACCTCGACTTAGCCTCGTCTTTAACCGACACAAGACGAGCTGAAATTGGCAAACACGTTCATTTAGATAGCGTATAATTTCCCCACGGATTCTCGTTTACTACTACAAAGATATGAAGACGGGGAATCGTGTAAATTACATCTTCTGCTCTACGTCAAGTCTGATTAGGCAGATTTCTCACAATTTCTGCGTGGAATTATGATTCGGCAAAAAACCGTCTGAGGGAACATGAAATTAACCCAAAGGTACGCTTGTATCAATGTGTAGCCAATCACCGAGAATCGACAAACATGGAAATAAGGCGGTAATTTCAAGTACAAGTCATGAACAAAAAAATAGCCTCAATTCATTGGGTATTTAAATTCATTGCATACAATAGAAGAATGGTCCCCGCAGGACGATAGGGATCAGTCATGATATGTGCAAAATAGATTTTTCTGCATACGGAAATCGGGAATATATAAAATTGCAAAAGAAGCTATAATACATCAATAGAACATTACGACTCGGCAGGATATTAATGCAATTCTTCAGTATAATAAATTGGACAGTCGGCTTTCTGACAATGGAACATTCAGTCATTTGTCAATGAAACATTCAACTTTTTGTCATTTGGTTTCTGTTAATGCAACATTTTGGTTTCTGTCAATGCAACAGTTGCACTCTGCCAATGCAACTGTTTGGTTTTCAATCAATGTACAATTAAGATTCTGTCAATGCAACATCTTGAAATTTTCGAGTGAGAGATACTTGCAGCAAATTGATACTATTCTGATAGTTACAGATAAACATACAATGATTTATAGACAATTATGCCAATGGTGCATATTGTAATTCTCCATATTCTGATTAATTATAAATTAATTTACAGATTTAGTCCATTTTCACATTTTTCTTTTGTTTAAAGACCATACTATTTTTTAAATAAAGTTCATCCTTTAAATGGCAATACAGTAATTTGTTTTGAAAGAAACTGAATAAAGTACTTCGATGGGGAGGTAAGAAAGATATAGAACACGTAGGGAAGGCTATCAAGCAACTTGTTATTTTTACAGCTAATAAAATTATCCAATCACCATAAATATGAGATTACAACATTTAGGTGAATACCAGGTGGCGGAATATTTTAATAAGACAAAAATGCAAATCCACTCACAAAACATTGATAGCCGTAAAGATATTTCAATGAAAATTGCAATAAATGACAGAGACATATTGTGGGACAATCATTAAGTAAGGCCACATTTTTTAATTTTTTAGGTTTATGTTTTTTTGTTTGTTTTTTATATCAGGAGGATGATGAACGGGAATACAACAAGAGACCCTTGGAGCCATTATAACTTATATAAGGCCACTCCTAACATGAAATTGACATAGGACCCTTTTGTTCCTCTGGTCATTTTTCCAGTTGTCAAAATTTAGAAATACTCCTGTAAACTATTAAATAAAACCAAAGACAAGCAATTTGTGGCCTAACACACCCAACCAATAAAATCCCATGTAAATTGACAATCCTATCAGTATTACATGATCAAAACATATCAATACAGCATTGATCCTGGTTATAATAAACAAAGGAACATTGTTCCACTGATTAAAATCCTCTACCAAAAACAATCAAGTGAATCCATTTACATTCGGTTAAATTTCCAGGCTATAAAATTGATTGAGCATGAAACAAACTATAAACGCATTTTAATCAAGCGTCTGCTGCAAGTGTCTGCAGTATCTAGCAACAGAGTGTTTAAATCAACAACATTCTTCATTGTGGACTTATCTCTTGTTTTAAAGCAATTACTGATAAGCCTCACTCAAGGGTTTCACATTTTATTGTTCTGCATGTGACGAGAAAATTTAAAAAACAATTCATTGATAATTTTAAAAGTGACAAATTGCAGGAGTTCAATGAATTTTGCAATCAGTTATTCTTTTATTCACTGATACCCGTTACACTTGTTTATAAGCATGTTTTCTAATTAAAATTTTACTATTATCATCAATTGATAATGGTCCATATTCTCACATCCTTGATATATCAAATAAGGTCCATAGCATATATCAGTACAAGACATATAGTTGACACATCGATGGCTTAGAATTAGAAGGTCGTAACGACCTTTTATGATTCATACATATTTAGAATAAGCATCACAAGGCGCTTCTTATGAGCCCATTTTCATGTCATGAACTTGTCATGTTGACCAAAATGAAGTTGTTAAAGTTTGTTTTACCATAAGTAAAGAGTAAATGTCAGACAGTTTTTCCGTGTAGTTACGACCTTCTAATACTAAGCCATCGACATAACCTCAGTGTGATACCAAAAGTATTTTCAAATTTCACTTAACATTATTTTAATTGATTGTCCTGTTTATACGTTTAACTTCATTCAAGTTGGTATACTGATTTTAAAATTATGTCCTTAGCTGTCATTAAGGTACCTAAATGTATTAATTATTTATATCAAAGGTTAATATTTCCGTGAGAATTTATATCATTTTCAGTTTTTACCTAATGTGGGTGCTCACAAACATAGCAAGCATACACACTAGAGAGACTAATTGTGTTTATATTATTCAAACCAAGACAGGAGGCAGACTGTTAGTTGATTCCAGGATAGAGCTGTGATTTAATTATATGTATAATTCATATTGATATGTCTCAATCACTGGCAACATTGGCGCATCTGACGCTTGTATCTGACAACTGTATCATAGAAAATCATTGTTTATCTAATTTGAAAAACCAGAAAATTGACATTAGTTTTGACAGTTTGGGAGATAGGAGGTGTTGTAATGGAGGCTGGTGTTGTTAGGTTAATCTCCGGAGAATCGTCTCACGAGACTTATACAAACTCTGTTATGTGAATGACAAATTTGTCTTCATTCCTCCTCGGAGAGTGATTACCATGTGTTACTGTGGGTTACCGTGGTTACAGAAGGAAGGTTTTATACAAACAAATGGCTGATGTTAGTTTGTTACAGACTTGTATATTAATTGGGAATTTGTTCAACAACAACACGTACTTTTTTTTTTTTAGACTTGTATATCCGTACCCAGAAAAACTTTATATTTATATTTACCCTTCAATACCATCTATAGAAGGAGAATTCAAAATAGTTCTGAATATAATAACAAACAACAAGAGATGTTTGTAAAACATGATTGTATGTCCCTATGACAGCCAAATATCGGATAATGGTAAAGGTCAAACATTGACCTTGAGATTTGACAAACTGACCTCAAAATCAAAAGGGGTCATCAACTGTTGCTGGTCAACATCCATGTTATAGTTATTGAACTGAAACCAACAGTGAACAGTGAGCGAACAGTCAACCTTATAAAACCTTATAATATAGCAACAGTGAATTACAGCACATGGTTAGTCAGTTAATCAATTATAATCAATTACAGCCGAAACCAATTAGAATACAGGTGCTTGTTGAAACTGTTAAACCAATTCCTCCACCACAATCAGTCATTCAGGCAGTCTTCATGAAAATAGCATCAACTACCTTTCTGACATAACATGTATATTTGAAAAATTAAAGGGAAAACTCACAGACTCAAACTTGTCAAATTGAAGCATAAAGTTGCCTGGTGCAATTACAACAGTACAGACTGAGGCTGAGAGACTAATGTTCAACATGACAAACCACTCACTCACACTGAACACCCTGTCTGTAATCAGGCAAAATCCTCTCAACCACTGTTTTATTCTTACGCTTTTGTTTTCAATTCCTGAGAAAATTGTGCAGAGTACCACACTATACCAGTAGGTTCATTATCGACGGACACACTCTGCCAGTTTCAATTCTGCACACATAACTCCACTACCACTCAGAGATTCTTTGCAAAGATAGCTAATCATCTGCTTAACTTACATATTGCATAATTCAAAGCGAAACGTACTGTCAAATTAGTCATTTTTTTAGAGTTATACAATTTCAAGGGTTTCAGGTTTTAACAAAATAGAAATTTTATTCAGTAGATAAATATCCATATGTAAACATTTAATTGATAGTTTAGGAAAAAGATGATCTACAGTAACATGCAATTTAACCAGGCAACAACAACCCCTGAATACCAATCAAGTGATGACAATAACTCTATCACATTTTCTGACCAGGAGTGGTATTCAGTATTGATATTTTTAATTGGAGAATAAGGATAGCCAATCATATCGCCTGTCACTGACCAAGAGTTTAATATGTTATGATCTGATTGGTTTTCCTTATCGTTAAGTTAAGTAAGATCAATATTGAATACCACTCCTGATTGTAAGCTGAGATAATTATCAAACTGGTCATTTACACGTATATATCTATTGTTCTGGCTGATCAAATGGACATCTACCATCGAATTACACACCAGACTGATTGGACAAAATGATCGCAGCACCTCTATTTTAGCTACAAGGTTGCACTGATTGGACGTAAAGATACACCCCATTAAACATAACCTGTTTGATTGGTCAGTCTGATTGGTCAGTCTATACAGCAGTGATGTAACATAATTGACTACTGCGCTGACCACTAGACTATGATCATCATTTAATTGACTGAGAAGCTGAAAACATTATAACACTCCCAATTGAATACGTTACAATGGACCCTAATGAAGCTGATTTAATAAGATATGTTTGAAAAAACATGTAAGCTCACAGACCCCATGACAGTCATCTCAGTTCATTTCTCAGTTGATAGAATTAAACCAACTTTTAGCATATATGCGCATTTAAGACGAGATAAAATGATATACCAATTAAACAAGAGATGTTTATAAAACAATTTTTGTATGCCCAAATGCATTGCAGTATAACAGCTCAATTGTCGGAAATGGTAAAGGTCACAGTGACCTTGACCTACTGACCTCAAAATCAATAAGGTCAGCTGCTGCTGACCAACCTCCAAGAAAAATTTGAAGATTCTAGCTAGAAAAAGCTTTTTTGAGTTTGTGAAAAGAAACCATTAAATTTTGTCTATCTGAAAACCGACCTTGTAACATACAGACCAACATGTGCAAAGCAATATACCCCTCACCAAGGATGGGGGCAAAATAACAATTATGGAAACTGAAAATCTGAAAGGAATAATGTCAACTGTATGCCCAAAAACCAGGCACAGATAACCCCAAAAAACTATGCAAACTTCAAAATTTCACAACTTTACAGTAACCTTTAGTTTCAACTGGATTATTTTAGAGAACTACCAATCTTGTATCGTTAGGTTGTATGATAGACAACCGGAACACTGATGTATGCATGCCGTTCACATGACATAGAATTTCGGACAATAACAGATCAACTTGTACAAAAACAACATTTCATGAACTACATGGTTAATGGATTTATTTGCCATACGTTTGGCTGGTTTGAACATTAATTATTAAGAGATCATGCAGTTGAGTAACTAGTATATTTTGATGGTTTTCAGTAATTCAACAAACAATCAGAATGGTCGAATTGGAGAAACAAGTCAATGACCTTACCACGACCCTTGACGGTTAGCAGGATTTGAATGGTAATCTACACCAGGATGTTCAAACCATGAAACACGTTGAAGTTGAGAGATATCAAGGAATTATGCGTCTTCAAAGTCGTTTGGAATATTTCGAAAAAAGTTCGAAATCACGTTTTGGAGATTTAGAAAAAGGAATTAATAGTGGCATCGAAGATTTTACGGAAGGAGTGAACATAAGTGATATGCCAGGAAAACCAAGCGAAGCAGACAGTGGAAACATTCCAAACACGATTTAAGACTCTGCCTTAATTATCAACCCTGAAGCTCCGGTATCTGAAATCCAAACGTCAGAAATAAGCCAACGACAAACCCCGAGGGTAATGGACAACACACTGGGTGAGATGGATCCTAGTTCTGCTATAGTTCCGTCTGTGAGAAATGTTGATCATTCAGGAGGCCATGTACGGGAAGCCGAAGGTAATGTTGCATTCCACGCGGTATTGAGTCATCAGAAGACAGATCATTTAGGCATAAGCGAAACAATAAAGTTTGATACTGTATTTCTAAACAATGGAAATGTATACCACAATCACCTTGGGTGTGTTTATTGCTCCTAAAGCTGGAATATACTTGTTTTCAACTTCAATCACCGCTTCCTTGGTACACCAGTATAAGGCATATCTCGTAAAAAATGGACATAAGCTTGTAGGTTTAACTGGAACATCTACAGACTGGTCGGGATTGGATCAAGGCTCTGTTACCATAGTAACTGAATTGAATGTTGGAGACCAGGTTTGGGTAGAACACGCTGATCCAGCTGATGAAAGTATCCAGATCGGGAAATAACTACCGGTACTCAAGTTTTGCTGGAATTCTCCTAATACCAATGTAGCCGATATATTAGTCACCTGTAAATTTAGCATCATGCTATCTGTATCTTATATGCTTTCTTACCTTAATTGTAGATGACCGAACTAATAAATACACCAACAAAGACATATGTCATATGTACAATTTTTATTGCATTTATTAATATCATATGCAGGACATATTCATAAAGTATTTATCATTTTTAAATGCTGACAAAATAACATGAAAGACAATTATCACAAGATAGCATTCATACAGTTAAACAAATAACTACATCGTATGTACAAGATGACATAGATATGACTTGTCTTCTCCGAGTCATTTTGAATGAGCAGACAGGCGTGGCAAATTACCCAGACTCTCCTGTTTAAGTTTGCTCATGTTCAACAAAATAAATAGATTTAACATGCCACCCCTATGATGGAATATGATCCACATAGAAAAGAAATGATTCCTCACTCGGTTGATCTTTCTTGTTTGTCTGACGTAAGTGAGATTTCTCACCTGGAGAAGAAAGAAAACAATCCGGATTAGAAACCATGTGATCATCAGGTGGGTTAATTAGACAACATGTTTGGTTGGGGTCATAGTCTTTGTTCAGTAAGGAGCACCTCAGGTACCAGTGGGATGTTTTATCAACCTCATTTTCAGCTACTGATGGAATCACCGATTCCAAATTATTATATTTATATACCTCTGAGTAAGTAGCTTATTGTCCCCTAATTTACAAATAAGAATAAACCTGATTATCTTTGTGAAGCTCTAAGTACATTTATCATACACTTCATGACATACAAATTATTGCAATTTTTTGTATGGAAAATAAATCATATTGTCTATCAAATAATGATGACAGAAATAAAATATTGGTCTCGTAAAGTATCAGACAAATTTCACATTATGTAATACTGGTACATCTAAAAATGACTTGTCTTAAATCTGTCTGAAAAAATATTGATACACATCAGCATCAAATGACTCGGAAACAAAATGTGCGACAAAATGTTGACTATGAATATTCTAAAGGTTCAATATTATTTCAACCCATAAATGAGATATTCCAGGTCCAAACTATAGCCATCAATAAGATGAAATGGGCTAGTGGAGAATAACATGTTTGATGTAAGGTCTGTTTAACTCGGCAGACACAATTTTTAATCCATATTCGTTGTGTATGCCATCTCTATACATGTGACGTTTCAATAATTGGTAATTGTGATAACTATTCACAGAAAGGCATAAAAGGTGCTTTATGATGGTAGTTTGTTTGTAGATTTCAACCATTTTGCAATGTATGTCTGAGGTAGCAAAATACAGGAACAATTTTACATACTGGAGTAAAAAACTAGAGTGTGTACCATCACACGTGGACGTATGGTCAACATTGTAAATATCACATTTAGGCAGGTATCTATTATAGATTTCCCATTTTATTTTATCAATATGCAATATGAGACATTTTTGTTACAGACCGACTGGCATCAGCAAAACAATGGTGACCCGCTACTCTTCAATGATGAGTCATAAAACACAACTTTGCTCAATACAGTACATAGCACTCTACACAAAGACAAATCTTACATATTATATAAAGACAGAAATTATTGAGTATAAGAGTGATTGTTATAAAAACACAATCATAAAAAGAGTTTCTTAAGTTACCATTCAGATATAAATCCATGGCTCCCTTGAAGAATCGAGGTAAAACAACTTCCATCATAGCAATAAAGTCCTCTAACTCTTCCGTTACTCCAACCAGTAAATAATTATTGACCAGGTTAAATTTGGCTTGTTCTAATGCCCATCTACTGCCAGGTTGTCTGAAAGCAAAGATACGAATAACAATTGAAAGTACTGTAAAATATAATCAAAGCTATTTGCGATGGTTTAAATTACCTTAAAATTTCCACAGATCAACTTGACCCCTAATTCAATCCCTCCACATTTAACTGAAATCTAAATCAATGACAAGGGGTTGAAGGGAGACAACTCATTACAAGGGACACAACTAACATTTAGGTAGAACATATTAATAAGTACAACCAGTAATTGGGGTAACCTTTACTATAGGAGAGGATCAAGCCTGTAATGTCATCAACAAGTGTCATACATGTACCAACATATAAAGCCTCGTTTTTAAATGAAACACATTAATAATTTTAAAACTATTTTTCTACACTGCTTTGCAAAAAAGTTTTAAAAAAACCCATAACAACTCAGCTTGTCAGGATGGGATCACAAAATCCTGTAAATGATGAACACATCTTGTCCAACAAATTAATGATATGAAATCTGCAAGACCAGCAACATTGGATACATAATTTAGATTTTCATTGTCAGGTGACTATAATCCTGATTTAAAGCAATTCAGCTTATAAAAACCCCGCTGAATCCTGTGTCTGGTTTCCATTTGGTTCTAGCTCGGATAATTCCCAAATGTAGCGACCGGATTAAAGTAATCAATAACACAATTTTCTACCTTCTTTCACAAACTCTTCATTGTGATCATTGAATACAAACCAATACAAAAGATTCCTTAGTTGCTATGGTTACTGCTTGTTATTTTGGTTACCTCTGCAGATTCATTATTGTCAGCACAAGTCTATTTATTATGCCTGGGGCACCCATGACCTAATTGGTTGTGGTATTGATCAACACATTTATAAACAAAGTGTAGATCTAGAGTCTCAAAATGATTATATTCTATTTGTCAAATCTATCCAACATGAATGGGAGCCCAAAACCACGCATAGTATGAGTATGATGCTATCAGAAAACAGACAAAAAACAAATCAGATATAAGATAACAAAAAACACCTGAGGATCGATCAAAATCTATGCACAACCGTATTGACTCATCTTTTTTCTGAACTGATACAACTGGGTACATGTATAACCATTGTGACACTTTTTACTAAATGAGACAGGCTAAATACCAGAATCACCCTTAACATAGATTGTTCTCCTCAACAAGAATAGAGCATTTATAATAGATACTATTCAAAATAACCATCAAGACATTACAATGCATAAAGAAGCAATCCCTAACAATAAAAACCAGTAATATGGGGGAAAACGGGGAAATGACCAAACTAACTGTAAAGAAATTGACAAGCTGAGAGAAGAAATTGTTATAAAAAATAATCATACACTGTATATCTCAGTATAATACACATTGTTAAGTGGTCTTATGTTGTTCAATAAGGAATCCTCACATATAGCATATAGCTTAGAATGAAACCTTATAAGGCTGATGCAAATTTAAAATCAGCATCGCAATGCTTTTTAGATGAGCCTATTTTCACGAAAATCAGAACTTGTCATGTTGACCAAACTGTAGTTAACAAAGTAAAGAGTAACTGAGAGTTTTTTTCTTGTTTTCTAAAAAGATTGATTTTGTACATACGACCTTCTCATTCGAAAGCAGCAATAGGCCCAGTATACACAATATGACTCACATCAGAAAATCATATATATCTTTACCATAGATTTGTTCTTGTAGTAGACGGTCATTCATATCATTCACTCTATATTATATCAGTTAATATATACAGTCTCTCATATTATAAGATGGATGAGAATATTCTATTATATCAACAGTACTTTCTTCCCGACTTACTTATACAGAATTTACACCAAAAATTGTACTATGATTTGAATAGGTTTATAATAAATTAGGAATGTCCACAGAAGAACGCCATCTTTCACACCTCAGAAGGTGATTTTGATTAAATAGTTAACTACATAAAAGGTAAAGTGTTTGTTTATTTTAGTGTCATAGCCAATATGACTGATGAGACACCTATTACACTTGTACACAGTACCTCCCGAATCCCTTCTCGTATTGTCAGGCGCCGGGCAGACATGGGCCTACGGCTACCATTATTTAACTAGCTAGCAGCTCATCTACCGGCTGCAATCGATCTAACCCAGCTTCTGTCGAGTTTCGAACCTTCGACCTTCCACTTCGAAGGTGGACGTCCTAACCACACGGCCACAGTCGCGATGTTACATAAATAATATTATATACCTGCATCTATAGGAATGTCCACAGAAGAAGGGTATCTGAAGCCACAAGTTGACTGGATCACAATCTTTATGATTCTTTGCTACACAATCATCAAATGTCTGAAATCATAACAGAATTAACTCATTAAATAGTCAGGAAAAAAGCAAAGGGAGGTAAATATGATATATCAGACTGAATGTTCAAAGGGAGACTACCTTGTAATAAAAACAAAGGGAGGTAACTTTCTAACTTTCTAAATATTTTAGGCATCATACAAGCTAAATGTATTGTAAAATAACAGTTCATGATAATTGAATGACACAATACTCGTATAAAGTACCTACAGGCAACACTGAAAGGTTTAGTGACAAAGTAAATCTGTTTTAAAGGAAATAACTCTTCCCGGTAGGTATTTTCAGAAACAGAAAAAAGACAAGACGATTGCCAAGCAATGAAAGTCCCCTACAGGTAGCCAATTGTAACAGGGTAGTGTGAGGTTGGCGCCGTTAAACTAGTTAAAGCCTCCTACAGTTCTCACCAGACCGTTCCAAGGTATTTACCCGCGGAGTATTTTTGTTTGTTTTACGTTTTAGGCTCCGAACAAAATTTAAGTATGAAAATTAACAAAGGGGAATTACTCAAAAATTGAGCAAGGCAGTGTTATGGTTTTGTGCACAGCACATCTCCTCATTAATAGCTATCCACAAGTAAAGTTTCAAAATCATAACTCTTTTGGTAATGGAGTTATGCTCCGGACAAAAATTTAAGTGTGAAAATTAACAGAGGGGAATAACTCAAAAATGAAGCAAGGGAGAGTTATGGTTCTCTTCATTAATATCTATCCACATGTAAAGTTTCAAAATCATATCTCTTTGGTAATGGAGTGATGCTCCGGACAAAATTTAAGTATGAAAATTAACAAAGGGGAATAGCTCAAAAATTAAGTCAGACAGAGTTATGGTTCTTGAGCACTGCACTTCTCCTCAGTGATATCTATACACATGGGAAATTTCAAAGTCATAGCTTGCTTAGTTTTGAAGTTATGCTCCGGACAAAAGTGCGACGGACTAACTGACAGACTGACAGACTGACGGAGCGCAAACCATAAGTCCCCTCCGGTTTCACCGGTAAAAGACTAATAATAAAGGTACTACCGATGCATTTAAAGTAGACTTAAGTCTTTAGTGTTACTGAACACTTCTTATATCTTTCATATACGGATCATCACCTAGATCACAAGGATCCTTTACAGATGCCTTGAAAGCCGATGTAGGAAATCAGGAGTACATAATTATTGAACCAACAACAAACATAGGGAATATTAGAAATGCAGAAAGGTTGTTTTTTGCATAATTAGCATAACACAATCCATGAATCCTGGGTTATTTAGCGTAACAGTATTAGGTTCACTTAGTATGAAGACTTCAAGGCTCCCACAATTCCGGAGAAATTTCTTCCAATTAATGCTCAATTTATTGCTAGTGATTAGTCATATTTTAAGAAAATTTAATCATAATTTAACGAGACACCAAGTGTAAATATTTCCTTCTACAGCAAAATTATGGTTCAAACAAATTGAAGATTATGAGAGTTTCACTTTTTTCATGCTCTTTCCAATTAAATCCTGTAATTGGTATTTAGTACATTCAATATTTTACAATTTTTCAAGTTTTATTTTCAAGTCAAGGCTCTTTGAGGATGTAAGACATTGTCAAGACGTGTTCCAAAAACATATATGCCCCTTGTGACCTTGAGCTATGATCTAGTGACCTCAAAACAGGTGGAGGTTGTAGGTATCAAAGAGTTCCATGTACACATGAAGTTTAAAGAATCTAGGTCAAATCATTTTCATGTTATATGCAAAGTTAAAGTTTCTGGACAGACAGACAAAGTGCTATTCTTTTACTACACTGGAGTGAAAAAGAAGAAGTAGAAGATGCCTGCTACAGCTAAAATACCAGGTATACATTTTGATAAACCGGGGAGGTAACATCGTAAAAACTTGCCATTTGGTTGCCCATCTTTCTACGTTTGAGGTACGGTCTAAAGTTGTCCCCATATCTCACAAAGTAATAATAGGAGAGCAGTCTATCTAATGGTTCCCTGATGATATTGATGAAGACTGGTCGCCTGTCATTGTATCCCAGTCTGAAAATATACAATATATAACTGTCAACCAGTCTGAAACTGATTTAAATATAAAACACAGTCTTTGTTGATGAAGACTGGTCGCCTGTCATTGTATCCCAGTCTGAAAATATACAATATATACCTTTGAACCAGTCTGAAACAGATTTAAATATAAAACACAGTCTTTGTTGATGAAGACTGGTCGCCTGTCATCGTATCCCAGTCTGAAAATATACAATACATAACTGTGAACCAGTCTGACACTGATTTAAATATAAAACACAGTCTATTCCACTGACAGTCTTAAGTGTGTGGTCATCTCATCTGTTTTCCCATGCCATATTGGTCTATGAAACCTAACTTCTAAAGCCGAGACAAGGAATCCTAGCATTTTCTGAACATGCCCTGATGCAGAGCACTGATAGGTGAGACAACCTCTAGGCTAGCAACCTCTTCATCTCTTTAGTTAGATTGGAAACAATGACATAAATGACACAGTGACTTGGCTGATATTTTTACCTGGTGACAATTTGACCCATAATCAAGACTGAACAACCCTTACTCCTAGAAATCACTGTTTAACTGATAAGATTTAATAATTTCAAAACTTTTTTTCCTTTTTCAAAGAAAATACTTTTAAAATATTTCACACCAGAAACATTTATATGTTACAGTAGGTAAGTTTGCCACTTTAAACAGGTCAAGCAGTGTGAGTTCAATTTAAGATACATATACTATTAAACCCATGCATGTATAATCTGCAAAAATATTGAACCCTCTGAATGACACGAAAACCACAGAATATATTGCAGCTTTATCGCTACCATAGCAACAGTGAGTTCTATTCTGTAATATATATTGTCTACATAATAAAACACAAACTGTGACATTAAAAATCTAGATTTAAATGTTGAAAGGTTTAAATAATTACATACAGCTGTCTGGAACATACTGTTTATGAAGACATGTAGAGACAATATTTTTGATATATATTTCTGATTGATAGTGGCTTCTGAAATTAAAAATTATTTCACCAAGTGATAGTAGAAATCAAAGTAGTCTTTTAAGGAGGGAATAATATTGAGTGAAAGTTTCCTTGTGTTTTTGTTCATACATTTAAAAAAACATTAAATTAAAATGTATTCAGATGAGGGTTCAGTGCAAAATATGGTAAATTCTTCTATAAATTGATGTAGTTACCATAGTTTTGCACTGAGCCCTCAACATAAAATACAATTTGAATTTCCAACCAAATGTCAACACATTCATTGACATTGTTTGGCTTATCAATACTTAATGCTGTAGTAAATTTACTTGCATTATTACATTTTGCATGAAGTTCATATCTCCAAAGACTTAAATTGGGCTTCATTGTGTGTCCGTATATCTAGGTATTTCATGAAACCATTTAACAAATACATTGCAATATTGATTACCACATTTTTCACCAAATCTTGTAAGGGAGATAATTATGCTTTGCTTTATCATATTTACAGTTATATTTCTTCAAATATTTTTGGTGAAACATTTCTGTTGAGCCCTATTGTTACATTCAAGGAAACAATACTTTGTGGTATGCCAGCTAGTCATGTGACCCTTTGCTGATAATATGACCCAGTGCTGGACATGTGACCCTTTGCTGATAATATGACCCAGTGCTGGACATGTGACCCTTTGCTGATAATATGACCCAGTGCTGGACATGTGACCCTTTGCTCATCATGTGACCCAGTGCTGGTCATGTGACCCTTTGCTCATCATGTGACCCAGTGCTGGTCATGTGACCCTTTGCTCATCATGTGACCCAGTGCTGGTCATGTGACCCTTTGCTCATCATGTGACCCAGTGCTGGACATGTGACCCTTTGCTCATCATGTGACCCAGTGCTGGTCATGTGACCCTTTGCTCATCATGTGACCCAGTGCTGGTCATGTGACCCTTTGCTGATCATGCAACCATGTACTGACCATGTGATGCTGTGCTAAACAATTGTGACACTGTGCTGTTTATGTGACCCTGGGTTGATCATTTGAACCACATGACAAGACGTGCCTTTGGTGCAACAAGATTTTATGTTACTATAGATTATATAGTGAGATACGACCTCGTTGCACCAAGACAACGATTATAGTGGTTTATTATACAATGTATATATAATCATTGAGGTGGGATCCAGTATGAAGGAAGACCACAGGTGTTGACTTGCAGTACTTGCGTGCAACATGATTTACAACATGACAAAGTTAACTACCCAACAAATTCACAAATAACTCAGCTGCTGAAAATACGAACAGAGTGGGCGAAACTATATCACTATCCACAGTGTTAAACAAATAAAAATTCTCTTCTTTTACTTTTGACATTTTCTTCTGTTAAAGGCACTTACTGTTGCTAAGTTTTCATTGTATTTCATGACTTTATCATCGATAGAAACTATGGCAACTGTATTGTACTTTTTTACGAAATTCTAGTGTCTGTTGCCTAAGCAAAGCACTTAATAGTCATAGCGCTTTCCACGTGAGGTAACCCTTGCCCTCTATATTCAATTGAACGGTAGCACTTTACTTACGCAATGGACACATGTTGTCTGTGTGCTTAAATAATATGGGGTTTCACATTAATCCCAGGGGTCAAATCTTTTGATTCATTGTATGAAATATTTTCATACTAAATATAACAAGACTATTGCCAAGCAATGTAAGTCCCCTACCGGTAGCCAATTGTAACAGGGTAGTGTGAGGGAAAGTAAGTAAGGGAGAGTTATGGTTCTTGTGCAATGTACTTCTCCTCATTGATGTCTATCCTCAAGTAAAGTTTCAAAATCATATCTCTTTTGGAATTGGAGTAATGCTCCGGACAAAATTTAAGTAAGAAAATTAACAAAGGGGAATAACTCAAAAATCAAGTAAGGCAGAGTTATGGTTCTTGTGCACTGCACTTTTCCTCATTAATATCTATCCTCATGTAGCGTTTCAAAATCATATCACTTTTGGTAATGGAGTTATGCTCCGGACAAAATTAAGTATAAAAATGAACAAAGGGGAATAACTCAAAAATTAAGCAAGGGAGAGTTATGGTTCTTGTGCACTGCATTTCTCCTTATTAATATCTATCCACATGTAAAGTTTCAAAATCATATCCCTTTTGGTAATGGAGTTTTGCTCCGGACATAATTTAAGTATGAAAATTAACAAAGGGGAATAACTCAAAAATTCAGTAAGGCAGAGTTATGGTTCTTGTGCACTGCACTTCTCCTCAATGATATCTATCCTCATGCAACTTTTCAAACTCATATCACTTTTGGTAATTGAGTTATGCTCGGGACAAAATTTAGTATAAAATTAACAAAGGGGAATAACTCAAAAATTAAGCAAGGGAGAGTTATGGTTCTTGTGCACTGCACTTCTCCTCATTACAGTTTTGTAATATCTATCCACATATAGAGTTTCAAAATCATATCCCTTTTGGTAATGGAGTTATGCTCCAGACAAAATTTAAGTATGAAAATTACCAAAGGGGAATAACTCAAAAATTAAGTAAGGCAGAGTTATGGTTCTTGTGCACTGCACTTCTCCTCATTAATATCTATCCTCATGTAGCGTTTCAAAATCATATCACTTTTGGTAATGGAGTTATGCTCCGGACAAAATTTAGTATAAAAATGAACAAAGGGGAATAACTAAAAAATTAAGCAAGGGAGAGTTATGGTTCTTGTGCACTGCACTTCTCCTTACTAATATCTATCCACGTGTTAAGTTTCAAAATCATATCCCTTTTGGTAATGGAGTTATGCTCCGGACAAAATTTAAGTATGAAAATTAACAAAGGGAAATAACTCAAAAATTAAGTAAGGGAGAGTTATGGTTCTTGAGCACTGCACTTCTCCTTATTAATATCTATCCATGTGCAAAGTTTCAAAATCATATCTCTTTTGGTAATGGAGTTATGCTCCTGACAAAATTTAAGTATGAAAATTAACAAAGGGGAATAACTCAAAAAAAGTAAGGCAGAGTTATGGTTCTTGTGCACTGCACTTAACCTCATTGATATCTATCCTCATGTAACTTTTCAAAATCATATCACTTTTGGTAATGGAGTTATGCTCGGGACAAAATTTAGTATGAAAATTAACAAAGGGGAATAACTCAAAAATTAAGGAAGGCAGAGTTATGGTTCTTGTGCACTGCACTTCTCCTCATTCATATCTATACACATGTGAAATTTCAAATTCATAGCTTGCTTAGTTTTGAAGTTATGCTCCGGACAGACTTTTGTGACGGACTGACTGACAGACTGACGGAGCGCAAACAATAAGTCCCCTCTGGTTTCACCGGTGGGGGACAAATAACTATTAAGCCTAAAGAACTCAGTATTATCAATGTAATTTTAACTTTCAGTGATTGAAAATGTTCCCTTATATTACAACTTTGAAATTATATTACAACTTTGAAATTGAAGGTGACAATGCATCATCGTATGGGTCATTATTGAGTAATATGTCAGAGAGGCGTAATACCAATACAGAAATAGGTTCTGTTAAAATGTTCAGTTCACAATTGTCATAAATATGGTTTTATACCTTTAAAGTTGTGTGTTAATTACGGATGTATCTAAAAATGTTCTATAAGGAAATATTCAAATGTTCCTTGAAATGTCAAGTGACAGACTCTAGTTATTGTAACACAATAGAAATAATAAGACAAATATAGCGCAATAGTCTCCTGTGTCATTAAAAAAGTACAATATATTATAATAGCATCATTTATCCGTACAATTATCAGTATCAACAGAAAGAATCAACAATAATGTTCACGACATTTCCATGATTGTAATATTCCAGGAAACATTAACAGTCAAATCAACATTTATCTGGACTCCCCAGGGCTTTCAGACAGTTTAAAATTCCACCAGTATTGTGCTCAGTATACAACAAAATACAAAATCAGCAAAGATTTGTTTGCTATGTCTTTTGCTTTTGCTGAAGAAAACACTAATTGGTAAGTTTTACGCTAAGAAACGGCTTGCTTCAAAAAAGCGATGTGGACGAAGCAAAAATTTATATCCTACCCGTATAGCGCTTGTGGCTAACAAACCGTTGCACAGCAAAGCGCTACCGAGCAGAACCGATCAGTCCGTTGCATAAGAAAGCGCTCAGTTGGCTATGCAAGTGTCGGGCTCAAGGCTCAATGGACAGCAAGATGACATGGATACACTCCCCTTGCAGTCGCACAGAAGGGGGTTGTAATTAATTGAAACGCCCCAGTCTGATGTATCTCTGATGTTATTTGTCTATTATATAATTTATTCTTCAATGAAGCACCTCATAAAATAGTCTGGACCATTTTTCTACCGTCATTTCCTATTAATGTAGGAACCATTACTTATCCATTGGAGAAGATTTTCTGTAGATCTCTTGCATGAAATCAAATAGTGTGCTTGAGTTTTCTTTCGGATTTCAGAACATTTCCGCCCCTGCGAAATGAAGTTCTTATGTCAAGAGCAGTTCAAGAACAGTTCTTAAAACTAAGTAAGTGTTCTTGACCTGTTCTTAGAGGATTTTAAGAACATTTGTACTAGAACTGTTCAAGAACAGTCTTCAGGAACGGTTCAAGAACTTTTTAAGGACCTTTCCTGTTCTTGAATTATTCTTAAATTATTCTTGAACACATAAAGGACTTTTTTTGAACAGCATATACCTTCTGATGTTCTTGAACTTTTCTTAACAATGTTCTTGAATATATGAAGGACTTTTTAAGAACAAAATTTGTTCTTTAAAGGTTCTGTCATTGTTCTTAAAGATATTTAAAGAACAGTTTAAGGAGGTTTTAAGAACATCTTATTTTAAGTACAGTTTAACACAATATCAAGGACAGTAGTGGTCTGGATACTGTTCATTAACATGCACCTTTCCTTCTCATAAAGTGGGAAGCAGTTTTTCATTAGGAGGCGGCTGGTGGCCAATTTGAACGCCTCAAATGTTATTTGGGCCGGCTCAAATTTTGATAAAAAGAAGAGCACCGCCTTGCGGGTGCAGACGCTCTTCTGATATCTGTCACTTTCAACGGCAGACAACCCAAAGGGGCAATAACTCACACAAAATGCAGATCAGAATTATGGTTCTTGCTTGACATGGTCAGGTATTGATGGTGAACAAGTGTTGAAAGTTTTAAAGCAATAGCCCACATAGTGTATGAGAAAAGTGGACCTAAACACAAAACTAAACCAAGAAATTTACTAAGTCCAAAAAGGGGCAATAATTCATGTATAATGCAGATCAGAGTTATGGGTCTTGCTTGACATGGTCAAGTATTGATGGTGAACAAGTGTTGAAAGTTTCAAAGCAATAGTCCACATAGTGTATGAGAAAAGTGGACCTAAACACAAAACTTAACCAAGGAATTTACTAAGTCCAAAAAGGGGCAATAACTCACGTAAAATGCAGATCAGAGTTATGGGTCTTGCTTGACATGGACAGGTATTGATGCTGAACAAGTGTTGAAAGTTTCAAAGCAATAACTTATGTGACATATGGACTCCAAATGTTCTGAAAGAAAATAAAGAACATTTTCAGAACCAATCAAGGTCAAACCTGTGGAACTAGGTGGCGCCACAATCTGTATGTAGTTTGGGAGAAAGCATGGCTCTTCTGTTAGAAAATATTTCTTTCTGCTAGCTTGTTTCCTGTTGTTTATGATGGTGAAATGAATGAACAAATCACCCAAAAGGTAAACTTTACTTGTGGCCAACTTTAATACTTGTTATAATATTATCACTTTATGATGCACTAAATCAACAGCATTGCATGTTCCAGTTTGTACCAGAAACTTTCAAGATTTCGGACAAAGTGGTTTCGGATATTGAATTTTCATTGCCAGATTCTGTACAGAAATTATTCAATTTATTCTGTGCAGGTTGACGTTGTTTGTTCCAGTTCTGTTAATGTTTTTCATTTACCGGCAATCACAGGTAAATGCACTTTTCTGATTATTTCCAATATGTTTTGTAAAACAAATTTTCAACACTCCCTGTTCGTTGAAGTTTTCATAGGTTGTTTGTTTGTTTTTTCCATGATGCTTCAAGCCCAAACCCAAATTTGATCCAAGATTGTATGCTTGCTCAAGCAAAGTGTTAAAAGAAAAATTTCCTGGCACTAAAGACACAGAAATAACATTGAAGGTGCAAGCTGTTCAGAAGAATTGTTCAAGTACATTTTAAGAAATGTTAAGAATTTTTCAAGAATATGAGTTCTTGAACAGGTCAAAAAGTGTTCTAGAATAAGACTAGAACTGCTCTTAAAGTGTTCAAGAACTGTTCAAGTGCATTTTAAGAAATGTTAAATTGGACAAATTATTAAGAACTATTGTTCTGGTAAAGTTCTTTCAAGTGTTCTCGAATAGTTCATGATTTGTTCAAGGACAAGAGTTCTTAAACAGTTCAATAAAAAGAGTTCTTGAACTGTTCAAGAACTGACGTTCAAGATTGTTCAAGAACTGTTCTAAGGACTTTTTACGAACACTTGTTCTTAAGATTTGTCCAATTTAACATTTCTTAAAATGTACTTGAACAGTTCTTGAACTCTTTAAGAGCAGTTCAAGTACAATTCATGAACACTGTTCTAGAACAGTGCA
This sequence comes from Spisula subtruncata, assembly GCA_963678985.1. NCBI lineage: Eukaryota > Metazoa > Mollusca > Bivalvia > Venerida > Mactridae > Spisula > Spisula subtruncata. The sequence goes on along the minus strand of OY787673.1, from coordinate 8,622,362 downwards.
AGAACTTTTCTTGAACTGCTCTTGAAATTTTCACAGGGGCTGACAAAATTTATCAAAAAAACACATCAAATAATTAACAACCCATGAAATCATATTCTTTACCGATACTCACTAAATGTTAAGCTCTTGATTTAGTAATTATTTACAACAAGGATCGACTTCGAAGAATATCTCGATATAAGATAGTGATTTTGACCCGTTTTTAGCTCATTCCCCCTAAAAATCCAACTTTCAAATCCCTGTAATGATTGTACACCTGCCAATTGCAAGTCACATTGCATAAAAAATGTGCACACTTTTTTCTTCTTAAAACCAGGACAATTTGTACAGTAATTGTCTCAAGTGTGGTAAAAAATGTGTGCATTCGTCTTCCACAAACAACTCTGGTAATGATTTGAAAATTCTGATTTTAATTTGTAGTTTTAATCTTAGAAGTGTTTGCCTTAATTTCAGCAGAATAGAAGGCAAATTGGAGCAGAACAAAGAATAAAAATTAGCAGTCATTATATCATTCCAAAAACATCACTAAACGATGCATTCGAGAACTCATAATAGATTAATTACCAATCATCCAGGGAAAATCAAATTTCTCCAAGAGAAGGTTTCGAGACGAAACATTTCCATTTCTGTTAATTTCTTAATTCAATACTTCATCATTTTAAGATTGTTATAATAAAATTATAGCCATATCTTCTTTCATTTAGTCAAAACATTGCTGGATTTCTGCAGTTAGTATTGATGATAGAAATAAAAAGAATGTTAGAAGAGTTAACAGTTGGTTACTTCATGTATCGTCTAGATGAAACACCATGCATTGCATGTGCACCTTGTATAAATCTCTAGAATTATCTATGTTGTATCTGAAGAGTAAATCAATGGCTTGGTGCAAAACTATGGTAACTAAATAAATTAATAGAGGCATGTACCATAGTTTTGCACTGAACCCTCTGAATGCACTAAACGATTGAGACATGTGTGGTGAATAATGAGCTACTGAGAATAATTCTAAGAACACACATCATTATTGTGCAGCCAGACTTAATGTTAAAGTTCAATGTGCATGTATGATATACTTGCTGCTAAAGATGCATCATGGTACTGTACCTGTTTTCTTCTGAATGTGTTGGCTAGGGGAAACTTAGAATCGCTGAAGAGACAATGACAATTAAAATAATTAGTTTGCAACCAGACCACCACAGCCTGTCCCTGAAAACTATGGTATGTGCCAATAAAAAGTTACCATAGTTTTGCAATGAACCCTTGAAATGTTTTGAAGTCCTTTTTGGATTAGGATTAGGTATACCAGACCATGTACTGTACTTTAAGAGTAAAAACCAGTGCTTGTCTGGCGGTATTTGGTTTTTCTACATTTATAATTGAGACAATTGAGCAACAATTAGAAGTATGACATGAACTTTGTTCCAATATAAATGCCTTAAATCAGCATATTTTGAAAAAATATGCCTATATTACTGTAGATCCCTGAAATAATCACAATATTGAAGGAGGGATCTTCCGATTCTTAGTGACATGTTGACAATCTGGTAAAATGGAGAAAAATCTGTTACTGGGAGGAATAAAATATCTGGTAAATAAAACAGTGAGCTTGTGGTACACAACGGGCGTCCAAATAAAGCTTAACAACATTCTGATAGGTTTTCCAAGGTTTTTATTTTACCCTGGAGTAAAATGTCAGTCTGTTACTTACTTTTAATGGTGATGTGAGAAAATTACAAATACATACTGGTACTTTTATCTGCTTATATGTCAAGCATAGGTTCAAAATATTGGATTAGTTTAAAATTGAAAATTTTCTTCACTTCATTGTGGCTTCAAAAGTTTAAATGATCTTCACAAATTCAATTTTCCAAGAAAGTTTATCATTTTCATTATGTTTTATGAACATTTATCATCTTTTCTAATAATCGTTGTACACCATACAATTAGGCATTCAATTTTTTTTGCAAATTTTTGAGTGAGGCAAACATGAAAATACACAAAAAACCCACTCACAAAAAATACCAAGTGCTGCGGTAATGAAATGCAGATTTTTTGATTTTTCAGAAACTTCTTTAATACTCATATTCTTTAAATGGAAATTTCTATTTTCTCATATCCTACAATTATAGTCTGCAGGTTTTATTTTCTCCAATTGCAAATAAGCATGCATCTAAGACAGATACAAATGCATTTTACAAGAAAGAAATGTAGGAATATGCCATTAAATCCTGACGTTGGTTTTCTAATGCAAAACATTCTTAGTGAGTATTGAATTGCAATTGCTTTGCACAAACTTTTTGCTGAGAAACTAAATTAAGACAAGGACCATCATTCTGAACTCTGCAACAACATAGTAACCTCAAGTTTAAAGCTATGAAGTATGATATTGACAATTTCCTGTCAACACTAATTATAATATGTTACTAATTTAAGAGTCTTTTAACATTCAAGCATTGTAAGAGTTCAAACAATACATGTATTAATTTACATTGAATTATAGATTTGGAGCATTCATCATGAAATCTGGACAGGTGAATAACCTAGCTAGGTTTTTTTAATTCAAAATAATTTTACAGCAATTAATCACTCGAGCATCTTTTTATTGTAATTTCCTGAAAACCACATTAATTCATTCACACAAGACTTATACCCCTGTGATTACTGGTATTGGTATAAGTTATGGACAAATTATCCCCAACACATTTTCATGAATTTCCTCCCCAAGTCTTCCATTAGTGTCCTTATCAACGCTCATAATTAACATCATTTCTCAATGTTAGGTTGTATTTACCTTGTCAATACAAACTATAGTGTTAAATGAAATAATAGACAGGAGACCCCCGCCCGCCATATTTTATGGATGTTTAATACCATAATTCTACATCAGAATTTGTTACATGGTACTGTATAGAAATAATCGCATGGTGCCAACCATATTTTATAGACATTTAACTGCCATATGATACTACACTAAAAATTTAATGCTCATGAGGGTCCAGACCATATTTTATAGGTTGTTTAATGCGATAATATTACATCGAGAGTCGTTCATTAGTTTTACAAATTCACTTTTTTACAGCATTCAATTCTTTAAACTGATTAACAACTATCCCTTAATGGATTCTGAATTTCCTCAAAATTTCTCACTTTGTCGGAAACCTTATACATGTACATTAATTGGGAAATCATTCACAGTGGCTGCCAAATTTGAAACTATTTTGTAATGGAGATTTTAAGATTGATTCAGTAATTTCACTGGAATTGCTTATCCTGAGTGGTTTGGTGTTTGAATTTGTTTGTTTAATTAGGTTTGTGCTGATTTTGTCAATGCTTTTAAAGTGTTTTTTTTCTAACCCCTCTTACAAGCAAGCAGCTACTAAATGTGTGGAAGAAAATCAAAATTTCAGCAAATTCATGGAAGGTCCAGTCATTGTGACCTGCAACAATTGAGATTCAAATCCAGATAACCCCAGGAACCATTGATCTCCAGTGCACAACCGATGAACAACAGCGGTTATGGTACTTTGAGGTTTGACTGAATTGACTGCTGGAATATTTTTCTACTGACAATGCAAATCTTTTAATACAGAAAACTGTAAATATTTAATAGCAGTACAGAAATAAAATAACATGTTAATGGATTTGGGTGAATCATCATGACAATAATTTGACAAGTTCGAAGAAAATTGAGTCAACAGAGATTTTCTAAATTGAAAAATCGAAGAAATTCCTTGTTCACTGTTTATCCACAAAATCCATGAAAATTCCAAGTTGAGTCAGTTTCCAATTTACTCAACACTTGATTTAAATTGAAATTTAATTGGCTCAATGCAAACCACGTTATCTGGTAGGTTCTCCGTGTTATCTGGTATTTCCTGTGCAATTGGAGTAAACTCTCTGTTACTGTGAAGTGTAATTAGTACAATAACATACAATCCCTGGTCTGGTGTGAATCTTCTGTTACAACTCTCAACACAGAGATTTGTAATTCCCTGATGAAAACATGTATACACAGTCAAAATGATCAAACAGAAAAGATGGATAGATAATCAGTAATCAAGCACTTAAACAAAGGTTTGACTATAGAGATTGTGATAGTAGGCTCCACTGGGAGACATTTATTAAAAACCCGGTACGGTACAATCAGTGTTTATCTAGGTAATTAACGTTCAATATCACTCTCACAGAAATAGTTACAGCATTGAGAATATAACATTATTTGCATTTTTATCAACATTGATATGAATCTGATGTGTTTTTGTATCAATTAATTTCTATTATAGAAATTTCAATTTGACACTAAATTGCATAAAGAACAAACTCACTAGTTTAGTTTACAGTTCATCGTAGAACATATTGCCAGTATCCAATAATACATAATGAATTTCAGTATCAAACTCGAGTAGTTTTGCTTAATACTTGAAATCAACAATTTAATCTTGATTGCACAAGTGTAAAACTCTTTGCAACCATGAACCAACAATTTGATCTCGAATGTATGAGTGTAAATGCATGTTTATTTATATGCAGCCATGCACCATCCAGCTAGTGGTGATTTGAATTGAGCATCCATTCTGTCTTTTAAAACAGCAAATATGGAGGAAACATGACAATAACATACACCCATTTAAAGATCAAGTTAGCGGGAAATTATAACTCTTTACATACAAATCAGAGAACCCATGAAACACAGACTGCATCAAGGAAAGTTTTGCAGCAAGTAAAGCAACTAACTTTAACTTCCAATACCTTCAATTGAAAATATTCTTTCGAAATTCTATCTACCCTTAACCAAAAGCATTGATTTCATTGGTGCATCCTCACAGTAGAAGATCAAAATATGTATCAACATTACTCAGTAATCAGACATTCTATAATGTGACAGGGATACCATGAATACGATTCTATAACCACATGGTTAAGTTACTGTTCCTCGGACTTTTTATCCAGGACTTTTTTATCCATATAAACGAATTTGGTATAAACTCTTCTCTAGGGAGGAACATTAATTCCAACAATGTGATTGAGTGTGAATATCTGAAATTGACTCAATACAGATGCTAGACTTAGAATATAACATAAATCACATATCATACCACCATGTTCAATCAATTCTGTAGGAAATATCCTATGTAAAATAGCAAGTTGAATGATTAAAAATGCGACTTTAATCAACTTTATGCTAAAATTAAGCCTTTTTTACAAAAAAAAATGTCAAATTCATGGAGTTTGCTATTTATATTTTGTAGAATTTTCAATAAGTATATATAGTAAAATCATTTAATTTCAATGGGATAAACTTTTTTATGTTTTGTTGAAAATGACTACTTCGTGGGAATGGAGTTGCTAGGTTATCTAATTCACTTAGACATATGCTAATATTTTTGGGGATTAAATTTCGTGGTTGAGATTACCCAAGAAATTAAATTCTCCGTGAATAACAATGATTTTACCACAAGCAATCGCATTATTGGTTATGCAGGAATTGTCCCAAACAAACGGGAACCTACCTAAAACCCTTATAACATGGGAGGTCACTCTGGGTACTGGACTAAATAATCAAAATAAGGATGCATTTATTTTGAACTTTTTTCTTTCTGAATATTTTGTCATAATTGCCAATGAGTTATTGATAACTGAGACAAAGTTACAAAAGTTCATCCCAGGTCCTCGTCTTTTGGGGGAACACCCTTAAATGTTTGGCGAGAGGTCTTGTACCCATAGTCCAATTTACACTTTTATACCCATGTGTAGACAATGTCAACACAGATGAGGATGGATGACAACATAAATTCCACACTATCTTCAACTAAGCCACGTCTTTAAACCGAAACATGTCGAGTTGAAATTGCTAAACACGTCCATTTAGCGTATAATTTCCCCACGGACTCTTTCTTACTCCTACGATGGTGCGATGACGGGGAATCGTGTAAATTACATCTTTTGCTCTACGCCAAGTCTGATTAGGCAGATTTCGCACAATTTCTGCGTGGAAATATGATTTGGCAAAAAATGCGTCTGAGGGAATATGAAATTACCCAAAGGTACGCTTGTATCAATGTGTAGGCAATCACCGAGAATCGACAAATATGGAAATAAGGCGGTAATTTTAAGTACAAGTCCTAAATGAATAAATAGTCTCAATTCATTGGGTATTTAAATTCATTGCATACAATAGGAGGATGGTCCCCGCAAGACGGTAGCTACCAGCGAGTATGAGACTTATAGTGATCAATCATGATATGTACAAAATAAGATTTTTCTGCATATGGATATCGGGAATATATAAAATTGCAAAAGAGGCTCTAATACATTGATAGAACATTACGACTGGGCTGAGTATATTAATGCACAATTTCAGGATAATAAATTGGACAGTTGCATTTTAGTTATTGGAATATCATTATTGTCTGTGCACATTATATTCCATGCAATTTAATTACAGACGTCTGAGCTAGCTGCAACAACAGTACTATAGGATTATACAATAGATAGTTTGTACGTATACTTGACTGACTATATCATCATTAGCTCAAGCAAACCTATCATAAAGACCACCTCGACCCGCAACAAAGACTATGTTTGCTGGTCCGATATGTTGTTTTACAGACAGGTTTGACACTCAAAGTCTGTATGAGGTCCCTCAGAGACTTATATATCTCTGCTGTAATATCAGTGTAGTCTCTGCAGTAAGATAAGAGAGAATTAAACATGAGGTTTTAACAAGTCTTTTATAATGAACAGACAGACGTAATCTGCAGTACACACATCATAAATAGATAAACTCAGCCATCTATGTAACCTAACATGCAAACTGTTTCCTTAGAGCTAACAACATATTGCCACAGTGTACATGGTTATATTTGTAGAAAATTTCTAGAAATGCATTTAAATGCATTGTTCCGTTGGCAATTTGCATCAATTATTGTTGTGGTGCATGGATAGTTAGCATTGACAGTTTGGATTAGACTATCAATATTATCATTATTCAAGTACACCCAATATTTGATCACACTGTCACATCTAGCTAACACTGTAACCTACATTTGTATACACACTCCTCAAACACTTTTGGACTCTAACTCAATAACCGCTGAATAAAACACATCCATATTCAAATTCTTAATAAGCAGACAGTTCCATCACATGATCAGGTCATTTAATCATGGCTTGATACTGACAACATGTGACAGCCAATCCAATGTAAATGACTCTGAGCCACAGCCGACTTTCTGTCAATGGAACACACAGCCTTTTATCAATGGGACATTGAAGCATTATGCAAGTAGAACTGTCACGTTTCCTGTCAATGCAACCGTTCGCTATCTGTCAATGCAACAGTTAACCTCTTGTCAATGCAACAGTTGGCTTTCTGTCAATGCAGCATTTTGATTTATATCAATGGAACATTTGGATTTCTGTCAATGGTCTATTTTGGCTTCCGTCAATGCAACATTTTGGTTTCTGTCAATGCAACAGTTTAGTTTCTGCCAATGTAACAGTTTAGTTACTGTCAATGCAACATCTCGGCTTTCTGTCAATGCATGGATGGCTTCTGTCAATGCAACCTTTAGCTATCTGGCAATTGAACAGCTAACCTTCTGCCAATGCAACAGTAGGCTTTTAATCAATGTAACATTTTGATTTCTGTCAATGGAACAGTTGGATTCCTGTCAATGGAATAACTTGGTTTCTGTCAATGGAACATTTTGGTTTCTGTTAATGCAACAGTTAAGTTTCTGTCAATGTAGTAAGCTTTCTGTCAATGAAACAGTTGGCGTTCTGTCCATGCAACAGTCAGCTTTCAGTCAATGGAACAGTTGGCTTTTGTCAATGCAACAATTGGCTTTCTGCCAATGCAGCAATTGGCTTTCTGCCAATGTAACAGTGGTATTTCTGTCAATAGAACAGTCAGTCTTCTGTTGATGCAACAGTTTGCTTTCTGTCAATGCAACAGTTTAGCTTCAGTCAATGCAGCAATTGGTTTTCTGTCAATGCAACAGTAAAGTTTCTGTCAATGCAACATTTGGAGTTCTTTCAATGCAACAGTCATCTTTCTGTCATTGCAACAGTCAAACCTATGTCAATGAAACAATCCGTATTCTGTCAATGCAACAGTTGGCTTTCTGGCAATGCAACAGTTTGCTTTCTGTCAATGCAACAGTTAAGTTTCTGTCAATGCAACAATTGGCATTTTTCATCTATTTGTCAATGCAACAGTTTGGTTTCAGTCAATGCAACACTTAACCTTCTGTCAATGACAGTTGGCTTTCTGTCAATGAAACAGTCAAGTTTCTGTCAATGCAACAATTGGCTTTATTTAATACAACAGTCATCTATCTGTCAATGCAACAGTTTGCTTTCTGTCAATGCAACAGTCATCTTTCTGTCAATGCAACAGTTTGATTTCTGTCAATGCAACAATTGACATTCTTTCAATGCAAGAGTTACGTTTCTGTCAATGTATAGTCATATTTTTGTCATTGCAACAGTTGGATTTTTGTCATTGCGGCAATCCGCTTTCTGTCAATGCAACGGTTGAGTTTCTGTCAATGCAACAGTTGGCTCTCTGTCGTTGCAACATTTGGATTTCTGTCAATGCAACAGTTAACATTCTGTCAATGCAAAATTTAGGCTTTCTGTCAGTCCAACAATTGGCTTTCTGTCAATGGGACATTCAGGCTTTCTGTCAATGCAACAGTTGGCTTTAAGTTATATACTATGGAGAAGTGCCCATCCACAATTGAAAAATTTGGTTTAAATAATCAACATGAAATTGGTTCTTTAAACATGTTTAGTGAGAAATACTTGCAGCAAATTGATACTGACAGCAAATTGATACCATTCTGACAGTAGCAGATGAACTTACAATGATTTATAGACAATTAAGCCAATGGTGCAATGTAAGTCTCGATATTTTCATCAATAATGAATTAATGCACATATTTAGTCCATCATCTTACTTCTTTTAGTACATTTTCACATTTTTTCATTTGTTTAAATACCATACCATTTTTCTTTAAAAACTTGTTTTTACAAAACTTGAAAGTACTTAGATGGGATAGGCACGAAAGATATATATCCGGTAGGGAACAGTATCTAGGAACTTGTTTATTTTAACAACTAATAAAATTATCCAATTACCATAAATATAAAAGATTACAATAATTATGTGAATACCAGGTGGCTGAATATTTTAATAAGAAATAAAATGCGGATTCACTCACAAATCATTGATTGCCATAAAAATGCTATCAATAAAAGTTGCAATAAATGACTATAATGCATGGTGGGACAACCAGTAAGTTAGGCCACATTTTTATTGTACATTTACAAAATTGACGTTGTGCTATCTGGAGGATTGGGAATTTAGAGACATGGCCCTCTGGGATTCACACAATGACAGATGATTGACTTTGTTCCTCTTGCCATTTCTGAATACGGAAAAATTTCAAACAACTGTTGCAATCCGGTAAAACTAAAGATAAAAACATCATGGCCTAACACACCAAACCAATAAAATCCATGTAAATTTATAATCCTATCACTATAACATGATCAAAACATATCAATACAGCATTGATCCTGGTTATAATTAACAAAGGAACATTGTTCTGTTGATTAAAATCTTTTACCGAAAATAATCATGTGCATCTATTTACATTCGATTAAATGTTCAGGCTATAAAATTGATTGAGCATGAAACAAACTATAAAAGCATTTTAATCAAGCGTCTGCTGCAAGTGACTGCAGTATCTAGGAACAGTGGATTTAAATCAACAACATTCTTTATTGTAGACTTATCTCCTGTTTGAAAGCAATTACTGATAAGCTTCACTCAAGGGTTTTCACATTTTATTGTTCTGCATGTGACAAGAAAATTACCAAAAAAATCATTGACAATTAAGTGACAATGAAACAAATTGCAGGAGTTCAAAGAATTTTTCAATTAGTTATAGTTTTATTCACTGATACCCGGAACTTGTTTGTAAAGCATGTTTTCTAATTAAAATTGTACTATTATCATAATGGTCCATATTCACACCTCCTTGATATTTGAAATATAAATATCAGTAAAAGACACATAGTTGACATAACCACAGCCAAAGTAAATACGAATTTCACTTAACATTATTTTCTCATACCATAGTGGCAATGGATAACATCAGTTGTGAGGTGTCAAGAGTGATTAATATATAAGTTTGATAAGTTTGACCCTAAATAAACTAATAATATTTTCATTTTAATTGCCTCATTACAAACTCCAAAAAAAATTGGTATACAGAGTTTTGTAGACATTTCTTTAGATATTTGCTATCTTTATGTTACCAGTAGTTATAACATTCATAAATTCATAGATACAAGGTGTTACTTAAATATTTGTAAAGAACATTTTCCTACAAAACTGCCCCCATAGAGTCTACGTAGAATTCGCAAAGTGCTAAATTTACATTACACTTTAATTGTAAGAAAACATAATATTTAAGGTCTAAAATGTGATATTTATTTGTTGTATACATCATTCTTAGACAAAAATAGTTACATTTTTCCTATTTATTTTTTTCACGGGGGGGGGGGGCTTCTTTTATTCAAATTTGTTCATCTATGAAAATTTGCAAGAAGAATCTATTGGGTCTTATTTCCTTAGTGAAAATATTACAAAACATCCTTTCTTAGAAAAATATTCATCAGGATTTATTTGTAAAAATTTTGAATTTTATTATCTGGTAAATTTACAGAATACTATAATTAAATATAATGGATTTGATTTCCTAATTTAATTATGTTTGCAACAGAGGACGAAAAATGTGCAATCAGACAAGGGCTCGAACTCGGGACCCTTGGTGCTTACAGGGATAATGCTCTATCTACTGAGCTAGCCGGCTGCTTACACGAGTTTCTCCCTAGTTATTAAATCCTATACACCAGCTATACATTTTGAAGGAGTCTGTCTAGCTGTTATAAGTAATGAGGATCAATGACTATGGCTCCAGCCCCTGCCACTCATATGGAGCACAATTTGCCTTTGAAATTATGAGTATGTTTAAATTGCAGAAGATTTAAAATTATTTCCTTAAAGCTGCCATGCGGGTACCTAAAATCAATGGTGAATATTTCCGTGAGTAATGATATTATATCATTTTTATAAAACATAAGTGCTCACAAACAGCGACCAATACACAGTTGATAAACTATTTGTGTTTACAATATTCAAAACATGACAGGAGGCAGACTGTTAGTTGATTCCAGGATAGGGCTGCGATTTAATTATATGTATAATTCATATTGATATGTCTCAATAGATGATTCCAGGATAGGGCTGCGATTTAATTTTATGTATAATTCCTATTGATATGTCTCAATCATTGGTAACATTGGCTCATCTAACGCTTGTATCTGACAACTGTATCATAGAAAATCATTGTTTATCTAATTTGGGGCACTAGAAAGTTGATATTAGTTTTGACAGTTTGGGAGATAGGAGGTGTTGCAATGGAGGCTGGTGTTGTTAGGTTAATCTCCGGAGAATCGTCTCACGAGACTTATACAACCTGTTTTACGTAGAATTGTCTCACGAGACTTATACAAACTATGTTACTTGGATGACAAATTTGTCTTCATTCCTCCTCGGAGAGTGATAACCATGTGTTACTGTGGGTTACCATGGTTACGGAAGGTTCTATACAGACCAATGGCTGATGTAATACACTTGTAAAATGTCATATCCCTACCTAAAAAAACTTAACTTCAAATTATATTTACTCTGTAATACTATCTATAGAAGAAGAAGAATTCAAGTATTTTCTAAATATAATATAACAAACAACAAGAAATGTTTGTAAAACATGATTGTATGCCCCCATGACAGCCAAATAGTAGGAAATAGTAAAGGTCATACTCAGTGACCTTGAGGTTTTACCTACTGACCTCAAAATCAAAAGGGGTCATAAACCGTTGCTGGCCAACATCCATGTATAGTTCAAAGATCCTAGGGCAAAGCGTTCTTGATTTAATTAATAGAAACCAACTGGTCTAAAAGAAATAGTTACGGTCACAGTGACCTTGACCTTTGACCTACTGACCTCAAAATCAATATGGGTAAGTAACTGTTGCTGGCCAACATCCATGTAATGCTTGAATGTCCTAGTGCTAAGTGTTCATGAGTTATTGAACTGAAACCATTAGACAACAGTAAACAGTGAGTGAACAGTCAACCTTATAAAACCTTATAATACAGCACCAGTGAGTTACAGCACATGGTTCGTCAGTTAATCAATTATAATCAATTACAGCTGAAACAAATTAGAATACAGGTGCTTGTTGAAACTGTTAAACCAATTCCTCCGCCATGTTCAGTCAGTCTAAGTGTCTACATGAAAATAGCATCAACTACCTTTCTGACATAACATGTATATTTGAGAAATTAAAGGGAAAACTCACTGACTCAAACTTGTCAAATTGAAACATAAAGTTGCCTGGTGCAATTACAACAGTACAGACTGTGGCTGAGAGACTTGTTCAACATGGCAAACCACTCACTCACACTGAACAACCTGTCTGTAATCAGGCAAAATCCTCTCAACCATTTGTTTTATTTTTACGCTTTGTTTTCTTTTTCTGAGAAAAATGTGCAGAGTACCACACTATACCAGTAGGTTCATTATAGACAGACACACTCTGCCAGTTTCAATTCTGCACACATATCTTCACTACCACTCAGAGATTCTTGGCAAAGATAGCTAATCATCTGCTAACATTACATATTGCATAATTAAATGTGAAGTATTCTGTCATTTTTGGGAGTTATACAACTTCAAGGGTTTCAGGTTTTAACAAAATGGAAATTTTATTCAGTAGATAAATATTCATATGTAAACATTTAATTGATAGTTTAGGAAAAAGATGATCTGCAGTAACATGCAATTTAACCAGGTAACAACAACCCATGAATACCAATTAAGTATTGACAATAGCTCTATCACATTTTCTGTCCAGGAGTGGTATTCAGTATTGATATTTTTAATTGGAGAATAAGGATAGCCAATCATATCGCCTGTCACTGACCCAAGAGTTTAATATGTTGTGATCTGATTGGTTTTCCTTATCCTTAAGTTAAGTAAGATCAATATTGAATACCACTCCTGATTGTAAGCTGAGATAATTATCGAACTGGTCATTTACACGTATATATCTATTGTTCTGGCTGATCAAATGGACACCTACCATCGAATTACACACCAGACTGATTGGACAAAATGATAGCAGTACCTCTATTTTAGCTACAAGGTTGCACTGATTGGACGTAAAGATACATTCCATTAAACGTAACCTGTCTGATTGGTCAGTCTATACAGCAGTGATGTAACATTATTGACCACTACACTGACCACCAGACTATGATCATCATTTAATTGACTGAGAAGCTGAAGACATTATTACACTCCCAATTGAATACGTTACAATGGACCCTAACGAAGCTGATTTAATAAGAGATGTTTGAAAAAAACATGTAAACTCACAGACCCCATGACAGTCAACTCAGTTCATTTCACAGTTGATAGAATTAAACCAACTTTTAGCATATATGCACATTTAAGACGAGGTAAAATGATATACCATTAAGATATTAAACAAGAGATGTTTATAAAAACAATTTTTGTATGCCCAAATGCATTGCAGCATAACAGCTCAATTGTCGAAAAAGGTAAAAGGTCACAGTACCCTTGACGTACTACCATCAAAATCAATAAGGTCAGCTGCTGCTGACCAACCTCCAAGTAAAATTTGAAGATTCTAGCTAGGAAAAGCTTTCTTGGGTTGGTGAAAAGAAACCATTAAATTTTGTCTACCTGCAAACCGACCTTGTAACATACAAACCAACATGTGCAAAGCAATATACCCCTCACCAAAGATGGGGGCATAATAGCAATTATGGAAACTGAAAATCTCGAAGGAATAATGTCAACTGTATGCCTAAAAACCAGGCACAGATAACCCCAAAAATCTATGCAAACTTAAAAATTCACAACTTTACAGTAACCTTTAGTTTCAACTGGATTATTTTAGAGAACTACCGATCTTGTATCGTTAGGTTGTATGATAGACAACCGGAACACTGATATATGCATGCCGTTCACATTTCATAGAATTTCAGACAATTAACAGATCAACTTGTACAAAAACCACATTTCATGAACAACATGGTTAATGTATTTGTTTGCCATACGTTTGGCTGGTTTGAATATTAATTATTAAGAGACATCATGCATTTGAGTACCTAGTATATTTTGATGGTTTTCAGTAATTCAACAAAGAATCAGAATGGTCGAATTGGAGAAACAAGTCAATGACCTTACCTGGACCCTTGACGGTTAGCAGAATTTGAATAATAATCTACACCAGGATGTTAAAACCATGAAACACGTTGAAGTTGAGAGAGATCAAGAAATTATGCGTCTTAAAAGTCGTTTGGAATATTTCGAAAAAAGAACAAAATCACGTTCTGAAGATTTAGAAAAAGGAATAAATAGTGGCATCGAAGATTTTACGGAAGGAGTGAACATAAGTGATATACCAGGAAAACCAAGCGAAGCAGACAGTGGAAACATTTCCAAACACGATTAAAGACCCTGCATTTATTATCAATCCTGAAGCTCCGGTATCTGAAATCCAAACGTCAGAAATAAGCCAACGACAAACCCCGAGGGTAATGGACAACACACTGGGTGAGATGGATCCTAGTTCTGCTATAGTTCCGTCTGTGAGAAATGTTGGTCATTCAGGAGGCCATGTACGGGAAGCCGAAGGTAATGTTGCATTCCACGCGGTATTGAGTCATCAGAAGAAAGATTATTTAGGCACAAGCGAAACAATAAAGTTTGGTACTGTATTTCTTAACAATGGAAATGTATACCACAATCACCTTGGGTGTGTTTATTGCTCCTAAAGCTGGAATATACTTGTTTTCAACTTCAATCACCGCTTCCTTGGTACACCAGTACATGGTATATCTCGTAAAAAATGGGCATAAGCTTGTAGCTTTAACTGGAACATCTACAGACTGGTCGGGATTGGATCAAGGCTCTGTTACCATAGTAACTGAATTGAATGTTGGAGACTAGGTTTGGGTAGAACACGCTGATCCAGCTGATGAAAGTATCCAGATCGGGAAATAACTACCGGTACTCAAGTTTTGCTGGAGTTCTCCTAATACCAATGTAGCCAATTTATTAGTCCCCTGTAAATTTAGCATCATGCTATCTGTATCTTATATGTTTTCTTACCTTAATTGTAGATGACCGAACTAATAAATACACCAACAAAGACATATGTCATATGTACAATTTTTATTGCATTTATTAATATCATATGCAGGACATATACGAGGGGTGTTCCAGAAATAATAGGACTTTTCTCATAACTTCTTACTCAACTCTTACATTTTAATGAAATTTGTCTCATATGCTAAGCAATGTACGCTCTATATACTGGTAGCAACATACTTTCGTTGTTGCTGATGATGCTTATACAAAGCGTTGTCATACAAACCATGTAACGCTAAGGCGGGTCACACTATTATTTGTAATTACCATCCTTATTAAAAATGTGAGTAGTCCAATAACCACTTAATAAATATTAACGCCTAATTGTATGGCATTCCGTGGAAGACTTTGACATGCACATGCAAACTTTCAAATAAATCGGTCCGTGTTTGTTATCACAAGTCAGTAATAAAGGGTATGTATCCAAGCGAGTCATGGGTGAAAATGACATCAACGCCAATAATCAGAAACCATGCGATTGTCAATTAATGGTATACATTTGGAAAATCAACAGTGCTAACCAATGAAATGATGAAATACATGTAATGTAGTGGCATAAAGTAGCCACTTGTGTTCTGTTGGCTCAAATTGTTTACAGATTCCGGATTTATAAACTTACAAATAAGCACAGGTGAGGTCATAGAAAATTAAGTTGACGTTAATAAACACTGTTTGTAACTTGATAGACGCTCCAATATTTGAGCTGTTTCTTACATCACTGCAACACATATTTTGTGAACAGGGTTACGGAAATACATTTAAACAATCAGAAAAGTGTTATTAGATCTGTTTAGAAAGTCAGTATGACTAAAAACAAAAATATTAAATGTTCCGTTATGTTAAAATACTGTACTTGAAATGCGACGTCATAATAACGTCACGGTGTGACCCGCCTCCTTAATACATAGCATATTTAATGTTTAATAAAATTCTTATTTTTCATCCAATTTCTTTGATATTTTGCGTGTTTATCAGTGAAAGATCAAAATTCAAATATATACAATTAGTTTTCTTTATTTCTGATTTTCCGTGCTGCTATGAAAAAGTCCTATTAATTGTGGAACACCCCACGTACATAAAGTATTGTATCATTTTTAAATGCTGACAAACGAACATGAAAGACAATTATCACAAGATAGCATTTATACAGTTAAACAATTAACTACATTGAATTTATATGTACAAGATGAAATAGGTATAACTTGTCTTCTCCGAGTCATTTTGAATGAGCAAACAGGAGTGGCAAATTACCCAGACTCTCCTGTTTAAGTTTGATCAAGCAAAATGTTATATGTTCAACAAAATAAATAGATTTAACATGCCACCCCTATAATGGAATATGATCCACATAGAAAAGCAATGTTTTCAACCAGCCAATGTTCAAATAACGCATTTCTAGATTAGCATCCACATTCTGTCATTTATTCAAAACCCCAACTGGCGTCTTGTTGTTTTTAAAACTAACACTTACATACTTAAATCATAGTGTTTAAAAATGTTCAGAACAGAAGTGAATCACTTCGTACATATATTATGTTCAGAGACTATCTGTTGGTGCTGATTGGAAAAATATTATAAAAATAAAAACTTTGTATTAAGACAGCACACAGTTATACAAGCTGGATAGATATGTCCCAGTGATCTTCAATAAATGCTATGCATACGTGTCACTTTACTATGCTACGTCTTTAAATCCTTCATAATTCAGTATTGTCCCACAACAAGGCAAATTATGCAACTCTCAAGAAGTCTTTACTGCCATCTATTTGGCGTGTTCTTTACTTTGCTTTACTGTAATAAAAAATGTGAAGAAAGTATTTTCAACGTAAAGTAAAGTAACACTAGATTCCAAATTTTATTCTGACTAGTGAGCTTATTCGTTTTGGAGGAGGATTTGAAGAACATTTTTTTAAATAAAGATATATTTTTATAATGCGTATGTAATTGAATATATAACAGCACTAAGACAAAAAGCAATATATGCATGTATTTATATTGACATATAACACATTATCAGGTATAGTAACCATAGCAACCATGGAGAAATGTATGTACATTTATATTATAATAAAGAACAGTTTGACTTCAATATCATCACAGATATACATAAGATCATTAACTATGATATATCGCATTAAAATCAGATCCTAAAATTTGCTCCATTCCTTAGCGCTGTTAGTTATATCAGCCGACACTAAATAAGATGTCACGTTCAAATGACCATTCTAGTGCATGTTGAATTGTTAATATAGAAAGCTCACTGAACACTACAGCAGAGATTCTCATCACTTTCAGATGTGCAAAGTAGCATTTTGATTGGATGATGTAAATTTACATTGACATGACCCCATGCGGAGTGTGGTCAGACAATATTACAGTGTAAACTAGAGGAGCTAATATGGGTCTGATTTAAATGAGATTGCTGAAATAGTAATCAGTATACATGTAGTTATAGGGTTTTATGAAAACCAAACCACTTGGACTGTAAAGTACCATTGTATCCTAAATGAACAAAGAATTTTTTTTTATTCAAATACAATGCCAGAGTAATTACCCTTTATGTAATGTCCATGTCCTTTAAAGCAACAAAGGCCAATTAACTCTGTAAAAGAATTCATTGCCAAATTGTTACAGACTAGTCTATATTATTTGAGGTATTGGGACATTTTTGGCATATAGTCTTATTTATTCGGTAAGGCTCCTGAATAGATGACTGAAATAGATAATGAAAAGATGAACAATAAGCACACACATACTGTATACAGCATTTCCAGAACAACTTCACAGAAGACATTCTGATAGTTTATGTATAATTATAAATATCTCAAACTATTTCAGCACCAAATACATAAGTCTTTGTTCCTTTGCTGGCTAAATCGTTTAATATGCTTAACAGCTCCACCTTATTATTCAAATAAATTGTCAAAATCATACGACCGGCTTTCACAGATCTGGGCGGGATCTCCTTGAGAGTTGACAGCTCCTCTAGATTTTTTTAGCGAAACCACTACCGCAAATGTCAACAGGACTTGCAGCTCAATGTGGACGGACCTTTTCATAATGGAACTGTGAACCTTTAGAAACATAAAGTCTACCATCTGACAGCATGTATGTCTGCTTCATATGAACGTCAGAACTTAATTTCATACTGTCACTGTCGAAATCATCGATTGCTTGAAATGTTAATCTTTTTTGAAAGTGAAATTGTTCTAAAGCGAGTTCATAGAATTCATGCTCGATTTTCCAGATTGATGATTCTTGTATTTCTGCCACTGATTCTTCACTCGGTTGAGCTTTCTTGTTTATCTGGGGAAGAAACAAAACAATCAGGATTAGAAACCATGTGATCATCAGATGGGTTAATTAGTCAATACGTTTGGTTTGGGTCATAGTATTTATTTAGTAAGGAAAACACTAGGTACCAGTGGGTTGTTTTATCAACCTCATTTTCAGTTACTGATGGAATCACCAACTCAAAATTATTATATTTATATACTTCTGAGTAAGTAGCTTATTGTCCCCTAAGTTACAAATAAGAATAAACTTGATTATCTTTGTGAAGAATAATTTGAACGACCTTCATCAACTCTAAGTACATTTATCAAACACTTCATGACATACAAATTATTGCAATTTCATGTATGGAAAATATATCATATTGTCTATCAAATAATGCTGACAGAAATAAAATATTGGTCTGGTAAAATATCAGACCAGTTTCACATTATGTTATACTGGCACATCTAAAAATGTTTGTTTTTTGTTTTCAGACAAAAGCTGTCCGTCAAATTATAGCCATCAATATGATGAAATATGCTAGTGAAGAATAATGTGTTTGATGTATGGTCGGTTTAACCCGGCACAAAGTCAAATCTTGATTATCATATAAGAGTTTCTTAAGTTACCGTTCAGATATAAATCCATGGCTCCTTTGAAGAATCGAGGTAAAACAACTTCCATCATAGCAATAAAGTCCCCTAACTCTTCCGTTACTCCAACCAGTAAATAATTTTTGACCAGGTTAAATTTGGCGTGTTCTAATGCCCATCTACTGCCAGGTTGCCTGAAAGCAAATATACAAATACCCATTTAAGGTACTGTACAGTATAATCATAGCTATTTGTGGTGGATTGAATTAGCCAACAAATTGCACATATCAACTTGACCACAAATTCAGCACCACATTTAACTTCGATTTGAATCAATGACAAGGGGTTGAGGGGAGAGAACTCATTACGAGGGACACTACTAACATAAAGGTAGAACATATTAACATTATAATCAGTAATGGGAGTAAATGATCCTTACTTTATTATAACGTAGGATTAAGCCTATAATGTTATTAACTTGTATCCACAAATCAATCTTTGTTTTAAAACGAAACATATGAATAATTCTAAAAAATGATCTGTTCAAAAGTTTTTTGCTAGTAATTCAGCTTCGACAGGACAAAATCTCTATATCCTCTGAATGATGAACTCAAATTCTCCAACAAATTAATGAAACAAAATCTGAAAGACCATCAACATGAGATTCTGGCTCGGATAATTCCCAAAATGTAGCGACCGGATTAAAGTAATCAATAACACAAGTTTCAACCTTCTTTCACAAACTCTTCACTCTAATCATTGAATACAAACCAATACAAAAGGTTCCTTAGTTGCTATGGTTACCATTTGTTATTTTGATACATCTGAAGATTCATTTATTGTCAGGACAAGTCTATTTGTTATTCCTGGCGCACCCCTGACCTAATTGGTTGTGGTATTTATCAACGCATTTATAATCAAATTATAGATCTAGAGTCTCACAATGATTCTATTTGTCAAATCTATCGAACATGAATGGGAGCCCAAATGATGCATAGTTTATTCTCAGCAAATTGATACTACATTATGTACTGCATGGTTCGCATAGGTCTTGAAAAGGACTTGAATTGGATGCCTAGTACTTGAAAAGTACTTAAATTTGAAACTGCCAAAACGTTTTTCAAAAATATAACTAAATCTTTGGTTAATTGGCATATGAGTATCATATGCAAATCCTTTCATATGAGAATCATATGTGGCGAAATTGCCTATGTAGTATGAGTATGCTGCTATAAAAAACAGACAAAAGGGAACAATCAGTTATAAAAAAATTGCCAGAGTATCGATCAACGTCTATGCACAACTGCATTGTCTCATCTTTTGTCTGAACTGATACAACTGGGTACATGTATAACCACTGTGACACTTCTGATTTCTCTAGCCTCTATCATTATTTCATTGAATATGAAGACTGTTATTGCAAGTTTGGGGAAATCTACTTGAACAATCCTTGAAAAGTACTTTAATTTCTTTTGAAGTTTGGTATGAAAAATGTACTGGTACCATGTTAGTTGGCAGCACAACAGGAGAAATGTAATACTAAGTGTAGGAACAACCTTCCGCTATTTGTTGTGTATTTACAGTGGATGATATCAATTTGTACTTATTAAATGAACAAATATGCACAGGCTAACATCAAGAATCAGGCTAAACGTGACAGTCTAACATCCAGAATCACTCTGAACATCGAATGTTCTCTTCAGCAAACTTAACTAGAGCATTTATAATAGCAAATCAACACATCACTAAGAAGCAGCCTGTAACAATGAAAGACCAAAACATGGTAGAAAACAGGAAAATAAACAAAGCAACTTAAAGCAATCCACAAGCAGAGAGAAGATTTTGTTGTATGGTAGGTATAGTTTAATCATACACTGTATATCTCTGTACAATACACAGTGTTTGTTTTGTTGGTCTATGTTGTTCAATGAGGAATCCTCACATATCACTGGCTTAGAATTAGATCTTATAAGACTGATACAAATTAAAAATCAGCATCACAAGGCGCTTCTTACGAGCCTATTTTCATGAAATTCTGAATGTGTCATGTTGACCAAACTGTAGTTGAGTAACTGACAGTTTTTTCTTGTTTTCTCAAAATATCGATTTTGTACATACGACCTTCTCATTCTAAGCCAGCGATATGTCAAATGTACAGATACAAGTGTACACAATATGACTTAGAAATCAGGAAATCAAATACTTCTATACAGTATATTTGTTCTTGCAGCAGACGATCATTCTTATTATTCACATAATATTATATCAGTTGTTATATACAGTCTCTCATATCATAGACGTATGAGAATATTCTATTTCATTAACCATACTCTCTGTCCGTCTTTCAGATTTTACACCAAAAATTGTACTATGATTTGAAAAGGATTATGTCCACAGAAGAAGTCATTTTCACACCCCAAAAGTAAAGTATGTGATGAACTAATTTACTAGATATATGATATTGTATCTATGTTCCGTTAATGCGAACCCTTTGCGGGGATATAGACATTATATTTACCTGCATCTATAGGAATGTCCACAGAAAAATGGTATCTGAAGCCACAAGTTGACTGGATCACAATCTTTATGATTCTTTTCTACACAATCATCAAATGTCTGAAATAATAACATAGTCAGACTGAATATTCTAAGGGAGACTACCTTGCAATAAAAACAAAGGGAGGTAATTGAATCATTTCTAGGCATTTGAGGCATCATACAAGCTAAATGTATCCAAAAATAACAACATGTTCATGTTAATTGAATTAACACAATACAAGTGTTTCTATACGGTACCTACAGGCAACACGGTAAATCTGTTTTAAAGCAAATAAAAACTTCCCGGTAGATATTTTCAGAAACAGAAAAAGAGATAATAAAGGTATAATTCCAGAGTTGGTTGCCAATGCATTTAAAGTGGAATTAAGTCTTCTGTATTACTGAACACTTATACCTTGTGCCGATCCCGAGAAGGACCAGAGGCCACATCATACCAAAGATGAAATAATAATAGAATTAGTACCGTATTCCACCAAATAAACCCCCCCCCTTTTGGAGAAAATTAGTCTTTTGTTTTTTGAAAAAATACATACATTTGGATGTTTTATGATGGTTACCAATATTTTGTTTTTGCTTCATCAATAACATACACATTTATTATGATTTTTTTACCATTTTTTAATATTATTTTTTGAAAATTAAGACACGGAATTAAAATTTTGAAAAATGTATGTTCATGGGGCGTTTATTTGGATGCATACTGGAATTCCCTCGCTACGCCCGAAGCATGAAAGAGAAAGTGGGTTTCGAGAGTGATTAATACAAGTTGTAATTATTCCAAATACAGCTACAAACCATTTCGTAGTGAAAACTTTTTCCATTGTTCATGTTTTAAAACTGCACCATACATCAAGATTAGTTACAATAGCTACAGGGCAAACCAGTTTTGCAAGTGACTGAAATCTTATTTACATGGACAAAAGGAAAGTTTTTTGACACAAACAAATATGTGTCACGAAGAGCATAACTATTACATATGATAATGAATATACCTGTGAACTATGGAAATATTAAATATTGTGTACCTAAACTTTGATTAGGTTTACACCTGTGTGACTGCAATAGCTAACCTTATTTTCAGAATAGTTTAAAGCCTAGGTCCCCCTGAGCATTTTTTGCCATGGCGATGTACTCGCTAATTCAAATAAATTAGCTTCGGGAACAGAAATTTACAGAGTTTCTAATGACTACCACGCACGAAGTATCACCTAGATCAAGAGAACCCTTTTCCCGATGTCTGCCGAAGCCCATGTATTAAAGCGGGAGTACATCACCGAGGCAAAAATGCTCAGTGGGACCTAGACATTACTAATAAGCATTCTGCTTCACGAGTCAAGATGATTTGTTGACATGTAAACGGTTGTGTAATCGAAAAGCGATATGTTCTACTTTATATGCATGCACTTGGAACTATGTAAAACATGCACTACTCTCACTGACTGTAATTATCTGCATGTTCTGCCATCTTACAATTATCAAAATAATAATTATTGAACCAAGAACAAACATTGGAAATATCAGAAATGCAGCAGAGATATTTTTACATAATTTACATAATATGATCAATGAATCCTGGGTTATTTGGTATAACAGGATTAGGTTCACTTAGTATGAAGACTTCAAGGCTCCACAATTCTGGAGAAATTTCCTCCAATTAATGCACGATTTATTGCCACTGATTAGTCATATTTTAAGAAAATTTAATTCTAATTTAAAGAGACACCAAGTGTGAATATTTCCTTCTACAGCAAAATTTTGGTTCAAACAAATTGAAGATTATGGGCGTTTTACTTTTCCATGAGCTTTCCAATAAATTGCTGTTATTGGTAATTATTACATTATCAAGTCAAGGCTCTTTGAGGGTGTTAGATATTTGCAAGATGTATTCCAAATACCCTTATGTCCCCTGATGACCTGACCTTTGACCTAGTAACCTCAAAACAGGTGGAGGTTGTAGGTCTTGAAGAGTTGCATGCACACATGAAGTTTGAAGATCCTACGCCAAAGCGTTTTCATTGTATAAGCAAGGTTAAAGTTTCTGGACAGACAGACAAATATAAAGTGCTATAATTCTCCTACACTGGAGGGAAAAGGGAGAAGAAAATACCAGATATAGCTAAAATGACTGGTATACATTTCAATAAACATTATAGGGGAGATAACAGTGTAAAAACTTGCCATTTGGTTGCCCATCTTTCTACGTTTGAGGTACGGTCTAAAGTTGTCTCCATATCTCACAAAGTAATAATAGGAGAGCAGTCTATCGAGTGGTTTCCTGATGATATTGATGAAGACTGGTCGCCTGTCATTGTATTCCAGTCTGAAAATATACAAAATATAGCTGTGAACCAGTCTGAAACCGATTAAAATATAAAACACAGTCTATTCAATTGACAGTCTTAAGTGTGTGCTCATCTCATCTGTTTTCCCTGCCATATTGGTCAATGAAACCCGACTTCGAAAGCCGAGACCAACCATTTGTTTGCTATGTACAAGGAATCCTAGCTCTTTCTGAACATGCCCTGATGTATAGCACTGATATGTGCGACAACCTCTGGGCTAGCAACCTCTTCATCTCTATAGCTGGATGGGAAACAATGCCTAGTGACTTCGCTGATATTTGGCTGAAGAAAATACTTTTAAAATATTTCAAAATTCAGAAACAGTTATATGTTACAGTAGGTAAGTCCGCCACTTTAGGCAGGTCCGGCAGTGTGGGTTCAATTTAAGATATACGAGCACCCCTCGTATGTACTATTAAACCCACACAGGTATAATCTGCAAAAACATTGAAATCTCTCTGAATGTCGCGAAAACCACATAATATATCGCAGCTTTATGTTACCATAGCAAAAGTAAGTTCTATTCAGAAATATACATTGTCTACATTACATGACCACAATAAAATACGATGACAATTAAAAATCTAGATTTGAATGTTGAAAGGTTTAAATAATTACATACAAACTGTCTGGAAGAATCTGTTTATGAAGACATGTAGAGACAATATTTTTAATATACAAAGTACAATAATGCTTTTAAAACACATCTAGAGGATAGTGGATTCTAAGGTTAAAATTTATTTCACCAAGTGATAGTAGAAATCAAAGTAGTTTTTTCAGGAGGGAATAATCTTGAGTGAAAATTTCCTCATTTTTTGTCCATACAAGCAATACAATTTTAGTTTTCAGAAAACCATTTAACAAATTCATTGACATTTGGTTAATTTTGCCATACTAGATTTTATACCAAACTTGTAAGGGAGATAAATCTGCTGCGCTTTTTCATATATAGAGATATCATTTTTATTTTTTGTGAAACATTTTTGGTGTGTCCCCTATTGTTACATACAAAGCAGCAATACTTTATAGCAACAAGTGATCACCACAGTGGTCATGTGACCCTTTGCTGATCATGTCACCCTGTGCTGGTCATGTGACCTTTTACTGGTCATGTGACCCTTTGCTGATCATGTGACCCTTTACTGGTCATGTGACCCTTTGCTGATTATGTGACCCTTTGCTGATCATGTGAATCTAGACATGTGATGTGACACTGTGCTGATCATGTCAGCCTTTGCTGAACGTGTTACCCTTTGCTGGTCTATGAGATCCTGTGCTTTGGACCCTGTGCTGATCATGTGACCCTTTGCTGATCGATCATGTGACCCTAGGCAGGTCATGTTACATGTGACCCCTGTGCTGATCATGTGATATAGACATACAACCACATTATGACAAGACATCCCTTTGGCGCAACAATATTGTATCTTACTATAGATTATATAGTGAGATCTGACCTTGTTGCACCAAAAGAACGATTAAAGTTAAAGAGTGGTTCATCATACAATGTATACATATAATCATGAAGGAAGACCACATGTGTTGACTGGCAGTAATTGCGTGCAACATGATTTACAACATGACAAAGTTAACTACCCAACAAATTCACAAATAACTCAGCTGCTTCAAAATACCAACAGAGTGGGCGAAACTATATCACTTTATATATAATCATTGAGGTGGGATCCAATATGAAGGAAGACCACATGTGTTGACTGGCAGTACTTGCGTGCAACATGATTTACAACATGACAAAGTTAACTATCAAACAAATTCACAAATAACTCAGCTGCTGAAAAAGACTGAAGTTTATTTATGTTATTGACCGATCTAATGAATAATATTACTCAAAAATCATACTGAAAGGAAAAAAAATATGCTGTGTTTAAAAGGAAAAACACACTGGTGTGCGCGATGTTGAAAGCTGTTAAAATCGATTATTTGCAATAAATATTTCTTAAAGCGACAGTCAACAATGTTCTATTGTATAAATACTTGATATGGTAAGAAAATGCTGTTTAAAACATTCGGTCCATCTGTGAGACAGGCCCTTTAAGTGGTTGAGAAGAATATGAATATGTGTGCATTTCATTCTGAATTATGTTCTGTTCATTCTGTTTAGATAACATAAATATGGTTTTACAACTTTAAAGTTGTGTGTTAATTACAGTAGTGTCTAACAATTTTCTATCAGGAAATATTTAAATGTTCCAGGAAACATCAAATGACAGACTTTCGTTATTTTAACACAATAGAAATAATAAGACAAACATACAGCAACAGTCTCCTGTGTCCTTAAAAGAATAATATATATAATAGCAACATTTATCCATACAATTATCATTATCAATAGAAAGAATCAACAATAATGTTAACGACATTTCCATGATTGTAATATTCCAGGAAACATTAACAGAACAATCAACATTTATCTGAACTCCCCAGTGCTTTCAGACAATTTGAATTCCAGAATCTATATCATACAACTCACTCTGTCAAAACCGGAGGAGAACATACCAGGGTCAATGGACTGTGAAACGACATGGATACACACAGCCACACAGAGGAGAGGGGGGTTGTAATTAATTGAAACATCTCCAGTCTGGTGTATCTCTGATGCTATTTTTCTATTATATAATTTATACTTTAATAAAGCACCACATAGTAGTCTGGACAATTTTTCTTATGTCATTTCCTATTAATGTAGGAACCAGTATTTATCCATCGCAGAAGATATTATGTAGATCTCATGGAGGAAATCAAACGGTGTACTTGAGTCTCTTTCGATTTCAGAAAATTTCCTGATGTAAGATCTCATCAAATAATTAACAACCCATGAAATCACATTCATTACTGAAACTCACAAAATGTAAAGACCTTGATTCTGGTCATTATTCTCAGCATTGACTTTTCTCGATATAAGACAGCGACCCTGACCCATTTTTAGCCCAAACCCCAAAAAAAATCCAACTTTCAAATCCCTGTAATGATTGTACACCTGCCAATTGCAAGTGAAATTGCATAACAAATTTGCATTTCTTTCTTCTTAAAACCAGGACAACTTTTACCGCAATTGTCTCAAGTGTGGTAAAACAATATGTGCATTCTTCTTCCACAAACAACTCTGGTAATGGTTTGAAAATTCTGATTTAAATTTATAGGACAAGAAAACTTCGTTTTTACACTTAGAAGTATTTGCCTTAATTTCTGTAGTACGCGAAATCGAGCAGAAAAAAAGAATGAAAATTAGCAGTCATTTTATCATTATAAAATACCTCTTAACAATGCATCGGAGAACTCATGATATATTAATTACCGATCATCTTGGAACATCTAATTTCTCCGAGAGAAAATTTCAAGACAATACATTTCTATTACTGCTAATTTCTTAATTCAACACTTCATCATTTTAAGATTGTTGTAATAAAATTATAGCCCTTTAATCTTCCATCTTCCATTTAGCCCAAAACATTGCAGAAATATCTGCTTTTAACATTGATGATAGAAATAACATAATGTAAGATGACCTAACAGTTGGTAACTTCATGTATGTCTAGATGAAACATCATGTACTACATGTGCACCTTGTATAAATCTCCTGAAGTATCTATCAAAATAACCATCTGCAGAATAAATTGAGGTCTTCAGTGCAAAACTCATAATAATGGTATACATCTCTATTAATCAATGTACTTACAATAGTTTTGCATCGGGCCCTTGAAATGCAACAAGAGATTGAGAGACAAGTGTAATACATACTGAGAATAATTCAAAGAACACACAAACATGGTGTATACCCGTATCGGCACCCTCTCTGTGCAAAACGCTGTATCGGCACCCTCTCAGTGCAAAACAATGAATTTTGAAGAAGGAGAGGGAAGAAAATAATTTATATGGTCACAAATGCAAATTTGTGCTAATAAAACGTTAGCCCACAGAACAACCCAATGATTAACCACGGTCTTCATGTTGTTCCATTTGTTATATTAGTTAATTTGCCACACGTTCAGACTAAGATGGAATGTGGACATTGATACTTGTTCGAATGTACACACAGTCATATTTATGAAACTTCAAAGCGCTAATTCGTTTGTATAGGAAATATCTCGCACCTCAGATGGAAAGTTTTTTAACCAAGCTGGCATCCAAATACTTTTAACATGGTTACTTTAATCAAATTACGTAAACACAGCCTACTTTCGGTTTCGTTGTGGCACCGACACCCTCTCTGTATGTTGCAGCTGACTGGCATAATAACTCACAATAACTATAGCACATAGAGGATGCCGGTGCGTAATTTGATGAAAGTTGCTATATCAAGCTGATTTTGAGACCAGAATGGTTCAAGGATTTTGAATCTGAGGTGAGAGATATTTCTTATATTGACGAAATATCGCATTTAAGTGTCAAAACAGGACTCTCGGGTTCATTCGACCAAATACCCCATGTCAACATCCCATCTTCGTCTGCACTTGTGACAACTAATATAACAAATAAAACAACATGAGGAAAGAGTTAATCATTTGGTTGCTCCGTGGGCTATCATTTTTTAAGCAAACGTCTGTATTTTTGGCAAATTCAATGATTTTTGTACCTCTTTTGTCGAATGATGTCTGCAAAAACCATAGAGGGTGCCGATACAGCGTTTTGCACAGAGAGGGTGCCGATACGGGTATATATGTGACAAAAAAGTCATAATGTTTGTGGAGCCAGACTTTATGTTAAAGTTCAATGTGCATGTATGTACACTTGCTGCAAAGGATGCACCTTTGTGCTGTATCTTTTTTCTCCCGAGTGTGAGCTAGGAGAGACTTAGAATCTCTGAAGAGAATATGCAATGGCAATTGCAAGTAAAAGATTGAGTTTAAGGCAACCCGAGGCTGCATAACCCTGAAGTCCCTGCATCCTTTACTTACGGTCGACATTAGTCTAAATGTTTTGAAGTCCTTTTTGTATTAAATATATTAGACCATGTACAGTACTACTGGATTGTAATACAACCAAACCCTGTGCTTGTCTGGTGGTCCAATTTGATTTATAATTGCCAATTAAGAGTCAATTAAGCAACAAGTTTGACATCATTGAAATGCAATTTGTTTCCAATACAACATACGTAATTCCGCATATTTGACAAAATTATGACTGATAATAAATCCCTGGCATAATCAGAATATTTTGACTTTCACTTTAATAATCATACAATTGAAAGAGCAATCTTCTTATTCAAAGTCACGTGTTGACAATCTGGTTACATGGAGGAAATCTATTTCCGCGAAGACTAAATATCAGGTTAATACATCAGTGTGCTTTGTGGAACACCAGAGTCGTCCAAATAAAGCTATAATAAGCTTCTGATAGGTTTTCCAAGGTTTTTATTTTGCCCTGGAGTAAAATCTCAGTCTGTTACTTACTTTTAATGGTGAAGCAAGACAATTCCAAATACATACTGGTACTTTTATCAGATTACCAGTATAATTATGCCAAGCATAAGTTTGGTGTACATATTAGATTAGTAAGAATAGCAAATTTTCTGCACTTCATTGTGGCTGAAAAAACTGTTCTTCACAAATTAAATCTTCCAAGAAATTTTAATACCATATTTTTTATATAAATTTTATCATTTTCATTTTATTATCATTTATTGTATTTTTATAATAATTAATTATCAACTAAATATTCTTTTAAAATAATTATTGTACACCATGCAATTTGGCATTTACTTTATTTGTCAAATAGAATGTAAACAATAATTGCAAATAAAGAAAAAATAGACACTCCAAAAAAATACCAATTGCTGTGGTAATGAAATGCTGATTTTTTATTTTTAAGAAAACTTCTTAAATAGCCTGATTCTTTAAATGGAAATTTCTATTCTCCAATATCCTACAAGCATAGTATGCAGGTTTTATTTTTCTCAAATTGCAAATAAGCATGCATCTAAGACAGATACAAATGCATTTTACAAGAAAGAAATGTGAGAATATGCCATGAAATCCAAGTTAATATTTTAATGCAAAACATGTTTAGTAGTATTGCATCGCATTTTTTGTGCACAAACGTTATGCTGAGAAACTTAATCAAGACAATGACAATCTTATGACTGCAAAAACATTAACTTAAGTTAGTTACAGTTGCATATGACAAAATAACATTCTTGTAAATTCTCTAAACAGAAACAAGAGCTGTAATTGGACAGCAAGCTTCACTAATCTCAGTCACATCCTTTGATAGTGTAATTTTTTTTTCTATTTTCTAAGTCGAAAAGTGCATAATGTGGTCATTATGCTTGATAGAGTTACCTCCTCGTGAGTAAAGGATGGGTCATGATGGTGAACAAGTGTGTTAAGTTTCAAACCAATATGTCTATGGACTTTGAAAATATCTGAGGTGGTATGTAAACTTAAGCTACGGTGATGATGTCGTTGACACCGACGCGCGGGTGACTGCAATAGCTCCCATATTCTTCGAATAGAGGAGCTAAAAATACTATTTTTTAAATCTATATTGGACATTCATGTTAAAGATTTCTAAAGGCTCAATCAATAATTATTGCTCCATTGTTTTATTTACAGGAACCTTGTCTGCATTAATCATGAAAAGTGGTGAATAACCTAGCTAGTTTTCACTGTTTCACTGCGATGTAGGAATGAAGCAGACAAACAAGTATCTTTGAATACTTAGTTCTCTAGGTGCATTATAATAAAATGTGTATAAAGATGATATTATATGTTTGGCAAGAAATCTTTAACCCATAGACCAATTTACACTTTAATACCTATGTTGACAGATGACAGCAAAATAACCACACCAGCTTTGACTTAGCCACGTCTTTAACCAAAAGATGTCAAGCTGAAATTGCCAAACACGTTCATTTAGATATATAATTTCCCCACAGATTGTTTCTTACTCCTAAAAAGATGCGATGACGGGGAATCGTGTAAATTACATCTTCTGCTCTACGTCAAGTCTGATGAGGCAGATTTCTCACAATTTCTGCGTGGAAATATGATTTGGCAAAAAACGCGTCTGAGGGAATATGAAATTACCCAAAGGTACGCTTGTATCAATGTGTAGCCAATCACCGAGAATCGACAAATATGGAAATAAGGCGGTGATTTTAAGTACAAGTCCTAAACGAATAAATTCATTGGGGTATTTAAATTAATTGCATACAATAGGGGAATGGTCCCCACAAGACGGTATCTACCAGCGAGTTTGAGACTTATAGTGATCAATCATGATATGTAGAAAATAGATTTTTCTGCATACAAAGATCCAGAATATATAAAATTGCAAAAGAGGCTCTAATACATCAATAGGACATTACGACTGGGCAGGATATTAATGCACAATTTTAGGATAATAAATTGGCCAGTGGCATTTTAGCTATTGGAATAGCGTAATTATTTGTGAAGATTTTATTATATGTAATTCAATCACAGACGTCTAAGTTAGCTGTACTATAGGACTAATAGAAAGTATCAATTGTATTCATCTTTCTTTGTAAGAACACCATATTATACGTTTAGACCAGACAGTTTGTATGTATACCTTGTCTGACTATGTAATGCTTAGCCCAAGCACACCTATCTTAAAGCCCACCTCGACCTGTCAACAAAGACCATTTTTTACTGGTCCAATATAAGTTGTTTTACAGACAGGTTTGACACTCAAAGTCTGTATGAGGTACATGAAAGCTGATATATCGCTGCTGTTAAATGAGTGTAGTCTGGGATGCTGCAGTAAGATAAGATAGAATTAAACATGAAGTTTTAGCAAGTCTTTTATAATGAACAGACAGACGTAATCTGCAGTACACACATCATAAATAGATAAACTCACCATCTATGTAACCAAACATGCAAACTGTTTTCTTAGAGCTAAGAGCATATTGATTTGAACTAAGCCTTTATTGCCACTGTGTCCAATTAGGTTATATTTGTAGAAATGCATTCAAATGCATAGCTCCATTGGCAATTTGCATCAATTATAGTAAAACTGTTGTGGTACATGGAAAATGTGCGTACATTAACACTGCATTGACAGTTAGGGTTAAACTAAGGTGACTGATATTATCATTATTCAAGTACAAGTACACCCCAATATCCTATCACACTGTCACATTCAGCTTACACTGTAACCTATACACACTCCTCAAACACTTGTGGACTCTAACTCAATAACCGCTGAAGAAAACACATCCATATTCAAATTCTTAATAAGCAGACAGTTCCCTCACATGATCAGATATTTTAATCATGGGTTGATACTGACAACATGTGACAGCCAATCACATATAAATTACTCTGAGCCAGTCGGCTTTCTGACAATGGAACACTCAGCCTATTGCCAATGCAACAGTCATCTTGTGTCAAAGTAACATTGAAGCAGTATGTCAATGCAACAGTTTGGTTTCTGTCAATGCAACAGTTTGGTTTGTGCCAATGCAACAGTTTGGTTTCTGTCAATGCAACAGTCTGGTTTCTGCCAATGCAACAGTCAGCCTTTGAGCCGATGCAACATTTTAGTTTCTGTCAATGCAACAGTATGGTTTCTTTGAATGAAACATTTGGTTTGTGTCAATGCAACATTCGGCTTTCTATCAATGCATTGTTCGGCTTTCTGTCAATGCAACATTTGGCTTTCTGTCAATGCAACAGTTGGCTTTCTGTCAATGGAACAGTTGGCTTCTGTCAATGGAACAGTTGGCTTTCTGTAAATGCAACATTCAGCTTTCTGTCAATGCAACAGTTGGCTTCTGTCAATGTAATAGTTGACTTTCTGTCAATGTAACATTCAGGCTTACGGTCAATGCAACGTTCGGCTTTCTGTCAATGCAACATTTGGCTTTCTGTCAATGTAACATTCAGGCTTTCGGTCAATGCAACGTTCGGCTTTCTGTCAATGCAACATTTGAGTTTCTGTCAATGCAACAGTTAGATTTCTGTAAATGGAACAGTTGGCTTCTGTCAATGGAACAGTTGGCTTTCTGTCAATAACATTTGGCTTTCTGTCAATGGGACATTCAGTCTTTCTTTCAATGGAACAGTTGGCTTCTGTCAATGGAATAGGTCGCTTTAAGTGATATACAATGGAAAAGTGCCCATCCACAATTGACAAATGTGGTTTAAATCAACAAAATGAAATTGATTTTTCAAAATTGTTTGAGTGAGAAAATACTTGCAACAAATTGATACTGACAGTTACAGATGAACAAACAATGATTTACAATTAAGCCAATGGTGCAATGTAAGTTTCTCTATTCTCATTAATTATAAATTAATTCACAGATTTAGTCAATCTTCATCTTTTTTGTCTAAATAACATACCATTTTTACAAGTGAAGTATATGCCCCTATGGTAGCCCAATAATTGAAAATAGTAAAGGTCACACTCAGACACAGTGACCTTGACCTTGGACCTACTGACCTCTAAATATATGGGAGTCATCTACAGTTGCTGATCAACCTCCATGTTAAGATTGATGACCCTAGGGCAAAGTGTTCTTGAGTTATTGAATGGAAACCATTTGGTTTACCGACTGACAGACAGACCGACAGACGGTAAGCAAAGTAAAAATTATTCCCCTCGTCAAAGATGAGGGGCCTAAAAATAAAGTTCATCTTTTAAATGTTACTACAGTAATTTGTTTGGAAAGAAACTGAATAAAGTATTTTGATGCGGGAGGCAAGACAGATATAGAACACTAGAACGGGTTGGGAACATTATCTAGGAACTTGTTTATTTATACAGCTAATAAAATTATCCAATCACCGTAAATATAAGATTACAACATTTAGGTGAATACCAGGTGGCGGAATATTTTAATAAAAAATAATAGTGCAAATTCGCAAACGAAACATTGATCGCCATAAAATGCATGAAGGAAAATTGCAATAAATGACAGTGATGTATTGTGGTACAATCAGTAAGTAAGATCATATTTTTTATTTTATGGTTATGGATTTTTGAACATTTTGATATCTGGAGGATGGGGAATGGAGATATAGATCCCTTAGAGCCATTATAAGGTCACCCCCACAATGGCAGTTGACCTAGAAGTGTTGTTCAACTTGTTATTTTTACAGATGGTAAAGTCTTGAAAAATTCCTTTAAACCAAAGACAAACAAAACCCACACCCAACCAATAAAATCCCTTGTAAATTGACAATCCTATCACATTTACATGATCAAAACATATCAACACAGCATTGATCCTGGTTATAATTAACAAAGGAATATTGTTCCGTTGATAAAAGTCTTCTACCAAAAACAATCAAGCGTACCATTTACATTCGGTTAAATTTCAGGCTATAAAATTGATTGAGCATGAAACAAACTATAAAAGCATTTTAATCAAGAGTCTGCTGCAAGTGACTGCAGTATATAGCAACAGAGTGTGTAAATCAACAACATTCTTCATTGTGGATTTGTCTGTTGTTTTGAGGCAATTACTGATAAGCTTCACTCAAGGGTTTTCATATTTTATTGTTCTGCATGTGACAAGAAAATTACAAAAAAATCATTGATAATTAAGTGGCAATGAATTGTTACAAATTGCAGGAGATCAATGAATATTCCAATCAGTTATTCATTTATTCCCTGATATCAGCTGTACTAGTTTCTCATTAAAATTACCATAATGGTCCATATTCACACATTCTGGTTATATCAAATAAGGTCCAGTACAAGACATATAGTTGACACCTAACCACTGTGTGATACCAAAGTATGTTCAAATTTCATTTAACAGTATTTTTATTTGAACTGTCTTGTTACATTTTGCATACAGATTTTGTAGATATGTCCTATCTTTGTGTTAGAAGTAATTATCACAGAGCTGAGGTAATTATAACTTGCATAAATTCATAGATACAATGTCTTACTTAAATACTTGTAAAGAACATTTTCCTACAAAACTGCCTCCATAGAGACTGGCTATAATTCAGTCAGTGCTAAATTTACATTACACTTTTAAGTTTAATTGTAAGAAAACATAATTTTTATGGTCTAAAATGTAATATTTATTTGTTGTTAAAATGTTGCGTACATCATTTCTTATACACAAATTAGTTTCATTCCGATGTTTTTGGGGCGGGGGAAGTTCTTGTATTCAAATTTTGCATGCTGGATCTCTTGGGTCTTAATATCTAGTGAAAAAATTTACAAAACATCCTAACTTAGATAAATATTAATCAGGATTTTGTCCGTCCAACGCGGTGAACATATTTTCACAGTCGCGTGGACCGACCAAACCAATCACAAGTTTATTTAGGGACTATTTGAGTGTATCCCATTTTGGTTCACGGAGGCATTTAGTGGTTTGTAACCTTAAGTGAGGTTATTAGACGGCCATTTTGAAAGGAGCCTGTCTTGATGCCATAAGTAATGAGGCGCCAAAACAAAACTGGAGCACTGTATGCCTTTGAAACTTTGAGTATGATTGCCGAAGATTTTAAATTTGTAAAAGTGTAAAACTATGTCCTTCGCTGACACGCAGGTACTTAAAATAAATGTATTATATATTGATAATGGTTATTATTTTCGAGAGCATTATTTAATTTTTACAAAACGAAGGTTACAACTCCCAAATATAGCGACTAGCTATCATACACAGTTGAGAGAAACTATTTGTGTTTATAATATTCAAACATTGACAGGAGGCAGACGGTTAGTTGATTCCAGAATAGTGCTGTGATTTAATTATATGTATAATTCATATTGATATGTCTCAATCACTGGCAACATTGCCTCATCTGATGCTTGTATCTGACAACTGTATCATAGAAAATCATTGTTTATCTAATTTGGGGCAACAGAAAATTGACATAAGTTTTGACAGTTTGGGAGATAGGAGGTGTTGTAATGGAGGATTGTGTTGTTATGTTAATCTCCGGAGAATCGTCTCACGAGACTTATACAAACTATGTTACTCCAGAGAATCGTCTCACGAGAATTATACAAACTCTGTTATGCAGATGACAAATTTGTCTTCATTTCTCCTCAGAGAATGATTACCATGTGTTACTGTGGGTTACCATGGTTACAGAAGGTTCTATACAGACCAATGGCTGATGTTATTTTACTTGTAAAATGTCATATCCCTACCTAAAAAAACTTAACTTCAAATCATATTTACCCTATGATACCATCTATATAAGAAGTAGAATTCAAGATATTTCTAAATATAATATAACAAACAACAAGAAATGTTTGTAAAACATGATTGTATGTCCCCATAGCAGCCAAATAGTGGAAAATGATAAAGGTCATACTCAAAGTGACCGTGAGATTTGATCTATTGACCTCAAAATCAAAAGGGGTCATCAACTGTTGCTGGCAAACATATATGTATAGTTTGAAGATTCTAGAACAACGCGTACTTGATTTATTGAATGGAAACCATCTGGTCTAAAAGAATTAGTTATGCCCACAGTGACCTTGACCTTTGACCTCAAAATCAAAAGGGGTCAGCTACTGTCGCTGGCCAACATCCATGTAAAGCTTGAAGATCTTCAGGTTAAATTTTATTGAGTTATTAAACTGAAACCATTAAACAATAGTGAATAGTGAGCGAACAGTCAACCTTATAAAACCTTATGATACAGCACCAGTGAGTTACAGCACATGGTTAGTCAGTTAATCAATTATAATCAATTACAGCCGAAACCAATTAGAATACAGGTGCTTGTTGAAACTGTTAAACCAATTCCTCCGCCATGTTCAGTCAGTCTAAGAGTCTATGTTGACATGAAAATAGCTTCAACTACCTTTCTTCCACAACGTGTATATTTGAGAAACTATTGGGAAAACTCACAGACTCAAACTTGTCAAATTGAAACATAAAGTTGCCTAGTGCAATTACAACAGTTCAGAATGTGGCCGAGAGACTCGTTATAATCAGGCAAAATCCTTTCAACTACTGTGTCATTTTCAACTTATAGATATTCACCTGTATTATTACTAATCATCTCTTTATTCCTTATAATTTCTTCTCTTTTCCATCTTTTATATATATATATTTTTTCAATTTATTTTCTTATTTCAAGACAATCAATAAGCCATACAAATATACAAACTATGCCCAATCACCACATAATTATAGTAATAATAATTTAGCATTCAGACAATAATAAAACTAAGATAAAATTTTAGAGTGAGCCTAGTCAGGTGACCACAACACAGATAGACTGCATTCTTATAAGGAGTCAATCGATATATAGATCATGTCAACTCAAGTAATGGTCGTTATGCACAGACAAGCAGATATAATTGATCCTCATCAAAACAGACCTTTAAATCAACTGATCTTTGGGGCCGTTGGTAAACCAAACACGTTAAAAAAATAGGGACACTTTATGATAACCCCAATCTGTATATATGCAGTTATGCATGATAAGACCCAAAACAAAAAAGTTTAATTGTGTGAAGATCGTTCACAGTAACTACATTACACACAAATTGGAAGGTTGGCGAATTATATCAATTTTGGTTGTGTGTTTAGTATGGTCGAGCGATGCAGAATCAATAGAAGAGAGAATGGCCATTCTAAAAATGACAGGTACTTGTTGTTTGAGATACATTAATCGTACGTAGGTAAATTCAAAGACGTTTTTGGTATGTTACATTTACTCACTTATTACTTTGTCTATAATTTCCTTGACGCCAAATGACAGTTATTTAAATATTAAAACTATTATTTGTAACACTAAGAAAAACCCTTTTTCAAGAAGCACTGAGGAATAAAATTACTCGCCATATCACTCATTCCACAATGTATATAGCATTTGAGTACCTAGTATATTTTGGTGGTTTTCAGTAATCCAACAAGGAACCAGAATGTTCCAATTGGAGAAACAAGTCAATGACCTTACCACAACCCTAGAAGGTCAGCGGGAAATAAATGATAATCTACACTAGGATGTTCAAACCATGAAACATGCGGCAGTTGAGAGAGATCTTGAACTTATGTATCTTAAAAGTCGTTTGGAAAATTTCGAAAAAAAGATCGGTATCAGGTTTTGAAGATTTAGAAATAGGAATGAATACCGATAGTGGCATTGAAGATTTTACGGAAGGAGTGAACATGAGTGATAGGCTAGGACAAGCAAGCGAATCAGAAACTGTCCAAATACGACGACTTACTCTGCCTTTATTATCAATCCTGAAGCTCCGGTAGCTGCAATTCAATCACCAGAAAATCATGAAATTATATGTATACGCATATATTTAAGTCGTTTGGAATAGTTCGAGAAAAGGACGAAATCACGTTTTAAAAATTTAGAAAGACTAATGATTATTGTCATTGATGATTCGCAACAGATTGCCTTCGGAGTAACAACCAATTCCATGACGGAGAGTCATGTGCTACCACACTATTAACAAATAAAACATTCACCCGAGCATGAGTGATAGTCAAGGAAAACCTAGGGAAGCAGACAGTGGAAACATTCCAAACACGAACACAGACTTTGTCTTAGAATTTGGTATCCAACCAGAAGCTCTGAAAGCTACTATCCAATAACCAGAACGATGTCAACGACGAACACCAAGGGTAATGGACAGCACACTGAATGAGATGGAACCTCATTCTGCCAAGCGAAAAAGACAGTGGAAACATTCCAAACACAACTACAGACTTTGCGTTAGAATTTGGTATCCAACCTGAAGCTCCGAAAGCTACAATTCAGTCACCAGAAAGAAGTCAACGACGAACACCAAGGGTAATGGACAACACACTGGATGAGATGGATCCTTGTTCTGCTATAATTCCGTCTGTAAGAAATGTTGATCATTCAACCGGCCATGTACCGGCAGCCGAATGTAATGTTGCATTCCATGCGGTATTGGGTCCACATAATAAAAGATCATTTGGGCACAAGTGAAACGATAAAGTTTGAATCTGCGTTACTAAACAATGGAAATTGATATCTCAATGTTCTTGGTGTTTTTATTGCTCCTAAAGCTGGAGTTTACTAGTTTTCAACAACAATTACAGCTAACTTTGTATACCCGTATAAGGCATATCTCGTAAAAATGGGAATAAGCTTGTAGCTTTAACTGGAACATCCACAGATTGGTCTGGATTGGATCAGGGCTCTGTTACCATAGTAACTGAATTGAATGTTGGAGAGCAGCAGGTTTGGGTAGAACACGCTGATCCAACAGATGGAAGTATCTAGGGAAATAATTACCGGTACTCAAGTTTTGCTTGAGTTCTCCTAATACCAATGTAGCCAATTTATTAGTCTCCTGAAAATTTAGCATCATGCTACCTGTATCTTCCATACTTTCTTACCTTAATTGTAGATGACCGAACTAATAAATACGCCAACAAAGACATATGTCATATGTACAATTTTTATTGCATTTATTAATATCATATGCAGGACATATACATAAAGTTTTGTATCATTTTTAAATGCTGACAAAATTAACATGAAAGACAATTATCACAAGATAGCATTCATACAGTTAAATAAATAACTACATTGTATGTACAAGATGACATAGATATGACGTGTTTTCTACGAGTCTTTTTGAATGAGCAGACATGCGTGGCAAATTACCCAAATTCTCCTGTTTAAGTTTGCTCACACAAAATGTTATATGTTCAACAAAATAAATAGATTTAACATGCCACCCCTATGATGGAATATGATCCACATAGAAAAGCAATGTTTTCAAAAAGCCAATGTTCAAATAACACATTTCTAGATTAGCATCCACATTCTGTTATTTATTCAAAACCCTAACTGGTGTCTTGTTGTTTTTAAAACTAACACTTACATACTTAAATCATAGTGTTTAAAAATGTTTCAGAACAGAAATGAATCACTACGTACATATATTATGTTCAGAGACTATCTGTTGGTGCTGATGGGAAAAAGCAAAAATATTATAAAAATAAAAACTTTGTATTAAGAGAGAACACAGTTATACAAGCCGGATAGATATGTCACAGTGATCTTCAATACATGCTATGCATACATGTCACTTTACTATGCTACGTCTTTAAATCCTTCATAATTCAGTAATGTTCAATGACAAGGCAAATTATTCAACTCTCAAGAAACGAAGCCTTAACTTTAATATTTTGCTACAAAGACCATCTATTTGGCGTGTCATGTAAGGGGTACTTTACTGTTATAAATAAAATGTGAAGAAATGATTTTCAACTAAGAGTAAAGTTCATTAGCTGCCAAATTTTATCCTGACAAGTGAGCTTATTCTTTTTGGATGAATTGAAGAACATTTTTTAAATAATGGTACATTTTTATTATGCATCTGTAATTAAATATATAACAGCACTAAAAACAAGAAGCAATATATACATGTATTTATACTTGCATATCAACCATTATATATATATATAACACATTATCATAGATACAGTAACCATAGCAACCGTGGTGAAATTTATGTACATTTATATAATAAAACAAACCATTTGATTTAAATGTCATCACAGATAAACAGAAGCAGATTGACTCTGAAATAGCAATCTCATTTAAATCAGATCCTAACATTTGCTCCATTCATTTGCACTGTTAGTTCCATCTGACGACACCACATAAGAGATCACGTCCCTAGCATGTTGTAATATTGCTATTCACCTATATGTATAGAGAGTTTAACTCTTTATGTTCACTGTTATATAAATTTGATGCATTTCTCTCACTGTAAACAGCAGAGATTCTCTGCACTTTCAAATTTGTGAAAGTAGTAATTTGAATGGATGATGTAAAGTTCACATTGACATGACCGCATACTGAGTGTAGTTAGATAATATATCAGTATAAAGTAGCACTTGATGCTATATAATATGGGTCTTATTTAAATGATATTGCTGATATAGTAACCAGTATACATGTAGTTACCAGTATAGTTATATATTTATATAGGGTTTTATAAATAAAAACACTTGGACTGTAAAGTACCATTGTATCCTAAATGAACACAGAAAACTAACAAGCTACGATATGCGGTTATTTTGTTTTAAAGGGCAATTCAAAATGACACATCTAGTGGAGGCAGCGGGTAACACGGATCTACAAATACTTAATTAATTTATAAAAAAAACGATTTTACAGATACGTTAAAATTGTCACCAACGTATCTATCTGAGAGATCAGTTTTTAATGAAATTTATTTTTAGTTGAAGATATGTTTTTGACAGATATGATGAATGACTAGGGCGAGTTCCAAAAGTAAAAAAGGAGTTCCAGGTCACGGGACCACATGACCAAGTAAAGCTAACATGACCTAATAAGTTAAAACTGAAGTTTGCACGGTCGATTTTGGTGTGATAAAGGCCTAGTGGTAGGATAAAATAATTTCCTTACTTTGCATAAACACTTAAAACTGCTGACCCTGGGTAAAACAAGGTTGCACAGCATCACGGACATCT
The DNA here is from genome assembly GCA_963678985.1 of Spisula subtruncata. Lineage (NCBI taxonomy): Eukaryota > Metazoa > Mollusca > Bivalvia > Venerida > Mactridae > Spisula > Spisula subtruncata. Next base: position 8,580,859 of record OY787673.1, on the reverse strand, counting down.
CTTCACCATCTTGTAATACGAACAATGTTACAATCACAAATCGCAGCAATACATCTAAGACTTTGTCTGTTTGAAAAATACTTTGTATATGAATTTACTAACATCTGTTTGTTTCAAACTAAATATAATCACCAGACTCTAAATTCAATCTAAATATAATGTTTTATCATAAAATTTGTGTCACTTGATTACATTCAGACAGTGATATGTACAAATAAAACTGACAATTAAATGCATTCCCATTTTAAAGGATATTCTCTATCGAACTAGACTTGAAACCACCGGCCAATCAACCAGCATGGTTTATAATTATCATTTTGTTATTCAAACATTATGCGAGAGTTATTGTCCTTTTCGAAATGTTCTTGTCCTTTAAAGCGACCAAGGCCAATTAACTCAGTAAAAGAAACAATCCTTGCCAAACTAATTACAGACCTGTAGCGTTTGAGGTACAAATGTATTGGACATTTTTTGGCATACAGTGTACTTTATTTCGTAAGACTTATGAATAGATGACTGAGATTGAAATGAAAGCATGAACAATGAGCACACACTTACTGTATACAACATTTACAGAACAACTTCACAGAAGACATTCTGATAGTTTATGTATAATTATAAATATCTCAAACTATTTCAGCACCAAGTACATAAAGTCTTTGTTCCTTTGATAGCTAAATCATTTAATATGCTTAACAGCTCCACCTTAATATTCATATACATTGTCAAAGTAGGCCGGCTTTCACAGATCTGGGCTGGATCTCCTTGACAGTTGACAGACCATCATAATCTGGATGGAACTTACTCAAATGCAGTAAGAAGCTCCTCTACGTTTTGGCGGAATCACTACTGTACAGATGTCAACAGGACTTGCAGCTCAATGTGGACGGACCTTTTCATAATGGAACTGTGAACCTTTAGAAACATAAAGTCTACCATCTGACAGCATGTATGTCTGCTTCATATGAACGTCTGAACTTAACTTCATACTATCACTATCCAAGTCATCGATTGCTTGAAATGTTAATCTTTTTTGAAAATGAAATTGTTCTAAAGCGAATTCATAGAATTCATGCTCCATTTTCCAGATAGATGATTCTTGTATTTTTGCCACTGATTCTTCACTCGGTTGATCTTTCTTGTTTGTCTGACGTAAGTGAGATTTCTCACCTGGAGAAGTAAGAAAACAATCAGGATTAGAAACCATGTGATCAACACGCAGGTGGGTTAAAAGACCTACTCCGGATCTCCACAAATCTGTAGGTTCAAATAGATCTTGATTCATATCTGGATTATAGAGTTTGGGTCAGTTGTGTTTGCATATGAATACAAAATCAGTCTAACTAAGCCAGATTTGTTTGTAACATACATGAAAATTGAAAACCATCTTGCACAGTGTTCCCGGTATCAACTATATATCAAAATGATTGGTTGAGTTTTATTATACAACTTTTATAGTATTTGTTCAGTAAGGAACACACCAGGTCACATGATTATAAACATTGGAGAACATACAAGTGTACTCCGTGTTTATACTCCATACTCCAATTGGAACATGTTCTTAGTAGCAAAAAATAAAAGTAAATGAAGAGCAAGAGCTCAAAGATTTGAAAAGAGTCAATGTAGTTTTAACTATTATTTACTTTCCAGTTGAGAGAAGAGCAATATATACTTCTGGATAAGTACCTTTATTGTCCCCTGGGGTACAAATAAGAATACACTTGATTATCTTTACTTTGTGAACAATAATTTGAACGACCTTCATCAAGCTTTACTTAGTGAACAATAATTTGAACGACTTTCATCAAGCTTTAATATGTGAACAATATTTGAACGACCTTCATCAAGTTTTATTCAGTGAACAATAATTTGAACGACGTTCATCAAGCTTTAATATGTGAACAATAATTTGAACGACTTTCATCAAGCTTTACTACGTGAACAATAATTTGAATTGCCTTCATCAAGATTCTCACCCCAAAGAACATTTATCATACACTTCATGACATACAAATTATTGCAATTTTCTGCATGGAAAATAAATCATAATGTCTATCAAATAATGCGGACAGGAATAAAATATTGGTCTGGTAAAATATCAGACAAGTTTCACATAATGTTATACTGGTACATTTTACAAATGTTGGATTTTTTGTTTTGAGACAAAATCTGACCGAAACTATTGATACACGTCAGCATCCGATGACTCAGAAACAAAATGTCCGCCAAATTTTGACTAATGAATATTCTAAAGTTCAAAAAAATTATTTCACGTCTTAAAGAGACATTTCTGAGTCAATATATAGCCATCAATATGATGAAATACGCTAGTGGAGAATAATATATTTGATGTAAGGTCTGTTTAACCCGGAAGAAAGGCAATTCGTGAATATATCATAAAGAGTTTCTAAAGTTACCGTTCAGATATAAATCCATGGCTCCCTTGAAGAATCGAGGTAAAACAACTTCCATCATAGCAATAAAGTCCCCTAACTCTTCCGTTACTCCAACCAGTAAATAATTATTGACCAGGTTAAATTTGGCTTGTTCCAATGCCCATCTACTGCCAGGTTGTCTGAAAGCAAATATACAAATAACCATTTAAAGTACTGAAGGATATATAGTGGATAGTAAAAACATGTAAGAGGTTCATACCTTTAATAGAGGATATTGCATGAGTACTCATTACATTCAAGTTTTATAATGAGTGAACAAAACAATATGACACAGGCTTTGCAGATTGTCAAATTGCTTTTGTCAATGAGTTTAATATTACACATAAAATTATGTAATTAGCACAAATGCAAGATTCTCTAACACATATTCCCTTCATTTTCCTAACCAGACAGCAATGTTCCCTGACTTACGAGGAATACGGTCTCTATGTTAGAACCATATAGCACAAAAGAAACAATGAAAAGGGTGTAATATTTGCTTAATATTGAACCAAAAAGTTTCAGGTAGCAGTTGTAGGGATATAAATAACATTAAGGTAGAAAAAACTAACAAGTATAACCAGTTCCGAGGGTAAATGAACCTTACTTTATAATAAGACAGGACGATGCCTCTAATGTCATCAACAACAAGTATCATAATTGTTCCCATTTATCCAGCTTTGCTTATAAATGAAACACATATGCATCAATCTAAAAATATTTTCTACTTCGAAAGTTTTTCTAAATAATTTAGCTTGACAGGACGGGGTCCCTATATCCTCTAAATGATGAACACAACTTGTCCAACAAATTAATGAAATAAAACCTGGAAGATCAGCAACATGGGATCCATTATTTAGATTTTCATTTTGAGTCGACTATAATCCTGATTTAAAGCAATTCAGCTTATAAAAACCCGCTGAATCCTGTGTCTGGTTTCCATTTGGTTCTGGCTCGGATAATTCTTAAATGTAGCGACTGGATTAAAATAATCAATAACACAATTTTCTACCTTCTTTCACAAACTTTATAATCTCATAATTGAATACAAACCAATGAATATGGTTCCTTAGTTGCTATGGATACCGTTTGTTGTTGTTATTTTGGTTACATCTTAAAGATTCATTAACAATCAAGACTTTTATTTATTATTCCTGGGGCACCCCTGACCTAATTGTTTGTGGTCTTTATAAATTCATTTATAAACAAAGTGTACAGTCTCAAAGTGATTTTATTCTATTTTGTCAAATCTCTCGAAAATGAAAGGGAGCCAAAAACAATTTTTTTTTATACAGCAAGTATTTTCTCAGCAATCTGATAATACTGATAATGTGTTAGTTGGTAGCACCACATGAGGGCTGTACATGTAACACTAAGCAGACGTAGTGGCCCAACCATAAGTTATTTATTTTGTATTAACAGAAATGTACTCATGGAATGGAAAAAGTATGTACATTGTACAGGCTAACAAGAATCAGGCTAAACGGGACAAGCTAAATTCCAGAATCATTCTGAACATTATAGTGTTCTTTTCACCAAGCTCAGAACATTTATAATTGATACTACTTGAGTATTCAAAATAACATCAAGATATTGTACAGTGTATAAAGAAGGAAGCAATTCCTTACAATGAAAACCCTAAACACGGGAGAAAACGGGAAAAATAAACAAATTAGCTGTAACCGGGTAAAGCAATATACAAGCAGAGAGAAGATTTTGTTGTATAGGTTAATCATACACTTTATATCTCTGTACGATACACATTGTTCGTGTGTCTGTGTTGTTCAATATCCTCACATATCGTTGGCTTAGAATGAAACCTTATAAGACTGATACAAATTTAAAATCAGCATCACAAGGCACTTCTGATGGGCCTAATGTCATGATAATCAGAATGTGTCAGGTGGACCAAACAGAAGTTGAAACAGTTTCAACCACAATTTCTAACTAAAGAGTAATCTTCTGGCAGTTTTTTCTATTTACTCAAAATATTGATTTCGTACTTACATCATCCTTCTCATTCTAAGTCAGCGATATGTCCAGTGTACAGACACAAGTTTACACCGTATGATTCACATCAGGAAATCACATGATATATTATATCAATACCATAGATTTGTTCTTGCAGTAGACGGTCATTCTTATTATCACACTGTATTATATTAGTTGTTATATTAGGTTAACAGTACCATCTTCCGCTCTAACTTGCACAGATTTTACACCCAAAACTTTACTAAGATTTGAAAAGGATTATCATAAATTAGGAATGTCCATCGACAAACGCCATCTTCCACAACTCAGAGGTCAAACATATGATCAAATAATTTACTACATAAAAGGTAAATTGTTTGTTTATTATAGTGTCACCTCTATTGAAATGGTGACCATTCTTTAACTAGTTGGCAGCTCACAAACCTGCCGTGTCAGTTCTAACCCAGCTTCTACTGGGATCGGAACCTTCGACCTTCCGCTATGAAGGCAGTCGACCAAGCTCGCTGTATTACATATATAATATTATATACCTGCATCTATAGGAATGTCCACAGAAGAAAGGTATCTGAAGCCACAAGTTGACTGGATCACAATCTTTATGATTCTTTGCTACACAATCATCAAATGTCTGAAATAATATCATAAATAACTCATTAAATAGCCAGTAAAACAAAGGAAGGGAAATATGACATCATAGCCAGACTGGATGTTCAAAATGAGACTACTGTGTCATAAAAACAAAGGGAGGTAACAGAATTATTTCTAAGCATTTGAGGCATCATACTTTGTAAGCTAAATGTATTATAATTGAATTAACACAATACAAGTGTTTCTATACAGTACCTACAGGCAACACTGAAAGTTTTACTGACATAGTAAATCTGTTTTAAAGCAAATAAAAACTACCCGGTAGGTATTTTTTGAAACAGAAAAAAATATAATAAAGGCACACTTTCAGAGTTGATTAACAATGCGTGTAATGTGGACTTAAGTTATCAGTTTTACCCTTTCATAAGTTGATCATGAGTAGGACCCGAGGCCACCTCATACCATAGGTGAAATAAGAATAGTACAGTATTCCTCCGAATAACAGCTCCCCCCATGATTTTTCGAGAAAATTCGTCTTTCGCTTTTTTAATAAAACGTATACTTATTGATGTTTTATATGACGGTTATCAATATTTTGTTATTGCTCCATCAATAACATAGACATTTTTATGACTGTTTCACCATATTTTATTTTTAAATTAAGACCCCCAAATAAAAGTCCCGTTTTGCAAAGTGTATTGCTCTGGGCATTTATTTAGGGGTATACAGTAATTCCCTTGCTACGCCCGAAGCATGAAAGAGAAAGTGGGTTTTAAGAGTGATTAATGTAAGTTGTGAATAATTCCAAATACAGCAACAGCAATTTTGTAGTTAAACTCAGAGGTATATGGTACTTTAAACATTGAACATGTTTTAAAAGTACACCATTCATCAAGATTAGTTACCATAGCTACAGGGCCAACATTAGTATCTGATTCTGCATCGACTTCTACCGGGTAAAACTGATTCCAAAGTATGTTGGTGAATATTTCAACTCAACGCCAAAACAAGGACATTTGATGACTTTTGAAGGAAACCCACACAAACAAATATGTGTCATCCACCAAGAGCATAACAATTACATTGCATAATAATATACTAATGAACTTTCAACTATGAAAATATCTAAACTTGGAGTAAGTTGACACTTGTGTGACTGCGATAGCTAACCTTAGTCTTGGAATAGTGAATTAGTGCAAGCAAGTCCCCTACCTGGTTTTTAATGTTTTTGTTGCCATGGCAACAAAATTTTTTGCCTGAATCAACAAATATTTAGATGTACATAATTTCCTTATTGGACCTTCATCACATACCAAGTTTCATAAACCTTAACTAAGCTTGGGAACTGTTTGAGTTATAGCAGGATCCAGATCTTCTTAACGGACAGAGAGACAGAGTGACGGAGGGCAACCCTATAGTCCCCTCCTGTTGAAAAGCGGTAAGGACTAGAAAGCAACCTGCTCCTTGAGTCAAGATGACTTGTTGGCATGTAAACTAATGTGTACTCAAAAAGTGATACGTTCTACTTTATTTGCATGTACGTACTTGGAATTATGTAAAACATGCAGTATGAACTACATGTATTCTCACTGACTGTAATTATCTGCATTTTTTGCCATCTTACAATTATCAATATCATAATTATTGAACCAAGAACAAGCATCGGAAATTTTAGAAATGCAGAAAAGACATGTTTTTTACATAATTTACATAATATAAAATGTAATCAATGAATCCTTGGTTATTTAATATAACAGTATTAGGTTCACTTAGTATAAGGACTTCAAGGCTCCCACAATTCCGGAGAAAATTCCTCCAATTAACGCACAATTTATTGCCACTGATTAAATTTATTGCCACTGATTAAATTTATTTTTAGAAAATTTAATTATAATTTAAAGAGACACCAAGCGTGGATATTTCCTTCTACAGCAAATTTTGGTTCAAACAAATTGAAGAATATGGGTGTTTAACTTTTTTCATGAGCTTCCCAATAAAATCGGTAATTAAGGCTCTTTGAGGAAGTTATACATTTGCAAGATGTCTTCCAGAAACACCAGTATCCTGGTGACCTTGACATTTGACCTAATGACCTCAAAACAGGTGGAGAATGTGGGTCTCAAAGATTTGCTTGCACACATGAAGAATTTACGCCAGAACGTTTTCATATTATAAGCAAGGTTACAATCAAGGTTACAAGATATAGCTAAAAGGACTGGTACACATTTTGATATAAAGGGAGACAACAATGTAAAAACTTGCCATTTGGTTGCCCATCTTTCTACGTTTGAGGTACGGTCTAAAGTTGTCTCCATATCTCACAAAGTAATAATAGGAGAGCAGTCTATCTAGTGGTTTCCTGATGATATTGATGAAGACTGGTCGCCTGTCATTGTAGCCCAGTCTGAAAATATACAAAATTTAACTGTGAACCAGTCTGAAACTGATTTAAATATAAGACACAGTCAATTCGACTGACAGTCTTAAGTGTGTGGTCATCTTATCTGTTTTCCCCGGCCATATTGGTCTATGAAACTCAACTTCAAAAGCCGAGATCAAACATTTGTTTGATATGTACAAGGAATCCTAGCTCTTTCTGAACAGGCCCTGATGTAGAGCACTGATAGGTGAGACAACCTCTGGGCTAGCAACCTCTTCATTTATATAGCTGGATGGGAAACAATGACATAAATGACCCAATGACTTGGCCGATATTTTAACCTGGGGACAATTTGATCCATAATCAAGACTCAACAACCTGTTCTCTTAGAGATCATTGTTTAATTGATAAGATTCAATAATTTCCAAACTTTTAAACTATTACATAATTCAGAATCATTTATATGTTACATAGGTAAGTTTGCCACTTTAGGCAGGTCAGGCCGTGTGGGTTCAATTTAAGATACATATACTATTAAACCCACACAGGTATTATCTGCAAAAACATTGAAATCTCTCTGAATGTCATGAAAACCACAGAATATATCAGCAGCTTTATGCTACCATAGCAACAGTAAGTTCTATTCAGTAATATACATTTTCTACATTATATGACCATAATTAAATACAAACTGTGACATTACAAATATACTTTTAAATGTTAAAAGGTTTAAATAATTACATTTATGTACAACTGTCTGGAACACACTGTTTATAAAGACATGTAGAGACAATGTTTTTAATATACATTTCTGACTAAGAACAATAATGTTTTCAAGACACATCTAGAGGATTCTGAAATTAAAATTTAGTTCACCAAGTGATGGTAGAAAGTAAAGTGGCTTTTTCAGGAGGGAATAATCTTGAGTGAAAATTTCCTTATGTTTTTTCCATACATGGAATACAATTTGAGTGTTCAACCAAATGTCAACACTTGGTCTGGCTTATCAATACGAAATGATGTGGTAAATTCCCTTGCAAAATTACATTTTGCATGAAGTTCATATTCCCACATACTTAAATTGGTACCATTGTGTGTCAGTATATCGCAGTATTTCAGAAGACCAATTAACAAATTCATTGACATTTTGTTAATTGTGTCATACCAAATTCTATACAAAACTAGTAAGGGAGACAATGCTGCTTTGCTTTTTCATATACAGAGTTATCTTTCTTTATTTTTGTGTGAAACATTACTGGTATGTCCCCTATTGTTACATTCAATGCAGAAATATTTTATAGCAACCAGTGATCACCACAGCGGTCATGCGACCCTTTGCTGATCATGTGACCCTTTGCTGGTCATGTGACCCTGTGCTGATCATGTGACCCTTTACTGGTCAGGTGACCCTTTGCTGATAATGTTACCCTTTGCTGGTCATGTGATCCTAGACAGGTCATGTGACCCTGCGTTGATCATTTGGCCCTTTGGTTGTTATGTGACCCTTTGCTGATCATGTGACCCTGTGTTAACTGTGTAACTCTGTGCTGATCATTTGACCCTGTGCCGATCATTTGACCCTGTGCCGATCACTTGACCCTGTGCCGATCATTTGACCCTGTGCCGATCACTTGACCCTTTGCTGATCTTGTTACCCTTGCTGGTCAGGTGACATGTGATCCTTTGCTGACCATGTGATATAGACATACAACCACATTATAACAAGACGTCCCTTTGGTGCCACAAGATTTTATCTTACTATAGATTATAATTATAGTGAGATACAACCTTATTGCACCAGAACGAGATTAGAGTTACAAGGTGGTTCATCATACCATGTATATATATAATCATTGAAGTGGGATCCAGTATGAAGGAAGACCACAGGTGTTGACTGGCAGTACTTGCGTGCAACATGATTTACAACAGGACAAAGTTAACTACCCAATAAATTCACAAATAACTCAGCAGCTGAAAATACCAATAGAGTGGGCGAAACTATATCACTTTCTTCAATGTTAAACAAATAACAATTCTCCTCTTTTACTTTTGACATTTTCTTCTGTTAAAGGGACTTGCTATTTTTAAGTTTCCATTGTATTTCATGACTCTAGCATTGCTAGGAACTATGGCTACTATATTGTACTTTTGTTACTAAATTCTGGAGTGTTTTAAAAAATAGTTGCCTAAGCAAAGCGCTATTCATAGCACTTTCCGTGGGAGGTAACCCATGCTTTCTTTATTTAATTGATGAGAGGTTACCGAATCAAGGCACTCGGTATCGCTTTGCTTAGGCAATGAACACCTGTTGTCTGTTCGCTTATATAGTACAGATTTTTACAGTAATCTCAGGGGTCAGATCTTTGGATTTATTTTAAGAAATACTTCCATACTACTTTATTATTCTGGTACTAGTATCATTAATACAGTTTTAACTTAGTCAGGGGTTGACAGTTACTATTGTTGCCACTGGTCCGACCGTAAAGAAGCATTAAATTTGTGAGAAAATAGTTAATAGTCCTTAATGATTTTCACTGGTCCCTCAAGATTTTCACTGACCCCGGACCAGGGGACCAGTGTTAGTGCTGAGCCCTGATTACTTTCAACGGTTGAACAATTCATGTCCCCTTTTATCACAACTTTTAATTGAAGGGGAAATGCATCAGAAAAGTGTAATACCAATACAGAAATATGTTCTGTTTGTTCCGTTTATATAATGTCATAATATGGTTTTACACCTTTAAAGTTGTGTGTTAATTACGGATGTGTCTAACAATGTTCTGTTAGGAAATATTCAAATGTTCCAGGAAACATCAAGTGACAGACTTTATTTACTAACACAAAAGAAATAATAAGACAATCGTAGGGCAACAGTCTCCAGGGTGTGTCATTATAAAAGTACAATATATTATAATAGCAACATTTATCCATACAATTATCATTATCAAAAGAAAGAATCAACAATAATGTTAAACGCCATTTCCATGATTGCAATATTCCTGGAAACATTAACAGTCAAATCAACATTTATCTGGACTCCCCGGTGCTTTCAGACAATTTAAATTCCATAATTTTTATCATACAACTCACTCTGTCAAAACTGGAGAAGAACATACCAGGGTCAATGGACTGTGAGACGACATGGATACACCCCCTTACAGCCACACAGAGGAGAGAGGGGGTTGTAATTAATTGAAACATCCCCAGTCTGGTGTATCTCTGATGTTATGTTTCTATTACATAATTTATTCTTTAATGAAGCACCACATAAAGTAGTCTGGACCATTTTTCTAATGTCATTTCCTATTAATGTAGGAACCATTATTTATCCATCGGAGAAGATATTACGTAGATCTCATGGAGGAAATCAAACGGTGAACTTGAGTCTCTTTCGATTTCAGAAAATTTCCTGATGAAAAATCTCATCAAATAATTAACAACCCATGAAATCACATTCATTACTGAAACCTTCAAAATGTAAAGACCTTTATTATAGTCATTATTCTCAGCATTGACTTTTCTCGATATAAGACAGCGACCCTGACCCTTTTTTAGCCCAATCCCCCCAAAAAAAAATCCAACTTTCAAATCCCTGTAATGATTGTACACCTGCCAATTGCAAGTAAAATTGCATAAAAAATGTGCATTTCTTTCTTCTTAAAACCAGAACAATTTTTACAGCAATTGTCTCAAGTGTGGTAAAAAAATGTGTTCCATTTTAAAGTTACAAGTTGACAATCTGGTAAAATGGAGAAAATCTGTTAGTGAGACGAATAAAATATCTGGTAAATAAAACAGTGAGCTTGTGGTACACAATGGGCGTCCAAATAAAGCTTAGAATAACAAGCTTCTGGTTTGTTTTCCAAGGTTTTTATTTTACCCTGGAGTACAATCTCAGCCAGTTACTTACTTTTAATGGTGACGCAAATAAATTGCAAATACCACTGGTACTTTTATCTGATTATATGTCAAGTATAAGTTAACAGTAAATATTGGATTAGTTTAAAATTGAAAATTTTCTTCACTTCAATGTAGCTTAAAGTGTAAATGATCTTCACAAATTCAATTTTCCAAGAAAGTTTATCATTTTCATTTCATTATCTTTTATGAACTTTTATCATCTTTTCTAATAATCGTTGTACACCATACAATTAGGCAAACATGAAAATACACAAAAAACACACTCGGAAAAAATACCAAGTTCTGCGGTAATGAAATGCAGATTTTTTTTTAGTTTTAAGAAACTTCTTTAATACTCATATTCTTTAAATGGGAATTTCTATTTTCTAATATCCTACAATTATAGAATGCAGGTTTTATTTTCTCTAATTGGAAAATAAGCATGCATCTGAGACAGATACAAATGCGTTTTTTACAATAAAGAAATGAAAGTTGGAATAAACAGTGAAAAAAGTGCTTAGTGAGTATTGTTTTGCAACTTTTTTGTACAAACTTTACGCTGAGAAACTAAATTAAGACAATGACCATCTTAACCCTAGAAAACATAACCTCAAGTTAGTTTACAGTTGCATATGATGACATTATCAACATTCCTGTAAACTCTCACAACAGAAAAATATACAAATTTAAACGTCTTTATTGGACATACTGTTAATTATATAAAAGCTTAATTAATTCTAAGTGTACTTAACATGTACTCAATTGAATTAATGATACACATGTTATTTTTGAACATTTTTCATCACAAAAACGGGTGAATGCCCTTAAAGCTCATAAGCTGAGATATTTTAATTCAAAATAATTTTACAACAATTAATCAATCAAGCATGTTAATAACATTATAATTATTCTCAGAATTTTCTGAAAACCACATTAATTCATTCACATGAATCTTATATCCCCTGTGATTACTGCTATAAGTTATGAACAAATTATCCTCAACACATTTTCATAAATTTCCTCCCCAAGTCTTCCATTAGTGTCCTAATCAACGATTACAATTATCATCGTTTCTCAATGTTGGGTGGTATTTACCTTGTCAATACAAACTATAGAGAACAATGAAATAATAGACAGGAGGCCTCCCCCCTCGGCTGCCATATTTTATGGATGTTTTAATGCCATAATTATAAATCAGGATCTGTTACATGCTACTGTATAGAAGTAATTGGCTGGCACCAACCATATTTTATAGACATTTAAATGCCATATGATATTACACTACAAGTTTAATGCTCTTGAGGGTCCAGACCATATTTTAAAGATGGTTTAAAGCAATAATATTACATCAAGAATTGCTCATTAACTTTACAAATTCACTTTTTTCACATTCAATTCTTTAAACTGATTTACAACAATCCTTTAACGGATTCTGAATGTTCTCAAATTTTCTCCACTTGTTGGTAACCCTATACTTACTGATTGGGAATTCATTCACGGTGGCTGCCAAATTTAAGACTATTTTGTAATGGACATTTGAAGGCCAAAACTTGATTCAGTAATTTCACTGAAATTGCTTCTCCTATGTGTTTTGGTGTTTGAATTAGTTTGTTTCATAGGGTTTTAAGCAGGTGTTTTTCAATGATCATCCAGTAATATTTAGGGACCTGAATTCAACAGCTAGATCATCATGAATTTGTAAACCCTTTTACAAGGAGAAAGCAGCTTCTCCATGAGTGGAGGAAAAACATTTACAACCGTAATCACCTAGCTGCCATAATTCAGATTCAAACCCAGATTGCCCTGGGAATGCTGAAGTCCTGAGACATAACCGATGAACAACAGGAACCACTTCAAGGTTTTCCAACATTATTCTACTTGATGTAATTTTGGACAGAAAACTTAAATACTTAATATCAAAATAGAAATAAATATAATGTTAATGGATTTGGGTAAATGAGGCTATACTTTGATGAGTTTAATTTTTTTTAAAAGATTCAGTCAACAGAGAAAAATCGAAGGATTTTCTTGTTCACTGCATTTGCCAAATCTTCCATGCGAGCCTCTGAATTTATACACATGTACATAATATATAAAACAACAATGGTTTTGGGTAAAAATCCCACAAATTTGGTGAGTCTGAAATTTGTAGAAAAATACATTCATCAGAGATTTTCGTAATTGAAAAATCGAATTGAAAAAAAGGAGTTCCTTGTTCACTGTTTATCCATAAAATCCATGAAATTTCCAGATTCCAAGTTGAGTCAGTTTCCAATTTACTCAACACTTGATTTAAATTGTAATTTAATTGGCTCAATGCAAACCATGTTATCTGGTAGGTTCTTGGTGTAATCTGGTATTTCCTGTGCAATTGCTGTGAACACTGTGTTACTGTGAAGTGTAATTAGTACAATAGCATACAATCCCTGATCTGGTGTGAATCTAACAGCTTCTGTTCCTGTATTCTTCGCAGAGACGTCCTGTAATTCCCTTATGAAAACGTGTATACACTGTCAAATTATCAAATGGAACCTAAAGTTTTAGGTACAGCCAAACATGCCACAGAATTCCCCACACTGACCTGACCAAACATGTCTTCTTCTTAGTGTATATCTAACTTATTCTGACTGTTTTAAAGCAGGTGGCTCAATATTTATGATGTTAAAATTAGTAAATTTGGCACTAAAGAGGTGAGAGACTTGGGTAAAAATCGTCATACTGCACATATTAGTTACAATTGGGTAATGAATTTCATCAATTTTTAAAACATTTGTTCCTAACCATTGTAGAGAGAAAACAGGAGATGAAACTCAGGTTACATTGAAAATGGACATAATTGATAATTAAAGGTTTGACTTTATATTGACTTAATGAGTAGTGGTACAAGTCTCCACCAGGAGATATTCATTGAAACCCAGTACAGGACAATCCATGTGGCTCAGCTTTTATTAAAGATGTTAAAATTAGTAAACTTGTCCCTTAATTTTGAGCCGAGAAATATTTCATACAGACTGGGGTAAAAATATAATATTCAGTTACAATTGGGCAATGATTTACATCAATTTTTTACAAACTTAGGAAAGAGAAAACCTGATATGAAACTCAAGTTACATTGAAATGGACATATTTAACATTATTACAGGTTTGACTGTAGAGACTCAATGAGTAGTGTAGCCTCCACTGGGAGACATTTATTGAAACCCAGTACAGGACAATCAGTGTTTATCTAGGTAATTAACGTCCAATATCACTCTCACAGAAATAGTTACACCATCAGGAATATAACATTATTTGGCTTTTAATCAACTTTGATGTGAATCTGATGTGGTTTTTGTATCAATGAATAGAAATTCCAACTTCCACCTGTTGACACTGGATGGTAAGGAGAGCAAACTCACTGCTACAGTTAGTCTGAGTTCGCTGAGAGACATATGTTGCTAAAGTGAAAGTATCATAGAAAGTAAAATAGTATTGTTCAAAAGTTGAATTTAACAATTCAGTCTTGATTGCGCAAATTAAGTGTTAAACAATTTAGTAAAACTCATTATAATGCAGTCATGAACCAAAGCTTTGTGGTGATATAAATCAAGCAACCATTCTGTCCGTAACCATTTTGTCTTAGAGCAATAAGAACAAAACATGGCAATAATATATTAAAAGGCATTAGATGCTATCCTAACCGTGATGCAGATTGAATTAGTGGGCAATACTCTTAACATACAAATCAAAGAACCACAAACTGCATCAGGAAATATAGTTTTGCAGCAAGTAAAGCAACTTCTGATACTCTCAATTGAAAATATTCTTTTAAAACTCCAGCTACCCTGAACCTAAAGCATTGACTCTATTGATGCCCTGTAGAAGGTCAAAATAATTATTAACCTTACTCAGTAATCAAACATTCTATAATGTGACACCGGAGATACTATGGATACGATTTTATAACCACATGGATACCGTTCCAAAACTTTTTTCAAAGACTTTTTTTATCCATATAAACAAATTTGGTATACGCTCTTCCCTAGGGAGGAACATTAATTCCAGCAATGTGATTGAGTGTGAATATCTGAAATTGACTTAATACAGATGGTAGACATAGAACAGAACATAAATCACATAGCATCCAGCCATGTTCAAGCAATTATGTAGGGAATATCCTATGTCATTTATACAGTAAAATAACAAGTTGAACGATTAAAAATGCGATTTGAATCAATTTTATGCTAAAATTATGCATGTTTCGTCTTTTATTTTCAAGACGAAAAATGTCAAATTCATGGAGTTCGCAACATACATTTTGTAGAATTTTCAATTAGCATAAACAAATTATACTGTAATTTTAATGGAATGAAAATTTGAGGTTTTGTAGAAAAAGTCTCTTTCGTGGGAACGTAATTCCAAGGATATCTAATCCACTTAGACATATACTTTAGAAATTGTAAATATTTGTGGGGATTAAATTTCGTGGTTGCGAATTATCCACGAAATTAAATTCCCCTTGATTATCAATGATTTGACAATAAACAATTGCATTATACGAGGTTATAACAGAATTGTCAAAAACAAACAGGGACCTACCTTAAACCCTTATAACATGGGAGGTAACTCTGGGTATTGGACTAAATAATCACAATAATGATGCAATTATTTTGAACTGTATTCTTCGCTTTATGTTTTGTCATAATTGCCAATGTGTTATTGGTAAATGAGACAAAGTTACGAAAGTTCATCCTTGGTGAGTCAGTGAGTGATCCTAGGTCCCCGGGTAATGTTTGGCATAGAGGTCTTTTACAAATAGTCCAATTTCCAAAGTCAACACAAATGTGGACGGATGGGAACAAAAATTCCAAACCAGCCTTCTCTTAGCCATGACTTTAACAGAAACAAGACAAGCTGAAATTGCCAAACACTTTCATTTAGATAGCGTATAATTTCCCCACGGATTCATTCTTACTCCTACAAAGATGCGATGACGGAGAATCGTGTAAATTACATCTTCTGCTCTACGTCAGGTCTGATTAGGCAGATTTCTCACAATTTCTGCGTGGAAATATGATTTGCCAAAAATTGCGTCTATGGGAATATGAAATTACCAAAAGGTACGCTTGTACCAATGTGTATCAAATCACCGAGAATCGACAAATATGGAAATAAGGCGGCAATTTTAAGTACAAGTCCTGAAAGAATAAATAGCCTCAATTCATTGGGTATTTAAATTCATACAATAGGAGAATGGTCCCCGCAAGACGGAAGCTACCAGCGAGTATTGAGACTTATAGTGATCAATCATGATATGTACAAAATAGATTTTTCGCATATTGAGATCCAGAATATATAAAATTGCAAAAGAGGAATCTAATACTGTAAAATCATTAATTTTCGTGGGGATTTAATTTCGTGGATTTCGTGGTCCACCTCAACCACGAACGTAAATCCCAACGAACATTGATTTTGACCCTTGTTTTATTACCTTAAATGCAAAATCCACGAATTCAAATCCCAACGAAATTGTCTTTTTTACCTAAACCACGAAATTTCGTCCCAACGAAATTAAATGATTTTACAGTACATTGATAGGACATTATGATTGGGCAGGATATTAATGCACAATTTCGAGATAATAAATTGGACAGTAGCATTTCAGCTACTGGGATGACGTAATTATATGTGCAGATTTTATTCCATGTAATTCATGTACAACTTAGTCGCAACAACGGTACTATAGGGTTATAAAATATAGTAGAAAGAATTGTTTTAATCTTTCGTCATTTCAGACCAGGCAGTTTGTATATTATACCTTGACTGACTATGTTATGGTTAACTCAAGCAAACCTATCTTAAAGACCACCTCGACCTGTCAACATTTTTGCTTTTTGTTTTACAGACAGGTTTAACACTACACGTCTGTAGGAGGTGCATGAAAGCTAATATATCTCTGCTGTAATACAAGTGTAGTCTGAGAGTGCAGTAAGATAAGACAGAATTAAACATGAGGTTTTAACAAGTCTTTTATAATGAACAGACAGACGTAATCTGCAGTACACACATCATGAACAGATACAGTCACCATGTATGTACAGTAACCTTACATGCAAACTGTGTCCTTAGAGCTAACAACATATTGCCACTGTGTCCATTTTAGGTTATATTTGTAGAAATGCATTCAAATTCATAGCTCCATTGGCAATTTGCATTAACTATAGTAACTGCTGTGGTGCATGTCTGTGTCAGTTAAATTGCATTGGCAGTTTGGGTTAGACTACTAATATTATCATTAATTGGGTTACTCTACTAATATTATCATTAATTGGGTTAGACTACTAATATTATCATTAATTGGTTAGACTACCAATATTATCATTAATTGGGTAAGACTACCAATATTATCATTAATTGGGTTAGACTACCAATATTATCATTGATTGGGTTAGACTACCAATATTATCATTAATTGGGTTAGATGTTCGATATTATCATTATTAAAGTACACCCCAATATTCAATCACACTGTCACATCCAGCTAACACTGTAACCTATCCACACTCCTCAAACAGAATGAATCACAATCGACTCTAACTCAATAACCGCTGAATAAAACACATCCGTATTCAAATTCTTAATAAGCAGATAGTTCCATCACATGATCAGATCATTTAATCATGGGTTGATACTGACAACATGTGACAGCCAATCACATATAAATTACTCTGAGCCAGTCGGCTTTCTGACAATGGAACACTCAGCCTATTGCCAATGCAACAGTCAGCTTGTGTCAAGGGAACATTGAAGCAGTATGTCAATGCAACAGTTGGCTTTCCGTCAATGCAACAATTTGGTTTCTGCCAATGCAACAGTCTGGTTCCTACCAATGCAACAGTCTGGTCTGTGCCAATGGAAATGTAAAATAACAAGTTGAACGATTAAAAATGCGATTTGAATCAATTTTATGCTAAAATTATGCATGTTTCGTCTTTTATTTTCAAGACGAAAAATGTCAAATTCATGGAGTTCGCAACATACATTTTGTAGAATTTTCAATTAGCATAAACAAATTATACTGTAATTTCAATGGAATGAAAATTTGAGGTTTTGTAGAAAAAGTCTCTTTCGTGGGAACGTAATTCCAAGGATATCTAATCCACTTAGACATATACTTTAGAAATTGTAAATATTTGTGGGGATTAAATTTCGTGGTTGCGAATTATCCACGAAATTAAATTCCCCTTGATTATCAATGATTTGACAATAAGCAATTGCATTATACGAGGTTATGACAGAATTGTCAAAAACAAACAGGGACCTACCTTAAACCCTTATAACATGGGTGGTAACTCTGGGTATTGGACTAAATAATCACAATAATGATGCAATTATTTTGAACTATATTCCTCGCTTTATGTTTTGTCATAATTGCCAATGTGTTATTGGTAACTGAGACAAAGTTACAAAAGTTCATCCTAGGTCCTCGTTTTTTGGGGGAACACCCTTAAATGTTTGGCGAGAGGTCTTTTACCCATAGTCCAATTTACACTTTTATACCCATGTGTAGACATAGTCAACACAGATGTGGATGGATGACAACAAAAATTCCACACCATCTTCAACTTAGCCACGTCTTTAACCGAAACATGTCGAGTTGAAATTGCCAAACGCGTTCATTTAGATAGCGTATAATTTCCCCACAGATTGTTTCTTACTCCTACAAAGATGCGATGACGGGGAATCGTGTAAATTACATCTTCTGCTCTACGTCAAGTCTGATTAGGCAGATTTCTCACAATTTCTGCGTGGAAATATGATTTGGCAAAAAATGCGTCTGAGGGAATATGAAATTACCCAAAGGTACGCTTGAATCAATGAGTAGGCAATCACCGAGAATCGACAAATATGGAAATAAGGTGGTAATTTTAAGTACAAGTCCTGAACGAATAAATAGCCTCAATTCATTGGGTATTTAAATTCATTGCATACAATAGGAGAATGGTCCCCGCAAGACGGTAGCTACCAGCGAGTTTGAGACTTATAGTGATCAATCATGATATGTACAAAATAGATTCTTTCTGCATACAGAGATCGGGAATATATAAAATTGCAAAAGAGGCTCGTAATACATCGACAGGACATTATGACTGCGCAGGATATTAATGCACAATTTGCGGATAATAAATTGGACAGTGGCATTTTAGCTATTGGAATAAAATTATTATCTGTAAAGATTTTATTCCATGTAATTCAATCAAAGACTTCTAAGTTAGCTGCAATAATGGTACTATAGGATTATACAATATGGAAGAAAGAATTGTATTCATCTTTAGTAAGAACACCATATCACACCAGACAGCGTGTATGTATACATTGACCGACTATGTTATGATTAGCTCAAGCAAATCTATCTTATAGACCACTCAGACCTTTCAACAAAGACCATTTTTACTGGTCTGATGTCTGTAAGAGGTGCATGAAAGCTGATACATATATCTCTGCTATAATATTAGTGTAGTCTGAGACGCTCCAATAAGATAAGATAGAATTAAACATGAGGTTTTAACAAGTCTTTTATAATGAACAGACAGACTAATCTGCAGTACACACCTCATGAACAGATAGACACATCATCTATGTAACGAAACATGCAAACTGTTTCCTTGCAGCTAAGAGCATATTGAGGGCTTAGTGCAAAACTATGATACATGCTTCTTTAAATTAATGTAGTTACCATAGTTTTGCACTAATCCCGTATTGACAATGTGTCCAATTAGATTTTATTTGTAGACATGCATTCAAATGCATAGCTCCGTTGGCAATTTGCATTAGTTATAGTTACTGTTGTGGTGCACGGATAGTGTGTGTCAGTCAAATTGCATTGACAGTTGGGTTTAGAATATCGATATTATCATTATTCAAGTACACCCCAATATTTGATCACACTGTCACACCTAGCTAACACTGTAACCTATCCACACTCCTTAAACAGGCTGAATCACAATCGGCTCTAACTCAATAACTGCTGAATAAAACACATCCATATTCAAATTCTAAATAAGCAGACAGTTCCATCACAAGATTAGATCATTTAATCATGGCTTGATACTGACAACGTGTAACAGCCAATCCAATGTAAATAATTCTGAACCACAATCGCCTTTCTATCAATGGAACAAACAGCCTTATGTCAATGTGACATTTAAGCATTGAGCAAGTAAAACTATCACGTTTGTCTGTCAGTACAACAGTAGGCTTTCTGCCAATGCAACAGTTGGCGTTCTGTCAATTTAACAGGAAGTCGTCTGTCAATGCAACATTTTGATTTCTGTTAATGTAACAGTTTACTTTATGTCAATGTAGTAGGCTTTCTGTCAATGGAACAGTTGGATTGCTGCCCATGCAACAGTTGGTATTCTGTCAATGGAACAGTTGGCTTTTTGTCAATGCAGCAATTGGCGTTCTGCCAGTAGAACAGTTTTTTTTCTGTCAATCGAACAAATAGCATTCAGTTGATGCATCAGTTTGCTTTCTGTCAATGCAACAGTTTAGCTTCAGTCAATGAAACAGTAACCTTTTGTCAATGCAACAGTTTGGTTTCTGTCAATGCCACAGTTGACTTTCTGTTAATGCAACAGTTTAGCTTCTTTCAGTGCAACATATTGGTTTAAGTCAATGCAACAGTATAGTTTCTGTCAATTCAACAGTCATCTTTTTGTCAATGCAACGGTTATCTTTCTGTCAATGCAACAATTGGCGTTCTGTCAATGCAACATTTAGGTTTTTCTGTCAATGCAAAAATTGGCTTTCTGTCAATGCAACATTTAGGCTTTATGTCGATGCAACATTTAGGTTTTCTGTCAATACAACAGTTAATCTTCTGTCAATGCATCAATTGGAAAAAATTCAATGAGTCTAAGTCCAAAATAAGGTCAAGGTGAAGGTCAGAATTGAGACAGGTGCAAATTGTAATTCTCCATATTCAGATTAATTTACAGATTTAGTCCACTAACACCTATTTCTTTTGTTTAAATACCATACAATTTTTAAAAAATAAAGATCATCCTTTAAATGTCACTACAGCAATTTTTTTTGAAAGAAACTGAATAAAGTACTTTGATGTGGAGGCAAAAAATATATAGAACAGGTAGGGAAGGCTATCAAGCAACTTTGTTATTTTTACAGCTAATAAAATTATCCAATCACCATAAATATGAGATTACAACATTTAGGTGAATACCAGGTGGCTGAATATTTTAATAAGAAAAAATTGCAAATTCACTCACAAAACATTGATTGCCATAAAACTATTTCAATGAAAATTGCAATAAATGACATAGACATATTGTGGGACAATCATTAAGTAAGGCCACATTTTTTAATTTTTAGGTTTATGTTTTTTCTTCATCTCGTCATTTTTTCAGTTGTCAAAATTTAGAAGTACTCCTGTAAACTATTGTATAAAACCAAAGACAAGCAATTTGTGGCCTAACACACCCAACCAATAAAATCCCATGTAAATTGACAATCCTATCACTATTACATGATCAAAACATATCAATACAGCATTGATCCTGGTTATAATTAACAAAGGAACATTGTTCCACTGATTGAAATCTTCTACCAAAAACAATCATGTGCATCCATTTACATTCGGTTAAATTTCCAGGCTATAAAATTGATTGAGCATGAAACAAACTATAAAAGGCGTCTGCTGCAAGTGACTGCAGTATCTAGCAACGGAGTGTTTAAATCAAACAACATTCTTTATTGTGTACTTATCTGTTGTTTTAAAGCAATTACTGATAAGCTTCATTCAAGGGTTTTTACATTTTATTGTTCTGGATGTGAAAAGAAAATTACAAAACAAAATCATTGACAATTAAGTGACAATGAAACCAATTGCATGATTTCAATGCATTTTGCAATCAGTTATTCTTTTATTCACTGATACTTGTTCAAGTATGTTTTCTAATTAAAATTGTACTTTTATCATAATGATTCATATAGTGTTCTCACCTCCCTGATATATCAAATAAGGTGCATATCAGTACAAAGACACCTAATTGACACCTTATCACTGTATGATACCAAAGTTACATGACATTGTTCAAATTTTAATTAACTGTCATCTTAACTGTTTTCTTTGTACCAAACCTCATACAAATTTGACTACTCATTTTTGTTTAGATTTCCTATCTTTATGTTAGGCTAGCAGTCATTACTTGCATAAATTCATAGCTACAAGGTGTTACTAAAATTATTTGTAAAGAACATCTTCCTACAAAACTGCCCCCATAGAGTCTGGCTATCATTCAGTAAGTGCTAAATTTACATTAAGCTTTAATTGTAAGAAAACATCATATTTGAGGATTTAGGACTAAAATGGAATATTAATAATTGTATGCATCATTTTTACACAAAACTTAGTTTCATTTTCCGACGGGGGGTGGTGTTCAAATTTGTTCATCTTTGAAAATTTGCAAGATGAATCTCTTGTGCCTCATTTTCATGGTTAAAATTATGCAAAACATCAAAAATTAAATTAATATTGATCAGGATTTATATATGTTAAAATGTAGAATTTTATTATCAGGAAAATTTACAAAATGCTTATTAAAAAGAATGGACTGGATTTCCTTGTTTAGTATCCTACTCACTATGACCGAATAGAAATAAGGGCTTGTTATACCACATGGTTCATTATTTATTATAATACTTAATATAAGTATGAGTAAGAACTTAAACGGCCATTTTTGTAACAGGGGAAGAAAAACGTGCTACTATACCGGGCTTGAACCAATGACCATTCGCTTACAGGGCGAATGTTCTACCGACTGAGCTAGCTGGCTGCCTAAACAAGCTTCTCCCCTATTAGTTATTAAACCCGGCTACATTTTTAAGGAGCATGCCTAGCTGTTATAAGTAATGAGGAATCAATGACTACGGCTCCAGCCCCTGGCAATCATAATATGGAGCACAATTTGCCTTTGAAATTTTGAGTATGTTTAATTTGCAGAAGATTTAAAATTTGTGAAAGTGTAAAATTATGTCCTTTAATAGCTGCCTCGCAGGTAGTAACCTAACATTAGTGGTTAGTATTTCCGTGAGTATTACATCATATCATTTTTACACAGTGTTGGTGCTCACAAACGTAGCGAATATCATACACAGAACTTTTAGAAACTATTTGTGTTTACAATATTCAAACATTGACAGGAGGCAGACGGTTAGTTGATTCCAGGTTAGAGCTGTGATTTAATTATATGTATAATGCATATTGATATGTCTCAATCACAGGCAATATTGGCTCATCTTACGCTTGTATCTGACATCAGCGTCATAGAAAATCATTGTTTATCTAATTTGGGGCACTAGAAAGTTGACATTAGTTTTGACAGTTTGGGAGATAGGTGGTGTTGTAATGGAGGCTGGTGTTGTTAGGTAATCTCCAGAGAATCGTCTCACAAGACGTATATAAACTGTTTTACGTAGAATTGTCTCACAAGACTTATACAAACTATGTTACTCCAGAGAATCGTCTCATGAGACTTATACAAACTCTGTTACTTGGATGACAAATGTGTCTTCATTCCTCCTCGGAGAATGATTACCATGTGTTACTGTGGGTTACCAAGGTTACAGAAGGTTCTATACAGACCAATGGCTGATGTTATATACTTGTAAAATGTCATATCCCTCCCTAAACAAGAGGGCCATGATGGCCCTATATCGCTCACCTGATCATAAATGAATCCCTGCACAATTTAGACTAACAAAGGTAAAGCGTAAATATAGAAACTGGTGACCCCCGGGGCGGGGCCAATTTTGACCCCATGGGCATAAATTGAACAATCTTGGTAGGAGACCATTAGATGATGCTACATACCAAATATCAAAGCTGTAGGCATTGTAGTTTTAGAGAAGAAGATTTTTATATGTTTTCCCTGTATAAGTCTATGTAAAACTGGTGACACCCGGGGCAGGGCCAGTTTTGACCCCAGGGGCATAATTTGAACAATCTTGGTAGGGGACCACTAGATGATGCTACATACCAAATATCAAAGCTCTAGGCATTGTAGTTTTAGAGAAGAAGATTTTTATATGTTTTCCCTATATAAGTCTATGTAAAACTGGTGACACCCGGGGCAGGGCCAGTTTTGACCCCAGGGGCATAATTTGAACAATCTTGGTAGGGGACCACTAGATGATGCTACATACCAAATATCAAAGCTCTAGGCATTGTAGTTTTAGAGAAGAAGATTTTTATATGTTTTCCCTATATAAGTCTATGTTAAACGGTGACCCCCGGGGCGGGACCAATTTTGACCCCAGGGGCATAATTTGAACAAACTTTGTAGGGGACCACTAGATGATGCTACATACAAAATATCAAAGCTCTAGGCATTGTAGTTTTAGAGGAGAAGATTTTTATATGTTTTCCCTATATAAGTCTATGTAAAACGGTGACCCCCGGGGCGGGGCCAATTTTGACCCCAGGGGCATAATTTGAACAATCTTGGTAGGGGACCACTAGATGATGCTACATACCCGAATATCAAAGCTTTAGGCATTGTAGTTTTAGAGGAGAAGATTTTTATATGTTTTCCCTATATAAGTCTATGTAAAACGGTGACCCCCGGGGCGGGGCCAATTTTGACCCAGGGCCATTATTTGAACAATTACTAAATCCCCCCAATGCCACGTACATTCTGGCAAAATTTCATCAAAATTGGCCAAATGGTTTCAGAGGAGATGTCGTTTGAAAGTGTGGACGGACGGACGGACGGACGTTCTCACTGACTTGACATTGTGGGGTTTTCTTTTGTTCATCCTTTTGTTTGTAAAACCCCATAAGCAACATTTTGCACCCCGTAAGCAACGGAATGAATAGAATCTAAATATAGCCTATTGTTCCACACCTCACAACTACAAGTGGGTGAGTACGGACATACAGACGGACGACGGACGGTGAGTGATCACAATAACTCACCTTGAGCACTTTGTGCTCAGGTGAGCTAAAAACTTAATTACAAATCATATTTACCCTGTAATACCATCTATAGAAGAAGTAGAATTCAAGTATTTTCTAAATATAATATAACAAACAACAAGAAATGTTTGTAAAACATGATTGTATGCCCCAATAGCAGCCAAATAGTGGAAAATGATAAAGGTCATACTCACGGTGACCCTGAGATTTGACCTACTGACCTCAAAATCAAAAGGGGTCATAAACTGTTGCTGGCTAACATCCATGTATAGTTCAAAGATCCTGGGGCAAAGCGTTCTTGATTTAATGTAGGAAACCAACTGGTCTAAAAGAAATAGTTACGGTCACAGTGACCTACTGACCTCAAAATCAATATGGGTCAGTAACTGTTGCTGGCCAACATCCATGTAATGCTTGAATGTCCTAGTGCTAAGTGTTCTTGAGTTATTGAACTGAAATCATTAAACAACAGTGAACAGTGAACGTTATAAAACCTTATAATACAGCACCAGTGCGTTACAGCACATGGTTAGTCAGTAATTCAATTATAATCAATTACAGCCGAAACCAATTAGAATACAGGTGCTTGTTGAAACTGTTAAACCAATTCCTCCGCCACGTTCAGTCAGTCTAAGTGTCTACATGAAAATAGCATCAACTACCTTTCTGACATAACATGTATATTTGAGAAATTAAAGGGAAAACTCACTGACTCAAACTTGTCAAATTGAAGCATAAAGTTGCCTGCTGCAATTACAACAGTACAGACTGAGGCCAAGAGACTTGTTCAACATGGCAAACCACTCACTCACACTGAACAACCTGTCTGTAATCAGGCAAAATCCTTTCAACCATTGTTTTATACTAACGCTTTTGTTTTCTATTTCTGAGAAAAATGTGCAGAGTACCACACTATACCAGTAGGTTCATTATAGACAGACACACTCTGCCAGTTTAAATTATGCACAGAGCTTCACTACCACTCAGAGATTCTTGGCAAAGATAGCTTATCATTTGCTAAACTTACAGATTGCATAATTCAATGTGAAATTTTCTGTAAAATTATGTCATTTTTGAGGGTATTAATATTTCAAGGACTTGAATAACATGGAGCTTTTTTTAAGTAGATAATTTCCAGATGTAAACATTTAATTGATAGTTTTCGAAAAACGATGACGTACTGCATCATAAAACTTAACCAGGCAATGACAACACTTGAACGTCAATCAAGTATGACGATAACTATAACACATTTTCGGTCCTGTCCTTCGTTCAACAAAAGCTAACCACGCTTTTTCCGGCATCGGTTCAAAATATGTACGAATGCATTGGTTTTATCATTAATACACCATTGTTTGACTCTGTCTGCCATTTTGACATGATACATCAATTAGGCACCCCCCCGGTCAATGGGTAGCAAAAACTCGCTCACATGAAAACCCTGTTTCAGTTAACAGTGTATGATAATTTCCAGAATTAACAGACGTCTCATTTATGTATCTATTGTTCTGGCGGATGAATTGGTCACCCACCATTGAATTACGTACCAGCTTGACTGATTGGATGTAATGATAGCAGCACCTCTAAACTACAAGACTCCACTGATTGGGTGTAATGATACACTCCATTAAACGTAACCTGTCTGATTGGTCATGTCTGATTGGTCAGTCTATACAGCAGTGATGTAACATAATTGACCATGCACTGCACTGACCACCACTAGACTATGGTCATCATTCAGATTTAGATGAAGTATTTCAAGACACGGAAGGAGTAAGCATGAGTGATTGCCAAGGAAAATGTAGGGAAGCAGACACTGGAAACATTCCAAACACGATTAAAGACTCTGCCTTTATTATCAACCCTGAAGCTCCGGTATCTAAAAATCAAACACCAGAAAGAAGTAAGCGACAAACCCCGAGGGTAATGGAGAACACACTGGATGAGATGGATACTCGTTCTGCTATAGTTCAGTCTGTGAGAAATTTTGATCATTCAGGAGGCCAGGCACGGGAAGCCGAATGTAATGTTGCATTCCATGCGATATTGAGTCATCAGAAGAAAGATCATTTCGGCACAAGCGAAACAATAAAGTTTCATACTGACTTTCTAAACAACGGAAATGTAAACCACAATCACCTTGGTGTGTTTATTGCTACTAAAGCTAGAATATACTTGTTTTCAACTTCAATCACCGCTTCCTTGGTACACCAGTAAAAGGCATATCTCGTAAAAAATGGGCATAAGCTTGTAGCTTTAACTGGAATATCTACTGACTGGTCGGGATTGGATCAAGGCTCTGTTACCATAGTAACTGAATTGAATGTTGGAGACCAGGTTCGGGTACAACACGCTGATCCAGCTGATGAAAGTATCCAGATCGGGAAATAACTACCGGTACTCAAGTTTTGCTGGAGTTCTCCTAATACCAATGTAGCCAATTTATTAGTCCCTTGTAAATTTAGCATCATGCTATCTGTATCTTATATGCTTTCTTGCCTTAATTGTAGATGACCGAACTTATAAATACACAAACAAAGACATATGTCATATGTACAATTTTTATTGCATTTATTAATATCATATGCAGGACATATACATAAAGTATTGTATCATTTTTAAATGCTGACAAAATAACATGAAAGACAATTATCACAAGATAGCATTCATACAGTTAAACAAATAACTACATTGTATGTACAAGATGACAAAGATATGACTTGTCCTCTCCGAGTCATTTTGAATGAGCAAACAGGCGTGGCAAATTACCCAGACTCTCCTGTTTAAGTTTGCTCACACAAAATGTTATATGTTCAACAAAATAAATAGATCAACTTCAAGGCAAATTATGCAACTCTCAAGAAACGAAGCCTTAACTTTAATATTTTGCTACAAAGACCATCTATTTGGCGTGTCATATAAGGGGTACTTTACTGTAATAAACAGAATGTGAAGAAATGATTTTCAACTAAGAGTAAAATACATTAGCTGCCAAATTTTATCCTGACAAGTGAGCTTATTCTTTTTGGAGGAATTGAAGAAATATTTTTAAATAATGGTACATTTTTATAATGCATATGTAATTGAATATAGAACAGCACTAAAAACAAGAAGCAATATATACATGTATTTATACTTACATATCAACCATTATATATATATATATAACACATTATCATAGATACAGTAACCATAGTAACCATGGTGAAATTTATGTACATTTATATTATAAAACAAACCATTTGATTTAAATGTCATCACAGACAAAACAGAAGCAGATTGACTCTGAATTAGCAATCTCATTTAAATCAGATCCTAACATTTGCTCCATTCATTTGCACTGTTAGTTCCATCTGACGACACCACATAAGAGATCACGTCCCTAGCATGTTGTAATATTGCTATTCACCTATATGTATAGAGAGTTTAACTCTTTATGTTCACTGATATATAAAGTTTAAACATTTCTCTCACTGTAAACAGCAGGGATTCTCTGCACTTTCAAATTTGTGAAAGTAGTAATTTGAATGGATGGTGTGAAGTTCACACTGACATGACCCCATACTGAGTGTAGTCAGATAATATATCAGTGTAAAGTAGCACTTGGTTCTATGTAATATGGGTCTTATTTAAATGATATTGCCGATATAGTAACCAGTATATATGTAGTTACCAGTATAGTTATATATATATATACACTTGCACTGTAAAGTACCATTGTATCCTAAATGAACACAGAAAACTAACAAGCTATGATATGCGGTTATGTGTTTTAAAGGGCAATTCAAAATGATGCATCTTGTGGAGGCAGCAGGTAACACGGATCTACAAATACTTTATTAATTTATTAAAAAAAAGATTTTACAGATATGTTAAAATTGTCACCAACGTATCTATCTGATAGATCAGTTTTTAATGAAATTTTTTTTAGTTGAAGATATGTTTTTGATAGATATGATGAATCACTAGGGCGAGTTCCAAAAGTAAAAAAGTAGTTCCAGGTCACGGGACCACATGACCAAGTAAAGCTAACATGACCTAATAAGTTAAAACTGAAGTTTGCACGGTCGATTTTGGTGTGATAAAGGCCTAGTGACAGGATAAAATAATTTTCTAACTTTGCATAAACACTTAAAACTGCTGACCCTGGGTAAAACAAGGTTGCACAGCATCACGGACTGTCGGACATATCTTCACCATCTTGCAATACGAACAATGTTACAATCACAAATCGCAGCAATACATCTAAGACTTTGTCTGTTTGAAAAATACTTTGTATATGAATTTACTGACATCTGTTTGTTTAAAACTAAATATAACCACCAGACTCTAAACTCAATCTAAACATAATGTTTTATGATAAAATTTGTGTCACTTGATTACATTCAGCTAGTGATATGTACAAATACAAGACTGCGTTCAATAAACGCTTATGCCCCCGTGGAAGCCATGTCCATAAAAAGCTGTAAGTCAATCAGGGGGGCCATTATTCAGTTAAAATGTTTGATAGTGTTACATGGCTTTGAACTATAAGGGACTTATGATGGTAAACGAATATGCCACATTTGAAAGCAGTGCCTTGATTGACTTCATGTGTGATCTGGTGATACAGGTGTTATGGTTCTTTGTCACTGCACTTCTCCAAGTTGCCAACAATTCATATACCAAGTTTTAAGTCAATATTTTAAATACTTTTGAAGATATGCTCCAGACAAACAATTATCATGAAAATACTGAAGGGGAGATAATTCGAAATGTAAGACAGACAGAGTTATGGTTCTTGGTCCATGCACTTCTACAAGCTACCATCTATTTATATATCAAGTTTTAAGGCAATATCTTAAACAATTTTGAAGATACACTCCGGTCAAAATTTTATTCTGAAAATACTAAAGGGGAGATGATTAAAAGTTTAAGACAGACAGAGTTATAATGCTTGGTCATTGCACTTCTCCAAGTTGCCATCTTTTTATATTCCAAGTTTCAAGTCAATATGTTAAATAGTTTTGAAGATATACTCAGAGCAAAATTTGACAATAAAAACATGAAAGGGGAGATAATTCAAAATTTAAGACAGACAGAGTTATGGTTCTTTGTCAATACACTTCTCCAAGTTGCCATCTATTCATATATCATATTTCAAGTCAATATGTTAAATAGTTTTGAAGATACGCTCCAGACAAAATTTTATTGTGAAAATACTAAAGGGGAGATAAGTCTAAGTCCAAAATTAGGTCAAGGTGAAGGTCAAAATGGAGTCAGGTGATACAGGTGTGTGGAGAGTGGTCGTATACAACATCCATGCAAGTATGAAAGCTTTTTAGCTAGCCATATTAATGCTAGAAGAAACGGTCAATTTGGGTTAACCAAGAATTTGGCCTTTCAATAAGTCTAAGTCCAAAATTAGGTCAAGGTGAAGGTCAAAATGGAGTCAGGTGATACAGGCGCGAAGAGAGTGTTCATATACAACATCCATGCAAGTTTGAAAGCTTTGTAGCAAGCCATATTAATGCTAGAAGAAACGGTCAATTTGGGTTAACCAGGGCGGACGGACGAACGGACGGACGGACGGAAGGACGGACGGACGTTCTTACAGAACGGTTTTATGTGGCTACTTTACGCAATGAAGGTAGTTATGTGTCTAATTTTAGCCACATAATCCTTCATTTTAGCCACGTAAAACAATTTTCTACTTTCCTTTTAACTATTTTCAACCTGTTTGTCCATAAAAAGTAGCCACCTAAGTATTACTTTTTACGGGCGGACAGACGGACGGACGGACAGGTGCATTACTATATGCCCCCCGATCTATCGATACGGGGGCATAAAAACTGACAATTAAATGCATTCCCATTTTAAAGGATATTCTCTATCGAACTAGACTTGAAACCACCGGCCAATCAACCGTGCATGGTTTATAATTATCATTTTGTTATTCAAACACTATGCGAGAGTTATTGTCCTTTGTGAAATGTTCTTGTCCTTTAAAGCGACCAAGGTCAATTAACTCTGTAAAGAAACAATCCTACAGTCTACTTTATTTGGTAAGGCTCCTGAATAGATGACTGAGATTGAAATGAAAGCATGAACAATGAGCACACACATACTGTATACAACATTTACAGAACAACTTCACAGAAGACATTATGATAGTTTATGTATAATTATAAATATCTCAAACTATTTCAGCACCAAATACATAAAGTCTTTGTTCCTTTGATAGCTAAATCATTTAATATGCTTAACAGCTCCACCTTAATATTCATATACATTGTCAAAGTAGGCCGGCTTTCACAGATCTGGGCGGGATCTCCTTGACAGTTGACAGACCTTCATAATATGGATGGAACTTACTCAAATGCAGTAAGAAGCTCCTCTACGTTTTGGCGGAATCACTACTGTACAGATGTCAACAGGAATTGCAGCTCAATGTGGACGGACCTTTTCATAATGGAACTGTGAACCTTTAGAAACATAAAGTCTACCATCAGACAGCATGTATGTCTGCTTCATATGAACGTCTGAACTTAACTTCATACTATCACTATCCAAGTCATCGATTGCTTGAAATGTTAATCTTTTTTGAAAATGAAATTGTTCTAAAGCGAATTCATAGAATTCATGCTCCATTTTCCAGATAGATGATTCTTGTATTTTTGCCACTGATTCTTCACTCGGTTGATCTTTCTTGTTTGTCTGACGTAAGTGAGATTTCTCACCACGAGAAGAAAGAAAACAATCCGAATTAGAAACCATGTGATCATCCAGTGGGTTAATTAGTCAACACATGTTTGGTTGGGTTCATAGTATTTGCTCAGTAAGGAACACACCGGGTACCAGTGGAATGTTTTATCAACCTCATTTTCAGCTACTGATGGAATCACCACTTCCAAATTATTATATTTATATACTTCTGAGTAAGTAGCTTATTGTCCCCTAAGTTACAAATAAGTATATAAATTTGATTATCTTTGTGAACAATTATTTGAATGACATTCATCAGCTTTAAGTACATTTATCATACACTTCATGACATACAAATTATTGCAATTTTATGTATGGAAAATAAATCATATTGTCTATCAAATAATGCTGACAGAAATAAAATATTGGTCTCGCAAAGTATCAGACAAATTTCACATTATGTAATACTGGTACATCTAAAAATGTTTTGTCTTTTTTTCAGACAAAATCTGTCCAAAAATATTGATACACATCAGCATCAAATGACTCAGAAACAAAATGTCCGACAAAATGTTGACAATGAATATTCTAAAAGTTCAATATTATTTCAACCCTTAAATGAGATATGCCAGGTCCAAACTATAGTCATCAATAAGATGAAATTGGCTAGTGGAGAATAACATGTTTGATCATGATGTAAGGTCTGTTTAACCCGGTAGACACAATGTTTAATCCATATTCGTTGTGTATGCCATTTCTATACATGTGACGTTATAAAATAATTGGTAATTTTGATAACTGTTCACAGAAAGGCATAAAAGGTGCTTGATGATGGTAGTTTGTTTGTATATTTCAACCATTTTGCAATGTATGTCTGAGGTAGCAAAATGCAGGAACAATTTTACATACTGGAGTAAAATTTGACTTCATTTAAAAATTGTGATCTAACTAGAGTGTGTACCATCACACGTGGACGTATTGTCAACATTGTAAATTTCACATTTAGGCAGGTATATATTATAGATTTCCCATTTTATTTTATCAATATGCAATATAAGACATTTTTTCTTTCAGACCGACTGGCATCAGCAAAACAATGGTGACCCGCTACTCTTCAATGATGAGTCATAAAACACAACTTTGCTCAATACAAAGACAAATCTTACATATTATATAAAGACAGAAATTATTGAGTATAAGAGTGATTGTTATACAAACACAATCATAAAAAGAGTTTCTTAAGTTACCATTCAGATATAAATCCATGGCTCCCTTGAAGAATCGAGGTAAAACAACTTCCATCATAGCAATAAAGTCCCCTAACTCTTCCGTTACTCCAACCAGTAAATAATTATTGACCAGGTTAAATTTGGCTTGTTCTAATGCCCATCTACTGCCAGGCTGTCTGAAAGCAAAGATACGAATAACAATTTAAAGTACTGTAAAATATAATCAGAACTATTTGCGATGGTTTAAATTACCTTAAAATTTGCACAGATCAATTTGACCACTAATTAAATCCGTCCACATAACTGAAGTCTAAATCAATGACAAGGGGTTGAAGGGAGACAACTTATTACAAGGGACACAACTAACATTAAGGTAGAACATATTAACAAGTACAACCAGTAATTGGGGTAACCTTTACTATAGGAGAGGACCAAGCCTGTAATGTCATCAACAAGTGTCATACATGTACCAACATATAAAGCCTCGTTTTTAAATAAAACACATTAATAATTTTAAAACTATGTTTCTACACTGCTTTGCAAAAAAGTTAAATAAACCCATAACAACTCAGCTTGTCAGGATGGGATCACAAAATCCTGTAAATGATGAACACATCTTGTCCAACAAATTAACGATATGAAATCTGCAAGACCAGCAACATGGGATCCATAATTTAGATTTTCATTGTCAGTTGACTATAATCCTGATTTAAAGCAATTCAGCTTATAAAAACCATGCTGAATCCTGTGTCTGGTTTCCATTTGGTTCTAGCTCGGATAATTCCCAAATGTAGCGACCGGATTAAAGTAATCAATAACACAATTTTCTACCTTCTTTCACAAACTCTTCATTGTGATCATTGAATACAAACCAATACAAAAGATTACTTAGTTGCTATGGTTACTGCTTGTTATTTTGGTTACCTCTGCAGATTCATTATTGTCAGCACAAGTCTATTTATTATGCCTGGGGCACCCATGACCTAATTGGTTGTGGTATTGATCAACACATTTATAAACAAAGTGTAGATCTAGAGTCTCAAAATGATTATATTCTATTTGTCAAATCTATCAAACATGAATGGGAGCCCAAAACCATGCATAGTATCTTCTCAGCAAATTGATACTACTGCATTGTTTGCATAGGTCTTAAAAAGGACTTGAATTTGATGCCTAGTACTTGAAAAGTACTTAAATCTAAAACTGCCAAAATTCCCTTCAAAATATAGGTAAACATTTGGTAAATTAGCATAGTATGAGTATGCTACTATCAGAAAACAGACAAAAAGAACAAATCAGATATGAGATAACAAAATGACCAGGAGATCGATCAAAATCTATGCACAACCGTATTGACTCATCTTTTTTCTGAACTGATACAAATGGGTACATGTATAACCATTGTGACACTTCTACTAAATGAGACAGGCTAAATTCCAGAATCACCCTTAACATAGATTGTTCTCCTCAACAGGAATAGAGCATTTATAATAGATACTATTCAACATAACCATCAAGACATAACAATGCATAAAGAAGCAATCCCTAACAATGAAAACCCGTAATATGGGGGAAAACGGGGAAATAAACAAACTAACTGTAAAGAAATTCACAAGCTGAGAGAAGAATTTGTATATCTCAGTATAATGCACATTGTTCAGTGGTCTTCTGTTGTTCAATTAGGAATTCTTACATATCGCTGACTTAGAATGTGACTTTATAAGACTGATACAAATGTTAAAAAATCAGCATCGCAATGCTTTTCTGATGAGCCTATTTTCACGAAAATCAGAACTAAAAAAAAGTCCTGTCATGTTGACCAAACTGAAGTTGACACAGCTTGTATTACCAAAGTAAAGAGTAACTGACAGTTTTTTCTTGTTTTCTAAAAAGATTAATTTTGTATATACAACCTTCGAAAGCAGCAATAGGTCCAGTCTACACAATATGACTCACATCAGGAAATCACATGATATATTATATCTATACCATAGATTTTTTCTTGTAGTAGACGGTCATTCATATCATTCACTCTATATTATATCAGTTAATATATACAGCCTCTCATATTATAAGATGGATGAGAATATTCTATTATATTAACAGTACTTTCTTCCCGTCTTACTTATACAGAATTTACACCAAAAATTGTACTATGATTTGAATAGGTTGATAATAAATTAGGAATGTCCATAGAAGAACGCCATCTTTCACACCTCAGAAGGTGATTTTGATCAAATAGTTTACTACATAAAAGGTAAAGTGTTTGTTTATTTTAGTGTCAATATGACTGATAAACACCTATTACACTTGTACACAGTACCTACCGAATCCCTTCTCGTATTGTCAGGCACCGGGCAGACATGGGCCTACGGTACCATTATTTAACTAGCTAGCAGCTCACCTACCGGCTGCAATCGACATAACCCAGCTTCTGTCGGGTTTCGAACCTTGGACCTTCCACTCCGAAGGTGGACGTCCTAACCACTTGGCCACAGTCGGGATGTTACATAAATAATATTATATACCTGCATCTATAGGAATGTCCACAGAAGAAGGGAATCTGAAGTCACAAGTTGACTGGATCACAATCTTTATGATTCTTCGTTACACAATCATCAAATGTCTGAAATAATAACATAAATAACTCATTAAATAGTCAGGAAAAAAGTAAAGGGAGGTACAGTAAATATGATATATCAGACTGAATGTTCAAAGGGAGACTACCTTGTAATAAAAACAAAGGGAGGTAACTTTCTAACTTTCTAAATATTTGAGGCATCATACAAGCTAAACGTATCGTAAAATAACAGTGTGTTCATGATAATTGAATAACACAATACTCGTATAAAGTACCTACAGGCAACACTGAAAGTTTTAGTGACACAGTAAATCTGTTTTAAAGGAAATAACTCTTCCCGGTAGGTATTTTCAGAAACAGAAAAAGGTACTACAGATGCTTTTAAGTAGACTTAAGTCTTAAGTGTTACTGAACACTTCATATACCTTTCATATGCGGATCACGAGTAGGACCAGAGGCCACACTATACCAACGATGAAATAAAAAAAAGTACTAGTAATGCATCAGTCAGTTGTAACCACGGCCCGAGAATGGGAGGTGGATAGCACACTGCTGGGGAAATAAGGGGTATTTTGTCTCTAAACCAATAGCCTGGTGACAATATTTAGTTGTCAGGGGTCAAAGGGAAATAACAGAACCCAAAAGAAACAATCCCCACCCATCCTCGGGGTGGAGGCCATGAATGCAACAGACTGATTTCTCTCGCTACACCCGAGCATGAAAAAGAAACTGGGTTTCGAGAGTTATTTAATTATGCAAGTTGTAAATACTTCCAAATACAGCAACAACCATTTTGTAGTGAAACTCAGAGATACATGGTACCCTTAAGAGTATACATTGCACCATACATCAAGATTAGTTACCATAGCTACAGGGCCAGCAATTATTTGATTCTGCATCGACTTCTACTAGGTACGACTGCTTCCATATTGTATGTTAGTGAATATTTCACCCAAGGTCAAAACAAGGACATTTGATTACTTAGGAAGCATTTTGAGGGCTCATTGCAAAACTATGGTAGCTACATTGATTTCTAGAGGCGTATACCATAGTTGTGCACTGAGCCCTCTAATTTTGCTTTTGTTTTTGTGATGTTTTTCAACAATAATTATTACCAGTAGTATCCGCTCTATATACATGTAGTATAATTGGAGACTGCTATAACTTCATAATGCTCTTTTGCAAGTGACTAAAAAACTGACTCAAATTGACAAAGGAAAGTGGAAGCTTTTTTTACACAAACAAATATGTGTCACCCACCAGGAGCATAACAATTACATAATAACATAATGAATGTACTAATGAATGAACTATGAAAATATATATTATGGTGTACCTAAACTTGGATTAGGTTGACGTTTGTGTGACTGCAATAGCTATCCTTATTTTCAGAATAGCTTAAAGCCTTGGTGTCACTGAGCATTTTTTGCCTCAGCGTTGTACTCCCAATTTAAATAAATTAGCTTCGGGAGGCATCAGGACAAAGTTTCTAATGACTTTCACGAAGCATCACCTAGATCATGCATTTTCCCAATGCATTACTAAGAAGCATCATGCTACCCAAGTCAAGATGATTTGTTGACATGTAAACTGTTGAGAAATCAAAAAGTAACATGTTCTACTTTATATGCATTCACTTGAAACTAGGTAAAACATGCAGTATGATGCAGTATGAACTACTCTCTCTCTCTGACTGTAATTATCTGCATGTTATGCCATCTTACAATTATCAATATCATAATTATCGAACCAAGAACAAACATTGGAAATACTAGACATGCAGCAAAGATGGTTTTTTACATAATTTACATAATATAATCAATGAATCCTGGATTATTTGGTATAACAGTATTAGGTTCACTTAGTATGAAGACTTCAAGGCTCCCACATTTCCGGAGAAATTTCCTCCAATTAATGCACAATTTATTGCCACTGATTAGTCATATTTTAAGAAAATTTAATTATAATTTAAAGAGACACCAAGTGTGAATATTTCCGTCTATAGCAAAATTTTGGTTCAAACAAATTGAAGATTATGGGTGTTTCACGAGCTTTCCAGTAATATTCTGTAATTGGTAATTATTACATTCAAAATTTAACAATTTTTCAAGTTTTATTTTCAAGTCAAGGCTCTTTGAGCATGTAAGATATTTGCAAGATGTATTCCAGAAACACTTATGTCCACTGGTGACCTTGACCTTTGACCTTGTGACATCAAGACAGGTGGAGGTTGTAGGTCTCCAAGAGTTGCGTGCAAACAAATTTAAAGCACCTACAGTCATTGAAGCGTTTTAATGTTATAACCAAGATTAAAGTTTCTGTACAGACAGACAAATACGAAGTGTTATAATTCTCCTACACTGGAGGGAAACAGAAGAAGAAGAAGATACGTAATAAAGCTATAATGACAGGTACACATTTTGATAAACAAGGGAGGTAACACTGTAAAAACTTGCCATTTGGTTGCCCATCTTTCTTCGTTTGAGGTACGGTCTAAAGTTGTCTCCATATCTCACAAAGTAATAATAGGAGAGCAGTCTATCGAGTGGTTTTCTGATGATATTGATGAAGACTGGTCTTCTGTCATTGTATCCCAGTCTGAAAATATACAATATATAACTGTGAACCATTCTGAAGATGATTTAAATATAAATCACAGTCTTTGTTGATGTTTGTGTTTAACTGACAGTCTTAAGTGTGTGATCATCTCATCTGTTTCCCCCCGCCATATTGGTCTATGAACTTCGATTTCACAAGAAGAGACAAAACATGTGATTAATATGTACAAGAAATCCAAGCTCTTTCTGCATAAACTCCTTAGTTCTTCAACAAGCCCTGGTGTACTTAGCACTGGTACACGACTTGTGTGACAACCTTTAGGCATGCAACCTCTTCATCTCTGTAGTTGGATGGGAATCACTGAAAAGTCATAAATAACCCAGTGATTTGGCTGAAATTTGAACCAGGGACCATTTGATCCATAGTGAATACTCGTCCACCCATACTCTTAGAAAACATTGGTTGACAGAATCAATGATTTCCTACCTTTTATTCCTTTTTTAAAATCTCTCTGAATGTCAACAAAACCACAGAGAATATATGACTACCATAGCAACAGTAGGTTCTATTCAGTAATATATATTGTCTACCTTATTATGACCATAATAAAATACAAACTGTGACATACAACTGTCTGGAACAAACTGTATATGAAAACATGTAAAAGACGATATTTTTAATATATATTACCGACAAAATACAATATTTTAAAACAGACCTAGAGGATAGTGGGTTCTGGGATTAAAATTTATTTCACCAAGGGATAGTAGAAATCAAAATAGGTTGAAATGGAGGAAAATAATACCAATGGTGAAAAGTTTCCTTGTGTTTTATTTCATACAAATGTTTTAAATTAAACTAAAATTAGTAATGATCCAGACAAGGGTTCAGTGCAAAATTATGGTACATTCCTCTATAAATTGATGTAGTTACAATGGTTTTGCACCGAGCCCTCATCATGAAATCAACTAAATGTCAACACATTGTCTGGCTTATCAATACTGAATGCTGTAGAACATTTCCTTGCAATATTACATTTTGCATGAAGTTCATATTCCAACAGACTTAAATTGGAACCATTGTATGTCAGTATATCGCAGTATTTCAGAAAAAAAACATTTAATAAATTCACTGACATTTGGTTATTTTTGCCATACCAGATTTTATACCAAACTTGTAAGGGAGATTAGACAAATCTGCTTTGCTTTATCATATTTAGAGATATCATTCTTTATTTTTTGTGTAAACCATTTCTGGTGTGTTCCTATTGTCACATTCAAAGCAGCAATACTTTGAAAAATCAGCGATCACCACGGCAGCTGAACATGTGACCCTGTGCTGAACATGTGACCCTGTGTTGATCATGTGACCCTTTGCTGGTCATGGGACCCTGCACTGATCACCGTCTTGTGATCCTTTGCTGAATATGTGAACCTGTCTTGATCATGTGACCCTGTGCTGGTCATGTGACCCTGTGTTAATCATGTGACCCTGTGCTGGTCATGTGACCATGTGTTGATCATGTGACCCTGTGCTGGTCATGTGACCCTGTGTTGATCATGTGACCCTGTGCAGGTCATGTGACCTTGACCTTTTGCTGGTCCTGTGATACTAGGGTGGTGACATACAACCACATTTTTACAATACGTCTCTTTGGTGCAACAAGGTTATCATACTATAGATTGTTTAGTGAAACATGACCTTGTTGCACCAAAGGGATGATAATTTAGAGTTACAGAGTGGTTCATTTTACAATGTATATATATAATCATTGAGGTGGTATCCAGTATGAAGGAAGACCACAGGTGTTGACTGGCAGTACTTGCGTGCAACATGATTTACAACATGACAAAGTTAACTACCCTACAAATTCACAAATAACTCAGCAGCTGAAAATACAAACAGAGTGGGCGAAACTATATTACTTTCCTAAATGTTAAACAAATAACAATTCTCCTCATTTACTTTTGACATTTTCTTTTGTTAAAGGGACTTACTATTTTTATGTTTTCCACAAACTTCATGACTTTATCATTGATAGAAACTATGGCAACTATATCGCACTTTTTAGCTCACATGTCACATAGTGACAAGGTGAGCTTTTGTGATCACTCTTCGTCCGTCTGTCCGCAAACACGAAAGCTACCTTAGGTGGTCGGAGGTGTGGCCTAACACAATAGAAATCTATTCAATTTATTCCGTGACCACTTAATACTTTTGTCATTCAAGTGGTCGTTCCTCTGATCTTAAACAATGGAATGACCACCTAAGGTAGCGATCGTGGGGGCGTCCGTCCGTCGTCCGTCAACAATTGGCTTGTGTTCACTCTAGAGGCAACAGTTTTGATGCAATCTTCATGAACCTTAGTCAGAATGTTGTTCTCTATGAAATCTAGACCAACTTCGAAACTGGGTCAGGTGGGGTCAAAAACTAGGTCGCTAGGTCATATCTTAGAAAAACCTTGTGTTCACTCCAGAGGTCACCGTTTTGATCCAACCTTCATGAAACCGGGTCAGACTCTTGTTCTCTATAAAATCTAGACCAACTTCGAAACTGGGTCATTTGGGGTCAAAAACTAGGTCACTAGGTCAAATCTTAGAAAAACCTTGTGTTCACTCTAGTGGTCACCGTTTTGATCAAATCTTCATGAAACCTGGCCAGAATGTTGTTCTCCATCAAATCTAGGCCAAGTTCGAAACTGGGTCATGTG
Organism: Spisula subtruncata; assembly: GCA_963678985.1. Lineage (NCBI taxonomy): Eukaryota > Metazoa > Mollusca > Bivalvia > Venerida > Mactridae > Spisula > Spisula subtruncata. The sequence continues at coordinate 8,539,826 of OY787673.1, read as the reverse complement.
GGGTCAAAAACTAGGTCACTAGGCTAAATCTTAGAAAAACATTGTGTTCACTCCAGAAGTCGCTATTTTGATCCAATCTTCATGTAACTTTGTCAGAAAGTTGTTCTTCATAAAATCTAGACCTAGTTCGAAACTGGGTTATGTGGGATCAAAAACTAGGTTACAAGGTCAAATCTTGGAAAAACATTGTGTTCACTCCAGAGGTCACCGTTTTGATCCAATCTTCATGAAACTTGTTCAGAATGTTGATCTCTATAAAATCAAGGCCAAGTTTGAAACTGGTTCATGTGGGTCAATAGTCAGGTCACTATAGAAAAAGCTTGTGTTCCCTCCAGAGATCGCCGTTTTGATCCAATCTTCATGACATTTGGTCAGAATGTTGTTCTCCACAAAATCTATGCCAAGTTCGAAATTGGGTCTTGTGGGGTGAAAAACTAGGTCACTAGGTCAAGTATTAGAAAAAGCTTGTGTTCATTCAAGAGGTCACCGTTTTGATCCAATCTTCATGAAACTTGGTCAGAATGTTGTTCTTCATAAGATCTAGATTAAGTTTGAAACTGGGTCAAATGGGGTCAAAAACAAGGTCACTAGGTCAAATCTCAGAATAATCTTTTGCCCACTCTACAGACCCCTGTTTAAAAAGTGTTAATCCAAACTTCATGAAATATGGTCAGAATGTCAGTTGTACTGATACCTAGACCAATGTGCAACAGGTGAGCGACCTAGGGCCCTTTGGGCCCTCTTGTTTACTATATTTCTGGTGTCTGTTGCCTAAGTAAAGGGCATGTGAAGTAACCCATGCCTTCAATATTTAATTGAACATCAAAGCACTCAGGCAACGGACACAGTCCAGTTGTCGATTTTCTTATGAAATATGTGTGTTAACATTAATCTCGGGGTTCGAATACTTTGATTCATTTGATGAAATATTTTCATACTACCAGTACTATATAAAAAAATATTATTAATGTACTTAGTATAATTAATATAGTTTTAACTTCCTGTGGTTGAAAATGTTACCTTATATTACACATTTTAATTGAATGTGACAAAACTGCATCATCGTATGGGTCACTATTTGAGTACATTCGACTTATGAAAGGGTCAATGCAAAATACTGGATTTAATACCTCAACAAATGATGGTTGGCTTTTGGCGGATGTTGACTAACGGTTGATAATCTATGATAATACGAAATGTACATCAGACAGGCGTTACACCAATACAGAAATATGTTCTGTTTGTTCCGTTTATATAATGTCATAAATATGGTTTTACACCTTTAAAGTTGTGTGTTAATTACGGAAGTGTCTAACAATCTTCTATCAGGAAATATTCAAATGTTCCAGGAAACATCAAATGACAGACTTTAGTTATTTTCACACAATATAAAAATTAAGACAAACATTCCCAACAGTCTCCTGTGTCATTATAAAAGTACAATGTATTATAATAGCAACATTTATCCATACAATTATCATTATCAACAGAAAGAATCAACAATAATCTTGACGACATTTCCACGATTGTAATATTATACAGGAAACATTAACAGTCAAATCAACATTTATCTGGACTCTCCAGTGCTTTCAGACAATTTGAAATTCCAGAAGTTTTATCACACAAAGTTTGTCATGACTTTTGCTGATATATAAAACTTGAAATGAAAATTAAATCCATTATTGGTCAATTGTCTTGAATCTAAACATTCTTGAAATTTCCTTCTTATTTTCAAATTTGTTTTATAAATGTTTCCCTTTCTGACCAAAGTTATTATTTGTGCCCGCATAATGATATAAATGATTATACAATGAATTAGCTCTTACTATTAAAAATGTACTGTACCAATAGAAATCTTGAATTTGCATGTTTAGTTTTGAGAAGCTAAATAGATGTTGGTTGGAAAACCGATGTCAATTGAAGGTTAATAAAAATAGACTTTCGTTGTTTCGCATATAAAATGGCGGTGATCTGAGTAAAACTGAGTCCCATAAGGTTCTCGGCATCTGAGTGTTGTAAAGTGACAGAAAACTTGTAATTGAGATCAAATGAGCGTAACAGTCGAGATTTCCAATAAAACATTAAAAATTTGGAGTGTGTTTATAATCAAGAAAGGAGAAATGTTCCAACGTCACACACTGTCACAGACTTTCAGTTTTCACATGCCGTGCTGCAGCAATTGTTAGGTATTTCATATTTCAAGTGGACATAATACATTCTTAGGTGATTTCATGTTTTATAACTTATAATTTATGAATATAGTTAATAATAACCTTGCACAGGAATACAATAGATTTATATTCAACAAACAATTCAGTTGTCGCCTATTAGTATTGACAGATTTAATATATACATACCTAAGTCAAAACTGTGGGAGAACAGATAGGGCCCAATGGACTGTGAGACAATATTGGACACGTTCCCCTTACACAAGTACATAGGGGTAGTGTAATTAATTGAAACATCCCCAGTCTGATGTATCTTTGATGTTATTAGTCTATTATATAATTTATTCTTCAACAAAGCACCTCATAAAATAGTCTGGACCATTTTTCTTAGTCATATTCTATTAATGTATGAACCATTATTTATCCATTGGAGAAGATTTTCTGTAGATGTCATGGATAAAATTGATCAAATAGTGTAAGCCTACCAGGTACTTGAGTTTTCTTTTGATTTCCAGAATTTCCTGATAAAATTAATAAAAAATCACTTAAAATAATTAACAACGCATCAAATTTCATTCTTTACTGAAACTCACAAAATGTAAAGCCCTTGATTATAGTCACTGTTTCCAGCAATGACTATTCTTTCGATATAGGACAGCGACCCTGGTCCATTTTTAGATAACTCCTCTCCCCCAAACCAAATCCCTGTAATGATTGTACACCTGTCAATTGCAAGTTAAATTGCATAAAAAATGTGCACACTTTTAATTCTTAAAACCACGAAAATTTGTACAGCAATTGTGGTAAAAAATGTTTGTATTCTTCCTCCACAAACAACTCTGCTAATGATTTGAACATTCTGATTTAAATTTATAGGCCAAGAAAACTCAGTTTTACTCTTAGTCTTTGTCTTAATTCCAGTTGTAGGCGAATTTTACAAACAATAATGAAAATTAGCAGACATTGTATCATTCCAAAACATCACTAAACGATGCATTCGAGAACTCATAATAGATTAATTACCGATCATCAAGGGAAAATCAAATTTCTCCAAGAGAATATTTCGAGACAATACATTTCCATTACACCTAATTTCTTAACTCCATGCTTCATCATGTCAAGATTGTTATGATAAAATTATAGCTCTATTTTTCCATTTAGCCAAAACATCGTTGGGATTAATCTAATCTACTTTTAACATTGATGATAGAAATATTATTGTGGCCACGCTACCCTTACAGTCGCACAGAAGGGAGGGAAGTTGTAATTAATTGAAACGTTGCAGTCTGATGTATATCTGATGTTATTTGTCTATTATATAATTTATTCTTCAATAAATCACCTCATCAAATAGTCTGGACCATTTTTCTTAAGTCATTTCCTATTTATGTAGGAACCATTATTTAATCAATTGGAGTAAATTTACTGCAAATCTCTTGAATGAAATCAAATAGTACTGTACATACAAATTTGAAAATTACCTCTAATTGAGTTTTCTTTCGATTTTTTTCTTGAAATTTATCAAAAATAACTTCAAAACATTAACGCCCCATGAAATCACACTCTTCGCCAAAAGGTCTTAAATAGTATGCCATTATTAACAGGAATGAGTTGTATCTTGATGTAGAACAGCAATCATGACATATTTTTCACTTCCCAAGAAATAATTACAACTTTCAAGTCACTGTAATCACGCATTGTACACCTGCCAAATGCAAGTCAAATTGTATAAAAAGTGCACCATTTTTAAAACCAGGGCAAGTTTTACAGTAATTGCCTCAAGTGTGGTAAAATGTGTTCTTCTTTCCCCCATAAACAACTCTCACTGGTAATGATTGGAAATTCTGATTTAATTTATATGCCAAACATTTAGCTGCGGTTTTAGTCTTAGAGGTATTTGCTTTAATTTCAGTAGGAGGCGAATTCGAGCAGAGAAAGAATGAAAATAAGCAGTAATTGTATCATTATAAAAATATCACTAAATGATGTATTCGAGAACTCACAATAGATTAATTACCGATCATCAAGTGAAAGTCAAATTTCTCCGAGAGAAGATTTCAAGACAATACATTTCCATTACTGATAATTTCTTAATTCATCACTTCATCATTTTAAGATTGTTATAATAAAATCATAGCCAAAATATTCCTGGATTTCTGCTATGAACATTGATGGTAGAAAAAAGTTCAATGTGCATGTATACACTTGCTGCGAAAGATGCATCATGGTACTCATGTACCCTTTTCCCTCCAAGTGTGTTCGCTAGGGGATACTTAGAATCACTGAAGAGACAATGGCATTGTAAGATTTAGTTTCAGGCAACCAGACTGCCTTACCTGGAGGTCCCTGCATCCCTTAGTTACGGTCAACATCATTTGATTTATACATTGATAATTACCAATTTAGAGCCAATTAATAGTCAATTAAGCAACAATTACAGCACCATTGAAATGCAATTAGTTTCCAATAAAACAGACTACATTCATCATATTTTGACAAACTTATGACTGATATTGGATTCCTGGAATGATCACAATATCACTTTCAATACTCATACAATTGAAAGAAGAATCTTCTAATTCAAAGTCACATGTTGATAATCTGGTACTTGTAATAATGGAAGAAAATATCTTTCTGAGAGGAATGAAATATCCGGTAAATAAAACAGTGAACTTGTGGTACACAAGGGTCGTCCAAATAAAGCTATAACAAGATTCTGGTAAGTTTTCCAATGTTTTTATTTTGCCATGGAGTAAAATCTCAGTCTGTTACTTACTTTTAGTGGTGAAACAAGAAAATTCCAAATACATACTGGTACTTTATCTGATTATAATATGTCAAGCACAAGTTTACTGTAATTATTGGATTACCTTAAAATTGCAAATTTTCTTCACTTCATTGTGGCTTAAAGTTAAGATGTTACAGCAATGTTCTATACAAATTAAATTTTCCAAGAAAAGTTTACTATTTTTATCATTTCATCACGTTTATCATTTCCATTGTATTATCTTTTCTAATAACTATTGTACACCATGCAATTTGGAACTATTTGACAAATTTCAGACAAAGATGGAAATAGAGCAAAATTAGACAATCATAAAAATACCATGTGGTGCAGTAATAATATGTAGATTTTTTTATTTTTAAGAAAATTTATATAATAGCAAGATTCTTTAAATGGAATTTTCTATTTCCTACAATGATAACGCAGGTTTTATTTTCTCCAATTGCAAATAAGCATGCATCTAAGACAGATACAAATGCATCTTGCAAGAAAGAAATGTAGGAATGATGCCAAGAAATCCAAGTTAGTTTTTGAATGCCAAAATGTTTGTAGTATTTGGACCATATTGAAAATTGGTCTTGAACCAAATATGTCATCCACTATAAATAAAGTTATTATTATCATTATTATTATTATTATTGCATTTTTGCAAGAACTTTAGGCTGAGAAGCGTAATTAAGACAAGGGTAATCTTAACCCTTCAAAACATAGTCTCAATTTAGTGAACAGCTACATATGATGACACTATTAACATTCCTGTAAACTCTCACAACAGAAAAATATACGAATATAAACGTCTTTATTGGACATACAGTTAATTATATTAAAGCTTAATTAATTCTAAGGGTTCTAACATGTACTCAATTGAATTCATGACACAGAGGTTCTTTTTGAACAGTTTTCATCATAAAAACGGTGAATGCCCTTAAAGCTCCTAAGCTGAGATACTTAAATTCAAAATAATTTACAACAATTAATCAATCAAGCATGATTAAAACATTTTATTTCATGCTTACCGGTGGTTTACGGCGGAATAACGGTGGATTATTCCCCGATAATTTCACTGTTCATAATTTCACAGTTCATAATTTCACGGCAAACGGACTATTTTTTAAAATCAAATTTCCTCGCTGTCAAAAATAAAATAATAAGCATTTTCACTTCTTGATCTCTTAATCTTTAACAAATTACACAGTATTATATATACATATTATGTAAAACAAATGGACGAAATTGAAGCCATTGCAGAAGAACTATTTGATTGCAACTCGACGCGTGCTTGGCGGGAAAACGACGTCACGCAAAACATTCGAGGTATATAGTGGAGTATTTCCACTATTTAAGCAATTTGAAGCATGAAATAAATAGAATATTAGTATTTTACCGTGTATGATCGTTTGATAATTCACCTCGTGAGCAGCTGACTTATTTTTTCACTCCTGGCTACGCCACTCGTGAAAATATTACATCAGCGGCTCACTCGGTGAATTATCAGCCGATCATACACGGAAAAATACAAATATCCTCTATATAATTATTCTTAGAATTTCCTGAAAACCACATCAATTCATTCACATGAGTCTTATATCCCTGTGATTACTGGTATTGGTATAAGTTACGGACAAATTATCCCCAACACATTTTCATGAATTTCCTCCCCAAGTCTTCCATTAGTGTCCTAATCAACGCTCACAATTAGCATCATTTCTCAAAGTTGGGTGGTATTTACCTTTAAACTATAGAGAACTATGAAATAATAGGCCATATTGTATTGATGTTTTAATGCAATAATTTTACATCGGGAGTTGTTACATGGGTACTGTATAGAAATAATAGGCTGGAGCCGCACCATATCAATAGACATTTAAATGCCATGTGATATTACACGACAATACTAGAAGTTTAATGCTCTTGAGGGTCCAGACCATATTTTATAGATTGTCTAATGCAATAATATTACATCGAGAGTTGCTCATTAATTTTACAAACTCACTTTTTTACTGCATTCTTTAAACTGATTTACAACATTGGTTTAATGGATTCTGAATTTCCTCAAATTTTCTCCACTTGCGGAAACCTTATTCTCACTGATAGAGAAATCATTCACAGTGGCTGCAAATTTGAAACTATTTTGTAATGGAGCTTTGAAGGCCAAGATTTGATTCAATAATTTCACTGAAATTGCTACTCCTGGGTGGTTGTGATGCAATGCAAATAATGTTATCTGGTAACATAGTAGGTTAGTTATAGTGTAATCTGGTATTTCCTGTGCAATTGCTTGCACACACTGTTACTGTGAAGTGTAATTAGTACAATAGCATACAATCCCTGGTCTGGTGTGAATCTAACAGCTTTTGTTCCGCAGATATCATCGCAGAGATTTGTAATTCCCTGATGAAACCATGTATACAAAGTCAAATGATCAAATGGAACTAAAGTTTTTGGAACAGCAAAACAGTTGTCATGGGATTCCCCACACAAGCCAAACATGTCTTTTCCCAAGTGTGTATCCAATTTAACCTAAAGCAGGTGCCTGTTATTATCGATGATGTTATAGAAATCAGGCCCTAGATGAGAAATATTGCACATTCACTGTAGTAAAATATCGTCATAATTCAGTTACAATTGGTCAATGGTTTTCATCCATTTTTAAAACATGTCTTTATAAACTTTAGCTAGAAATATTTTGATAAAAAAAACTTGTGTGTACGTTGGCTAAGCAAAGCGCTAAATAGCGAGAGGAAATATATGACTTCTATATTTAATTGAACAGGAGATAACAGAATGAAGGCGTTTGGTAGTGCTTTGCTTAGGCAATGGACACCTGATATAAAACAAGGGTTGCATTAAAAACGAACAGATTTAACAATCAAAGGTTTTGCAGTGACTCAGGGGGTAGAGTTAAAAGTCTCTATTGGGAGATAGTTATTGAAACACAGTACAGCTAGGACAATCAATGTTTATCTTAGGTAATTAACGTCCAATATCACTCTCAAAGAAATAGTTACATCATCAGGAATATAACATTATTTGGTTTTTAATCAACTTTGATGTGAATCTGATGTGGTTTTTGTATCAATGTCTCTATTATAGAAATTCCAATTTCCACCTGTGTACACTAGATGGCATGAAGAGCGAACTAACTGCTATAGTTTACAGTTAATTGCAAAACATGTTACCAGTATCCAATATATGCAATGAACAAAAGTGGTTTTGTTCAATACTAGCGGGTATATTTCACGGTGTCCAATTTTCGCGTTAATTGGATCCTTTTTAATTCATGGCGTCTTGATTTCGCGCTAACGCCTTGACCGCGAAATTAAAACCTTGTTGGTAAACATGGAATGGGCGGTAAATGTACGAGTACAACAGTCACTACTGATCTCGGGGTTGTAGGTTCGAATCCCGGGCTGGCCATCTAAAATTACTGATAGTCGTTTGGGTGAGACTTTAAACCGAGGTCCCGTGTATGGGTGCTATAAATATGGCATGCAAGAAGAACCAGGGATGCTTCTGGAATAAGGCCATCTTCTGTATAATGCAGTATCCCCCCAAAACTCTTCTAGAGGCCTCACCCATAAGGATTATCCGGTGGTGAGGAAAAAGAAACGCAATAAACCAAACATACTGATCATTAACTGCTGAAAATATACCCGCTATACAGTAGTTGAAATCAACAACTTGATCTTGATTGCACAAGTGTAAAATTATTATATTGTTGTATATTATATTATATGCAGCCATTAACCTGAATGCTTGTGGTGATACAAATCAAGCAACCACAGTGTCTATAACCTTTCTGTCTATGAATGAAACATTCCAATATATACACCCATTTAAAGGCATTAGATGTTATCCTTACAATGATACATATCTTGTTAGCAGGCAATACTCTTTACATACAAATCAAAGAACAACAAAATGCATCAGAGAATATAGTTTTTTGCAGCAAGAAAAGCAAAAAACTTTAATTTACCATACCTTCAAGAAAAGCAATTCAATTGAAATTTCAGCTACCCTGATTTCATTGATGTCTGTGTAGAAGGTCAAAATAATTATAAACCTCTCTCAGTTAACACTGACACCCAATAATGTGACACCGGGGATACCATGATTATGATTTTATAAACACGGATACTGTTCCTGGGACTTTTTTCAAAGACTTTTTTATCCATATAAACGAATTTGGTATACAATCTTCTCTAGGGAGGAACATTAATTCCAGCAATATGATTGAGTGTGAATATCTGAAATTGATTGAATACAGATGCTAGAATAGAACATAATCACTGATATCATCTCATCATGTTCAATCAATTCTACTAGGAATATCCCGTCTCTAGATATGCCATCCTAATTAGACAAATGCCGCGGAAATCCATGGAAATCCACGTAAATTAACACGGCAATGGATAGAATTCTACGGAAATCCATGGAATTCCTGAAGAACATATATTTTCCATCAAAATTTGCCGCGGATTTCCATCAACTCCCTTAAAATTGCCATGCAATTCCACGGAAAATAAAAAAAACTTTTTGGAGGATGGAAAATGATGAAAGCTGACACTTAGAAAATTTTGTGGCAAAACTGGTCTTAAAATGATATTTCTTTTACTAAGATAAGTCAATGATTTAATTAATGTGTAATTTAATTTCATCAATACATTAAATATTTAACAAAAATACTAATAATTGATAATTTGATACATTAATATTCTGTACATGTATGTGTAAGCTAATTCAGATGACAGAAATACTATGTTGCACCAGTCTATGATCAGACTCAAATACTTGTCAATGAAATCCTGACTCTACTTGTGAAAGTTTTTGATTGAAAACTTTTATTTCATTTTTCTGACAGCAATGCATTTAGGGTGCCTTATAATAATTGTGATTATTAATTGACAGACCAAAGTAGTAGATATATATTTGTGAACACTCATACATAAATAAAACCATGGGGAGTATTTTTCAGACAGAGCACCATACTGAAACCATACATCAGACTGAAACCATACATCTGGTCTTAATGAACTGACCACTGATAAGCCAGCCCACATACACAATGGAAGTTTCCATTGATTCTGTGGGGTGGGGGTTTAAGACATTAGCTTTGTAAAAATGACCATTATTATAAATTAAGCAATATTTTTGGAAATGAGAAATACAGAATTATATTAAGAAAGTCCACTTTCTAAATCAATGTTTGATAATACTACTAGAGAATTCAATTTATCATGCATCTTTTGAAAACAATCCACATTTTCAATGGGCTCACCCAGTGCAGATGTAACAGTCATTGTCTGACCTACATATTCAAATATTTTGGAGGTCAGTGCTAAATGTGGTTTAATATTGAGGGTTTTGAGTGTTTGATTATAGATTTGCATGTGTTCAAATGACTGCACTTTTTTACTGATGGCAGGAGTTGTTAGTGTTATAATTGTAAATAAAAATGAAATAACTTGATACACTTTGGAGGATTTTAAACAAGAGAAGAAAGCTTTAATTCAGTAAACAATGCTATGGAACAACAGTGTATGGTAAGTAACATTTCTTTTCCCTCAATTTCAAGAATTAATCTTAAGATTATCATGTAAACTTTAATACAAAGCTTTATTATTCATTATTTTAAGTATTCTAAAGACTTTCCTTTTGCTAAACATAATAATTCAAAAATCGGGTGTGACGATCGCTCAGGGAGGTGTATTGCACAACATCCAGGCCGTCTTGTTGCCCAAGAAGTCAGGAAGTGCTAAGGTTGGAAAATCTTCACAAAGTCAGGAATTCTAGATAGTCGTTCCTGGTTGTATCATCCCATCATCTTCATCAGTGTGCAGAACAGTTATCTTCATTATATCATCATCATCACCAGCGTTATTGTTTTATAATTATGTCAAGATAGCCAACTTGTGGCACTCTGGTAGTATTTTTTGAAGAAATCTTTAGATTATAAATTCTAAAACATAGAAAAAATATCACTGACTTAAACTGATTGTTGTTACTTTTTTATTTTTTTATCTGTTATGTTATCTTTCTAGGTCCAAGTCATGGCCAACTGCAGTTGATTTCACACCTCAGAATTGAGCATCTTGTTGGTTTCATTTTCATCTCACAGCTGATGATACTATATTGACCAACAACCTAGAAAAGAGTCTGATACTTGGCCAGGAATGGAAGTTAATGACTTGAGACTTTTAGAGGGTAAGAGTTGAATAAATATACCGGTATTGCTAATTATAATTATTTGGAATACAACTGTATCATTACTATTTATAGAATTTTAAATAATGGGGACTTCTAGACTGCATATTTAAGCTGTATGATGCTGCTTTTATACAACTTATACATGTAGTTAATTACTTTTAAATTTAAAAATAATCATTTGATGTTGATTGCAGATCAAGTTTAGTTATACTAACTTATTTTGATGATTTATTTATTTACTTCATGAAGTCTTGATTACTGTAGCAGCTCAGACCGAGATGTCACAAAAGTGGGCAATATTATGAACCAGCGTTTACCTCCTGGTTCAAGGATTTCAGGAATCTGAGTTACCCCTACATTGAAGAAGTGGATGTTGACAGTATATAATAAGTTTTAATATTGACAAAATAAGTAAAACTTCAGCTATTTAGTAAATTGGTTCTGTTTGAAATTATCCTATAAATGAAACTATTTTGATTTTACAGATCTCTGTGAGTGCTTGCTAAAGAAGTAGCCTTTTACACCAAATTGTGACAAACAGGTGATTATTGGGGATCTACTGAAGCTATCAAGAAGTTCATTAAAAAATATTGAGTTTTTCAGATGATTGTATATCTTCATCTTTAAATGCTTACCATTATAATAGATATTAACAAACTGAAATGACATTATTTATTTAGATGAAAACAGCTAGAATTTGTTTGCCTTAGGAACAAATATTTTCGATTAGTGTTGCCATTATGATATATTATGTTATGGTGTATCAATATGTATCGAAATGACAGGCAGTTGTTATCACTTTTATATTTTATTAAGTTGAATGTGTGCATTTATTTTTTATACATGAATCTTTTTTACTCTTAATTAAACCCTGTATTAATGATCATTACATTTAGTTTTTTATTAAGCTAAGCAATCCCAGGCATTTAGGGAACCTGGAATTGATGGAAACGTCGTGGAATTCCATGGAATTTGTCATGGAATGCCGTCCAAATACTCCACGGCGTTCCGCGTAATTCCACGGCAAACCGTGGAAAAAACATGGATTGCCGCGGAAACAAATGAACGCCTTGGAAAAACATGGCTTTCCGCGGAAAAACACATACTGCCATGGAATCCTTTGTTCACTCTCTTTTTCCATCACTTGGAAAAGTTGATGGAAAAAGTCTCAATACTCCGCGGCAGATATTTACACGAAAATCCACCGTAATTCCGTGGAATTCGGCGTAATATCTACAGATGGGATATTTCTATGTAAAATGACAACGATTAAAAATGCGATTTTAATCAATTTTATGCTAACATAAAGTCTTTTTCCTTGACGTAAAATGATAAATTCATTGAGTTTGAAGTCAATTTTGTATAATTTTCAATTAGCAAAGTCATCTTTGGCAATTTCATCCGTGACAAATGTCATCTTTGGCAATTTCATCTTTCAATTGGTAATTTCATTGTTTATTATAGCATTGTGATCGCTAAAACTGTCATTATTTATCCTAATAATCATCAATAATGGCACTTAAATCATATTTATCATTGGTACAATGTAGCAACGTCACAATCTTAAGGTTTTATTGACTTCTGGTTGGAAATGTTACACTGTCACATAGGAATGAATGTGGAATCAATCTAAGGACACATGGGCAACCAGACAAACAAGCATTTTTGAATATTTAGGACTCTAAGAGCATTATAATGAAATGTGTATTAAGAGGTTTATACACGACATAGCCGGGCCGGAAGGCGATAATCGGCCCGAAAAATTAATAATCACCGCGAGGGCTTTAGCCCGAGGGTGATTATTCATGCCGGACCGATTATCAACTTCCGGCCAGGCTCTGAAGTGTATTAAAGTCTTTAATACAATTGTTCAATTTAAAAATTCAATGGGAGTAACAACAACTCACGTTTGGTAAAGTTTATTGAGATCTACAGTCATTTATGATGAAAATCTTGTACATTCATAAAATTGTCAAAGCAATTTCAACGTAACGTCATTTTAGCTCCAACGTGACGTCATTATGACTCCGACGTGACGTCATGTTAACCTGGATAACGTAACGTGCGTCCGTTCAACGGGCCGATTACGATTATGAGATTGCGGACCGGGCCGAAAGGCGATAATCAATCACGTGATTGTCATATTCAGCCTGAAATTGGCTCATTTTTGTTACTATATTAAGTAACAAGTGTATTAAAAAGATAAAATTATATGTTCAGCGAGAGGTCTTTAACCCATAGTCCAATTTACACTTTTATACCCATGTGTAGACAAATTCAACACAAATGTGGACAGATGACAACAAAAATACCACACCATCCTCAACTTAGCCACGTCTTTAACCAAAAGAGGTCCAGCTAAAATTGCCAAACACGTTCATTTAGATAGCGTATAATTTCCCCACGGATTCTCGCTTACTCCTACAAAGATGCGATGACGAGGAATCGTGTAAATTACATCTTTTGCTCTACGTCAAGTCTGAGTAGGCAGATTTCTCACAATTTCTGCGTGGAAATATGATTTGGCAAAAAAACCCGTCTAAGGGAATATGAAATTACCCAAAGGTACGCTTGTTTCAACGAGTAGCCAATCACTGAGAATCGACAAATATGGAAATAAGGCGGCAATTTTAAGTACAAGTCCTGAACGAATAAATAGTTGCAATTAATTGGGCATTTAAATTCACTGCATACAATAGGAGAATGGTCCCCGCAAGACGGAAGATAACAGCTAGTAGTATGAGACTTATAGTGATAAATCATGATATGTACAAAATAGATTCTTTTCTGCATATGGAGATCGGGAATATATAAAATTGCAAAAGAAGCTCTAATACATAAATAGGACATTATGACTGTGCTGGATATTAATGAACAATTTCAGGATAATAAATTGGACAACGACATTTAAGCTCTTGGGACAATGTTACTATTTGTGCAGATTTTATTCCATATAATTCAATCACAGACGTCCAAGTAAGCTGCAACAATGGTACTATAGGAGTATACAATATAGTAGAAAGAAATGTATTCATCTTTCTTATTAATATCATATGTTTAGGACAGACAGTTTGTACGTATACTTTGACTGACTATGTTATAATTAGCTCAAGCAAACCTTTCTTAAAGACCACCTCAACCTGTCAACAAAGACCATTTTTACCAGCCCGATATGTTGTTTTACAGACAGGTTTGACACTAAAAGTCTGTAGGAGGTACATGCAAGCTGATATATCTCTGCTGTATTATAAGTGCTAGTCTGAGAGTGCAGTAAGATAAGACAGAATTAAACATGAGGTTTTAACAAGTCTTTTATAATGAACAGACCGACTAATATGCAGTACACACATCTTGAATAGATAAACTCACATGATCTACGTAAACCAACCATGCAAACAGACAGTTTCCTTGTAGCTATAACAATAAACTGCCACTCTGTGTCCAGGGTTATAAAAAATTGTAGAAATGCATCCAAATGCATTGCCAGATCCATTGGCAATTTCCATTAATTATTGTTGTGGTGCATTGACAGAGTGTGTCAGTTAACTTTGCATTGACAGTTAGGGTTAAACTTCCGATATTATCATTAATTGGGTTAGATATTCGATTGTATCATTATTCAAGTACAGTACTCCAATATTTGATCACATTGTCACATCTAGCAAGCACTGTAATCTATACACACTCAGCAAACATGATGAATGACAATCGACTCTAACTCAATAACCGCTGAATAAAAGACATCCATATTCAAATTCTTAATCAGATCATTTAATAATGGGTTGAAACTGACAAACATGTGACAGCCAATCACATAGAAATTACCCTGAGCCAGTCGGCTTACTGACAATGGAACACTCAGCCTATGGTCAATGCAACAGTCAGCTTGTGTCAAGGGAATATTGAAGCAGTATGTCAATGCAACATCCAGGCTTTCCGTCAATGCAACATTCGGCTTTTCTGTCAATGCAACATTCGGCTTTTTCTGTCAATGCAACATTCGGCTTTCTGTCAATGCAACATTCAGCTTTCTGTCAATGTAATAGTTGACTTTCTGTCAATGGAACAGTTAGCTTTCTGTCAATGTAACAGTTGGCTTTCTGTCAATGCAACATTCAGCTTTCTGTCAATTGAACAGTTGGCTTCTGTCAATGGAACAGTTGGCTTCTGTCAATGGAATAGTTGGCTTTCTGTCAATGTAACAGTTGGCTTTCAGTCAAAGCAACATTCAGCTTTCTGTCAATTGAACAGTTGGCTTCTGTCAATGGAACAGTTGGCTTCTGTCAATGTAACAGGTTGCTTCTGTCAATGTAACAGTTGGCTTTCTGTCAATGGGACATTCAGGCTTTCTGTCAATGCAACGGTTGGCTATAAGTGATATACTTTGCAAAAGTGCCCATCGACAATTGAAAAATTTGGTTTAAATAATCAAAATGAAATTGGTTTTTGAAAATTGTTTGAGTGAGAAATACTTGCAGCAAATTGATACTATTCTGACAGCTACAGATAAACATACAATGATTTATAGACAAATAAGCCAATAGTGCAATGTTAGTCTCGATATTCTCATAAATAATGAATTAATGCACATATTTAGTATAGCTAGTTTGCGATAGAAAAAAATCGTGTTTTTTAAATATTTCTTTGTAAGTACTACACCTACATTTATGAAATTTTACACGGATAAATGAAATATATCTACCTAATACACACTGAAATTTCAGCAACATCAGAAATGAGTTAAAAAGTTTTGTTCATAAGTTCTATGTAACATATTTGTAGTTTTGTATGAAATATCAAGTTAGAAGACTTGATACTTGCAACAGCCAATTTTATGGTCACGTGATACGCATAACGGTATATTTACGTATTTGCAACCTACTTACTTTAACACATGCGAGGCCCGTCTGTAAATATGACGAAATACATGTTATTGTTGTACAATGTTTACAAGCGACACACCTAAATAAACCGAATCACAGGGGCCTCCTAAGTCTTGTCTTTATAACAGCAATCTCAATCCCGCCGATCACGGATTGTAACGGTTAAATAATTGATAGTAAATCATCAATGGAATACCAGATTACCTCTGTAAATAAGCATGTAATTTTAATATGTAATAAAGAATAAATGTCTTTAAATTGGTGACTAAAAATTATGAAATTCAAAATGAGAGTAGGTAGGAAGTTATTGTAGTTCTGTGTAATTTTTTACCAAAATCTGATGAATAGATTTTCAGAAATCTTTAAAAAAACACGATTTTTTTCTATCGCAAACTAGCTATACACTTTCACATTTTTTCATTTGTTTAAATACCATACCATTTTTCTTTAAAAAGGTTTTACTCTTTAAATGTTACTAATTGTTTTTACAAAACTTAAAAGTACTTAGATGGGAAAGGCAAGAAAGATATAGAACCGGTAGGGAACAGTATCTAGGAACTTGTTTATTTTAACAACTAATAAAATTATCCAATTACCATAAATATAAAAGATTACAATAATTATGTGAATACCAGGTGGCTGAATATTTTAATAAGAAATAAAATGCGGATTCACTCACAAATCATTGATCGCCATAAAAATGCTATCAATAAAAGTTGCAATAAATGACTAAAATGCATTGTGGGACAACCAGTAAGTTAGGCCACATTTTATTGTACATTTACAAAATTGACGTTGTGCTATCTGAAGGATTGGGAATTTAGGCACAAGGCCCTCTGGGATACACACAATGACAGATGATTGACTTTGTTCCTCTTGCCATTTCTGAATACGGCAAAATTTCAAACAACTGTTGCAATCCGGTAAAACTAAAGATAAAAACATCATGGCCTAACACACCCAAGCAATAAAATCCCTTGTAAATTGACAATTCTATCACTATTACATGATCAAAACATATCAATGCAGCATTGATCCTGGTTATAATTAACAAAGGAACATTGTTCCGTTGATCAAAAACAATCAAGTGCATCCATTTACATTCGGTTAAATTCCCAGGTTTTAAAATTGATTGAGCATGAAACAAACTTTAAAAGCATTTTTATCAAGCGTCTGCTGCAAGTGACTGCAGTATCTAGCAACAGTGGGTTTAAATCAACAGCATTCTTTATTGTAGACTTATCTTTTGTTTTAAAGCAATTACTGATAAGCTTCACTCAAGGGTTTTCACATTTTATTGTACTGCATGTGACAAGAAAATTACAAAAAGAAATCATAGTCAAGTAAGTAAAAATGAAACAAATTGCACGAGTTCAATGCATTTTGCAATCAGTTATTCTTTTATTCACTGATACCGGGAAGCATGTTTTGTAATTAAAATTGTACTTTTATCATATTGGTCCATATTCTCACCTCCTTGATGTATCAAATAAGGTCTGTATCAGTACAAGACACATAGTTGACATAACCACTGCATGCTAGCAAAGTATGTTCAAATTTCACTTAACATTATTTTCATTTTAATTAACTTTCATCTTAACAGCTACTGTCTTCTTTGTACCATACCTCATACAAATTTTGACTACACATTTTTGTAGATATTCCATATCTTTATGTCAGGCTAGCAGTAATTACTTGCATAAATTCATAAATACAAGGTGTTACTAAAAATATTTGTAAAGAACACCTTCCTACAAAACTGTCCCACAGAGTCTGGCTATAACTCAGAAAGTGCTAAATTTACATTACGCTTTAATTGTAAGAAAACATAAAATTTAAGGTGTAAAAGGGAATAGTTATTATTGTATGCATCAATGCATCATTTTCAGATGGGGGCATTTTTTCAAATTAGATCATCTTTGAAAATTTGCAAGATGAATCTCTTGTGCCTCATTTCCATGGTGAAAATTATACAAAACGTCGCAAATTAAATAAATATTGATCAGGATTTATATTTGTTAAAACTTGCGAATTTTATACTAATTTTGAATATAATGGATTGGATTTCCTAGTTCGGTATAGACCACTCAATATGATCCATGGTGGAATAGAGGTACCATGCAGGTATCTTAATGTCAATAGGTAATATTTCTGTGAGCATTATATCATACTATTTTTACAAAATGAAGGTGCTCACAAACATAGCGTAATTCATACACAGTTGAGAAAACATTTGTGTTTAGAGTATAGCAATATTCAAACCTTGACAGGACTGTGAGTTGATTCAAGGATATAGCCGTGATTTAATTATATGTATAATTCATATTGATATGTTTCAATCACTGGCAACATTGGCCCATCTGACACTTGTATCTGACAACTGTATCATAGAAAATCATTGTTTATCTAATTTGGGGCACCAGAAAATTGACATTAGTTTTGACAGTTTGGGAGATAGGAGGTTTTGTAATGGAGGATGGTGTTGTTGGGTTAATATCCGGAGAATCGTCTCACGAGACTTATACAAACTCTGTTACTCCGGAGAATCGTCTCACGAGACTTATACAAACTCTGTTTCTCCGGAGAATCGTCTCACGAGACTTATACAAACTCTGTTACTCCGGAGAATCGTCTCACGAGACTTATACAAACTCTGTTACGGGGATGACAAATTTGTCTACATTCTTCCTACGGGAGTGATTACTATGTGTTACTGTGAGTTACCGTGGTAACAGAAGGTTTTACAGACCAATGGCTGATGTTATAGACGTGTAAAATGTCATATCTGTAACTAGAAAAACCTAACTTTGAGTTATATTTACCCTTTAATATTCCACGTTCAGTCAGTCTAAGTGTCTACATGAAAATAGAACCAACTACCTTTCTAATGCAACATGTAGGTTTGAAATATTTAAGTGAAAACTTACAGACTCAAACTTGTCAAATTGAAACATATAGTTGCCTGGTGCAATTACTAGAGTACGGCAAACCATTCACTCACACTGAACAACCTGTCTGTACTAAGGCAAAATCCTCTCAACCACTGTTTTTCTGAGAACCACACTATACCAGTAGGTTCATTATAGACAGACACACTCCGCCAGTTTCAATTCTGCACATATAGCTTCATAAACCACTCGGAGATTCTTGGCAAAGATAGCTAATCATTTGCTAAACTTACATATTGCATGCATTTTTGTAATTCAAAGCGAAACATACTGTCAAATTAGTCATTTTTATACAATTTCAAGGGTTTCAGGTTTTAACAAAATGGAAATTTTATTCAGTAGATCAATATCCATATGTAAACATTTAATTGATAGTTTAGGAAAAAAGATGATCTACAGTATCATGCAATTTAACCAGACAACAACAATCCCTGAATACCAATCAAGTGATGACAATAGCTCTATCACATTTTCTGTCCAGGAGTGGTATTCAGTATTGATATTTTTAATTGGATAATAAGGATAGCCAATCATATTGCCTGTCACTGACCAAGAGTTTAATATGGTGTGATCTGATTGGTTTTCCTTATCCTTAAGTTAAGTAAGATCAATATTGAATACCACTCCTGATTGTAAGCTGAGATAATTATCGAACAGGTCATTTATATACCTATTGTTCTGGCTGATCAAATGGACACATACCATCGCATGCATAGCAGACTGATTGGACAAAATGATAGCAGCACCTCTATTTTAGCTACAAGGTTGCACTGATTGGACGTGAAGATACGCTCCATTAAACATAACCTGTCTGATTGGTCAGTCTATACAGCAGTGATGTAACATAATTGACCACTGCGCTGACCACTAGACTATGATCATCATTTAACTGACTGAGAAGCTGAAGACATTATTACACTCCCAATTGAATGCGTTACAATGCTCCCTAATGAAGCTGATTTAATAAGAGATGTTTGAAAACATGTAAGCTCACAGACCCCATGATAGTCAACTAAAATAGTTCATTTCTCCGTTGATAGAATTCAACCAACTTTTAGCATATCTGCATTTAAGACGAGGTAAAATAATATACGCGTACCATTTAAACAAGAGAAGTTTATAAAACATTTTTTGTATGCAAAAATGCATTGCAGCACAACAGCTCAATTGTCGGAAATGGTAAAGGTCACAGTGACCTCAAAATCAATAAGGTCAGCTGCTGCTGACCAACCTCCAAGTAAAATTTGAAGATTCTAGCTAGGATAAGCTTTCTTTAGTTGGTGAAGAGAAACCATTAAATTTTGTCTACCTGCTAACCGACCTTGTTACATACATACTAACATGTCCAAAGCAATATACCCCTCACCAAAGATGGGGGCATAATAACAATTGTGGAAACTGAAAAAAATCAAAGGAATAATGTCAACTGTATGCCAAAACCAGGCACAGATACCCCCCCCCCCAAATCTATGCAATCTTCCAGAGAGGTTCTTGTTGTTTCTTTAATATTTCAAAATTCACAACTTTACAGTAACCTTTAGTTTCAATTGGATAATTTTAGAGAACTACCAATCTTGTACCAGTAGGTTGTATGATAGACAACCGGAACACTCTGCTATATGCATGCCCATCACATTTCATAGAGTTTCAGACAATTAACAGATCAACATGTACAAAAACCACATTTCATGAACTACATGGTTAATGTATTTATTTGCCATAAGTTTGGCTGGTTTGAATATTAATTATTAAGAGATCATGCAGTTGAGTACCTAGTAGGTTCTGATGGTTTTCAGTAATTCAACAAAAAAGCAGAATGGTCGAATTGGAGAAACAAGTCAATGACCTTACCACGACCCTTGACGGTTAGCAGGAATTGAATGATAATCTACACCAAGATTTTCAAACCATGAAACATGTGGAAGTTGAGAGAGATCATGAAATTATGCGTCTTAAAAGTCGTTTGGAATATTTCGAAAAAAGTTCGAAATCACGTTTTGAAGATTTAGAAGAAGGAATTAATAGTGGCATCGAAGATTTTACGGAAGGAGTGAACATAAGTGATATGCCAGGAAAACCAAGCGAAGTAGACAGTGGAAACATTCCAAACACGATTAAAGACTCTGCCTTTATTATCAACCCTGAAGCTCCGGTATCTAAAATCCAAACCTGTTTCACCTGTGAGAAATGTTGATCATTCAGGAGGCCATGTACGGGAAGCCGAAGGTAATGTTGCATTCCACGCGATATTGAGTCATCAGAAGAAAGATCATTTAGGCACAAACGAAACAATAAAGTTTGATACTGTATTTCTAAACAATAGAAATGTATACCACAATCACCTTGGTGTGTTCATTGTTCCTAAAGCTGGAATATACTTGTTTACAACTTCAATCACCGCTTCCTTGGTACACCAGTATAAGGCATATCTCGTAAAAAATGGGCATAAGCTTGTAGCTTTAACCGGAACATCTCCAGACTGGTCGGGATTGGATCAAGGCTCTGTTACCATAGTAACTGAATTGAATGTTGGAAACCAGGTTTAGGTAGAACACGCTGATCCAGCCGATGAAAGTATCCAGATCGGGAAATAACTACCGGTACTCAAGTTTTGCTGGGGTTCTCCTAATACCAATGTAGCCATTTTTTAGTCCCCTGTAATTTTAGCATCATGCTATCTGTATCTTATATGCTTTCTTGCCTTAATTGTAGATGACCGAACTAATAAATACACCAACAAAGACATATGTCATATGTACAATTTTTATTGCATTTATTAATATCATATGCAGGACATATACATAAAGTATTGTATCATTTTTAAATGCTGACAAAATAACATGAAAGACAATTATCACAAGATAGCATTCATACAGTTAAACAAATAACTACATTGTATGTACAAGATGACATAGATATGACTTGTCTTCTCCGAGTCATTTTGAATGAGCAGACAGGCGTGGCAAATTACCCAGACTCTCCTGTTTAAGTTTGCTCACACAAAATGTTATATGTTCAACAAAATAAATAGATTTAACATGCCACCCCTATGATAGAATATGATCCACATAGAAAAGCAATGTTTTCAAACAGCCAATGTTCAAATAACACATTTCTAGATTAGCATCCACATTCTGTCATTTATTCAAAATTCCCCAACTGGTGTCTTGTTGTTTTTAAAACTAACACTTGCATACTTAAATCATAGTGTTTAAAAATGTTTCAGAACAGAAGTGAATCACTTCGTTCATATTTTTTACATACTGTCAAAAATTCATTAAATAGTTTTCAAAATGGACAGCTTGAGCTGACATTCAGTGCGGATAGTGTAGGAAGCGATCTGACGTAAGTTTTTGTTTTGATCGGTCCGTCTGATGACTTTTGTTCCACTTCCTTTCTGTGCCAAACAAAACGCCGGGGAATGTTAAAAACAACTGCCGAATTACCCTGATGTATTGTGCTGTGGATTTTACATAATTTATTGTTCCTCCGTAAACTTTTCTATGTTATATACGGTATAACACAATGCTTAAGAAATGGCAGTCACTCCGTAACGTCGTCTGACGTCGTGATTTTTTATATTGTTACGCCAACAACGTTGCTATATCACCTTATTAATCCATCAAATATGACATCATCACTATAAAAATTGTATAAAAACTCACACAAAGATGCCAATTATTCTTATATTTAGTTTGGCGCGATGCGGCTATAACTTCTTAAGTTTAATTGTCATTAAATATTTAAATTCATTTTTGTGATGTATACATACTTTTTTCGTGCTGGGCCGTAAACCGTTACCATGGGTTACAAACGCATCCATTTATCGAATACAACGTATACTGATATAAAATAATTTCGACAAATACACGTGCTATGGTTGAAGAAATGTCCATGCAAAATTATAAAACTATATCATTATGTTGGAGTAAATAAATCAAGAATTATACGCTATTCTGGGACAGCTCTCGTACATGTAGTTACCAGTATAGTTATATATTAATATAGGGTTTTATGAAAAAAACACTTGGACAGTAAAGTACAGTACGGCTCGCGAATAAGTTCCATGTATTCGAGAAAAACCACTAACGATTAACGCATAACGCCCGTTAAAACGTTAATCAGGAACCGATAAACGTTAAAGCGATTGACCAATCAAATCGGCGTATTTTCGTTACTCAGGAACGTGTTTTCGAGAAACCGTGTAAAACCGTGATTTTTCGTGCAGAACCGTTATTTTTCGTGTAGACCGTTTTTTATCGTTTAGAACCGTTATTTTTCGTTTATTACCGATAATTTTCGTGCATATCCGTTAATTCGTCTGTATAGGCGAGATTTTCCGTTTATAAGCCTTTATTTTCGTGTTTATGTATGAGTGAATAGATCTAGCTTTTAGATCAATTTGAATTCATAGTAGATCTATATAGTATAGACTATCCATGATAGAAACTAATGTTAGTATGAAATTAAACATATACGGATAAGATCTATCTTGATTCGCTTATACGGAGTATACTTATAATATATATAAAGTTTGGTGATATCAATATTATATTTAAGTGTACGCCCTACTGGACTATTTACTCTTTGTAAAGTCCGTTACTGTATGTATACACGTTTTAAATTATAAATTGCCATTTTCGTGTTATGGATTTCGTTCAATAAAAGATCCGATTGGAATTTTCTGTGGAAGAGTTGGCGTACTGGCAGGCCTAAAATTTAGAAAATTGTGCTAGACTGTTCGGTGTAACCGGAGAAGAATGTGTTCCGGAAAACGTACAGAGTGATAATCAAAACCTCTCAAGCGTCTGCGCACCTTGAAATTTCCGGTGTCGACGTATAGTGAAACCCCATGAAGCCGGTGTATCCACGGTACCGGTGTATGTAATTTCTCATGAAATTGTAGATTCTTTTTCTCGTGACATTGCCTGCAGGATTGTTTACAATAACTGACGAGTAAATTAAATAAATAAATACGAAATGGACCAATTTCTGAATGAAATCACAACAAAAACTTGCACCATGCCTTCACTACGAGTAAATCCTTATTTAATCGGCAATGTTTGACATGCATGTATTCAATGCTCGCTTGTTTATTTATCAAACATAATTTTGACAGCTATGACGTCATCCATTGATAAAAAGGGTCGTGTGCAACTTTTGGCGGGAAAAAATCAGCTTGTCAACAAACTGGACCAAATTTACTTGGAAAAAGTTATTGTTGCACCGGATAGATGGGGTTACTTCCCTTTCCTGAAAATTTACATGGTGTTTCTTTACATGTATTTTTTTCCGATTCCAAAGGTCATTTGATGTGATTTTGCAGTTTTATTAAAGATTAAAGGTCATTTTAGCAGTTTCCAACAAAATACGTGTCGAGGAGTTAGTGATTTATATTTATTTTGTCAATTTCGTTTGATACACCGGCTGCATGAGGTTCAAGGCTACGTTTGTTTTTACGATAATTATGTTATTTCAATCATGGATTTACGATCTGATGACGACGAATAAGGGTTGCATGGAGGCAACCATTGATACAGGTAAGTCATATGAATCCTGTTGTCTAAACTAGTTGACAATGTAGGCTCTATGTGACATTGATCAGTTGATGGGAAATTACTGTGGGTATGATAAGGCTATTTCGTAACCATGCTCAATCGTAACCGTCCATTTAAATCATTGAGAAAATATTCGGCCATCCGAATAATGCCAACACATATTTTAAAAACAGTTTTTGTTACATTTGTGGCGAGTTTTGTCCGAGCACCGATTCAACTGTTTACATATTCACCGTTTCCGGTCGCAAAAACCAGAGACATTTATTTTTCTTATTTTATTCAATAGATGCGATATATTTCGATAGGAAAAGCTACTGACGTACTGACAATAGATCAAAATTTATTTTGAGCGACTTTTTCTTGGAAAAATATTTCACGTGCTCTCATGATGACGTCATCAATTAATGTGCAGGAACTCACAGGTCACAATGTTTATTTCATGACTGCAGACTGCATGTAGCATTGAGGCTGATTTTGTCATTTTTAGCAGATTGACATGATTTGAATTTCAAACGTCATCTCCGATCAATAATGCTTAAATCGACATTTACACAATCGCACTATATAGAAATATCCACGTATAACGGGTCTACAGGAATTTACGGGACCATGGGCTGCTATCAAAATTTGCGCGAAACTGGAATATACATACGGCATCAGAGACAATACATGGTTTTAAACGTGCAGGTATATATTCTGAAATAAACAGATATCAATTTATAAATGGAATTAGTGATTTCATGTAGGATACCAGAAGTTGACAACTGAATAAAATACACCCAATATGGTGACGTTGGTTTGCAACGTCCTCGAAGAGGACCAGCGCTATATAATAGCGGATGTAGCAAAACACTTAGATTAATCTTATGGGCCAGCGCACACTTCATTAATCAAACTATTGAAAATGCAGCAACTATGATCACGATGGTTATCCAAAAATACCTACATATTAGTCGCTCGAGAAGCGAAAATGAGTCAAAACGCTAACGTAAGTAGTGACAAACTGTGGCGCTAGTTTGACGTCGTTCATCAAATGATGCTGACATGCTCCGGTATGCAGTTACAGCATGTGTGCGTTTCCATGTAAAAATCATGTAGTTTTGCCTAATTCAATGAAATTTGACAAATTGTTTTGTTATACTTATGATCACGTTATTATAAAATTTGAAAGCAGTAGAAGCTGTGGTTTGTGAGTTATGATATTTTTAAATGAACTTTTTGATTCACCCACGTAGATGTCATTTCTTGAGTTTGGAAATTAATATCAAGCAACCAATGTAGCTAGGCCAACTGTACCCACATTCTTATCATGTTATAGTTTTACCAACTTTTTTCAAACTTGCGGGTACGTACAGATACACACTTTTAAAAATTCCTGTGTGCAGGCTGCTACTATGAATGTTATGACAGTCACATACATGTGATCTATATGATCAGATGATGAAATCAAAATAAAACATCAAACAGTTTTTTTTATTCAGCGATTTTTTTCACCAATTTGGGAACGGGTCCTGTACCCCTTGGAATTGGGAATTTTTGTGACACGAAATCCTTAGAATTGGGAATTTTCGAGTCGCAAAATCCTTCAAAGTGGGAACTAAAAATCTTACAATTATATCAACTGGTACTATTTAATACAGCATAAAGTGTAAAAAAACTTATTCTTATTACTAAATTCAAGCGGGATTCAATTAATATCAACGAAAAAAAGTTTACTATTCAACTTATTACAATCAAACAATATAAAACCTCGTGGCGAGCGGCCCATCTTTTGTCCACGGTAAATTATCGGACCTAAATTGTCATGTTTGTTTACACGCTGCCGCAACATGCGTTCGTTTCACCTTGATTAAACCATGTGGACGCGCTGAACCAATCGTAGTTATCGTTATAAATACGTATCTAAAAATAGGCATAGGAAAACCAGTGATAATTGGGTCGTGTGCATACGGGCACTTGTTACGCACGCGCAAACGAATTGTTTTTAATGTAAACTTCCGGAAACAGATAAATTCCGTTCTGCACATACCTTACAATAAAAATTATTGCCGACATTGGATATTAAACCGTTGGGAAAACCCTGTTTCTGATTTGGGAATGAGCTGCGGCGATTTGGGAAGGGGTCAGGGGTCCGGTCCCGATTGGGAACGGGTCCGGTCCCGATTTGGAACGGGTCTGTTTACCGGTACAGTCCAAAGAAGGAAAAAAACGCTGTTATTGTTTATTGGTAAATGAGACCATTGCTACATTTTGTCAAAAAATTGTCGGGCGGGTACTTTTTAATCTGGGCGGGTGTTTTTCTGCAAGTAACCTGCCTGACTGGCTAGTTAAATTGAAAAGCTAATTTCAATGACTGAAATCCTTAAGAAATTATAAATCGGTTTTGTCGCAATTTGTCGCAAACTAAATTTGTTAACTGAAACTATGCTGCAAACTTATTTTCATATTCCATATATACGGTATATTATGCAGTTATAGAATATTTAGCCGCAATTTTGCAGAAAACTACTTTGCACGTTTAAAAGTTCGCATTGTTGAACCCAATATGGCATGCGGCAAATATGTCGCGAGTAAGGATGGCAACGGATATCCGGATATCCGGATATTCGTATCGCGTTCCAAGTATCCGAATAGTTAATTGGGATCCGAATATCCGTTATAAAATTCAATAAAAATGTTTTCTCATAACTTTACGACGACAACATCGATTGACACCTAGAACAATAGAATACATTTGATGTCGGTGACACATTGTTTATTGGGGTCTGTTTATTTCTTTGACACGGGGTCTCCGTTAGATTTGCTTTTACGTGATAATCACTGCAGTGTGTCTTAAAGTCTGTTTTTGCCGGACAATTATCAGATTATAGGTGTTTGTTAGTAATTATCCCGATTTTAACAAGTTGTCTACTCAATTAGTAATTAAATAAGACCAGTTTCGATTAATTGCGCGGGTCCACGAAAGTTGCTAATGGTGATTAAAGGGGTTACGAATTTGGTATTTGTCTTATGTAGCCGTATGTTACAAACATTTTTTTCTCATCGGCAGCTAATTAAAATCAAGCTAAGCTTTGAAGTTTTGGTTAATCTGAACGTAACTGTCGGCAAATAACTTACAATTAATATGCGTCGACGTTTATCATTGGCTTTGACCCTGCAACGCCCATTTGTAATTAAATATTACTCAAAGTGTATCAAGACTATCGATTGGTTATGATTGGAAATAAAAACTTAAAATGCACAATTATGTTATCAGTTATTTATTCAATTTTATGTTTAATGCAGAAAGTAAACATGAACATAGGAACCAAATAAGTTCCACGTGTATATCGTCATGGGAGATCACTGTGTAGCAGCTTGTCAAAACGAAAGTAGAAATAATTCAGATGGAGTTACGTACCCTTATATCAAACAGTCACACTCACGGTAAACACAAAATGTAAACACAAAATGTTAACAGCTTACAGGTTTCTTCAGATTAAAGCTTAGAGGTCAGATTAAATATTTTGACTCGTAGGTATGGATGTAACAATAGCAGAATATCCGCATTGAGGCATTTAATGTAAGTCTGTCTGGTATACACAAAGACCGTAGAAGTTATTGGCAGGACCTCACAATCAAGCTGGCAGGACTGATTATTCGCTACAACAACAACAACCAATCAAAATGCAGAACATTAACACGTGACTCATGTGTACTAGTAGTCGGATATTATATGTTTGTGCAGGTAATATATTTCTTTATATATCCATTTTTTGAGAACAATAAAGCGTGGCAGAGCAGCGTCCATCTACTTGAACATGAGTAGAATGTTTTCGTACATTGCAAGTGTGGTTTTGAAGCAGTTTCAACATAATAGAATGTTTTTTTCTTAAAACGAAAGTGAAAGTACAATTCTCTGGTCTTGTCTTTGCTGTACCGTTTTTCCGTGCATGTCTGTCTGTGAAGCCTTATTGCATTCTTAATATTGTGTTTGTGTGTAATTGCGGGCAGCTAACTCAGCCAGGTATAAAGCCAGTACGGCAGACGTGTGAATTATGAATAGGAAACATTATTGTTGTTGCCATAGGAATTTTAATGTGTCCGTGTATTATACAATTAAACCTGCGGAATTGACCATTACGGACCATTATCATGTTATTTAATGTAATACTAATATCCCCAATATGCTATATAGTTGTTGAACTGCAGTAGATCTATTCTATAATCATAATGCACAAGTAGCTTTGATAGCCTCTGTCCACAATATAAATTGCACTGCACTTTAATATATAATGGTCTTGGTTCCCTACCGGTCCTGTCTTTATCCAATGTATTTGTTTGCACTGCATTATGATAAAATGACATTAACCAGCACCCTGAGGTCCTGCTTTATCCAACTTTATTTTATACTGTAGAATGATAGAATGGCATTGATACCCTGAGGTCCTGCCTTTATCCAACAATATTTGGTACTGTAATGTGATAGAATGGCGTTGGTACCCTGAGATCGTGCCTTTATCCAACTATATTTGGTACTGTAATGAGATCGAATGGCGTTGGTACCCTGAGGTCGTGCCTTTATTCACCAATATTTAATAATGCAGAATGATAGAATGGCATTGGTTCCCTGAGGTCCTGCCAATATCCAACTATATTTTATACTGTAGACTGATAGAATGGCGTTGGTTCCCTGAGGTCCTGCCAATAGTCAACTATATTTTGTACTGTAGACTGGTAGAATGACATTGGTACCCTGAGGTCCTGCCAATAGCCATCAATATTTTGTAGTGTAGAATGGTAGAATGACATTGGTACCCTGAGGTCCTGCCAATAGCCAACAATATTTTGTACTGTAGACAGATACAATGACATTGGTACCCTGAGGTCCTGCCGATATCCATCAATTTTTTGTACTGTAATGTGGTAGAATGGCATTGGTACCCTGAGGTCCTGCCAATATCCAACAATAGTTTGTACTGTAGACTGATAGAATGGCGTTGGTACCCCGATGTCCTGCCAATATCAAACAATATTTTGTACTGTAATGTGGTAGAATGACATTGGTACCCTGAGGTCCTGCCAATATCCAACTTTATTTTACACTGTAGAATGGTAGAATGACATTGGTACCCTGAGGTCCTGCCAATATCCAACTATATTTTGTACTGTAGACAGATACAATGACATTGGTACCCTGAGGTGCTGCCAATATCCAACAATATTGTGTACTGTAGACTGGGAGAATGGTGTTGGTACCCTGAGGTCATGTACATATTCAACACTATTTTGTACTGTAATGTGTTAGAATGACATTGGTACCCTGAGGTCCTGCCAATAGCCAACTATATTTTGTACCGTATACTGATAGAATGACATTGGTACCCTGAGGTCCTGCCAATATCCAACTATATTTTATACTGTAGACTGATAGAATGGCGTTGGTACCCTGAGGTCCTGCCAATATCCAACTATATTTATACTGTAGACTGATAGAATGGCGTTTGTACCCTGAGGTCCTGCCAATATCCAACTTTATTTTGTACTGTAGACTGGTAGAATGACATTGGTACCCTGAGGTCCTGCCAATATCCAAGTATATTTTGCACTGTAGACGGGTAGAATTGCGTTGGTACCCTGAGGTCCTGCCAATATCCAACAATATTTTGTACTGTAATGTGGTAGAATGACATTGGTACCCTGAGGTCCTGCCAATATCCAACTATATTTATACTGTATAACGATAGAATGGCGTTGGTACCCTGAGGTCCTGCCAATATCCAACTATATTTTGTACTGTAGACTGATAGAATGAGATTGGTACCCTGAGGTCCTCCCAATATCCAACTATATTTTGCACTTAAGACAGGTAGAATGACAGTGGTACCCTGAGGTCAAGCCAATAGCCAACTATATTTTGTACTGTATACTGATAGAATGACATTGGTACCCTGAGGTCCTGCCAATATCCAACTATATTTTATACTGTAGACTGATAGAATGGCGTTTGTACCCTGAGGTCCTGCCAATATCCAACTATATTTTATACTGTAGACTGATAGAATGGCGTTGGTACCCTGAGGTCCTGCCAATATCCAACTATATCTTATATTGTAGACTGATAGAATGGCGTTGGTACCCTGAGGTCCTGCCAATATCCAACTTTATTTTGTACTGTAGACTGGTAGAATGACATTGGTACCCTAAGGTCCTGCCAATATCCAACTATATTTTGCACTGTAGACTGGTAGAATGGCGTTGGTACCCTGAGGTCCTGCCAATATCCAACAATATTTTGTACTGTAATGTGGTAGAATGACATTGGTACCCCGAGGTCCTGCCAATGTCCAACTATATTTATACTGTATAACGATAGAATGGCGTTGGTACCCTGAGGTCCTCCCAATATCCAACTATATTTTGCACTTTAGACAGGTAGAATGACATTGGTACCCTGAGGTCCTGCCAATAGCCAACTATATTTTGTACTGTATACTGATAGAATGACATTGGTACCCCGAGATCCTGCCAATATCCAACTATATTTTGTACTGTAGACTGGTAGAATAACATTGGTACCATGAGGTCCTGCCAAAATCCAACTATATTTTGCACTGTAGACTGGTACAATGGCGTTGGTACCCTGAGGTCCTGCCAATATCCAACAATATTTTGTACTGTATACTGATAGAATGACATTGGTACCCTGAGGTCCTGCCAATATCCAACTATATTTTATACTGTAGACTGATAGAATGGCGTTTGTACCCTGAGGTCCTGCCAATATCCAACTATATTTTATACTGTAGACTGATAGAATGGCGTTGGTACCCTGAGGTCCTGCCAATATCCAACTATATCTTATATTGTAGACTGATAGAATGGCGTTGGTACCCTGAGGTCCTGCCAATATCCAACTTTATTTTGTACTGTAGACTGGTAGAATGACATTGGTACCCTAAGGTCCTGCCAATATCCAACTATATTTTGCACTGTAGACTGGTAGAATGGCGTTGGTACCCTGAGGTCCTGCCAATATCCAACAATATTTTGTACTGTAATGTGGTAGAATGACATTGGTACCCCGAGGTCCTGCCAATGTCCAACTATATTTATACTGTATAACGATAGAATGGCGTTGGTACCCTGAGGTCCTCCCAATATCCAACTATATTTTGCACTTTAGACAGGTAGAATGACATTGGTACCCTGAGGTCCTGCCAATAGCCAACTATATTTTGTACTGTATACTGATAGAATGACATTGGTACCCCGAGATCCTGCCAATATCAAACTATATTTTGTACTGTAGACTGGTAGAATAACATTGGTACCATGAGGTCCTGCCAAAATCCAACTATATTTTGCACTGTAGACTGGTACAATGGCGTTGGTACCCTGAGGTCCTGCCAATATCCAACAATATTTTGTACTGTAACGTGGTAGAATAACATTGGTACCCTGAGGTCCTGCCAATATCCAACTATATTTTATACTGTAGACTGATAGAATGGCCTTGGTACCCTGAGGTCCTGCCAATAGCCAACTATATTTTGCACTGTAGACTGGTAGAATGACATTGGTACCCTGAGGTCCTGCCAATATCCAGCTATATTTTATACTGTAGACTGATAGAATGGCGTTGGTACCCTGAGGTCCTGCCAATATCCAACTTTATTTTATACTGTAGACTGATAGAATGACATTGGTACCCTGAGGTCCTGCCAATATCCAACTATATTTTGTACTGTAGACTGGTAGAATGACATTGGTACCCTGAGGTCCTGCCAATATCCAACTATATTTTGCACTGTATACTGGTAGAATGGCGTTTGTACCCTGAGGTCCTGCCAATATCCAACTATATTTTGTACTATAATGTGGTAGAATGACATTGGTACCCTGAGGTCCTGCCAATATCCAACTATATTTATACTGTATAACGATATATGGCGTTGGAACCCTGAGGTCTTGCCAATAGCCAGCTATATTTCGTACTATAATGTGGTAGAATGACATTGGTACCCTGAGGTCCGGCCAATATCCAACTATATTTTATACTGTATAACGATAGAATGGCGTTGGTACCCTGAGGTCCTGCCAATATCCAACTATATTTTGTACTGTAGACTGGTAGAATGACATTGGTACCCTGAGGTCCTGCCAATAGCCAACTATATTTTATATTGTAGACTGATAGAATGGCGTTGGTACCCTGAGGTCCTGTCAATATCCAACTATATTTTATACTGTAGACTGATAGAATGCGTTGGTACCCTGAGGTCCTGCCAATATCCAACTATATTTTGTACTGTAGACTAATAAAATGACATTGGTACCCTGAGGTCCTGCCAATAGCCAACAATATTTTATTCTGTACAATGTTAGAATGACGTTGGTACCCTGAGGTCCTACCAATAGCCAACTATATTTTGTACTGTATACTGATAGAATGACATTGGTACCCTGAGGTCCTGCCAATAGCCAACTATATTTTATACTGTCGAATGTTAGAATGACGTTTGTACCCTGAGATCCTGCCAATAGCCAACTATATTTTGTACTGTTGACTGATAGAATGACATTGATACCCTGAGGTCCTGCCAATATCCAACTATATTTTATACTGTAGACTGATAGAATGACATTGGTACCCTGAGGTCCTGCCAATAGCCAACTATATTTTATACTGTAGAATGTTAGAATAACATTGGTACCCTGAGGTCCTGCCAATAGCCAACTATATTTTATACTGTAGAATGTTAGAATGACATTGGTACCCTGAGGTCCTGCTAATATCCAACTATATTTTATACTGTATAACGATAGAATGGCGTTGGTACCCTGAGGTCCTGCCAATATCCAACTCTATCTTGTTCTGTAGACTGGTAGAATGACATTAGTACCCTGAGGTTGTGTCAATATCCAACTATATTTTATACTGTAGACTGATAGAATGCGTTGGTACCCTGAGGTCCTGCCAATATCCAACTATATTTTGTACTGTAGACTAATAAAATGACATTGGTACCCTGAGGTCCTGCCAATAGCCAACAATATTTTATACTGTACAATGTTAGAATGACGTTGGTACCCTGAGGTCCTACCAATAGCCAACTATATTTTGTACTGTATACTGATAGAATGACATTGGTACCCTGAGGTCTGCCAATAGCCAACTATATTTTATACTGTAGAATGTTAGAATGACGTTTGTACCCTGAGATCCTGCCAATAGCCAACTATATTTTGTACTGTTGACTGATAGAATGACATTGATACCCTGAGGTCCTGCCAATATCCAACTATATTTTATACTGTAGACTGATCGAATGACATTGGTACCCTGAGGTCCTGCCAATAGCCAACTATATTTTATACTGTAGAATGTTAGAATAACATTGGTACCCTGAGGTCCTGCCAATAGCCAACTATATTTTATACTGTAGAATGTTAGAATGACATTGGTACCCTGAGGTCCTGCTAATATCCAAATATATTTTATACTGTATAACGATAGAATGGCGTTGGTACCCTGAGGTCCTGCCAATATCCAACTCTATCTTGTACTGTAGACTGGTAGAATGACATTCGTACCCTGAGGTCCTGCCAATATCCAACTATATTTATACTGTATAACGATAGAATGGCGTTGGTACCCTGAGGTCCTCCCAATATCCAACTATATTTTGCACTTTAGACAGGTAGAATTACAGTGGTACCCTGAGGTCCTGCCAATATCCAACTATATTTTGCACTGTAGACTGGTAGAATGGCGTTGGTACCCTGAGGTTCTGCCAATATCCAACTATATTTTGTACTGTAGACTGATAGAATGACATTGGTACCCTGAGGTCCTGCCAATATCCAACTATATTTTGTACTGTATACTGGTAGAATGACATTGGTACCCTGAGGTCCTGCCAATATCCAACTCTATTTTGCACTGTAGACTGGTAGAATGGCGTTGGTACCCTGAGGTCCTGCCAATATCCAACAATATTTTGTACTGTAGACTGATAGAATTGCGTTAGTACCCTGAGGTCCTGTCAATAGCCAACTGTATTTTGTACTATAATGTGGTAGAAAGACATTGGTACCCTGAGGTCCTGCCAATAGCCAACTATATTCTATACTGTATAACGATAGAATGGCGTTGGTACCCTGAGGTCCTGCCAATATCCAACTATTTTTTGTACTGTAGACTGATAGAATGACATTGGTACCTTGAGGTCCTGCCAATAGCCAACTATATTTTATACTGAAGAATGTTAGAATGACGTTGGTACCCTGAGGTCCTGCCAATAGCCAACTATAATTTGTACTGTAGACTGATAGAATGACATTGGTACCCTGAGGTCCTGCCAATAGCCAACAATATTTTATACTGTAGACAGTTAGAATGACATTGGTACCCTGAGGTCCTGCCAATATCCAACTATATTTTGTACTGTATACTGGTAGAATGACATTGCAACCCTGAGGTCCTGCCAATATCCAGCTATATTTTGCACTGTAGAATGGTAGAATGGTGTTGGTACCCTGAGGTCCTGCCAATATCCAAGTATATTTTGTACTGTAATGTTGTAGAATGACATTGGTACCCTGAGGTCCTGCCAATATCCAACTTTATTTTATACTGTAGACTGATTGAATGGCGTTGGTACCCTGAGGTCCTGCCAATAGCCAACTATATTTTGTACTAGATTGTGGTAGAAAGA
The DNA here is from genome assembly GCA_963678985.1 of Spisula subtruncata. NCBI lineage: Eukaryota > Metazoa > Mollusca > Bivalvia > Venerida > Mactridae > Spisula > Spisula subtruncata. The sequence continues at coordinate 8,504,577 of OY787673.1, read as the reverse complement.
CATTGGTACCCTGAGGTCCTGCCAATATCCAACTATATTTTATACTGTATAACGATAGAATGGCGTTGGTACCCTGAGGTCCTGCCAATATCCAACTATATTTTGTACTGTAGACTGATAGAACGACATTGGTACCCTGAGGTCCTGCCAATAGCCAACTATATTTTGTACTGTAGACTGATAGAATGACATTGTTACCATGAGGTCCTGCCAATAGCCAACTACAATGTATATTTTATACTGTAGAATGTTAGAATGACGTTGGTACCCTGAGGTCCTGTCAATAGCCAACTATATTTTGTACTGTTGACTGATAGAATGACATTGGTACCCTGAGGTCCTGCCAATATCCAACTATATTTTATACTGTAGACTGATAGAATGACATTGGTACCCTGAGGTCCTGCCAATAGCCAACTATATTTTATACTGTAGAATGTTAGAATGACATTGGTACCCTGAGGTCCTGCTAATATCCAACTATATTTTATACTGTATAACGATAGAATGGCGTTGGTACCCTGAGGTCCTGCCAATATCCAACTTTATTTTGTACTGTAGACTGATAGAATGACATTGGTACCCTGAGGTCCTGCCAATACCCAATTTTATTTGATACTGTAGACTGATAGCATGGCGTTGGTATCCTGAGGTCCTGCCAATATCCAACTTGCTGACTGAATAAAACTCTTGCTGACTAAATCAAAGACTTGCTGGATGTATGAAACACATGCTGACTTGTAACTGTTTGGATAAAACACTTGTTGACAGAATGAAATACATTTGACCAATTTCTGACTGCATGTAAAACTAACTGACGGAATGAAACACGTGTTGACATATTACTGATTGAATGAAACATTTGTTGACTGAATGAAACACATGCTGACTAATTTCTGACTTGCTGACAAACTGCCTGACTGACTGAATAAAACCCTTGCTGACTTATTAATGATTGAATGAAACACTTGCTGACTCATTTCTGACTGATTGACAAACTAACTGGCTGAATCCAACACTTCCTGATTTATTACTGATTGAATGAAATACTTGCTGACTGAATAAAACAATTGCTGACTCCTCATTACTGACTGAATGTAACACTTGCTGAATGTATCACTTGCTGGCTCATTACAGACTTGAGGAAACGCTTGCTGACTCATTACTCACTGATTATAACACTTACTGACTGAATGAAACACTTGCTGGCTGTATGAAACAATTTGCTGACTCATAACTGACTGAATTATATACTTGTTGACTGTATGGAGCACTTGATGACCCAGTACTGACTTAATGAAAGACTTGTTGACTGAATGAAACATTTGATGACTGAATGAAACACTTGCTGACCGTATGAAGCACTTACTAACTCATTATGAACTGAATAAAATATAAGATGACTGAATTAAACACTTTTTGACTGAATGTAACTTTCGTTGACCGAATGAAACACTTGCTGACTGTATGAAATACATGCTTACTCATTACTGACTCATTATTGACTGAATGAAATACTTGTTGACTGAATGAAACACTTGCTGTACTGACTGTATGAATCACTTGTTGAATGTATGGTCATTTGTTAACTGTATGAAACACTTGTTGACTCATTACTGACTGAATGTAACACTTATTGCCTGCATGAAACACTTGTTGACTCATTATTGACTAAATGTAACACTTATTGCCTGCATGAAACACTTGTTGACTTATAACTGACTGAATGTAACACTTATTGACTGTATAAAACACTTGTTGCCTCATTACTGACTGAATGTAACACTTGTCGACTGTATGAAACACTTGTTGACTCATTACTGACTGAATGTAACACTTGTTGACTGTATGAAACACTCGTGCACACATTACTGACTGAATGAAACACTTGCTGACTGAATATAACATTTGTTGACTGTATGAAACACTTGTTCACTCATTACTGGCTGAATGTAACACTTGTTGACTGTATGAAACACTTGCTGACTCATAACTGACCGCATTAAACCTTTTCTGACTGTGTCAAACACTTGTTGACTGTATTAAACACTTGCTGACTGCATTAAACACTTGCTGAATGTATGACACACCTGCTGACTGTATAAAAACACTTGTCAAATTATTACTGACTGAGGTAAACACGTGATGACTGTATGAAACACTTGCTGAATCATTACTGACTGAATCAAACACTTGCTGACTGAACAAAATACTTGCTGACTGTATTAAACACTTGCTGACCCATAACTGTCTGAATTAAACACTTGCTGACTCACTACCGACTGAATTAAACACTTGCTGACACATTACTGACTATACAATACGCTTGTTGACTGAATGAAACACTTGCTGACTAATTACTGACTTAATTAAACACTTGTTGTTGGCCGTATGAAAACTATGTTTACTGTATGATACACTTGTTGCCAGTATGAAACACTTGGGGACTCATAACTGATTTAACTTTACACTCGTTGTAACTGAATGTATCACTTGCTGACTAATTACTGCCTGCATTAAACATTTGCTGACATATAACTGACTGTACAAAACACATATTGACTGAATGAAACACTTGTTGACTGTATGAAACACTTGCTGACACATTACTGACTGAATGTAACACTTGCTGAATGAATGGAACACTTGCTGACTGTATGACACACTTGCTTACTCATTACTGACTGAGGTTAACACGTAACTCATTACTGACTGAGGTTAACACGTGATGACTGCATGAAACACTTGCTGATTCAATACTGACTGAATCAAACACTTTCTGACTGTGCGAAACACTTGCTGACTCATTACTGACTGAATTAAGCACTAGCTGACTGATTACCGACTGAATTAAACGCTAAATGACACATAACTGACTGAACAAAACTCTTTTTGACTGAATAAAACATTTGCTGACCGTATGAAACACTTGCTGACTCATTGCTGACTTAATAAAGCACTTGTTGACTGTATGAAACATTTTTTGACTGTATGAAACACTTGTTGCCAGTATGAAGTACTTGCTGACTCATTACTGACTTAACTAAACACTTGCTGACTGAATATAATACTTGCTGCCTGAATGAAACACGTGCTGACTGTATGAATCACTTGTTGACTGTATGAAACACTTGCTTACTTATTACTGACTGTATGTAACACTTGCTGCCTTAATGAAACATTTGCTGACACAATACTGCCAAAGTGAAACACTTGCTAACTGAATGAAAAAATTGCTGACTGTTTGAAAGACTTTCTGAATCATTACTAACTGTATGAAAAACTTGCTGATTGTATGAAACAATTGCTGACTGAATCAAACACTTGCTGATAGAATCAAACATTTGCTGACTCATTACTGAGTGTATTAAATACATGATTACTCTGAAATACTGGTTGACTGAATAAAACACTTTCTGACCCAAAACTGACTAAATGAAACACTTGCTGATTCATTATTGACTGAATTAAACACTTACTGACTGTTTTAAACACTTGCTGACTCCTGACGGACTGAATGAAACACTTGCTGACTGTATGAAACACTTGCTGAGTCATTGCTGACTTAATTAAACACTTGTTGACTGTATGAAACACTTGTTGACTGTATGAAACACTTGTTGCGAGTAAGAAATACTTGCTGACTTATTGCTGACTTAATTAAACACTTGCTGACTGAATGTAACAATTGCTGACTGAATGAAACACTTGTTGGATGACTGAAACACTTATTGCCTGAATGAAACACGTGCTGACTGTATGAAACACTCGTTGACTGTATGAAACATTTGCTTACTCATTACTAACTGAATTGAACACTTGCTAACTGAATGAAACACTTGCTGACCCAATCCTGACGAAATTAAACACTTGCTAACTGAACGGAATAATTGCTGCCCGTATGAAAGACTTACTGAATCATAATTGACTGTATGAAAGACTTGCTGATTGTATGAAACAATTGCTGACTGAATCAAACGCTTGCTGACTGAATTAAACATTTGCTGACTCATTACTGACTGTATTAAATACATGTTGACTTCATGAAATACTTGTTGACTTCATGATATACTTGTTGACTGAATAAAACACTTTCTGACCCATAACTGACTGAATGAAACACTTCCTGATTCATTACTGACTGCATTAAACACTTACTGACTGTTTGAAACACTTGCTAACTCCTTACTGACTGAATGTAATACTTGCTGACTAAATGAAACACTGGCTTACCCAATACAGACTGAATGTAACACATCCTGACTGAATCAAACACTTGCTGACTGAATAAAACACTTGTTGACTGAATGCAACACGTGTTGACTGAATTAAACACTTGTTGACTGTATGAAACACTTGTTGACCCATTACTGACTGAATGTAACAATTGCTGACTGAATGAAACAGTTACTGACCCAATACAGACTGAATGAAACACTTGTTGACTGTATTAAACACTTGCTGACTGTATGAAACAATTGCTGACTGAATCAAACATTTGCTGACTCATTACTGACAATTAAAACACATGTTGACTGAATGAAATACTTGTTGACTGAATGAAACACTTTCTGACCTATAACTGACGGAATAAAACACTTGCTGACTCATTACTGACTCATTGAAACACCTGTTGACGGAATGAAACACTTGCTGACTGATCAAACATTTTCTGACTCATTTGCTGACTGTATTAAGCATATGTTGACTTCATGAAATACTTGTTGACTGATTGAAACACTTTCTGACCGATAACTGACTGATTTAAACATTTCTGACCAATTACTGACTGAATGAAACACTTGCTGACTCATTACTGACTCCATGGAACGTTTGTTGACTGCGTGAAACACGTGTTTACTTCATTTGATGCATGTTGACCGAATGAAACATTTGTTGCCTCATTTATGACAGCATGAAACACTTGCTGACTGCATGAAACACGTGTTGACTGTATGAAACACGTGCTGGCTCATTACAGACTGTAACACTTGCTGACTGAATGAAACACTTGCTGACCCAATACAGACTAAATGAAACACTTGCTGACTGAATGAAAAACTTGCTGACTGAATGACAAAATTGCTGACTGATTCAAAAACGTTTGGCTGAATGAAACACTTCCTGATTCATTACTGACTCAATTAAACACTTGCTGACTCCTTACTGACTGAATGTTATACTTGCAGACTAAATGTAACACTGGCTGACCCAATACAGACTGAATGTAACACATTCTGACTGAATCAAACACTTGCTGACTGAATAAAACACTTGTTGACTGAATGCAACACGTGTTGACTGAATTAAACACTTGTTGACTGTATGAAACACTTGTTGACCCATTACTGACTGAATGTAACAATTGCTGACAGAATGAAACAGTTACTGACCCAATACAGACTGAATGAAACACTTGTTGACTCATTACTGACTATATCAAACGATTGCTAACTGTATCAAACACTTGCTGACTGTATGAAACAATTGCTGACTGAATCAAACATTTGCTGACTCATTACTGACAAGTAAAACACATGTTGACTGAATGAAATACTTGTTGACTGAATGAAACACTTTCTGACCTATAACTGACGGAATGAAACACTTGCTGACTCATTTCTGACTCATTGAAACACCTGTTGACGGAATGAAACACTTGCTGACTGATCAAACATTTTCTGACTCATTGCTGACTGTATTAAGCATATGTTGACTTCATGAAATACTTGTTGACTGATTGAAACACTTTCTGACCGATAACTGACTGATTTAAACATTTCTGACCAATTACTGACTGAATGAAACACTTGCTAACTCATTACCGACTCAATGGAACATTTGTTGACTGCATGAAACACGTGTTTACTTCATTAAATACTTGTTGACTGAATGAAACACTTGTTGCCTCATTTATGACAGCATGGAACACTTGCTGGCTGCATGAAACACTTGTTGACTGTATGAAACACTTGCTGACTCATTACTGACTGTAACACTTGCTGACTGAATGAAACACTTGCTGACCCAATACAGACTGAATGAAACACTTGCTGACTGAATGAAAAACTTGCTGACTGAATGACAAAATTGCTGACTGATTGAACAACGTTTGACTGATTGAAATACTTGCTGACCCATTACTGCCTGAATCAAACACTTGCTGACTGAACAAAACATTTGCTGACTAAATGAAATACTTGTTGACTTAATGAAACACGTGTTGACTCATTTATGACAGAATGAAACACTTGCTGGCTGAATGAAACACTTGCTGACTGATTGAAATAGTTGTTTATTCAATGAGACACTTGCTGAGTCATTAACGACTGTATTAAACACTTGCTGACTGTTTGAAACACTTGCTGACTAATAACTGACTGAATCAAACACTTATTGACTGTATGAAACACTTGCTGACTAATTTCTGATTAAATATAACACTTGCTGACTTCATTAAACTCTTGTTGGCTGAATGAAACACTTACTGACCCATTTCTGATTGTATTAAACACGTGTTGAATAAAACAATTGTGGATTGAATGTAACACTTTCTGACTAAATCAAATACTTGCTGACTGAATCAAGCACCTGTTGACTCATTGCTGATTGAATTTAACACTTGCTGACTCATTATTGACATAATTAAACACTCGCTGACTTATTACTGACTGCATTCAACACTTGTTGATTGAATGAAACAATTGGTGTTTAATGAAACACTTGTTGACTAATTCAAACACATGCTGACTGATTCAAACACATGCTGACTGATTCAAACACTTGCTGATTCATTGCTGACTTAATTAAACACTTGTTGACTTCATACAACACTTGTTGACAGAACGAAATACTCATTAATGACTAAATTAAACACTTCCTGACTGTATTAAACAACTGGTGACTGAATGAAACACTTGCTGACTCATAACTGACTGATTGAAAAACTTGCTGACTGATTGAAACACTTGTTGACTGAATGAAACTCTTGCTGACTCATTACTAACTGCATTAAACACTTGCTGACTGTATGAAACACTTGGAAACAGAATGAAACACTTGCTGACTCATTACTGACTGATTAAAAAACTTGCTGACTTATTGAAACACGTGTTGACTGCATGTAACACACACTGACTCAATGAAGCACACACTGACTCAATGAAACATGCTTTAACTCAATTAAACATACACTGACTCAATGAAACATACACGGACTCCTCAATGAAAGGCACACTGACTCAATTAAGCATACACTGGCTCAATGAAACACAAACTGACTCAATGAAAGACACGCTGACTCAATGAAGAATACACTGACTAAATGAAACACAAACTGACTCAATGAAACACACGCTGACTCAAAAAAGAATACACTGACTAAATGAAACACAAACTGACTCAATAAAACATACACTGACTAAATGAAACACTTCTGACTTAATGAAACAATCACTGACTCAATGAAACACACGCTGACTCAATGAAGAATACACTGACTAAATGAAACACAAATTGACTCTATGAAACATACACTGATTCAATGAAACATACACTGACTCAATGATACATACACTGACTCTATAAAACATACACTGACTCTATGAAACATACACGGATTCAACGAAACATACACTGACTCAATGAAACATACACTGACTCTATGAAACATACACTGACTAAATGAAACATACACTGACTCAATGAAACATACACTGACTCTGTGAAACATACACTGACTCAATAAAACGTACACTGACTCTATGAAACGTACACTGGCTCTATGAAACGTACACTGGCTCTATGAAACATACACTGACTCTATGAAACATACACTGACTCAATGAAACATACACTGACTCAATGAAACATACACTGACTCTATGAAACATACACTGACTCAATGAAACATACACTGACTCAATGAAACGTACAGTGACTCAATGAAACATACACTTACTCTATAAAACGTACACTGACTCAATATATCATTCACTGACTCTATAAAACATACACTGACTCAATGAAACGTACACTGACTCAATGAAACATACACTGACTCAATGAAACGTTGACTGACTCTATGAAACTTTCACTAACTATGAAACGTACACTGACTTAATGGACCATTCACTGACTCAATGGGGCACAAACTGGCTAAATGAAACATAAACTGACTCAATAAAACACACACTGACTCAATAGTATAGAATAGAGGTTATTTTCCAAATTCTGGACCTTCTCGGGAATATAATCTTGATACATTGTATTTACACAAAGGCAATCCAAAGTTTAAATAAAACACACAAAAACATACAAATATGTAAATAATGACTCAATGAATCATACATTAACTCAATGAAACACACGCTGACTCAGTGAAACATATACTCTGTAAAATAAGTTTAACAACACTGAGTATAATTTCTTAATAGGAGACTCATTTCGAAAGAAGGATAATAATTAGTTATTTGATGTTTAAAACAAACTGCTGCACACATGTATAATAGTCACGTGTTAACAGCTTGTAAATTAACGTCAAAGGACGTAACGTAGCCACACAAAAGTCACAGAAAAAACCAGCATCACATGTGATACCCATCATGATTCGATGGATTCGATTTCTGCCCATACGCTTCGTTGAACACTTTGAATAAGTTGTAAACATGTTCTTGTGATATGATTGTCCATTTATTTAGTGAGGACCGCTCCAGAACAAACAGGTAACTAACGTGATTAAATTCACGATTTCGTCATCAAGACTATCCAGCATTTGCTTCAATACGAGATACGACCGGTCTACGTGACAGCCGATCGATTGTACGTGTGTAATTCAGGTTGAAACAAACCTCTGACGTGACGTTGCGCTCGATTATGTGCGCCAACGTCACACCAATGTGAAAACGACCATAGTTTACCATTTCCGAATATTAGACATTGTTACACATACTCTAGATGTTCAAAGACTATTTCCCGCAAATCATTGTGACGACAATAAACGGTTACGTCGTGACGTCAATTTATTGTAGTGATAATCCATTCCGGACGTTATTACTGAGCGTACCGGAGCGCCGAGAGTTGCCATCCGTCGCTGACCCCGCTGTGTTGATTTGTGTACTTCAAATAACATCATAGTGTGCGAATCCATCCGAATATGGGTTTCAGAATACAGCATACCGACAGCACAATGACGTTAGTTTTACTAGTACGTCACTGCTCCTCGCATTCACTTTCTCAATTATTCGAACTTTTTCACCGGTTTTTAATTAAATGACAAACGGTTAACACGTTCAACATCTCTTTGAAACAATTTAAGGGACCAATACGCAGCCTCCTAATTAAGGTGCCCTTTTCTTTAATCGTTTACTGGAGCATATCGTGTGTGCTTTTTCGGTGTGGTAAAACTGATTTCGTTTAAAGGGAAGACAGTCCATTCAATACAACATCATTGTCATTAAAATCATCTGACGAATTTAAGATTTTTAAAGTTTTAGTATTGTTGTTATATTTATTTTACATAGTATACATTGGCACAATGGAGCATACACTGACTCCTTCAGCACTCAATTAAACACACTTTCATTACATACTCAATGAAACACACATTTACTCAATGAAGCACTCTATTGATTTAATGAAACACATTGACTCGATGGAACACACATTGACTCCTTACTCAGTAGAGTGAATCAAGCATACGCTGTTTTCCCTACTGGCAGCATGAAATTCTGACTAAAAGGAACACACATTTGACTGAAGAAACATGCACTGAGTCCATTCTGGCAAAATAAAACACATACTAGCTGAATGAAGCATGCACTGATGTTTTACTCATTGATTGAAACTCTCAATGAATGATTAAAACTCTCAGTGAATGAATGAGAAGGATGTCTAACTGAAGGACTCCATGTGAAATTAAATGTGGAGAGAATGTTCAATATTTACTGAGTCAAACTAATGTAGTGTAGAAGTCTTTCTCCTTATCTGTGCCTTCCAATGTTTATTGATCTCTGTTAATGCATATATTGATACATTTTTATTGTTATAATAATTTTATTGCGAAATTCCCGGTACCGATAGCTGCAGTACATGGTATAATATCATTGACTCAGTAATAATTCTTACAATTTAACTGTTTTTCAGACAAAGTTATGCCAATGAGTGGAATAAGGATTATCACTATGGATTTCATAAAAGTCTTTAGTACAAGGAAATTCCAGATCAGCGTTCGATCCAGAGAGGAGATTTAAATAGTCTTTAACAGTGAATACACAAATGACAACGGGCCAGTGACAGAAAAAAAGAAGAAACAAATTTCACAACAAAAACAAAACGAAACGGGCAGAATTAGAAGAAATTGTTTGATAATCCTGAATAACAACAGGCTGCATGCCAATTTGACCACTTACAACTCGTTTGGCCGGCTGGAAATGTGAAATTTATATACATTTTGAAGAAAATAGTTGCAGTAAGGACCTTATCAGGCCTGTTGGTTAAGCATTTCGTTTGCTATATTAAAATTTAATCCTGTTGTGCTTTGTTATAACAGAACAGAAACACAATTCTTCAATGGGACACAGAAATCATTAAGTTATAGCCGATTTTTAGCTGTAACAGACTTCCTTATGAGGGAGTGGTAGAACATTGAAATAAAGAAGGACGAAGTCGGGGATAAGTTCATTCGCTTTCAAGCAAGTTCCATTGTATGTGACAAATTTAGTCTGCCAATAACTATTGAAATGGCTAGAAATGCGCTATTTGGTTTATCCAATTTCTCAATAGCTAATTGGAGATATTGGCTTGAAATGCATGATAAAAATTAATTTACCTTCCTGTAATTTAACCTTACTAACTTTGACACCATTTACCAATTGCAACAAAACAAGTGTTGAAGACCAATTCCTACTACACACAGACACAGTATTTAGTCAAAAGATGTAGGTTTTTTCTGGCACTAGTTTGAAAATTGAACTCAATAGCCGTATTTTGTCTGTGGCATCATTTTGTCGTAATTGTCGACGTTGTTACAATGTTTGTACCTCTGATGTTTTCTGTCGTGTACAGATTCTTTAAAAGTGTTTATTACATTTCACAAATGTCTAAACTGATTGTACACTGTATATATATGATGTGTCTCATGAGCATGGGTATGCTCGTTGGCTATAAATTGGCTATTCACTAGCGATTTAGATAGACAAATAGAAAGAAGTAAAATACATTCTGTTATTTGCCTTTGTTTAGCAAATTCATTTCTGAACTCTGCTGCAAATCTTATGTTTTGAATGGTTCATGCAAGTGGAGCCAGAGTCGCATGGTGTTAGATGAATAGCACGAAAAATTTGGTTCAAAATTATTTCTAGGAAATATCACTGCGGTGTGATGCCAACAGGTTGGATGGTGTACATTTGCAGAGTTTTGTGGTGCAATATGTTAGATCAAGCGTTTGATCGATACATGTACTTTACTGCTCATTAATTGAAATTTACGTGTAGCATATCGCTGGCTTAGAATAAAAAGGTATTACTTATATGACTGATGCATATTTAAAATCAGCATCACAATGTGCTTCTTATGAACCTATTTCATGAAAATCGGAACTTCTCATGTTGACCAAGCTGAAGATGAAGCAGCTTGTTAAACCATAAGTAAAGAGTAATTTCCCAACAGTCTTTCCTTGTGTTCTCAACATGGAGATGTTTTGCTTGCAAACGTCTAATTATAAGTCAGCGATATATGAAGGAGACACTTGGGATTGCATGCAGAGTTGATGAGTCTGGGTTACTGTTAGTGACCACAGCGTATAAAACAAATCACTGTATGACTTATCGGAATCCTATTAAATTCATCTTGTATCATTTATTGCTATTGAAAGTGCATGTAAAATCTAAATACCTAAATTCCAATTACAATCTGATCTATGTACTCATTATTGCAGTACTCTATACTTCAACGTGTACTCATCATTGCAATCGCCAGACATCGGCTTATTTATACACAGTCGTAACAGCTAACTTGAAAACCATGGTTTGGCTGAATTTCTATGTGTTGTAATAACATTTTTGTAATTCTATAAATAAACCTGTACTTATATATATGTTGTCTTGTCTTTTAAATACATGTAGTTGTACCTGTATGTTAACTATATGGCACTCTTCGACCATAGATCTCAGTATAGCTAGTCGGTCAGCATGGAGAAAGTGTTGGAAATATCTCATACATAATACACTACACTTTGCCATATATAAAACCATGCCCTACTTTCTTTACTTGATGATTCTATATTTAACTTCGGCCAATGTTTTCATAAGCTGAATTGTATGCAATCACCCTCAAGTCGTAATACAAACACAATACAAACACAATACATATAGAGATTTCTTGTAATCTGATATATACAATAAAGGTGCGTACACACAGTAAGTTTTGTTGTATAAGTCGAGGATGTACATTTTACAAGATGTACACCATGTCCATACATTTCCCTCATACGACTTGGAAACAATGAAGGTGTAAATCTCGAGAAAATGTATGGTGGATGCGTACTAACTGGTACTACACGTAACTACAAAGAACATCTTGACGTATAGGTCAAAATGTATACATCAACACTTACTGTGTGTACACTCGAAGGCACTTATAACGCTGCCACTTGATTATTCTTGATATCTCGAAATCCGTTTGAGATAACTTTATCAAATTTTCACCAGTTTAAGTTTAAGGCATGTGCATATTGCTGCACGTGTTAATTCAGAAATTGGTGTGTATGAAAATGCGTGGTAAACGCGTAATTTACGTCACCCGGAATTACGAAGTCACAAAATTAAACAGCGTATGTATTAGGGGTCAAGTGAGTAATTTCAATATTTTATTTCTTTGTAGCTTCAAGTGTTATGTAATGAGTGTAGACAATAAAAGTATTCATAAATTTCATCTTCGTTACACTTTCCTATGTAACCAAATAGCAGTTGGTAAGCTTAGACCGCCTTAAAATCAGCTCATAATCTGAATATAAAACCGATGAGCTTAAAATAAACGTTTAACCTCAAATAATGTTTCTTGAATGGTAAAATTCACATTTCTTCTCAATAACGAATGTTAATAGTACGCAGTAGAGTTGAACTTATTCAGTTTGATATAATAATTAGTCACCCTAAATTAAAATTTCAAGTTGAGCGCAACCTGCGTTACTCGCAAGAATCGTATTTTCTCAACAGACACGCTATGGGTACGGAAAACACTATATTTTGCAACAAAAACAACACTTCGTTTACTAGCATTTTGGTAAATATTGTTAATAAGTTAATAACCATTAAAACATGAGCGAATAAAATGTTGATATACACAATTATTATAGGAAATAGCGACATCTACACGCATACATATATAACAATTAGATGACCGGTATTGAGTGATAAAAATGCGACTTTCAATATAAGTATTCAGTTGAGTTGAAGACGTATCGTGCAATAGACTATTGTCGAATCGAGCAGAAAATTCGCCAGAACCTGTTTCCAATATTGATGTTCAAGTGTGCCAAATTTCATTACAATTCATTGAGGACTTTAAAAGAAAACTGAAATATATAAGTGGCAGCGTTAGAACTGCCGCTAAGTGGTATAGTCTGGTTCCCTGTCCTAAATCTAACAGTGGTTTAGGTCAGGTAGCAACCAATTAATCTATAACTGCAGTGGTCAAATCAAAATGGTCGATGTACGTTAGTTTATATAGGCAATCTTAGAATATCTCCATAAAGTGTATGTTATGTATGTGTCATTTTGGTGAGACTTTGCATAGAAATGGAGAAAAATGGTCTTTGCAATGACATAAATTTTATTCGCTACAACAGCACAAATATCTACAAAATAACGTTTATTAAATGGTAAAAATCTTTTTGTAGAAGGGTTTTAATAGTACATAAATTAATAAGTTTGCATGTGCCCGACTAGCTCAATCGGTAGAGCCACCTATGACTTGAATTCACGAGGACCCTCGTTCGATCCCTGTATAGGCCAGTTATTGTTCAATTTAAACAAAAAACATCTTTTGCTTAATTTGTGTTATACAATACTTTGTTTTCTCTTCATTTTCCTTCTTCAAATATAAACTTATAGCGAATAACGTTACATATAAACAAATAATGACAATACTCGGTATAACGTACACCGGATATTGTTAGTAAATTGAGTAATGTTATAAATTTTGAGGACATAAACTTGAGACCAGAGTGAGTTTAGAGACGATATTTTCCAAATTGCTGACTACTTAACAAATGCTTATCTCAATTGAGTTTTAACTTCTTCGGGAATTTTTGTAACTCTATAGCATACTATAGTATATCAGATATTCATATGAAGGTTCAAATGATCCAGTATTATCCCACTACTCACTCGCAAATACTGACAGCAGCACTTTACAAGCTTTTGGAATGACTGTTTTACCGATATGTTGATTTTTTTAAAAAGCCATTTTGTTTATAATGAACACAAAAATACTGTGACCAAATTCCAGAAAAAGATCGGAAACAACTAAGATACAGAACAAAACAGCTACAAGTGCGTGTACATAGTATTGTTGTTTAGTGTACAGAGTATTGCTGTTTAGCTCGACGTTCGTGTACGAGTATTGCTCATTAAAATGAGTAAATAAAGTATGTACAGTGACAATATAATCATTTCATATAGTCCATACAATCCAATTTTAATAGGTACATATCTACACAATTTAAGTTATTTTTACCAAATAACACTGATTACACCTTGCATTTATTCAATTTGTGTGAATAATTATCACTGCACATACAAGCAATACTATGTACACTATACAGCAATACTCCGTACACCAGTGAACATCTACATAGCAATACTCTGTACACTAATGCTTGTATTTATTCTCACAATGCACCGTAATTTGCGATTAGTTTCGGTTACTACATTTACAATATAATCTTTGAAACAGGAATAACAATTCGCTCGATTCAAGTTGTGTATTTTGACGAAGAATATAAAACATTAACATCTTATGTCGACAAACCCACTGTGGTATAACGTACACCGGATATTGCTTGTAAAGTGAGTAATATTATCAATTTTAAGGACATGAAATGGAGACCTGGGTGAGTTTAGAGACAAAATTTTCCAAATTACTGACTTCTTATGCATATCCCAATTGAGTTTTAACTTCTTCAGGCATTTTGGTAACTTTATAGCACACTATCGTATATCAGATATTCACAGGAAGGTTACAATGAACCAGTATTACGCCGTTACTCACTCGCAAATATTGACAGCAGTACTTTACAAGCTTCTGGAACGGCTGTATTACCAAATTGTTGATTATTTGAATTGGCCATTTTGTTTATATTGAACCCCAAAATGTTGTGACCAAATTTCATAAATATTGTTCGAAAAACAACTAAGATACACCCCAAAACAGACACGCGAGCGTGTACAGAGTATTGCTGTTTAGTGTACAGAGTATTGCACGTAAGCTCAACGTTAGTGTACAGATAGTTTGGCTTAATAAAATGAGTAAATATGAGTATGTAAATGGACAGTTTTATCGTATTATTACGTCTGCTCACAAATAAGGTCATGTCTTATGGATTATACGATATATAATAGGAATATTCTTAAATGATTATGTTACAATAGTTCAACCGTCAGGCAGATGAATGCGATTAGCAATATAGAATACTGAATTGTATGCATAAAGGGTTCTGGTGAGTAGTACAAATGTGATATTTAGCTTGGATATATGCAATTCTTTGAGAGTCATGCTGATGGTCAAATGTCAAATAAGGGCATTCACATCCATATATACACACCAATGTGTATTTTATAATCTCTCAACTATTTCAGATGCTGCAATGAGGTTCCTTTGCTTACATTCAACGTTGCTAATTCAAAGTATTGGACATTGTAGTAGTTTTGCGTTTGTCTAATGCAATTCCTCAGCTATGACCCTTTCCTGTATGTGAAATACACAGTTACTAATAGAAGTTTCCCATAAAATTCAGGGAGGACTTAGAGCTAGGATTAGCTTGTAACATTAATTGCTTCATGTAGTCAATACAATCCGATCAAAATAGGTACATATCTATATAATATAAGTTATTTTTACAAAATAACGCTGATTATGCCTTGTATTTATTCAATTCGAGTGACGAATAGTCACTACAAGTAAAAGCAATACTCTGTACACGATACAGCAATACTCCGTACACCAGCGAGCAACTATATAGCAATACTCTGTACACTAACACCTGTATTTATTCTCACAATGCACCATCATTTTCGATTAGTTTCGGATAATACATTTGCAATATAATCTTTGTAACAAGAATGACAATTCGCTCGATTCAAGTTGAGTATTTTAACGAAAAATAAAAACATCTAATTTCGACAGGTCGAGCTTACTTTCTGCGTGAGTAATGATACGAGTTTGGTCTTTTAATCACCCTTTTAAGAGATTCCTGGCAATTTACCGGTTACACAGGCTAGGAAAACTTATGGAGGACATTAAACACACTCAGAAAAACTAAAAATCATCTCTGAACTTACCCTTGTCAACACTAGAATGTAGCGAAAATTGACAATAGTACTCATCTTGGTAGCAATATCCGGTGTACGTTATACCGCAGTGAAACCGAGCTTACTTTTTGCGTGAGTAACAATACGAGTTTGGTCTTTTAATTGTCCTTTTAAGAAATCCCTGGAAATTTACCAATTGCATGGACTAAGAGAATTTATGCAGGAGATATTTTTGTATAAAATTTACATTAAACACACTCAGAAAGGCTAAAAATCGTTTCTGAACTTACACTAGAGTGTCGCGAAAAATTGATAAGTTTACTCATCTTGATAGCAATATCCGGTGTACGTTATACCACAGTGATACTAGAATCGAACCTCCAACATCCATGTTACTGGTTTGGCGTTTTACCAAGTGAGCTAAACGGGCATTTGATATTAGGTGCGATTTATATGCGCTATATACACACTGGTACTGAAAATTTAATTATTTACTTTGCGTTTCTTGTACATGTCAGTTGTGTCATTTTAATGAAACATGTTTAATTGAAAAGAGCACACATTTCCCATTAATATACTAAATCTCATCGAAATGATAAATACACAACACACGCTTCTGGGGGATATTCTAAAATTCCCTATATAAACTAACGTACAGCCGCCATCTTGTTTTACCCATGGTATCTTCCATGCCAGTTACAATAGGCCGGACCTACACTGTCATGTAAAGGAAGTTTTAGGTACCGGGATTCAGACTAGAACCTTACACAGTACTTTCAAAGTCAATCGAGAACGGGTTGTGGCGACTTATTGTAGTTTTCTTGTTGAGGACTGTATAAAGTTTGAATTTTCTCTGATGCCACATTGGAATAATTTCTTTTTGTTTAATTCCTTTTTGTGTCTTTAGTTAAAATTGAAACTGATTAAATAAAACACATATTCAATTTAACACTTTATTCATTCTAATTTTCACAAAGTCAATGATTATTTCCATTGGAACAAATAATTATGGCGCACTAATACATCTGAAAAGTACCAATATTGGCGTATTAACCAATAAATTATGACCAAGTGGCGCAAGTAAAATGGCGCGCTTATTCAACAATAACATATATATCACTTATTTTATATCATATGAATAGAATGACATTTAAACATATTAAGACATAAAATGTCAATCGGGGTACTTTTGCGACACGGGTATGGTAGGTAAGCCATGTTCATCTAGCTTTGACTGGATATAAGCTATATACATGAGCTAACGGTATTCACCGATATTCTTTCGAATGGGATAGTTCCCTCATTAGTATTACTTATTGAATCGACTATAATATAAAATAGCTTTATTGGAGGCACGAATCCCCTCAGAAGCTAAATTAGAACGGATGACAGGCTCCTACAATGGTCATAGTGATCGAGTCATGACTTTACACACCTGTTTCTTTGTTTAATCAAGGTTAATAACCCACACGAACAACCCGTCGAGACAAGAGGTTGTTCATCTTACTACAGGTGCGTATACACAGTAAGTTTTGATGTATACATCTTGACCTATAAGTCAAGATGTACTGTGTAGTTACGTGTAGTACACCTCTACCATAACTTTTCCCAAGATGTACACCTTCATTGTTACCAAGTGGTATGAGGGAAATGTATGGGCATGATGTAAACGTGGCAAAGCGTACATCCTCGACTTATACACCAAAACTTACTTTGTGTACGCACCTTAACTTACCCGTGCACGTGCACAAGTTGTTCATGTTAACTTAAGGTGCGTACACACAGTGAGTTTTTGTTAATAAGTCGAGGATGTACTTTTTACCTGGTGTACATCAAGCCCATACATTTCCCACATACCACGTGGTACAACACGAATGCGTACATCTTGAGAACATGTACGAAAGAGACGTACTACACCTACCTACAAATATAGATATACTTATAGGTGTACGCACCTTTACTAACTCGCGCACGTGCAGGACCTCAGGGTACCAACGCCATTCTATCAATCTACAGTACAAAATATTGTTGGATATTTGCAGGACCTCAGGGTACCAATGTCATTCTATCATTATACAGTACAAAATATAGTAGGATATTGGCAGGACCTCAGGGTACCAATGTCATTATACCACATTACAGTACAAAATATTGTTGGATATTGGCAGGACTTCAGGGTACCAATGTAATTCTACCACATTACAGTACAAAATATTGTTGGTTATTGGCAGGACCTCAGGGTATCAATGCCATTCTACCATTCTACAGTATTTAATATAGTTGGATATTGGCAGGACCTCAGGGTACCAATGTCATTTTACCATTCTAAAGTATTTAATATAGTTGGATATTGGCAGGACCTCAGGGTACCAATGTCATTCTAGCACATTACATTACAAGGTATAGTTGGATATTGGCAGGACCTCAGGGTACCAATGTCATTCTAGCACATTACAATACAAAGTATAGTTGGATATTGGCAGGACCTCAGGGTACCAATGTCATTCTACGACATTACAGTACAAAATATTGTTGGATATTGGCAGGACATCAGGGTACCAATGTCATTCTACCACATTACAGTACAAAATATCGTTGGCTATTGGCAGGACCTCAGGGTACCAATGTCATTCTATCAGTCTACAGTTCAAAATATAGTTGGCTATTGGCAGGACCTCAGGGTACCAATGCCATTGTATCTGTCTAAAGTACAAAATATAGTTGGATATAGGCAGGACCTCAGGGTACCAATGTCTTTCTACCATTCTACAGTACAAAATAAAGTTGGCTATTGGCAGGACCTAAGGGTACCGATGTCATCCTATCATTCTACAGTACAAAATATGGTTGGCTATTGGCAGGACCTCAGGGTACCAACGCCATTCTATCAGTCTACAGTACAAAATATTGTTGGATATTGGCAGGACCTCAGGGTACCAATGTCATTCTACCACATTACAGTACAAAATATTGTTGGATATTGGCAGGACCTCAGGGTACCAACGCCATCCTATCATTCTACAGTACAAAATATGGTTGGCTATTGGCAGGACCTCAGGGTACCAGTGTCATCCTATCAGTCTACAGTACAAAATATTGTTGGATATTGTCAGGACCTCAGGGTACCAATGTCATCCTATCATTCTTCAGTACAAAATATTGTTGGATATTGGCAGGACCTCAGGGTACCAATGTCACCCTACCATTCTACCTTACAAAATATTGTTGGATATTGGCAGGACCTCAGGGTACCAATGTCATCCTATCATTCTACAGTACACAATATAGTAGGATATTGGCAGGACCTCAGGATACCAATGTCATTCTACGACATTACAGTACAAAATATTGTTGGATATTGGCAGGACATCAGGGTACCAATGTCATTCTACCACATTACAGTACAAAATATCGTTGGCTATTGGCAGGACCTCAGGGTACCAATGTCATTCTATCAGTCTACAGTTCAAAATATAGTTGGCTATTGGCAGGACCATAGGGTACCAATGCCATTGTATCTGTCTAAAGTACAAAATATAGTTGGATATAGGCAGGACCTCAGGGTACCAATGAATTTCTACCACATTACACTACAAAATATCGTTGGCTATTGGCAGGACCTCAGGGTACCAATGTCATTCTATCATTGTACAGTACAAAATATAGTTGGCTATTGGCAGGACCTCAGGGTACCAATGTCTTTCTACCATTCTACAGTACAAAATATAGTTGGCTATTGGCAGGACCTCAGGGTACCAACGCCATTCTATCAGTCTACAGTACAAAATATTGTTGGATATTGACTGGACCTCAGGGTACCAATGTCATTCTACCACATTACAGTACAAAATATCGTTGGCTATTGGCAGGACCTGAGGGTACCAACGCCATTCTATCAGTCTACAGTACAAAATATTGTTGGATATTGGCAGGACCTCAGGGTACCAGTGTCATCCTATCATTCTACAGTACAAAATATTGTTGGATATTGGCAGGACCTTAGGGTACCAATGTCATCCTACCATTCTACAGTACAAAATATTGTTGGATATTGGCAGGACCTCAGGGTACCAATGTCATCCTATCATTCTACAGTACAAAATATTGTTGGATATGGGCAGGACCTCAGGGTACCAATGTCATCCTACCATTCTACAGTACAAAATATTGTTGGATATTGGCAGGACCTCAGGGTACCAATGTCATCCTATCATTCTACAGTACAAAATATGGTTGGCTAT
Source organism: Spisula subtruncata (assembly GCA_963678985.1). Lineage (NCBI taxonomy): Eukaryota > Metazoa > Mollusca > Bivalvia > Venerida > Mactridae > Spisula > Spisula subtruncata. The sequence goes on along the minus strand of OY787673.1, from coordinate 8,483,807 downwards.
TGGCAGGACCTCAGGGTACCAACGCCATTCTATCAGTCTACAGTACAAAATATTGTTGGATATTGGCAGGACCTCAGGGTACCAATGTCATCCTATCAGTCTACAGTACAAAATATTGTTGGATATTAGCAGGACCTCAGGGTACCAATGTCATCCTACCATTCTGCAGTACAAAATATTGTTGGATATTGGCAGGACCTCAGGGTACCAATGTCATCCTATCATTCTACAGTACAAAATATAGTAGGATATTGGCAGGACCTCCGTATACCAATGTCATTCTACCACATTACAGTACAAAATATTGTTGGATATTGGCAGGACCTCAGGGTACCAATGTCATTCTATCAGTCTACAGTACAAAGTATAGTTGGCCATTGACAAGACCTCAGGGTACCAATGTCATCCTCTCATTCTACAGTACAAAATATTGTTGGATATTGGCAGGACCTCAGGGTACCAATGTCATCCTATCATTCTACAGTACAAAATATTGTTGGATATGGGCAGGACCTCAGGGTACCAATGTCATCCTACCATTCTACAGTACAAAATATTGTTGGATATTGGCAGGACCTCAGGGTACCAATGTCATCCTATCAGTCTACAGTACAAAATATTGTTGGATATTAGCAGGACCTCAGGGTACCAATGTCATCCTACCATTCTGCAGTACAAAATATTGTTGGATATTGGCAGGACCTCAGGGTACCAATGTCATCCTACCATTCTGCAGTACAAAATATTGTTGGATATTGGCAGGACCTCAGGGTACCAATGTCATCCTATCATTCTACAGTACAAAATATAGTAGGATATTGGCAGGACCTCAGTATACCAATGTCATTCTACCACATTACAGTACAAAATATTGTTGGATATTGGCAGGACCTCAGGGTACCAATGTCATCCTCTCATTCTACAGTACAAAATATTGTTGGATATTGGCAGGACCTCAGGGTACCAATGTCATTCTACCACATTACAGTACAAACTATGGTTGGCTATTGGCAGGACCTCAGGGTACCAACGCCATTCTATCAGTCTACAGTACAAAATATTGTTGGATATTAGCAGGACCTCAGGGTACCAGTGTCATCCTATCATTCTACAGTACAAAATATTGTTGGATATTGGCAGGACCTCAGGGTACCAACGCCATTCTATCAGTCTACAGTACAAAATATTGTTGGATATTGGCAGGACCTCAGGGTACCAGTGTCCTCCTATCATTCTACAGTACAAAATATTGTTGGATATTGGCAGGACCTCAGGGTACCAATGTCATCCTACAATTCTACAGTACAAAATATTGTTGGATATTGGCAGGACCTCAGGGTACCTATGTCATCCTACCATTCTACAGTACAAAATATGGTTGGCTATTGGCAGGACCTCAGGGTACCAACGCCATTCTATCAGTCTACAGTACAAAATATTGTTGGATATTGGCAGGACCTCAGGGTACCAGTGTCATCCTACCATTCTACAGTACAAAATATTGTTGGATATTGGCAGGACCTCAGGGTACCAATGTCATCCTACCATTCTACAGTACAAAATATAGTAGGATATTGGCAGGACCTCAGGGTACCAATGTCATTCTACCACATTACAGTACAAAATATTGTTGGATATGGGCAGGACCTCAGGGTACCAATGTCATTTTACCACATTACAGTACAAAATATCGTTGGCTATTGGCAGGACCTCAGCGTACCAATGTCATTCTATCAGTCTACAGTTCAAAATATAGTTGGCTATTGGCAGGACCTCAGGGTACCAATGCCATTGTATCTGTCTAAAGTACAAAATATAGTTGGATATTGGCAGGACCTCAGGGTACCAATGACTTTCTACCACATTACACTACAAAATATCGTTGGCTATTGGCAGGACCTCCGGGTACCAATGTCATTCTATCAGTGTACAGTACAAAATATAGTTGGCTATTGGCAGGACCTCAGGGTACCACTGTCATTCTACCACATTACAGTACAAAATATGGTTGGCTATTGGCAAGACCTCAGGGTACCAACGCCATTCTATCAGTCTACAGTACAAAATATTGTTGGATATTGGCAGGACCTCAGGGTACCAATGTCATCCTATCATTCTACAGTACAAAATATAGTAGGATATTGGCAGGACCTCAGGGTACCAATGTCATTCTACGACATTACAGTACAAAATATTGTTGGATATTGGCAGGACCTCAGGGTACCAACGCCATTCTATCAGTCTACAGTACAAAATATTGTTGGATATTAGCAGGACCTCAGGGTACCAATGTCTTTCTACCATTCTACAGTACAAAATAAAGTTGGCTATTGGCAGGACCTAAGGGTACCGATGTCATCCTATCATTCTACAGTACAAAATATAGTAGGATATTGGCAGGACCTCAGTATACCAATGTCATTCTACCACATTACAGTACAAAATATTGTTGGATATTGGCAGGACCTCAGGGTACCAATGTCATCCTCTCATTCTACAGTACAAAATATTGTTGGATATTGGCAGGACCTCAGGGTACCAATGTCATTCTACCACATTACAGTACAAACTATGGTTGGCTATTGGCAGGACCTCAGGGTACCAACGCCATTCTATCAGTCTACAGTACAAAATATTGTTGGATATTAGCAGGACCTCAGGGTACCAGTGTCATCCTATCATTCTACAGTACAAAATATTGTTGGATATTGGCAGGACCTCAGGGTACCAACGCCATTCTATCAGTCTACAGTACAAAATATTGTTGGATATTGGCAGGACCTCAGGGTACCAGTGTCCTCCTATCATTCTACAGTACAAAATATTGTTGGATATTGGCAGGACCTCAGGGTACCAATGTCATCCTACAATTCTACAGTACAAAATATTGTTGGATATTGGCAGGACCTCAGGGTACCTATGTCATCCTACCATTCTACAGTACAAAATATGGTTGGCTATTGGCAGGACCTCAGGGTACCAACGCCATTCTATCAGTCTACAGTACAAAATATTGTTGGATATTGGCAGGACCTCAGGGTACCAGTGTCATCCTACCATTCTACAGTACAAAATATTGTTGGATATTGGCAGGACCTCAGGGTACCAATGTCATCCTACCATTCTACAGTACAAAATATAGTAGGATATTGGCAGGACCTCAGGGTACCAATGTCATTCTACCACATTACAGTACAAAATATTGTTGGATATGGGCAGGACCTCAGGGTACCAATGTCATTTTACCACATTACAGTACAAAATATCGTTGGCTATTGGCAGGACCTCAGCGTACCAATGTCATTCTATCAGTCTACAGTTCAAAATATAGTTGGCTATTGGCAGGACCTCAGGGTACCAATGCCATTGTATCTGTCTAAAGTACAAAATATAGTTGGATATTGGCAGGACCTCAGGGTACCAATGACTTTCTACCACATTACACTACAAAATATCGTTGGCTATTGGCAGGACCTCCGGGTACCAATGTCATTCTATCAGTGTACAGTACAAAATATAGTTGGCTATTGGCAGGACCTCAGGGTACCACTGTCATTCTACCACATTACAGTACAAAATATGGTTGGCTATTGGCAAGACCTCAGGGTACCAACGCCATTCTATCAGTCTACAGTACAAAATATTGTTGGATATTGGCAGGACCTCAGGGTACCAATGTCATCCTATCATTCTACAGTACAAAATATAGTAGGATATTGGCAGGACCTCAGGGTACCAATGTCATTCTACGACATTACAGTACAAAATATTGTTGGATATTGGCAGGACCTCAGGGTACCTATGTAATTCTACCACATTACAGTACAAAATATCGTTGGCTATTGGCAGGACCTCAGGGTACCAATGTCATTCTATCAGTCTACAGTTCAAAATATAGTTGGATATTGGCAGGACCGCAGGGTACCAATGTCATTCTATCAGTCTACAGTTCAAAATATAGTTGGATATTGGCAGGACCTCAGGGTACCAATGACTTTCTACCACATTACACTACAAAATATCGTTGGCTAATGGCAGAACCTCAGGGTACCAATGTCATTCTATCAGTCTACAGTACAAAATATAGTTGGCTATTGGCAGGACCTCAGGGTACCAATGTCTTTCTACCATTCTACAGTACAAAATATAGTTGGCTATTGGCAGGACCTCAGGGTACCAATGTCATTCTACCACATTACAGTACAAAATATGGTTGGCTATTGGCAGGACCTCAGGGTACCAACGCCATTCTATCAATCTACAGTACAAAATATTGTTGGATATTGGCAGGACCTCAGGGTACCAATATCATTCTATCATTCTATAGTACAAAATATAGTGGGATATTGGCAGGACCTCAGGGTACCTATGTAATTCTACCACATTACATTACAAAGTATTGTTGGATATTGGCAGGACCTCAGGGTACCAATGACTTTCTACCATTCTACAGTACAAAATATTGTCGGATATTGGCAGGACCTCAGGGTACCAATGTCATTCTACCACATTACAGTACAAAATATGGTTGGCTATTGGCAGGACCTTAGGGTACCAACGCCATTCTGTCATTCTACGGTACAAAATATTGTTGGGTATTGGCAGGACCTCAGGGTACCAATGTCATTCTATCATTCTACAGTACAAAATATAGTAGGATATTGGCAGGACCTCATGGTACCAATGTCATTCTACCACATTACAGTACAAAATATTGTTGGATATTGGCAGGACCTCAGAGTACCTATGTCATTCCACCACATTACAGTGCAAAATATTGTTGGATATTGGCAGGACCTCAGAGTACCTATGTCATTCTTCCACATTACAGTGCAGAATATTGTTGGATATTGGCAGGACCTCAGGGTACCAATGTCATTTTAGCACATTACATTACAAAGTATAGTTGGATATTGGCAGGACCTCAGGGTACCAATGTCATTCTACCATTCCACAGTACAAAATATTGTCGGATATTGGCAGGACCTCAGGGTACCAATGTCATTCTACCACATTACAGTACAAAATATAGTTGGATATTGGCAGGACCTCAGGGTACCAACGCCATTCTGTCATTCTACAGTACAAAATATTGTTGGGTATTGGCAGGACCTCAGGGTACCAATGTCATTCTATCATTCTACAGTACAAAATATAGTAGGATATTGGCAGGACCTCATGGTACCAATGTCATTCTACCACATTACAGTACAAAATATTGTTGGATATTGGCAGGACCTCAGAGTACCTATGTCATTCCACCACATTACAGTGCAAAATATTGTTGGATATTGGCAGGACCTCAGAGTACCTATGTCATTCTACCACATTACAGTGCAAAATATTGTTGGATATTGGCAGGACCTCAGGGTACCAATGTCATTTTAGCACATTACATTACAAAGTATAGTTGGATATTGGCAGGACCTCAGGGTACCAATGTCATTCTACCATTCCACAGTACAAAATATAATCGGATATTGGCAGGACCTCAGGGTACCAATGTCATTCTACCACATTACAGTACAAAATATAGTTGGATATTGGCAGGACCACAGGGTACTAACGCCATTCTGTCAGTCTACAGTACAAAATATTGTTGGATATTGGCAGGACCTTAGGGTACCAATGCCATGCTATCATTCTACAGTATAAAATTTAGTTGGTTAAACGCTAGACCTCATGGCACTGATGCTATTCTATCATAATGAAGATCTAGATACAATCTTATAGATTAATATAACGTATTTATCCATATTTTACTCGTTGAAATGACCAGTCCTGCCTTTAACCATTAAATAATAGGTTAAAGGCAGGACTGAATGATTAGTCCTGCCTTCAAACCGATGACTGTTCGGATTTTGGCAGGACTAAATATCAGTCCTGCCAATAAACGATTTAATAATATCGGTCCTGCCAATAACTCTTACCCACAAAGACGATGGTGGTCGCGAAATTATGTTACATTGTCGCATAGCATTAGCTTTATTCCAACACGATTTTAACAACATTCAATTTCATACGGATATCCGGATATCCGTTCGGATACCGTTCCGGATATCCGGATACCAATTTTGGTATTCGTTGCCATCCTTAGTCGCGAGTCTAATATGGCGCATGTAAGCCATATTCAGATGCTAATATTCCCTGCTAATTTGTGTAATTAGAAACAAACACATTTACTGTGTATAAATATATGTGTAAATTTCATTTTATCTGTGGTCAAATATTGTAGCAGTTAGAATTTAACAAGTTCAAAATGATGATGTATATCTTTAAAAATTAAATCTGTCTCCATGGCTTCCTCTAATTAACACATTTAAACATATTCTATTTTTATTATACTTTTATTAGTTCATATATCTCTGAAAATACTGTGAAATATAATGCAGCTTACATGAACACATTACATTAACACTAAAACTTCAATAGTATAAATGAGGTGGTCTTAATGATAAGGAGATCTTTATCTAAGGGTGGAGTGTATCTGGAGTAGGGGGGGGGGGTGTATTTTGCTACTATGTTTAAAAGAATTAGAATGGTGTAGATCTATTAATATAAACTCTGAAGAGAATCTTTACAAATTCGAATGGAATACATTTTAATACAACATTTTAAATGGAAAATGAGGTTGAATGTTTATACTATATGTTTTATATACAATGATCATAAGTTTTGCGAACTTTAAAAGTCTGTGTAAGTCCCGGACATCATAGTGGAGGAAAGCTGGTATACCATGATAATCCAGAATGTTTTTCAAACAAAAAGGAACTACATTTGTACATTCTCATTGTAACACCGGTGTACCCTGGTCTGCCAGAATATTTGAGTACAGTTTCGGTTTCGACAGGGGCCCGAAAAAGCCCGGTTTGGTCCCGGTTGATGCTGGTGGTTGTCCGGTTATTACCCAATTGTACCATGGTTGTGTCCAGTGACATGCCAGTGTTACCCTGAAGTCAAGGTAGACATAAGGTAGAGATCCGGCAGTGTTCCAGAAAAGGCTGGTGGTGTCCCAGTAATCCCCTGATTAAGACAAGTTCTCAATAGCATTCCCTGTGACTCCCGGTTATATTAAACATTTTTTAAAAAAGCGGGGTTGTTAGCCGGTGCACCACGGTTTATTCCGGAATTATGAAATTAGAGTGTAACCAATCAACAACAAATCACACCCCGGAAAACACTATTAGTAATGACTCGCGAATAAATCATGATTTGGATATGAATCATAGTATAACTTTTGAAGGCGGTTTAATGGGAAAACTGATTTTCATGCGATTAATTAAATGAATCACTGGCAAATCATAGTAATAATTTGAGAAAACCCTGATTTTGGTGCGATTTATGTGTGATTTGTGTATGATTTGTGTATGATTTGTTTACCTATTCTTTGGTTTGGGCAATAACATAGTAACCATTAAAAGTGTATGGCAAACCTCTGGCAAAGTATTTTCAGAATATAAGTTTGCGGTGAACTTCTGGCAATAACATAGTATCCATTAAAAGTTTATGGCAAACCTCTGGCAAACTATTTTCAGAATCTAAGTTTGCGGTGAACTTCTGGCAATAACATAGTATCCATTTAAAGTTTATGGCATACTTTTAGTGAACATTTATATCAAAGAAAGTTTGCCCTGCCATTCGTTCTGGCAAATTTGCGGTAACTTCGCCAGAAGATTGTCGAAAGTTCACCACTACTGGCAAAGTCCTTTTTTGTAATGTTTTACCCCAAAAAGTTCACATAATGAACAACCTTTTATAATATATTATTAATGTCTTGTGCGGAATGACATGTGCCTATTCGTATAGTTTAATTATAAAATAGTACAGTTTGTGGGCTATGGTTAACCGATTCCAGAAATCATTAATTAAATTTATATTTTGTAACATTTTACCCCAAAACATGGTATCTTCAACAGAAACTTAGCAATTTCTTACTATATTATATTACAAACCTATTGCAATTGTTTTTGATAAAATATGATTATGAATAATATTGTGATCAATTGATTCCAAAAAATCCTCACTTTTGTTAATATTTGGGACAGTTTTACCCCAAAATTAGCTCAAGACTCTTATCACTTTGAAACTAGATTATACACATCTTAAGTGGAAAGGCATCATGTGCCTATCTTAGTGATTTATTACTAAATAAATTTTTTATGTGATTAATAGCATTGTAGTAAACCGATTCTGAAAATCACCATTTTAGTTTATAATTTGTACGATATTACCCCAAAATATCATATAGTGATCAAAATGGATAATGTATTATTTGATATACTAAACTTTAACTTACTACAAACTAATTGCAGTTGTTTTAGATATATGTCACCGGCGGCTGGGCAGGGGCATTGACTGTGGCGCTTTGTGTGAGGGGGGAATGCTCGCTTAGCAGTGTTGTGATGTTGTAAGCCGATTGCCGCTACCGCGTAACCTCGAAGTAATGTCATTTATCCCAAACCTCCAGTAGACAGTGCTCTCCGCAATGTTACATTGATGTGCATAACATTGCATTGTTATAATTGTCCGAAGTGTACATCAGTGATGGTTGATGTACATAGTTGTATAATCTCCAATGTATCATATAGTTCTCCAATGTATATGCTTTGATTGTAGCATCTCCAGTATGTGCAGCTATGTGCAGAGTGTCCAATGTATAGCAATGTTAATGTATATTGCATTTGATACAAATAACTCCAACGATATCCTAAACTACCATTCAACGACAAGTCTCATTTCACGTTTCCATTATTTATTTCTTTGCATGTATAAACAGTTCCAATGATATTCAATATAATTATAACTTGTAACTTTTAGCTTGAAACTTTTAAACTTGAAACTTTTTAACTTGAAACCAGATGACTTAAGCTTACACCGATTTATTAGAACTTAGGTGTTTACAGTTTCATTCCTAAATTAAGACTGTCTTTTCATATGACTAAAAATCTAAGTAAAATCATTCTAACAAAATGATTGGTTATTAATTTTAACCAATGAAATTCCAGTAACATAAGCAATGCATTTATCACACATCAGATAGTCAAATTGTCAAAATGTCATAGGGATAATATTTTATTACCATGTTTACCAATTATCTATAAATTTGTCCAGTGTCAATTTTATGGCTTCAATATGTAAGATTAACCTGATTAACTGTCTGATATTAATTGCAACTATACAACTAGAGAATTTTTATGGCTTTCCTTTAAATGGACAAAGATATTTATTTTTAGAAAATTAACAAGAACGAAATATTAACTGAATATTGAATAAAAATCAACAATAAATATTTAGAAATATAACATTCATAATCCTTATAACATAACATTTACTTTGATACTAAATTTGTATATAAAATCTTGAAAATGATTAAACTATGAAAACTATCAATATTAAGATTTTAACAGCAAGATGTCCTTCATAAAATTATTATAAAATTCTTTGACTGAAACCTATAAGCTAAATCTTGATTCCTATACTCTGTTACATATAATACAATTATAAATGTCAATGTGGTCAATCAATTCCAAAAATCCTCACTTTTGTTTAATTTTGCAATGTTTTGTCCCAAAAATGTCTAAAAATGCACAACATTTAAGACACCAGATTAGCAATTTTTTAAGCAGGCAGAAAACATGTGTCAATCATATTGATTTCTAACCTAATAACATAATAAATAAACCGATTCCAAAAATCACCATATTTGTTTAAATTTTGTATGATTTTACCCCAAAATATCCTATCTTAACTAGGGCTGTAACGGAATACCTCGGCACACGAAAGACCGCGGACTTCAGTCCAACACGGTTCACGGTACAAGAATTGCAAATTTCGGTACGGTTCGGTATAAGCTTTTCTATGAGCAAAATAATATTCAGAGAACAAAAATGTCTGGAATTATATAATTAGATTATGTATAATTACCATGCATCACTCGTTTTAATTGTATTTTGATATGCCTCATATTGTCGAAATTCATTTAAAATAGTTGATAGCCACATAATAATTGCTGTTATAGAATCAACAAATTCATTGTCACTTAAAAATTGAGGTATTTAAGCTGCTGTTAGAGTATATTGTATCATACCGAAATAAAATAGAAAAATTGACGGTACGTATCATATCGTGAGGTGAGCGTATCGTTACAGCCCTAATCTTAACCATGCAGTAACTGATAATTTCATATGATATATGTGTGGTCTGCCGAATCCAAAAATCCTCACTTTTGTTTGTAATTTATCATGTTTTAACCCAAAAAATATAGGCCTCATGTGTTAGTATAGAACTCCATATTCAGTATGTTGCAAGGCAACAATAATGTGGCAGGATACGACATAAAACATTTCTGTGTATTTTTTGCCCCGTTCAGAAAATGATGACGTAACTTTAAACTGAATTTTCTCAATTTGATGTCAATGTCATTAAGGGCCCTTTTCTGAGATCTCGGCTCATTTATTGATTATTAAAGTAATTTTTTTCAAGGGAGGAATTCACGTGAAAATATGTAAATTACTAATATTTCGATTCATTCATTTTTAATTTGAAAAATTGCAGATTTTAATTTATCAATTAACCTAAATTTATTAAGTGTGTAATACCACCATTCATAAGTAAAATCTAACTGACCATTTTCATTCAAAAGACTTTTTTTCACCTTCAGCAGCTGTATAAGTTTTTGTTGACTGCTTATATATAAGTAGTTTGTCTGGACAGATTAAACTCTATTATTGATGTCATTATATAATGTCCAATATACAGGTCACTATAAGTTATACTATGATAAGTGGCAATAAAACATATTATATGGCATATCCACTGCTGTTTTAAGGGAGTCTTTCATTTCCCACCCTTAACTATTGTTTGATGCAACGCAAAGTTTTAAGGTGGGTTGGTACATTATACATTGAGGTCAATTTTTTGTAGGGAAATATTTTTTTGGGAACCCTGAAAAATTTTGTTGACATCATGTAAGTTATTCAAGGAAATAGGATGAAAAAGCTTGGTAGGAGAGTTTTCGATGGGTATTGTAGATTAATTCGATGGCTTAGTACCAGAAGGTCGTAACTACCTCTTACGACCTTATAAGACTCATACATATTTGAAATCTGCTTCACAAGGCGCTTCTTATGAGCATATTTTCATGAAAATCTAAAATTGTCATGTTGACCAAAATGAAGTTTTAAAAACGTGTTTTCCGAAAGGTAAAGAGTAAATTACAGACAGTTTTCTCTTGTTTTCTCAATATATCTATTTGGTAGTTCCGACCGTCTTGTTCTAAGCTGTAGTGTTAGGGCAAACAAACATTTTTAAGGACAGCCTAAGTTAGACTGAAAGAAATCTTGAAAGTCAGGCTAAGAAAGTATATATTTTATGGTTTGCATACATGTATGTCTATACAGTAATTCATTGTAAAACAGAAATAAGCATATACAGCAAAATTGCATAATTTGCAGGTATTAAAATTGGTTGAATTTTGCCAAAAAAAGTTTTCATACTTTCATCATTTTGTGTATTCCCATATTCAAATTCCCATTTATTGAATAGCTTGATTCCCATTTCTTTCTGTTTCCTCTAAAGTTACATTAATTTGATACAAATGTATGATTTAAATTTATATGACTCCCAGATGACATCTAATTTACTTAACCCTCTTCTCAAATCATATTGAAAGCACCTTGTTAATGATGTCAATTAAGGTGTGAAATATGATATGATGAAATGGGAATTGTTTGTCTAACAGGGTAGTAACTACTGTAAAATCATTAATTTTGTGGGGATTAAATTTCGTGGTTCAACTTATAATGGCATGAAACCAGATAGGGGCATATGATAATTAATCACTAGGTGTAGTTTAAATATGTGTGTAATTTTATTTCAATTTAATGTATAATAAACAACACAAAAAATAACTTGTGTATTATTTTGATAAAAGAAATGATACCTTGCAATGATTCATGAGTGTTAACAAGGTCTTAAGATGTATTGTAAGAAACAGGTGAAAGTACTTGAACTGTATTTTATATAACTGAATAAATGCATACAGCAAACTTGGTAATTTATTACCCCTTCTTTAATTCTGGACCAGAACTTATAAAGGGAACAGCATGATATCAGCAGGAGATCACTATCCTGTTTATCTAGGGTAATAAAACAAAGAGCCCCTATATCTACTTAATATCAGTAATGTGCTACTGTATGTAAAGCTTGGTGAATTTGACATGATCCAGGCCCTTTATATATAGTTAGCATAATTAAACTGTAGAGATATGTTAAACAAACACAACATTGAAATAAGGATATTGCACTATTTGCTTGTAGAAATTCATGTATTTCAAAGCAAAAACCTTAATGAATAAAATTTATCTACCTAATACTTGAAACATAAATTATTTTTTGCTTGACTATTCAAATAATTCCCGAGCTATATTGTACTTGCCCCCATGCGTTGGCAGTGGTGTCAGTGGTGTCAGTGGTGGCATCAGCATCACTGTGTTGTATATAATATGTTAAGATTTTGTGTGTGAGTTGGTATCTCTGTAACCACTGAAGGGAATGGTATTAAACATATTAAATAATTTGACATCGCACACCATTTAAATAAATAATGTCTGAGGATTACCTATCATTGAGTGAAATGTACAGGGATATGATCATATGATTCTGAGAAGAATTATAACCCAGTTCCTTTAAGAAAAGTAGCTTGTTTGATTCCATGAGCTTTAAAATGACTGCATGCAGATGGGATGACTTTCCTGGGAAAATTATTCATTTGTGTATAGCATTCTTGTGCATTGAATATTCAGATTTTTAAATAACTAATGATACATTTCAGGTACCAGTACATGTAATGCGTAGAAGCTGACTGTGCTTCAACAAAAATGTCCCATTGAGCATAAAGTGAGGAATGATGTCAACAATGTCGACATTACTGAGTCAGATGAAGGGTGTCATATTTCTTAGGTGGAACACCTTGGTTGGAAAAGGTAATTATCTTCCTATTTACTATGCTGCTGCAGTTGTAGTATATTATGCATGCTTATGTGACATGTCAAAAATGGGGGTCTTGCTATGTAGTTACAGTTACAGTAGTTACATCTACTGATGCAGAAGCAAAAAGTGATTGTCATGTCCATTTTCGTTTGTTGTCTGTTACAATAATTTACAAAATGATAAACACAAACACTTAGTATTCAATCATTGCAAATGCTTCCAAACAAGTGTTTATGTGCCAGTCAGTGTTATGCCAGGGGGAATGGTGGGATACAGGGGGAATTATATAGACTGACAAATTAATCATCCCGACAGGCGGGAATTTGTGGGGAATAGACTCTGGTTGGTTCCAAGACCCGGTAAATTCTACATGATCACGTGTCCCGACCCCGGGGATTTAGACAGTAATGATGGTTTATGGCCTGGTGTCATTGAAAAAAATAGAAAAAAAATGCTTATTTTTGTGAATTTTACAATTAAATATTTTGTGTCTGAGAGGGGAGGGACATTAAACTTAGTAGAAAGGCTATCTTTTAAAAGACCAATTAACGCAAAATATACCTCAAAAATGTAATTATTTTACATATTTGTGAAAAACAAAGTATACTGTAGTAAAATGAATTATTTGTTATCAAAGTGAATCTGAATTTTGTCATTGATGAGCAATAATTTAAACTTGGCCTCATTATTTTTAACCTAATTACACCTTTTTAACCTTCTGGTTTCAATTAGTTGTAAAACATAATATATGATTGATATATGTTATTTTAAATGTGTATTATTAATGACATTTACAATCAATTTTCTAATATAAAAAAAAATTCAATTTAATGAAGTAGGTTAGTATTTAATTTGTTTGTTATAATCATGCCAATATCAGATTGTAATGGATGCTTATTTTATACCATCAAAAATGAATAAATTGAATTCTGGTGAATAGTATATTAATTAATATGATATTAAAGCATTGTACTAGTATCTATTAATAATCTTAAATAAAATTTGCACAATATATTGAATGAAAATTCAAGAAAATTAGGTATTTTAGTGATATACCAGACTTGAATGGAATCCGGGCAATATCCCGGGTGGACAGTTAGAATACCGTTCCCTCATTTTTGACAGGGTGGACATAATCCTGTCCATGTTTTTTACAGGGTGGTCAAAATCCCCACCCTATAAATTTCAGGGTGAACATAATACCCATCATGACTTTGACTTATGTAGAGGGTTATTGCTGCATTAAAATTGTTAATGATTATTGTGTGATTGTGTGATTTTGTAAGGAACTTCTCTATGAATATGTTACAATAAAGGTTAATTTTTTATTCAACATGCATACTTTCAACTATATCTTACATATATCAATGGCTTAGAATTAGAAGGTCGTAACTACCAAATCGATATTTTGAGAAAACACGGAAAAACTGTCTGACTTATGGTAAAACAAACTTTTACAATTTCATTTTGGTCAACATGACAAGTTCAGATTTTTATGAAAATGGGCTCATAAGAAGCGCCTTGTGATGCTTATTCTAAATATGTATGAATCTTAAAAGGTGGTAAGTGGCACTTACGACCTTCTAATTCTAAGCCTTCGATATAGTCATGATGGGTATTATGTTCACTATGAAATTTATAGGGTGGGGATTTTGTCCACCCTGTAAAAACATGGACAGGATTATGCCCATCCTGTCAAAAATGACGGAACGGTATTCTGTCCACCCGGGATTTTGTCCTACACTCGACTTGAATAGTTACAATGTGAATCCTGGGTCTATCAGAATTGGTATAAAGGAGAAAGTTCTTATTTCCTCACTTTTTAGTTTAATTGATATTCACATTTTAAAATTTGAATTTAAATATTAACTATAACAAGTTAAATAAGCAATATATCACATACTGTTAAAACTGGCGCTGCATAATTTAGTATTTTACTTTGATATCAAACATATTTTATGTACAACTAAATCATCAATTTCTAATGTTAAATAGCAAACAAATATTACAATAAGCTACTGATAACAATCCAAGCTACTGTATAAATATGACAGATCTATGGTGAGAGTATCATATACAGATTGGTTGTATATTGGTCCTTATTGGAACCCCACTGTGTACACTGATTAGGGTCTAATCTGGATTTCTTATCTGATACTGCACACTGGGGATCTGTATTGTTTATTGTCTGTCAATAATTAATTGTATAAAACAATTTTGGCAACTTTGGCAAGGATTATGTTTCTGCATGTGTTTTGGTTTGTTGCTGTAATTTTTAAGTTGATTAAAGTCTCAGAATTGGTTGAATGTAAGTTTAATTATTAGATCTATTTATTACACCAGCCGAACAGTGAACACCCTTCACGGGTGGGTAGGCTTGCGGCGGCGTGCAGTAATTTGTCTGTACTCTAACTCAAGCAGTTTTTGTCCAATCATCTTCAAACTTACTGACAATGCTTATGGGTGTAATATCTAGGCCAAGTTCAGATATAGGCCAAACCGGTGCAGGCCTTCTTGGGCTATGGTCCTTCTTTTACAAAAAAAATGTGAAATTGGCCTTGTCTGTACTCTAACTCAAATAGTTTTCGTCCGATCGTCTTCAGACCTGCTGACAATGTTTATGATTGTAATACCTAGGCCAAGTTCAATTACAAAGTTTTCAAAGTTTTACTAGGAAAATGCATAAAAAATGGGATGCTAACACATTATACTTAAAATCGGGCAATTTTGTGGACTTCAAATTTCATAAATCTAAAATGGAATGAGATTTCTTCACGAAATTTTGCGCACACCTGCAGCTTACGTGTAATCGAATTGATACATGTATATTTTTCAAAACACTGTAAACCGTTTTTTAGAATTAAGCTTGTACAATACCGTGCATCAGGCCATATAATGTCATTTAGTGGTATTTCTACCAAGATTATTCAAATTATGGCCCTGGGGTAAAAATTGTGCAGGGCTACATTTATAATCAGTTATCTTGTTTCATGTATACACATGTTCAAAAGTGCTGTACAATCACCACTAACACATGATTAAAAGAATATACAATGTACATAAAAACTACAATTATGGAAAAATTTATAAATCATGTAAAATATATCTACCACTCAATTATGCAAACGGGTAAAATACTACTTAACCCAGTAGGTTGGGCTGTACTTAACCCATTAGGCAGGGCCCTACCTAACCCAGTAGGTGGGGTCCTACTTAACCCAGTAGGCGGGGGCTCTACTTAACCCAGTAGACGGGACCCTACTATACCCGGAAGGCTGGGGCTCTACTTAACACAGTAGGCTGGACTCTGACTAAACCCAGTAGATGGGACCCTACTAAACCAAGTAGGCGGGGGCTCTACTTAACCCAGTAGACGGGACCCTACTAAACCCGGTAGGTGGGGGCCTCTACTAAATCCAGTAGGCTGGACTCTACTAAACCCAGTAGACGGGACCCTATCAAACCCAGTACGGGGGGGGGGGCTCTACATAACCAAGTAGGCGGGACTCTACTAAATCCAGTAGGCGGGGACTCTACATAATCCAGTAGACGGAACCCTACTAAATCCGGTGGGCGAGGGCTCTTCTTACCCCAGTAGGCTGGACTCTGACTAAACCCAGTAGACCGGACCCTACTAAACCCAGTAGGCGGAGCTCTACTTAACCCAGTAGACGGGACCCTACTAAACCCAGTAGGCAGGGGCTCTACTTAACCCAGTAGACGGGACCCTACTAAACGCGGTAGGTGGGGGGCTCTACTAAATCCAGTAGGCTGGACTCTACTAAACCCAGTAGACGGGACCCTATCAAACCCTGTAGGGGGGGCTCTACATAACCAAGTAGGCGGGACTCTACTAAATCCAGATGGCGGGGACTCGACATAATCCAGTAGATGGGACCCTACTAAATCCGGTGGACGGGGGCTCTTCTTAACCTAGAAGGCTGGACTCTGACTAAACCCAGTAGACGGGACCCTACTAAATCCGGTGGGCGGGGGCTCTTCTTAACCCAGTAGGCTGGACTCTGACTAAACCCAGTAGATGGGACCCTACTAAACCCAGTAGGCGGAGCTCTACTTAACCCAGTAGACGGGGCCCTACTAAACCCAGTAGGCGGGGGCTCTACTTAACCCAGTAGACGGGACCTACTAAACCCGGTAGGTGGGGGGGGCTCTACTAAATCCAGTAGGCTGGACTCTGACTAAACCCAATAGACGGGACCTTACTAAACCCAGTAGATGGGGACTCTACTTAATCCAGTAGATTGGGGCCTACTTAACCCGGTAGGTTGGGCTCTACTTAACCCATTAAGACATTGGACATAATCCAATCGGCGGGGTAGCTTATAGGTATGGAATTCTCTTCAACTGAAGAGTATTTGTAAGGAGCAATTTCATTAGACACATGGCTATGAGGATTTATTTCCCTTGCTAAAACTAGAAATTGACAGTTGATTGTTCCACAGTACTTTATGTTGAACATTGTCTGTACAGATATTAGAGGTCACTATGTTGGCTTATATGTGTATAAAAAAACTAGGTCACAATATCTAACATGTGTAATATAGCCCTCTTCAATGTTTTAAAGGGATACAATAATACAGTTTTTGCTGTGCGTAAAATGTCTCCAGGTATGAAAACATCTTTAAATGTTTTTACATTTTCTTTTTCAGAATTCTAATACCAGTCTAGAGGTTCTGAGGACACATGGAAGATGAGAGTGATGTATGATAACTGCTAGGGGACGGACTATTGCTGGTAGTTCACTGAATATATGATATTGACTGGCTGAACATCTTAGAAACGTTTCTTAGAAATGTTTGTTAGTTTGGCAAATGACAACTTGAAATAAACTTAAACTTGTTAGTGTTCGAAAGTGAAATAAAATTGGTGATCTTGTGATACTTGGTATCTACTAAACTATCTACCGGTACCTGTTAATTGAATTACTTAATTCACATCAGAAGAAGAATTAATGGGTCAAAATTATACATAATTATGTTCTAACTTGACCAGAATTTTACACAACAGAGTGAGACGCTTGCTTTACCACAGCGTATAAACCAAATCACTGTATTACTTATTGTGATACTGTAAAATTCAACTTGTATGGCTTATTGCCATTGAAAGCATGTGTCACAATTGACTTTCAGGATACATGTACTATACATTTCAACCTTTATGACTTATTGTGATAACCGGAAATGGACTTTTTACACACTGTGAATAGTAAATAACAAGCATTAAAATTTCTGAGGTCATCTCTCATTAACTGGAAATTATTACAGTGAAATTTATCAATATGTTGAAGTTCCCATGTAGTTCACAGGATAATGACCAGGATAATTACTTGTGTGCTACTTTTTGTATATAATGATATTGTGTATGATCATAGATATGAGCCATTCTCCAGGAAAACCAGGCTTAATGACAAAATTGTGAAAATGTTGATAATATATGGTTAGAAGGAGAAGACTCTTGCGAACAGTTTCTGAAAATTATTCCATAAGACTTTTTAAACCAGCCACTATCTCCTTCTTTATGAGTGACTTCGCGAACATCATTCTCTACGTTTTAGACATAATGTCAACTAGGGATGTAACAGTATGCACCTCGCACAGTGTAATATGTACCGTCAATTTTTCAGACGGTTCAGTATATTTCAGTATAATACAATATTCTCTAGCAGCAGATTAATATTTCAATTTTTAAATAACAGTGAATTTGCTGTTTCTATTACAGCACGTATAATATGCATATCAACCATTTTAAATGAATTTCGACAATATGAAGCATTTCTTAATACAATTAAAACGAGTGATGTATGATTATTATACATTATTAGTAGCCTAAAGTAGGCTGTCAGATGTTTTCAGTGTCTGAAAATGGTTTGCGCTCCGTCAGTCCATCTGTCAGTCCGTCCGTCACAAAAATTTGTACGGAGCATAACTTCAAAACTAAGCAAACTATGACTTTGAAACTTTACATATGGATAGATATTAATGAGGAGGAGTGCAGTGCACATGAACCATAACTCTCCCTTACTTAATTTTTGAGCTATTCCCCTTTGTTAATTTTCTTACTTAAATTTTGTCCGGAGCATAACTCCAATTCCAAAAGAGATATGATTTTGAAACTATACATGAGGATAGATATCGATGAGGAGAAGTGCAGTGCACAAGAACCATAACTCTGCCTTACTTAATTTTTTTAGTTATTCCCCTTTGTTAATTTTCATACTTAAGTTTTGTCCGGAGCATAACTCCATTATCAAAAGAGATATGATTATGAAACTTTACATGTGGATAGATATCAATGAGGAGAAGTGCAGTGCACAAGAACCATAACTCTTCCTTGCTTAATTTTTGAGTTATTCCCCTTTGTTAATTTTCATACTTAAATTTTGTCCGGAGCATAAGTCCATTACCAAAAGAGATATGATTTTGAAACTTTACATGTAGATAGATATCAATGAGGAGAAGTTTAATGCACAAGAACAATAACTCTCCCTTACTTAATTTTTGAGTTATTCTCCTTTGTTAATTTTCTTACTTAAATTTTGTCCGGAGCATAACTCCAATTCCAAAAGAGATATGATTTTGAAACTTTACATGAGGATAGATATTAATGAGGAGAAGTGCAGTGCACAAGAACAATAACTCTGCC
The DNA here is from genome assembly GCA_963678985.1 of Spisula subtruncata. NCBI lineage: Eukaryota > Metazoa > Mollusca > Bivalvia > Venerida > Mactridae > Spisula > Spisula subtruncata. The sequence continues at coordinate 8,464,154 of OY787673.1, read as the reverse complement.
TTACTTAATTTTTTAGTTATTCCCCTTTGTTAATTTTCATACTTAAATTTTGTCCGGAGCATAACTCCATAACCAAAAGAGATATGATTTTGAACTTTTACATGAGGATAGATATCAATGAGGAGAATTGCAGTGCACAAGAGCCATAACTCTTCCTTGCTTAATTTTTGGTTTATTCCCCTTTGTTAATTTTCATACTTAAATTTTACAATTGGCTTCCGGTAGGGGACTTTCATTGCTTGGCAATAGTCTTGTTTTTCATATAAAAAAGCTCATACCGAACCGTACTGAAATTAAGAAGTCTTGTACCGTGAACCGTGGACTGCAGTCTGCAGTGTTTTGTTTGCCGTGGTATACCGTTACTGCCCTAACGTCAACTGACATTTCAAACATCCTCTATCTGATAGAAATTTTATGTAAACTTTTAACATTATAGCACATTTTAGAATCATTTTCTTATTTTAATAACATGTGTCCAATTTGTGAGTTGTTGCTTACAGGAAAAAACTAGCAAGTGATTTAGCCACTTAACCCTTGTTTTCCTTGATATGAGTACTTTTTAGAAACCGATCACCATAGCAACGACAGAAATTATTTTAACACAAAATAATTTTAAAGAAAACTTGAAACTAATGGATAGTACTATACTATCCAATTACTTAGGACACATGTTTTTTCTCATTTTAGACATTTTTCTAAATCTTATAGAATTATGGCAATACACTGTCATTATAAGCCCGGTTTTCCTGGAGAGTGGCTCATATACACTACATGTTTAGTTTTCGAATAACACACTGAGAAATACCCCTAGGTATATAGTATATAGGGTTATCTAAATACCATGCTTCAGCTTGAGGGAGGTCTGTTGGTTGGTGGCTTGCTTGCTTTGTTAGTTCATGCAATTTGTGTTCACACTGTTTCTCTGGAACCATTGGTGTGATTTCATTGAAACTTGGTATGACTGATAGGTAGTTTAAAGGTACCAAGTCTAGTTGTGCATATCATCAGCGGACGTTGATCAGATAAATTTTAAGGCAGTTATGGCCCTTTGAATGTTCACTCGTATGTATTTTGCCCATGGATGCCATTTCTCAGTAACTATTGGTCTAATTTCATCAAAATTTGACTGATCTTTACCAAGACTACTTGTGTATATTGCTGATACATTTTAAGGGAGTCATGGCCCTCTGTTTTTACACTTATTCATTTTGTCCACACTATTTTCTGCGAAACCATATTTCATCAAAGTATGTATGTCTTATCCATAATTACTTACCAAGTCTAGTTTTGCATATTGCAACGGATGTCGATTGGATAAATCTATTGGGAGTTTCTGCCCTTTGTTTTTTTACACTTTTACAATTTTATCTGCTTTATTTCTCCGTTACCATTGGTTAAGTTAAGTTCCCAATTTTCTAGGGCTCTTTTCAGCTGTTGAGCCGCTCAAGCACCCTTTGACATTTTAACTTCCCCTGGTCATTGGGCTACTTATGGAAACCTACGTTTGTGCCTCCCTGTGAGGCTATTTCTCGCCTGTGGGTGTGGCAGCCAACATTGATCTGCAGCACCCAGGAATAGACATTGTCCTAACAGGTACCAATTTACACCCTGATGGAGTGGATCATGTTTGATAATTATCCAGTGGTCCAGACGGGGGTTGAACCCGGGACATCTCGATCCCGAAGCACACTTCCTACCTCTAGGCCACCGGTCCCCACCTGATTTCATTGAAAGTTGGTATGACTGAACAATCAGTACCATGTCTAGGTGTACATATTGTCAGCAGTCATCATTCGGTTGAATTTCAAAGGAGTAACCGCCTTTTATGCACTTATAACTTTTGTCTGTGCCATTTCTCTGTAATCTATATTAGTTGTATTTCAAAGTTGATATTTAGTTGTGCATTATCGTTGGTAGAAATATAGCTCCAATAATTTTCTGTAATTATTGGTTGGATTTCAATGAAATTTCATCATTTCCTAGACGAAGCCTGAATATGATTGAACTATATGGTTATAGTAGATTTAAGTTTGTATTCAAATGTATTTATAATTGTGTTAATGTTATGTAGAAAAAACTGAATGAATTGTCGGCCTTTGATTAAACTTGCGTAAAGTCTTCCTGAAAACTGTTGATCCTGATCAATAAAGATTTTGGGCAAGGTCGGGTGCAAGTCCCTAACATATCAAAAACATTCTAATGATTGACGCTGGCCTGATACGGCCATAAATAAGGCGGCGATAAATACTGGTGTAACAGTCAGTTTTATCCCCCCCCCCGACTAGTTTATCCCCAGGGGATAAAACGGGCCAGCCCAGTTAGTTAGTTAATTAACCCCTTTTTGTAATACTAGCAGGTACCTGCCTGCTTGGTAGTCGTGTTTAACATTTTATGGCATAATTTTTATATACTTATAAATGTTTATAATTTATGTTTATTGTATTTTATTATTTGTTATGATACTGATAAATAAAATTATAACTGGTATCATTTGTACACTTATAATATTGAACATTTTTAAACTTGCACTTAAGTTTAAATATCTAAAACACAAGGTTGTGTTATTAAGCCTCATACATAGCATGGGCTTAAATAGTATATGTTAGTGTTTGTTCTGTGTCTGAATTGTATCATAGTTCAACTGAGGGTGTTGTGATGACTGATGTGGGTTTGTTCAACAAGTTGTACATTTACCCCATCATTATGTCATAAGTCCCGGTAAGCTGTTACACTCATGTCTGAGGGCAGCTAAAGCACATTACCCTCCTAGTTTCCTTTCACACAACTAGTTTAGCAATGACACTGACGGACCTCTCAATTTCACACCATACCACTGCTTCAACTTTTTTATGCAAAGGACTCACACATTGAAGTTACTATCACACTTGTACCCTGATATTTTGACTACTGTAAAATCATTAATTTTTGTGGGGGATTAAATTTCGTGGATTTCGTGATTCACCTCAACCAGGAACTTTAATCCCAACGGACATTAATTTTGACCCTTGTTTTATTACCTGAAATATAAATTCCACGAATTCAAGTCCCAACGAAATTGTCATTTATACCAAAACCACGAAATTAAATGATTTTATAGTATATAACAACAACAAAAATTTGAATGTCAGATCTTCCACTAGTCAATTGAAATCCTGGCCACCAACCCCATGGAATAGGGAAGTTTTACTTGCCATATAAATTAGCGTGTCTTGCATCCAGTGGGCGAGGGGGGAGAATTGCGTGACACATGAAGCGACAACCAGACAACACACAAAGCAAGGTGCGATATTCACACATGAGATCTCGCTCTGTCGCAGTATCAAAAACCACAAGATTTCGCAGTAGAATATCGCGCCTCGCTTTGTGTGTCGCGCCATTCTCGCATGTCTCGCGCTGAAATATCATGCCTCGCTTTGTGTGTCGCGCCATTCTCGTGTCTCGCGTCCCTAGGTCAAGGCATGAGATGCGAAACGAGACACGAAGCGATCCAGGTGACAAACGTACCGACGCATGATATTATATCACGCGATTGTCGTATCAAATTTTCAAACCGCGAGACACGACACACAAAGCAACAGGCGATAAAGCACGACACACAAGCGAAGCACGACACACAAGCGAGGCGCGACATTATATCGCGTAAATATCGCTCGATTATCGCAGTCGCTCTTAAACGGTGTAAAAGTAATTTCACCACTGCATATCCTAGCAAATAATCAGACTTGGTTTGATAAAAAGGAGTGTACTGAGGCAACCAGGCCCTTTGACCCCGGAAGGCCGGATATGTATATGTAGGTCAGGCTGAAGGGAGTCGAAGTTAACTGTCGCTATGCCCCTTCTTTCAGCCCCAAGATAGGGGCCTAGGGTCGACGGTCTAGTTCGACTCCCATCAGCCCGACCTACATCTACATACCCAGTCTCTTTCGGGGTCACAGAACCTGGTTGCCTCAGTACGCTCCTTTTTATCAAACTTAGTCTTATTGTTTGCTAGGAAATGTAGTGGTGAAAATTTCTTTTACACTGTTAAAGAGCTACTGCGATATTTGTGCGACATAATGTCGCGCCTCGCTTCTTGTGTCGCGCTATTCTCGCCTGTCGCTTATTTTATGCCACTGCGATAATTGAGCAATGTAATATCGTGCCTTGCTTTGTGTGTCGTGCAATTCTTGCACGTCGCTTCTTGTCTTGCTTCGCATCTCGTGCCTCAACCTTGGAACGCGAGACACGATAATCGCACAACACACGAAGAGAGGTGCAATATTTCAGCGCGAGACACAAAGTAACATGCGAGCATTGAGCAACACACGAAGCGAGGCACGATATTCTACCGCGAAATCTTGTGGTTTTAGATACTGAGATGGTGTGAGATCTCATGTTTGAATATCGCGCTTTGCTTCTTGTATCGCCCGATTGTCGTGTGTTGCGGAATTCTTGACCCTCGCCCTCTTGAAGACTTGAAGCACGATAATTCATATGACACTAACCGGATTCCCTACGATAATGATGGTAGAGCTGACTCAGTTTTAGAATCTTGGTCTGTATAAGCCGCAGGAACCAATGGAAGGTGGATGCCACTGGTGGGTCAGCATTGGACGCAGGAAACCATTAAATGTGGATGTTAGAGCTGGTTCTGCATAAGCCAACGGTAACCATCAAAAATTATGTCAGATCTGGGTCGGCATTGGCCTCTGGTAACTATCAGATAGGGACGTCAGAGCTAGGTCGCATTAGCCGCGGATAACCATGAAATGCTAGGTTCGAATCCCGGCGGAAGCTGTGTTAATTAGAAAATCCCAGCGGAAGCTGGGTTAATTAGAACTGATGTGGTCGAATGGTGACTTGCCAGCCAATTTGACTTAGGGACATCTTTAATGCCCACAGTACCTCCTGAATTCCTTTGACTGGCACAGATGGCATGAAAAATACGTATCTCATAAGTCAAATTGGCTTGCCCTTAAAAAACAGAACTGTTTGATGATGTACGTATTGTTGATTCGATTTAAGTGATGAGTTGCCGCCGTCTGTTTGTAAACAAGACTTTATGAACGTTAAAACACAAACATCATGAAGTCAATAGCATCGGGATCTTCTCTATACAAATATACTGAAGAGCTTCTGATAGCATCGTGTAGATAGTGTATTACACAGTAGTACCTCCCGAATCCCTGCCCATATTGACGGGCGCCTGGTAGATATGGGCCTACGGTAACAATTCTTTAACTAGTTGGCGGGTCACTATTCGATTGTGTCTGTTAATTAACCCAGCTTCCGCCGCGAATCGAACCTAGCTCTGACCGAAAGCGGACGCCCTAACCACTCGGCCACAGTCACGGACTGTATTTATATCCATTGTTATCGGTAATTTGATGTTCTGAAGTCAATATTGCTTTCATTCTTAATACTAACGGTTGTATTTATTTAATCAAGATATTGACAACAATGCGTTTAAATAAGCGATATTCTATTACTGAAGAACGAATCTAATGAATGACGATTGATAAAAGTTGTATATTTTCGAATACACATATTTTCGAATACACATTTCACGCTGCGCATGCGCAGATAGGTGAAACAATACACGCTGCGCATGCGCAGTAAGTTCACGTTTAAAATTTCAAATTCTCGTTTCACGGTACGCATGCGCAGACGGAAAATCAGTACACGGCTATACACGCTGCGCATGCGCAGTAAGTTCACGTTTAGAATTTCAAATTCTCGTTTCACGGTACGCATGCGCAGACGGATGAATCGGTACACGGTTTAACACGATTATACACGATGCGCATGCGCAATTGTAGCAAACGCTTAACGCTTTAACGGTAACGCATTCTCGTTTAACGATCGAACGAAAATAATTTTACACGGAACTTATTCGCGAGCCGTACTGTACCATTTTATCCTAAATGAACACAGAAAACTAACATGCTACGGTATGCGGTTATTTTGTGTTGAAGGGCAATTCAAAATGACGCATCTAGTGGAGGCAGCGGGTAACACGGATCTACAAATACTTTATTAATTTATAAAAAACAGATTTTACAGATATGTTAAAATTGTCACCAACGTATAAATAAAACTGACAATTAAATGCATTCCCGTTTTAAAGGATATTCTCTATGGAACTAGACTTGAAACCACCGGCCAATCTTCCGTGCATGGTTTATAATTATCATTTTGTTATTCAAACACTATGCGAGAGTTATTGTGTAGTCGGGTGTATAGGATTTGATAAGTTATAGGGGAGAAACTTGTGTAGGCAGCCGGCTAGCTCAGTCGGTAGAGCATTCGCCCTGTAAGCTAAGGGTCCCGGGTTCGAGCCCCGGTCTGGTTGCACATTTTTCTTTCCCTGTTACATTTGGCGCCCAACGTAAATAACCCACCATGCACCCTCAGAACGTCCCACAGAGGTTCTGGTACTCCTAGAATTCGAGGATGAATTCTTCGAAGGAGGGAGTGTGTGTAGCCGGGTGTATAGGATTTGATAAGTTATAGGGGAGAAACTTGTGTAGGCAGCCGGCTAGCTCAGTCGGTAGAGCATTCGCCCTGTAAGCGAAGGGTCCCGGGTTCGAGCCCCGGTCTGGTTGCACATTTTTCTTTCCCTGTTACAATTGTCCTTTGTGAAATGTTCTTGTCCTTTAAAGTGGCCAGGGCCAATTAACTCAGTAAAAGAAAAATCCTAGCCAAACTAATTACAGACCTGTCAGTATCGTTTGAGGTACAAATGTATTGGACATTTTTTGGCATACAGTGTACTTTATACGGTAAGACTCCTGAATAGATGACTGAGATTGAAATGAAAGCATGAACAATGAGCACACCCATACTGTATACAACATTTACAGAACAACTTCACAGAAGACATTTTGATAGTTTATGTATAATTATAAATATCTCAAACTATTTCAGCACCAAATACATAAAGTCTTTGTTCCTTTGATAGCTAAATCATTTAATATGCTTAACAGCTCCACCTTAATATTCATATACATTGTCAAAGTAGGCCGGCTTTCACAGATCTGGGCGGGATCTCCTTGACAGTTGACAGACCTTCACAATATGGATGGAACTTACTCAAATGCAGTAAGAAGCTCCTCTACGTTTTGGCGGAATCACTACTGTACAGATGTCAACAGGACTTGCAGCTCAATGTGGACGGACCTTTTCATAATGGAACTGTGAACCTTTGGAAACATAAAGTCTGCCATCTGACAGCATGTATGTCTGCTTCATATGAACGTCAGAACTTAACTTCATACTATCACTATCCAAATCATCGATTGCTTGAAATGTTAATCTTTTTTGAAAATGAAATTGTTCTAAAGCGAATTCATAGAATTCATGCTCCATTTTCCAGATTGATGATTCTTGTATTTTTGCCACTGATTCTTCACTCGGTTGATCTTTCTTGTTTGTCTGACGTAAGTGAGATTTCTCACCTGGAGAAGAAAGAAAACAGTCCGGATTAGAAACCATGTGATCATCACGTGGGTTAATTAGTCAACATGTTTGGTTGGGGTCATAGTATTTGCTCAGTAAGGAACACACCAGGTCCCTGATTATAAACATTGGAGAACACCCGCCATTCCCAAACTCATATTTCATATACAATCGAAGCATGTTCTTTGTAACAAAAACTGCTGTAACATTTTTATTACTAAATGGAGAGGTAATTGATCAACATCTTTGGTTGGGTCTACATTACTTACTTTATAAAAATTGGAGAATATACTCCATGCTTAAACTCATGATCCATACATACTCCAAATGGAGCATGTTCTTAGTAACAAAAAATGATGGAACTAGTTTATTACTGAATGCTAACATATTATGTGTTCATTTTCTTCGTTAGATCATTTACTTTGTGAACAATTATTTGAATGACATTCATCAACTCGAAGAACACTTATCATACACTTCATGACATAAAAATTATTGTAATTTTGCGTATGGAAAATAAATCATAATGTCTATCAAATAATGCTGACAGAAATAAAATATTCGTCTGGTAAAACATCAGACAAGTTTCACATTATGTTATACTGCTACATCTAAAATTGTTTGATTTTTTGTTTTCAGACAAAATATGTCCGAAACTATAGATACCCATCAGCTTCCAATGACTCGGAAACTAAATGTCCGACAAAATGTTGACTATGAATATTCTAAAAGTTCAATAAAAAATATTTCGACCCTTAAAGAGACATCCCTAAGACAAACTATAGCCATCAATATGATGAAATGCGCTAGTGGAGAATAATATATTCGATGTAAGGTCGGTTTAACCCGGTACAAAGACAAATCTTGGATATATCATAAACAAGTTTCATAAGTTACCGTTCAGATATAAATCTATGGCTCCCTTGAAGAATCGAGGTAAAACAATTTCCATCATAGCAATAAAGTCTCCTAACTCTTCCGTTACTCCAACCAGTAAATAATTATTGACCAGGTTAAAGGGGTAGAGCCACGAAGGGTACAAAATGGCCCCATTTCGAAATCCTGTGAAAATGATAATGTGATATCAATTGTTTAAATGTTTTTCAAAAAAGGCATTTTTTAAAGAAATTGTTATTCAACTGTTGCCATGGCAACGGATTGAATATTTTGTAAAAAAATGAAAAATTGCTTATATTTTCAAAATCTTTAAAAGGAAAGAAGGTGTGCGTCCATATAATCATACAAAGCCATTATACTGACATTTGTTACGATTTTTTTAACTTCGGTTGCTATGGTAACAGTTTTAAATAATATCCAAAACGATTATTTACGAAACCTCATCAGGGTTTTTTCTGCCTAACACTTTACTTGCAGCTGCATATCGCTCGAAATAAATTTTAAGACGTTCCTCAGTATTTTACATTTCAAGTTGTTTTTAAACATTGTAACTGTAACCATAACAACGAAAACAACATTTTGCCGAAATTGTGAAAAATAAATAATTTTTCATATTTTGAAGAAAATAAGGTTTTTTTTCATGAGAGTGTTCATACAGATTCAAAGTAACATTTTGACAGTTGTTTTTATTTGGTTACCATCGTAACCTATTTGACAAAATTGGATTCTAGGCTTCTGTTGGGATTGGTTTAGGCCTTTTAAAGAATCTTCACTATAGCTATTCCATTTTTGATTGAATTTGAACCAATTCATAACAATAACGTAGACATGAGCGATGGCTTCCATTCAAGCTTGTGACCGATATGAATATCTTATGTTGTCCTCTGTGGTTACAGTCATAAACGGTGAGAACAGCAATAAACAATTGCCAATAGGATAGCGTCAGAATGAAAATGGTTTCATTTATGATTTGATTGCAAAGAAACTTGCACATATTTTCAAATTTTCTTCGCCATAAGAATATATTTGAACTAATTATGGATACTTTTTCAACTACAAATAATAAATAACGAGATACACTGGTTTGCTATAATTTATTGCTGGTTAACTTCATAACATTCTGATATGAGTGATGATCAATTTTGTTTATACACATGTACTATAATAATGACACACTTCAAACAAATACAATATAACCTGGTTATATGGAACCTGATTCTACCCGAACTATGATTTAACCAACACTGTTCGTCGGTCCCGGCAAAATGCCACTGTATTTCTATTTGAAGTACCCTGGTTTTAACAGAACCTGTTTTATCCATTATCCGGCATTGTTTCTCAGTCCCGATAGTTGATTGTATATAACTTGTTCGAAGATTACTCCTCCTCAATACTGGCACTAAAGACATGTGAATGGAGTTCTGCATTACAATATTAAACCTGTGGACTTAGCATATTTTGACAGCATCCAGTAGATTCAAGACTCATCAATAAGGAGCAAATCCAAATAGTTCCACCAGCGTCAACGCGTCTGAAAAGAAATAAATAACTTACAAACATTTTTTTCAAAAATATGACTAGCCACATATTCGTATAAACTTGCAAACTACACAGTTCATCGGCAGGGTAACATATTAAATACTTTGATTTTGCAGCACCAATATAACATGTATGATATATATATTGGTACGATAAAAAGTGTCTGAGAATTGTCTGAGTTAAGTTGGTCAACCAGTTCATTATCAGTTGTCATATCTATACTTTGCAGTATAGCTTCGGTCACAATTAGAGCCAAGTTGTCTACATGCTAAAACATAGGTAACACGTAGGAATCCGTGCAAGGTTACTGATCAGTGCTATCTTCGGTACATTGTTGGGAGTGCACAGACACGTTGTAGCACATTTCATGTATGCGTCACTTTCTCTGCAATCGATGTGCGTTAGGCATATGTGTTCATCTTTTTTATATATATGTGCGACGTGTTCTTTCTACTGCCAACATTCAGGACAACGCTTGTTAGAACACTTCTCACCATAATTTGACAAACACCCGGAGATGGATTCATAAATCGAAACTAACAGATGAAACAGAATGATTACCTGTGAGACTGTGGCGGAGCACAGTACTCTCCACATAGTTCTCACTTTCTTTGTGTGTTGAAGAACAAAATGGATAACCTGAAAAATATGTGACTTTGTACATTAACAAGTGTTAAACAGCTCGTTCTGCCTTAATTTAAAGCACTTAGCCACATTATTGAGTATTCAATGTGTTTTGCAATTTATACATCTCCGTGGTTCGCAAGCAGCCGACCCGGGTTCAAATACAGATTGAGACACTCATATGCCGTTCCTTATTTCGGCAGATAGCTGATTGGCAAATAAAGACTTTGCGTAGCAACTATTTAAACTAAAAATAACTGCAATATCCTAGAGTTAGAGAGTCTGCTTCAAGTGTATGATCAAAGGTTGAGTCGTAACAAATAGTGTATTAATTTATTTATAAGGAAAAAATGGTGCTCAAGTCGAGCACCGAGCCACAAGTGAACGTCATCATGACGGTTCTGAGTGGTGGTCGATAATAAGGGGGATAACTGAATTATATCTGTTCTCTAAAAAGTGTAGGGATTGTGTCCCTTGGACGACCTAAATATTTCTAAGTCATGACGTCATATATGACGCAATGAATGACAATACAAACATCTGGAATGAGGTAAACAAACACGATTGAGAGGCACAATAACATATACCTATTTAGGCTATTATAAAAGAAGCTGTAGTTTGGCCTTTCTACCCACTGTACCCAGGAATCTCACAAGCGAATATATCACGTTGGCTAGGCATGGCTAGAACTACACTGTTATGATGTCTCATCGAATTATTGCCGATGTAATAATTGTGTTTGAACATTCTAGATTGGAGCCAATCATGGATGTTCGTGACACAAATTACGATCCTTGATAAATCCAACACCATGTACAAACAAACAAACGATGTTTGTAGGCCTACACTTCTGGGTAATTTCAACCTACGTAGATCCCGATATTTAGTATTATTTACAGTGGCAGTGTGATGACAGAAAATATAAACAACAACTTACCTGTTCGTTTTAATTATAGCACTCGATAACAACCAGATCATACTGCGATCGATGTCAATATTACTACAAAACCATATATTTTAATGCAGTGTTTACAAAAACATGCAATACAGCGACACTCACGCCATCTATTGAAGGGGAGAGAACTATCACTGCATGCAACGGTTAGACTGCACTAAAATAATATTGCGTGGAGAAGGATAAAGTACGATGCGAGTTTTAACCAAATATTATTATTATTTGATACCATTGTACACATTTCCGTTAATTGATTGGAAAATCCGGGAAAAAAGGCGCGCGTCTATGACGTCATTTCCTTACGTTGACGTTGCAGAAATTTGATCAAAATTTACGATTTTTTTCGTTTTTGAACTTGGCGGCATTGAAGACCAGCGATGATTTTTATGTATTTGATTGCTTTTATAGTTACAAATCACTGGTATAAATTTAGTCGCTGGTCACCCTTGCCGCCAATACGAAAATGATGCTCAAAGTGGTAAATTTCGTAAAAAAAATGCCATTTTTGTTAAAAGTGGGTGGGGTTTGGTGGCCTATGTAGCAACAACAACTCGTAATTTTTAAAAGTTTTTTATTTTGAATGAAAGTACGATGTTTAATAAACAATAATAGCATAAAAAGCATTATAAAACAAGTACTTCACAATATGGGAAAAAGCGGGGCCGATTTCATGCCTTCGTGGCTCTACCCCTTTGGCTTGTTCCAATGCCCATCTACTGCCAGGTTGTCTGAAATTAAATATAGAAATAACCATTTGAAGTACTGTACAGTATACATGTAACCATAGCTATTTGGGGTGGATTAAATTACCCTACAATTTTCACCGGTCAACTTGACCACAAATTTTATCCCCAACATTTAATTGAAATCTGAAAGAATGACAAGGGGCAAGGCTTTTTTCACTATATAACAGAGCCCGGAATAAGGATACTTCACAATTTTTGGGGTTGAAGGGAGATAACTCCATGCAAGGGACACTAGTTACATTAAGGTAGAACATATTAACAAGTACAACCAGAAATGGGGGTAAATGGGGGTAAATGAACCTAACTTTATTATAAGAGAGGACGAATCCAATACTGGTTTCAACAAGTAGCATACATGTACCCACCTATCAAACTTAGTTTTTAATAAAATAAATAAATTTATTAAAAAATATTTTCCGACTCTGAACGTTTTTCGGTTTTTCTAAATAATTTAGCTTGACAGGACGAGATCTCTATATCCTCTAAATGATGAACACATCTTGTCCAACAAATTAATGATATTAAACCTGTAAGACCAGCAACATGGGATCCATTATTTAGATTTTCATTTTCAGTTGACTATAATCCTGATTTAAAGCAATTCGGCTTATAAAAACCCCGCTGAATCCAGTGTCTGGTTTCCATTTGGTTCTGGCTCGGATAATTCCCAAATGTAGCAACCAGATTAAAGTAATCAATAACACAATTTTCTACCTTCTTTCACAAACTCTTCATTGTGATCATTGAATACAAACCAATACAAAAGGTTCCTTAGTTGCTATGGATATAGTTTGTTGTGTAAGTGTGGTTACATCTTTTAAAGATTCATTTACTGTCAGAACAAGTCTATTTATTATTCATGAGGCACCCCTGACCTAATTAGTTGTGGTCTTTATCATCGCATTTATAAACAAAATGTACAGTCTCAAAATCATAATATTCTACTTCGTCAAAACTATTGAATATGAAAGTAATGATCTATTTAATGTATTTATTTATCCTCGCCACCGGATACCATATGGGAGAGGCCCCCAGAAGAGGTTTAGTACTTATTGTTTTGGGGGGATAGTGCATGATGATACAGAAGATGCCCCAATTCCAGAATCATCCCTGGTTCTTTTACTTGCCAGGTGTATAGCACCCATACATGGGACCTCGGCTTAAAGTCTCATTCGAAAGATGTTGTATAGGTTAATCATGCACTGTATATCTCAGTACAATACACATTGTCTGTTAGTCTTATGTTGCTCAATGAGGAATCCTCACATATTGTTGGCTTAGCATGAGACCTTATAAGACTGAAACAAATTAAAATCAGCAGCATAAGGCACTTCGGATGGGCCTAATGCATGATAATCAGAACTTGTCATGTTTCCAAATTGAAGTTGAAACAGCTTGTTCTTCCATAACTAGAGTAATTTTCTGACAGCTTTTTCTCGTTTTCTCAAAAAATTGATTTTGTACTTACGACCTTGTCATTCTAAGGCAGCAATATGTCCGGTGTACAGACACAATGTCTACACAATAGGACTCACATAAGGAAATCATAGATTTCTATACCTTAGATATGTTCTTGCAGTAGACGGTCATTCATTTTATTCACATATTGATCAATTATTGTAGTTATTATACAAAGTCTCTCAAATCGTAAGATGGATGAGTATTTTCTATGATAATAACAGTACTCTCTGACTGTCTTACTTACACAGAATTTACACCAAAAATTGTACTACGATTTGAAAAGGATTCTCATAAAATAAATATGTCCAAAGAAAAACGCCATCTTTCACACCTCAGAGGTCAAGCATGTGATCAAATAATTTACAATATACTAGATATATGATATAATATTTATGTTCGTATAATGTAAACCCCTCGCGGGGATAGAAATTGTATTTACCTGCATCTATAGGAATGTCCACAGAAGAAGGGTATCTGAAGCCAAAAGTTGACTGGATCACTATCTTTATGATTCTTTGCTACACAATCATCAAATGTCTGAAATCATAACATTAATAACTAATTAAATAGTTAGTAAAACAAAGGGAGGTGAATGTATGTCAGATTTAATGTTCAAAGGGAGACTACCTTGTTACAAAGGGAGGTAACTTTCTAAATATTTGAGACACCATACAAGCTAAATGTGTCGTAAAATAACAGTGTGTTCATGATAATTGAATAACACAACACTCGTATACAGTACCTACAGGCAACACGGAAAGTTTTAGTGACACAGTAAATCTGTTTTAAAGGAAATAACTCTTCCCGGTAGCTATTTTCAGAAACAGAAAAAAGGTACTACGGATGCGTTTAAAGTAGACTTAAGTCTTTAGTGTTACTGAACACTTCTTATATCATTCATATGCGGATCTCGAGTAGGACCAGAGGCCACATCATACCAACGATGAAATAAAAAATAGTACTAGTAATGTATCAGTCAGTTGCAATCACGGCCCGGGAATGGGAGGTGGATAGCACACTGCTGGGGAAATAAGGGATATTTTGTCTCTAAACCAATACCCTGGTGACAATATTTAGTTGTCAGGGGTCAAAGGGAAATAACAGAACCCAAAAGTAACAATCTCCACCCATCCTCGGGGGTGGAGGCCATAAATGCAACTGACTAATTTCTCTTGCTACACCCGAGCATGAAAAAGAAAGTGGGTTTCGAGAGTGATTTACTTATGCAAGTTTTAAATATTTCCATATACAGCATCAACCATTTTGTAGTGAAACTCAGAGATACATGGTACCCTTAACAGTATACATTGTACCATACATCAAGATTAGTTACCATAGCTACAGGGCCAACAATTATTTAATACTGCATCGACTTCTACCAGGTACAACTGCTTACAACTGTATGTTAGTGAACATTTCACTCAAGGCCTAAACAAGGACATTTGATAACTAATGAAGCATTTACTATTTTTTTGTTATCTTTTTCAACTATAGTTATTACCCGTAGCGTCATGTAATATGATTGGATACCGCTATGAATTTATAATGCTCTTTTGCCAGCGACTGAAAACTAACTCCAATTGACAAAAGGAAACTGAAAGCTTTTTTGACACAAACAAATATATGTAGCCCACCAAGAGCATAATAATTACATAGCATAATGAATATACAAAATTGAATGAAGTATGGCACTATTTAAGAAAGATTATCTAAACTTGGATTAAGTTGACACTAATGTGTGACTGCAATAGCTAACCTTATTTTCGGAATAGATTAATTTTAGCCTAGGTCCCACTGAGCATTTTTTGCCTTTGCGATGAACTCCGGATTAAAAGAATTAGCTTCGGGAGGTATCGGTAACAGAGATTGTACAGTTTCTAATGACTTCCACGAAGTATCACCTAGATCAAGAGGACCCTTTTCCCGATGGCTGCCGAAGCCCATGTATTAAATCGGGACTACATCGCCGTGGCAAAAATGTTCAGTGGGACCTAGACATTACTAAATAGCATCCAGCTACCCGAGCCAAGATGATTTGTTGACATGTAAACTGTTGAGTAATCATAAAGTGATATGTTCTACTTTATTTGCATGCACTTTGAACTATGTAAAACATGCACTTGATACAGTATGAATTACTCTTACTGACTGTAATTATCTGCATGTTCTGCCATCTTACAATTATCAATATCATAATTATTGAACCAAAAACAAACATCAGAAATTTTTTTTACATTATTTACATAATATGATCAATGAATCGTGGATTATTTGGTATAACAGGATTAGGTTCACTTAGTATGAAGACTTCAAGGCTCCACAATTCCGGAGAAATTACCTCCAATTAATGCACAATTTATTGCCACTGATAAGACATATTTTAAGAAAATTTAAGTATAATTTGACAAGACACCAAGTGTGAATATTTCCTTCTACAGCAAAATTTTAGTTCTAACAATGGGCGATAATGGGAGTTTTTCTCACTTTATTTCATGAGCTTTCCAATAAAACCCTGTAATTGGGTAATTACAACATTCAATATTACACAATGTTTCAAGTTTTATCTCAAGTCAAGGCTCTTTAAGGGTGTAATACATTTGCAATTACAAACAGAACAAAAACATTATAAACTTTTACAAGAATGGTGCTTAGTCAACCGCATAGTCAGCCTGCTTAGCTCGGTCGGTAGAGCACGATATTTCTGATCTCGAGGCTTTGGGTTCAAATACAGGACTGACCAACTAAATATTACTAACAGCCTTTCGGCTGGGACTTTAGACCTAGGTCCCTTTTATGGGTGATATACACCTGGCATGTAAATGAGCCAGTGGTGTCTCCTACACTGGAGGTAAAAGGAAGTAGAACATACAAGATATTGCTAAAATGACTGGTTCATATTTTAAAAAGCAAGGGAGATAACACTGTAAAAACTTACCATTTGGTTGCCCATCTTTCTAAGTTTGAGGTACGGTCTAAAGTTGTCTCCATATCTCACAAAGTAATAATAGGAGAGCAGCCTATCTAATGATTTCCTGATGATATTGATGAAGACTGGTCGCCTGTCTTTGTATCCCAGTCTGAAAATATAAAACATATAACTGTGAACCAGTCTGAAACTGATTTAAATATAAAACACATTCTTTGTTGAAGTTTGTGTTTGACTGACAATCGTAAGTGTGTGATCATCTGTTTTTCCCTCCATATTGGTTGATATCAATCTTACAGGGAAAATACAAACCATTAAAACCCTAGCTCTTTAATAATATTCTCAAATGAATCCCTAATTATGTAACACTTGCACACATTTACAAGTGACTACCCCTGGGTTAGCAATCTATTTTAAGTTGGGCTGGAAACAGAGAAAAGTCAGAAATGACCACGTGTACAGGCCGATATTCAAACCTGGATCATCTGCAAAACATTGAAATCTCCCTGAATGTCACCAAAACCACAGAGAATAATGCAGCTTTATCGCTACCATAGCAACAGTAAGTTCTATTCAGTAATATATATTGTCTACATTATATGACCATGATACATTTGTAAAATACAATCGGTGACATTAGAAATCTAGATTTGAATGTTGAAAGGTTAAAATAATTACATACAACTGTCTGGAACAAACTGTTTATGAAGACATGTAGAGACAATATTTTTAATATACAAAGTACAATAATGTTTTTAAAAGAGATCTAGAGGATAGTGGACTGTGAAATTAAGATTTATATTAACCAAGGGAAAGTAGAAATCAAAGTAGGTTTTCAGGAGGGAATATTTTTTCCATACATGAAATACAATTTGAGTATTCAACTACATGTCAATACATTGTCTGGCTTATCAATACTTAATGCTGTAGTAAATTCCCTTGCAACATTACATTTTGCATAAAGTTCTTATTTCCACATACTTAATTTGGAACCAGTATGTGCCAGTATATCTCGGTATTTCATGAAACCATTTAACAAATTCATTGACCTTTTGTTAATTTTGCCATACTCCATGTAAGGGAGACAAGTCTGCTCTTTGCTTCATCATATATAGAGTTATCCGTCTTTAAGTATGTTTTGTGAAACATTTCTGATGTGTCCACCATTGTTACATTCAAAGCAACAATATTTTATAGCAATCTGCGATTACCATGGTGGTATGCCTGCTAGTCATGTAACCCTGTGCTGACATGTGACCCTGTGTTGATCATGTGACCCTTTGCTGGTCATGGGACCCTGAGCTGATCACCATCATGTGAACCTTTGATGAACATGTGACCCTTTGCTGGTCATGTGACATTTTGCTGGTTCTGTGACCTTTGGTGCAACAAGGTTATCTTACTATAGATTGTTTAGTGAAATATGACATTGTTGCACCAAAGGGATGATAATTTAGAGTTACAGAGTGTTTCATCATACCGTGTATATATATAATCATTAATGTATATGAAGGAAGACCACAGGTGTTGACTGGCAGTACTTGCGTACAACATGATTTACAACTTGACAAAGTTAACTACCCAACAAATTCACAAATAACTCAGCTACTGAAAATACAAACAGAGTGGGTGAATCTATATCACTATCCACAGTGTTAAACAAATAACAATTTTCCTCATTTACTTTCGACATTTTTTTATGTTAAAGGAACTTACAATTTTAAAGTTTTCAACATATTTCATGGCTTAATCGTTGATAGAAACTATGGTAACTATATTGTACTTTTTTAATAAATTCTGGTGTCCGTTGCCTAAGCAAAACACTTAATAGGCATAGCGCTTTCCACGTCAGGTAACCTATGCCTGCTATATTTAATGGAACATTAAGGCAACGGACACAGTCCAGTTGTCTA
This sequence comes from Spisula subtruncata, assembly GCA_963678985.1. Classification (NCBI taxonomy): domain Eukaryota; kingdom Metazoa; phylum Mollusca; class Bivalvia; order Venerida; family Mactridae; genus Spisula; species Spisula subtruncata. The sequence goes on along the minus strand of OY787673.1, from coordinate 8,445,656 downwards.
TTTTCTTATGTAATATGTGTTTTTACATTAACCTCAGGGGTCGAATAATTTGATTCATTTTAAGAAATATTTTCATACTACCAGTGCTATATAATAATTATTAAGGTACTTAGTATAATTAATATAGTTTAACTTCCAGTGGTTGAAATTTTACCTTATATTACAAATTTTAATTGAAGGTGACAACACTGCATCATAGTATGGGTCATTATTTGAGTACATTCGACTTATGAAAGGGTCAATGCAAAATACTGGATTTAAGACCTCAAAAATGATAGCAGGCTTTTGACTGATGCCGACTGATGGCTGAGAATCTATGATAATGCATAAGAGAGGCGTAATACCAATACATAAATATGTTCTGTTTGTTCCGTTTGTTTATGTCAAAAATATGGTTTTATACCTTTAAAGTTGTGTGTTAATTACGAATGTGTCTAACAATGTTCTATAAGGAAATATTGAAATGTTCCAGGAAACATCAGGTCACAGACTCTAGTTATCTTAACACAATAGAAATAATAGGGAAAAACGTAAGCAACGTTCTCTTGTGTCATTATAAAAGTACAATGTATTATAATATCAACAGTCTCCTGTGTCATTATATATTATGATAGCAAACTTTATCCATACAATTATCATTATCAACAGAAAGAATCAACGATAATGTTAACAACATTTCCACGATTGTAATATTCCAGGAAACCTTAATAGTTTAATCAACATTTGTCTTGACTCCCCAGTGCTTTCAGACAAGTTTTATCACACAAAAATTATAAAGTCTGTCATGACTTTTGCTGATATATAAAACTTGAAATGAAAATTAAATCCATAATTGGTCAATTGTCTTAAATCTAAACATTCTTGAAATTTCCTTCTTATTTTGAAATTTGTTTTTATAAATGTTGCACTTTCTGACCAAAGTTATTATTTGTTCCCGCATAATGATATAAAAGATTATACAATGAATTAGCTCTTGCTATTACAAATAGAAATCTTGAATTTGCATGTTTAGTTTTGAGAAGCTAAATAGATGTTGGTTAAAAACCGATGCCAATTGAAGGTTAATCAAAATAGACTTTCGTCGTTTCACATAGAAATGGCAGTGATCTGAGTGAAACTGGGTCCCATAAAGTTCTCGGCATCTGGGTGTTGTAAAGTGACAGAAAACTTGTTTTTTGAGATCCAATGAGCGTAACAGTCGAGATTTCCAATAAAACGTTAAAGTTTTGACGTCACACACTGTCACATTGCATTTAGTTTTCACATGCAGTGCTGCAGCAATTGTTAGGTATTTCATATTTCAAGAGGGCATTACATTCTCAAGTGATTTCATGTTTTTATAACTTATAATTTATGAATATATTTAATAATAACCTTGCACAGGAATACAATAGATTTATATTCAACAAAAAATTCAGTTGTCGCCGATTAGTATTGACAGATCTTCTATATACATACTTGAGTCAAAACTGTAGGAGAACAGATAGGGCCCAATGGACTGTGAAACAATATTTGACACGTTCCCCTTACACAGTTGCATAGGGGTAGTGCAATTTATTGAAACATCCCAAGTCTGATGTATCTCTGATGTTATTTGTCTATTATATAATTTATTCTTCAATAAAGCACCTCATAAAATAGTCTAGACCATTTTTCTAATGTCATTTCCTATTAATGTAGGAACCAATATTTATCCATTGGAGAAGATTTTCTGTAGATCTCATGGATAAAATTGATCAAATAGTGTAAGCCTACCGGGTACTTGAGTTTTTTTTATTTCCAGAATTTCCTGATGAAATTAATAAAAAATCACTTCAAATAATTAACAACCCATCAAATCCCATTCTTTACTGAAACTCACAAAATGTAAAGCCCTTGATTATAGTCATTGTTTCCAGCAATGTCTTCTCTTTCGATATACAATGTAGGACAGCGACCCTGGTCCATTTTTAGGTAACCCCCTCCCCCAAAACAATCCAAACTTCAAATCCCTGTAATGATTGTACACCTGCTAATTGCAAGTCAAATTGCATAAAAAATTTAATTTAATTCTTAAAACCACGACAATTTGTACAGCAATTGTGGTAAAAAATGTGTGTATTCTTTCTCCACAAACAACTCTGCTAATGATTTGGACATTCTGATTTAAATTTATAGGCCAAGAAAACAGCGGTTTAACTCTTAGCAGTCTTTGCCTTAATTACAGTTGTAGGCGAATTTTACAAACAATAATGAAAATTAGCAGACATTGTATCATTCCAAAACATCACTAAACGATGCATTCGAGAACTCATAATAGATTAATTACCGATCATCAAGGGGAAATCAAATTTCTCCAAGAGAATATTTCGAGACAATACATTTCCATTATACCTAATTTCTTAATTCCATACTTCATCATGTCAAAATTGTTATAATAAAATTATAGCCCTATCTTTCCATTTAGCCAAAACATTGTTGGGATTAATCTAATCTACTTTTAACATTGATGATATAAATATCATTGTGGCCACGCTACCCTTACAGTCGTACAGAAGGGAGGTAGTAATTAATTGAAACGTTGCATTCTGATGTACATCTGATGTTATTTGTCTATTATATAATTTATTCTTCAATAAATCACCTCATAAAATAGTCTGGACCATTTTTCTAAAGTCATTTCCTATTTATTTAGGAACCATTATTTAATAAATTGGAGTAGATTTACTGTAAATCTTCTGAATGAAATCAAATACATGTAGTACTGTACATACAAATTTGACAATTACCTCTAATTGAGTTTTCTTTCGATTTTTTTCTTGAAATTTATCAAAAGCCACTTCAAAAAATTAACGCCCCATGAAATCACATTCTTCACCAAAAGGTCTTGAATATTATGCCATTATTAACAGGAATGAGTTCTATCTTGATGTAGAACAACAATCATGACATATTTTTCACTTCCCAAGAAATAATTACAACTTTCAAGTCACTGTAATCACGCATTGTACACCTGCCAAATGCAAGTCAAATTGTATAAAAAGTGCACCATTTTTCTATTCTTAAAACCAGGACAAGTTTTACAGTAATTGCCTCAAGTGTGGTAAAATGTGTTCATCTTTCCCCCATAAACAACTCTCACTGGTAATGATTTGAAAATACTGATTTAATTTATCTGCCAAACATTTAGCTGCGGTTTTAGTCTTAGATGTATTTGCTTTAATTTCAGTACGAGGCGAATTCGAGCAGAGAAAGAATGAAAACAAGCAGTCATTGTATCATTATAAAAATATCACTATCAGATGCATCCGAGAACTCACAATAGTTTAATTACCGATCATCAAGTGAAGTTAAATTTCTCCGAGAGAATTTTTCAAGACAATACATTTCTATTACTGCTAATTTCTTAATTCATCACTTCACCATTTTAAGATTGTTATAATAAAATTATAGCCGTATCTTCTTCTATTCAACCAAAATATTCCTGGATTTCTGCTTTTAACATTGATGGTAGAAAAAACAGAATGTTAGAAGAGTTAACAGTTGGTAACTTCATGTATTTCTAGATGAAACACCATGCACTGCAAGTGCACTTTGTATAAATTTCTAGAATAATCTATCAAAATAATCATTTCATTAGTAAACGAGGGCTTTATGGCAAAACTATGGTATGTGCGTCTATTAATCAATGTAGCTACCATAGTGTTTCACCGAGCCCTCGAAATGCACTAAAAGATTGAGAGACAGGTGAAATGCATACTGAGAATTATTCGAAGAACACACAAAAAAGTCATTATGTTTGTGCAGCCAGACTCAATGTTAAAGTTCAATGTGCATGTATGATACACTTGCTGCGAAAGATGCATCATGGTACTCATGTACCCTTTCCCCTCCCAGTGTGTTCGCTAGGGGATACTTAGAATCACTGAAGAGACAATGGCATTGTAAGATTTAGTTTCAGGCAACCTGACTGCCTTACCTGGAGGTCCCTGCATCCTTTAGTTACGGTCAACATCATTTGATTTTTACATTTATAATTACCTTTTTAGAGCCAATTGATAGTCAATTAAGCAACAATTACAACACCATTGAAATGCAATTTGTTTCCAATAAAACAGACTAAATTCACACTTATGACTGATATTGGATCCCTGGAATAATCACAATATCACTTTTAATACTCATACAAGAATCTTCTAATTCAAAGTCACATGTTGATAATCTGGTACTTGTAATAATGGAAGAAAATATATTTCTGAGAGGAATAAAATATCCGGTAAATAAAACAGTGAACTTGTGGTACACAAGGGTCGTCCAAATAAAGCTATAACAAGATTCTGGTAAGTTTTCCAAGATTTTTATTTTGCCATGGAGTAAAACTAAGTCTGTTACTTACTTTTAGTGGTGAAGCAAGAAAATTCAAAATACATACTGGTACTTTATCTGATTATAAGTTTACTGTAATTATTGGATTTATACCTTAAAATTGCAAATTTTCTTCACTTCATTGTGGCTTAAAGTTAAACAGTTACAGCAATGTTCTTCACAAATTAAATTTTCCAAGAAATGTTTACTATTTTTATCATTTCATCACGTTTATCATTTTCATTGTATTATCTTTTCTAATAATTATTGTACATCATCCAATTATGCGACTATTTGACAAATTTCAGACAAAGATGAAAATAGAGCAAAATTAGACAATCATAAAAATACCATGTGGTGCAGTAATAATATGTAGATTTTTTTATTTTTAAGAAAACTTCTATAATAGCAAGATTCTTTAAATGGAATTTTCGATTTCCTACAATGATAACGCAGGTTTTATTTTCTCCAATTGCAAATAAACATGCATCTAAGACAGATACAAATGCATCTTGCAAGAAAGAAATGTAGGAATGATGCCAAGAAATCCAAGTTAGTTTTTGAATGCTAAAATGTTTGTGGTATTTGGACCATATTGAAAATTGGTCTTGAACCAAATATGCCCATTATAAATAAAGTTGTTGTCATCATTAGTATTATTATTATTATTATTATTATTGCATTTTTGCATGAACTTTATGCAGGGAAACGTAATTAAGACAGGGGTCATCTTAAGCCTTCAAAACATAGTCTCAATTTAGTGAACAGCTGCATATGATGACACTATTAACATTCCTGTAAACTCTCACAACAGAAAAATATACGAATATAAACGTCTTAATTGGACATACTGTTAATTATATTAAAGCTTAATTAATTCTAAGGGTTCTAACATGTACTCAATTGAATTAATGACACAGAGGTTCTTTTTGAACAGTTTTATCATAAAAACGGGTGAATGCCCTTAAAGCTCCTAAGCTGAGATACTTAAATTCAAAATAATTTACAACAATTAATCAATCAAGCATGTTTAAAACATTATAATTATTCTTAGAATTTCCTGAAAACCACATCAATTCATTCACATGAGTCTTATATCCCTGTGATTACTGGTATTGGTTTAAGTTATGGACAAATTATCCCCAACACATTTTCATAAATTTCCTCCCCAAGTCTTCCAATAGTGTCCTAATCAACGCTCACAATTAGCATTATTTCTCACAGTTGGGTGGTATTTACCTTGTCAATACAAACTATAGAGAACAATGAAATAATAGGCCATATTTTATTGATGTTTTAATGCAATAATTTTACACCGGGAGTTGTTACATGGGTACTGTATAGAAATAATAGGCTGGAGCCGCACCATATTAATAGACATTTAAATGCCATGTGATATTACACGACAATACTAGAAGTTTAATGCTCTTGAGGGTCCAGACAATATTTTATAGATTGTCTTATGCAATAATATTACATCAATAGTTACTCATTAATTTTACAAACTCACTTTTTTACTGCATTCTTTAAACTGATTTACAACATTGGTTTAATGGATTCTGAATTTCCTCAAGTTTTCTCCACTTGCGGAAACCTTATTCTCACTGATAGAGTGGCTGCAAATTTGAAGCTTTGAAGGCCAAGATTTGATTCAATAATTTCACTGAAATTGCTACTCCTGAGTGGTTGTGATGCAATGCAAATAATGTTATCTGGTAACATAGTAGGTTAGTTATAAGGTAATCTGGTATTTCCTGTGGAATTGCTTGTACACACTGTTACTGTGAAGTGTAATTAGTACAATAGCATACAATCCCTGGTCTGGTGTGAATCTAACAGCTTTTGTTCCGCAGATATCATCGCAGAGATTTGTAATTCCCTGATGAAACCATGTATACAAAGTCAAATGATCAAATGAAACTAAAGTTTTTGGAACAGCAAAACAGTTGTCATGGGATTCCCCACACAGGCCAAATATGTCTTTTCCCAAGTGTGTATCAAATTTAACTTAAAGCAGGTGCCTGTTATTATCGATGATGTTATAGAAATCAGGCCCTAGATGAGAAATATTGCACATTCACTGTAGTAAAATATCGTCATAATTCAGTTACAATTGGTCAATGGTTTTCATCCATTTTTAAAACATGTCTTTATAAACTTTGGCGAGAAATATTTTGATAAAAAAAACTTGTGTGTACGTGGCCTAAGCAAAGCGCAAAATAGCGAGAGGAAATATATGACTTCTATATTTAATGGAACAGGAGATAACAGAATGAAGGCGTTTGGTAGTGCTTTGCTTAGGCAATGGACACCTGATATAAAACAAGGGTTGCATTAAAAACGAACAGATTTAACAATCAAAGGTTTTGCAGTGACTCAGGGGGTAGAGTTAAAAGTCTCTATTGGGAGATAGTTATTGAAACACAGTACAGCTAGGACAATCAATGTTTATCTTATGTAATTAACGTCCAATATCATTCTCAAAGAAATAGTTACATCATCAGGAATATAACATTATTTGCTTTTTAATCAACTTTGATGTGAATTCGATGTGGTTTTTGTATCAATGAATTTCTATTATAGAAATTCCAATTTCCACCTGTGTACACTAGATGGCATGAAGAGCGAACTAACTGCTATAGTTTACAGTTAATTGCAAAACATGTTACCAGTATCCAATATATGCAATGAACAAAAGTGGTTTTGTTCAATACTGGCGGGTATATTTCACGGTGTCCAATTTTCGCGTTAATTGGATCCTTTTGAATGCACGACGTCTTGATTTCGCGCTAACGGCCTTGACCGCGAAATTAAAACCTTCTTGGTAAACATGGAATGGGCGGTAAACGTTAGAGTACGAGTATAATAGTCACTACTGATCTCGGGGTTGTAGGTTCGAATCCCGGGCTGGCCATCTAGAATTACTGATAGTCTTTTGGGTAAGACTTTAAACCGAGGTCCCTTGTATGGGTGCTATAAATATGGCATGCAAGAAGAACCAGGGATGCTTCTGGAATAAGGGCATCTTCTGTATAATGCAGTTTCCCCCCAAAACTCTTCTGGAGGCCTCACCCATAAGGATTATCCGGTGGTGAGGATAAAGAAACGCAATAAACCAAACATACTGATCATTAACTGCTAACATAAGAAAAATATGTAGATCTATTTACAAACAAATCATTATTTCGGCAAACATTTACGCGTTCCGCAAACAAATTAAACTGTTATTGAAATATAACAAGTGTGATGAAACGGGTTACAATTCAAACCTTCAACGATATTGATATACATGCATAGAGATTTAAATACGTTCTTTACAAATATCCAATTTCCAACCATACTTTATTCATGTCGTAGTCAATTTATTATTACCCTTATTAAAGAAGCGACACAATGTACGTCTTGTACGTCTTGCAAAGTAATGTTGGATTATTTCTTAAAGTTCCTTGATGCATTGTCTCCCTTTGTAAAAATTGTATATTTTTGGTGATTATTTCACGGGGTTTATATTTCGCGCATTCGATAGTGACCGCGAATATAGCGAAAATTAAACCCCCGCAAAATATACCCGCTATACAGTAGTTGAAATCAACAACTTGATCTTGATTGCACAAGTGTAAACTTCGTTATATGCAGCCATTAACCTGAATGCTTGTGGTGATACAAATCAAGCAACCACTGTGTCTATAACCTTTCTGTCTATGAATGAAACTATCAAATATATACACCCATTTAAAGGCATTAGATGTTATCCTTACAATGATACATATCGTGTAAGCAGGCAATACTCATTACATACAAATCAAAGAACAACAAAATGCATCAGAGAATATAGTTTTTTGCAGCAAGAAAAGCAAAAAACTTTAATTTACCATACCTTCAATAAAAGCAATTCAGTTGAAATTTCAGCTACCCTGATTTCATTGATGTCTGTGTAGAAGGTCAAAATAATTATAAACCTCTCTCAGTTAACACTGACACCCAAAAATGTGACACCGGGGATACCATGGATATGATTTTATAAACACATGGATACTGTTCCTGCGACTTTTTTTACCCAGGACTTTTTTATCCATATAAACGAATTTGTTATATGCTATTCTCTAGGGAGGAACATTAATTCCAGCAATGTGATTGAGTGTGAATATCTGAAATTGACTCAATACAGATGCTAGACTTAGAATAGAACATAAATCACTGATATCATACCACCATGTTCAATCAATTCTGTAGGGAATATCCCGTCTCTAGATATGCCATCCTAATTAGACAAATGCCGTGGAAATCCATGGAAATCCACGTAAATTAACACGGCAATTGATAGAATTCCACGGAAATCCATGGAATTCCTGATATATATTTTCCATCAAAATTTGACGCGGATTTCCATCAACCCCCTTAAAATTGCCATGTAATTCCACGGAAAATAAAAAAACTGCCACGTAAAGTTGGACATAGTCAAAATCTGACATGGAAAATAACATGGGAAAAAACTCTAACTTTTTGGAGGATGGAAAATGATGAAAGCTGACACTTAGAAAATTTTGTGGCAAAACTGGTCTCAAAATGATATTTCTTTTACTAAAATAAGTCAATGGTTTAATTAATGTGTAATTTAATTTCATCAATACATTAAATATTTAACAAAAATACTAATTATTGATAATTTGATACATTAATATTCTGTACATGTATGTCTAAGCTAATTCAGATGACAGAAATACCATGTTGCACCAGTCTATGATCAGACTCAAATACTTGTCAATGAAATCCTGACTCTACTTGTGAAAGTTTGTGATTGAAAACTTTTATTTCATTTTTCTGACAGCAATACATTTAGGGTGCCTTATAATAATTGTGATTATTAAATGACAGACCAAAGTAGTAGATATATATTTGTGAACACTCATACATAAATAAAACCCTGGGGAGTATTTTTCAGACAGAGCACCATACTGAAACCAAACATCAGACTGAAACCATACATCTGGTCTTAATGAACTGACCACTGATAAGCCAGCCCACATACACAATTCAAGGTTCACGGATTCCAGGAATCTGAGTTACCCCTACATTGAAGAAGTGGATGTTGACAGTATATAATAAGTTTTAATATTGACAAAATAAGTAAAACTTCAGCTATTAAGTAAATTGGTTCTGTTTTGATTTTACAGATCTCTGTGAGTGCTTGCTAAAGAACTAGCCTTTTACACCAAACTGTGACTAACAGATGATTATTGGGGATCTACTGAAGCTATCAAGAAGTTCATTAAAAAAATATTGAGTTTTTCAGATGATTGTGTACCTTCATCTTTAAGTGCTTACCATTATAATAGATATTAACAAACTGAAATGACATTATTTATTTAGATGAAAACAGCTAGAATTTGTTTGCCTTAGGAACAAATATTTTCGATTAGTGTGGCCATAATGATATATTATGTTATGGTGTATCAATATGTATCAAAATGACAGGCAGCTGTTATCACTTTTATATTTTATTAAGTTGAATGTGTGCATTTATTTTTTATACATGAATCTTTTTTACTCTTAATTAAACCCTGTATTAATGATAATTACATTTAGTTTTTTATTAAGCTAAGCAATCCCAGGCATTTAGGGAACCTGGAATTGATGGAAACGTCGTGGAATTCCATGGAATTTGTCATGGAATGCCGTCCAAATAATCCACGGCGTTCTGCGTAATTCCACGGCAAGCCGTGGAAAAACATGGATTGCCGCGGAAACAAATGAACGCCTTGGAAAAACATGGATTTCCGCGGAAAAACACATACTACCATGGAATCCTTTGTTCACTCTCTTTTTTTCCATCACTTGGAAAAGTTGATGAAAAAAAGTCTCAATACTCCGCGGCAGATAGTTACACGGAAATCCGCAGAAATTCCGTGGAATTCCGCGTAATATCTTCAGTGGGATATTTCTATGTAAAATGACAACGATTGAAAATGCGATTTTAATCAATTTTATGCTAACATAAAGTCTTTTTCCTTGACGTAAAATGATAAATTCATGGAGTTTGAAGTCAATTTTGTATAATTTTCAATTAGCAAAGTCATCTTTGGCAATTTCATCTGTGACAAATGTCATCTTTAGCAATTTCATCTTTCAATTGGTAATTTCATTGTTTATTATAGCATTGGGATCGCTAAAACTGTCATTATTTATCCTAATAATCATCAATTATGGCACTTAAATCATATTTATCATTGGTACAATGTAGCAACGTCACAATCTTAAGGTTTTATTGACTTCTGGTCGGAAATGTTACACTGTCACATAGGAATGAATGTGGAATCAGCCTAAGGACACATGGGCAATCAGACAAACAAGCATTTTTGAATATTTAGGACTCTAAGAGCATTATAATGAAATGTGTATAAGGATTATATTATATGTTGGGCGAGAGGTCTTTAACCCATCTTCCATTTCCACTTTTATACCCTTGTGTGAACAAAGTCAACACTTATGTGGACGAATGACAACTAAACTCCACACCAGCTTCGGCTTAGCCACATCTTTATCCGAAACATGACGAGCTGAAATTGCCAAACACGTTCATTTAGATAGCGTATAATTTGCTCACAGATTCTCGCTTACTCCTACTAAGATACGATGATGAGGAATCGTGTAAATTACATCTTCTGCTCTACGTCAAGTCTGATTAGGCAGATGTCTCACAATTTCTGCGTGGAAATATGATTTGACAAAAAAATCGTGTCTGAGGGAATAATAAATTACCCAAAGGTACGCTTGTACCAATGTGTATCCAATCACCGAAAATCGACACATATCGAAATAAGGCGGCAATTTTAAGTACAAGTCCTGAACGAATAAATAGCCTCACATCATTGGGTATTTAAACTCATTGCATACAATAGGAGAATGGTCTACCAGCGAGTATGAGACTGTAAGTGATCCATTATGATATGTACAAAATAAGATTTTACTGCATACAGAGATCGGGAATATATAAAATTGCAAAAGAGGCTCTAGTACATCAATAGAACATTATGACTGGGCAGGATATAAATGACAATTTCAGGATAATAAATTGGACATTGGCATTTTAGCTATTGGGATAATGTTATTTTTTGTGCAGATTTTATTCCATGTAATTCTATCACAGACGTCTAAGTTATGGCCATTCTACACGATACATCTTGGTGTATACACCTTAAGATGTACATTATACACTTGAGTAACTTCACGGTAAGTCATGACCTATGAGATACACACAATTTCCCTCCAAAAATTGTAAACAATGGCGACATTTGAAGACGACTTATTGATAGGGCTGTGTTAAATGATAATTTATGTTGATTTTGAACAAAATAGAATAGTTTGAAATACATGTAGTCAATAAAATTATATAACTTTATCTAAAACTATTTTCAACAGCATTGTTTTGTTTCAATAATAATTCATAAAAAACATACTTTACAATATAGTATACTGCAACAAATAATTCGATCAATGTTCTGTATTATTATTATTTCAAGTCACTGTGTTTAAGACACAGGGGAAAATGAGTCAATATTGTGTGAACATCCACTAATTGGCTTGAATTTCATTCTAATCTGCTGTTATCAGGAAAATAAATTACTTCTTCACGGTCGGTCTGTACCACAAGACTTACGAATATAGAACATGTTCTATCCTGTACATCTCCAAAAATTGTGTGGTAGGGATGTACTATTCACATCTACACGATACATTTTGACCCCATAAGTCGAAACTTATACACCAAGATGTATCGTGTAGAAAGGCCATTAGCTACAACAACGGTACTATAAAATTATACAATCTAGTAGTAGAAAGAAACGAATTTATTGTATTCGGCAATTTTAAGTACAAGTCCTGAACGAATAAATAGCCTCAATTCATTGGGTATTTAAATTCATTGCATACAATAGAAGAATGGTCTACCAGCCAGTATGAGGCTAATTGTGATCAGTCATGATATGTACAAAATAGATTTTTCTGCAAAAAGAGATCGGGAATATATAGAATTGCAAAAGAGGCTCTAATACATCAATATAACATTACGACTGTGCAGGATATTAATGCACAATTTCGGGATAATAAATTGGACAGTGGCATTTTAGCTCCTGGGATGACGTAATTATCTGTGCAGATTTTATTCCATGTAATTGCAACAACGGTACTATAGGGTTATAAATATAGTAGAAATAATTGTATTAATCTTTCGTCATATCATACGTTAGACCAGACAGTTTGTTTATTATACCTTGACTGACTATGGTATGGTTAACTCAAGCAAACCTATCTTAAAGACCACCTCGACCTGTCAACAGGGACCATTTTCGCTTTTCGTTTTTGTTTTACAGACATGTTTGACACTAAAAGTCTGTAGGAGGTACATGCAAGCTGATATATCTCTGCTGTATTATAAGTGCTAGTCTGAGAGTGCAGTAAGATAAGACAGAATTAAACATGAGGTTTTAACAAGTCTTTTATAATGAACAGACCGACTAATATGCAGTACACACATCTTGAATAGATAAACTCACATGATCTACGTAAACCAACCATGCAAACAGACAGTTTCCTTGCAGCTATAACAATAAACTGCCACTCTGTGTCCAGGGTTATATTTGTAGAAATGCATCCAATCCATTGGCAATTTGCATTAATTATTCTTGTGGTGCATTGACAGTGTGTGTCAGTTCACTTTGCATTGACAGTTAGGGTTAGACTTCCGATATTATCATCAATTGTGTTAGATGTTCGATTTTATCATTACTCAAGAACACCCAAATATTGTATCACACTGTCACATCTAGCAAGCACTGCAACCTATACATAATCAGCAAACAGGATAAATGACAATCGACTCTAACTCAATAACCGCTCAATAAAACACATCCATATTCAAATTCTTAATCAGATCATTTAATCATGGGTTGAAACTGACAACATGTGACAACCAATCACATATAACTTACTCTGAGTGAGGCAAAGTCGGCTTTTTTTGACAATGGAACACTCAGCCTATTGCCAATGCAACAGTCAGCTTGTGTCAAGGGAATATTGAAACAGTATGTCAATGCAACATCCAGGCTTTCCGTCAATGCAACATTCGGTTTTTCTGTCAATGCAACATTCGGCTTTTTCTGTCAATGCAACATTCGGCTTTCTGTCAATGCAACATTCAGCTTTCTGTCAATTGAACAGTTGGCTTCTGTCAATGGAACAGTTGGCTTCTGTCAATGGAATAGTTGGCTTTCTGTCAATGTAACATTTGGCTTTCAGTCAATGCAACATTCTGCTTTCTGTCAATTGAACAGTTGGCTACTGTCAATGGAACAGTTGGCTTTATGTCAATGGAACAGTTGGCGTTCTGTCAATGTAACTGTTGGCTTTCTGTCAATGCAACATTCAGCTTTCTGTCAATTGAACAGTTGGCTTCTGTCAATAAAACAGTTGGCTTCTGTCAATGAAATAGTTGGCTTTCTGTCAATGTTAAAGTTGGCTTTCAGTCAATGCAACATTCAGCTTTCTGTCAATTGAACAGTTGGCTTCTGTCAATGGAACAGTTGGCTTCTGTCAATGTAACAGTTGGCTTTCTGTCAATGTAACTGTTTGCTTCTGTCAATGTAACAGTTGGCTTTCTGTCAATGGGACATTCAGGCTTTCTGTCAACGCAACAGTTGGCTATAAGTGATATACTATGCAAAAGTGCCCATTGACAATTGAAAAATTTGGTTTAAATAATCAAAATGAAATTGGTTCTTGAAAATTGTTTGAGTGAGAAATACTTGCAGCAAATTGATACTATTCTGACAGCTACAAATAAACATACAATGATTCATAGACAATAAGGCAAATGGTGCAATGTTAGTCTCGATATTCTCATAAATAAAGAATTAATGCACAGATTTAGTACACTTTCACATTTTTTCATTTGTTTAAATACCATACCATTTTTCTTTAAAAAGGTTTTACTCTTTAAATGTTACTAACTTGTTTTTACAAAACTTAAAAGTACTTAGATTGGGAAGGCAAGAAAGATATAGAACCGGTAGGGAACAGTATCTAGGAACTTGTTTATTTTAACAACTAATAAAATTATCCAATTACCATAAATATAAAAGATTACAATAATTATGTGAATACCAGGTGGCTGAATATTTTAATAAGAAATAAAATGCGGATTCACTCACAAATCATTGATTGCCATAAAAATGCTATCAATAAAAGTTGCAATAAATGACTATAATGCATTGTGGGACAACCAGTAAGTTAGGCCACATTTTTATTGTACATTTACAAAATTGACGTTGTGCTATCTGGAGGATTGGGAATTTAGATGCATGGCCCTCTGGGATACACACAATGACAGATCAACACAGATCCTGGTTATAATTAACAAAGGAACATTGTTCCGTTGATTAAAATCTTCTACCGAAAATAATCATGTGCATCCATTTACATTCGATTAAATGTTCAGGCTATAAAATTGATTGAGCATGAAACAAACTATAAAAGCATTTTAATCAAGCGTCTGCTGCAAGTGACTGCAGTATCTAGCAACAGTGAATTTAAATCAACAACATTCTTCATTGTAGACTTATCTCTTGTTTGAAAGCAATTACTGATAAGCTTCACTCAAGGGTTTTCACATTTTATTGTTCTGCATGTGACAAGAAAATTACCAAACAATCACTGACAATTAAGTGACAATGAAACAAATTGCAGGAGTTCAATGAATTTTTCAATAAGTTATAGTTTTATTCACTGATACCCGGAACTTGATTGTAAAGCATGTTTTCTAATTAAAATTGTACTATTACAATAATGGTCCATATTCACACCTCCTTGATATTTGATACATTAATAAGGTCTGTATCAGTAAAAGACACATAGTTGACATAACCACAGCCAAAGTAACTACGAATTTCACTTAACAATATTTTCTCATACCATAGTGGCAATGGATAACATCAGTTGTGAGGTGTCAAGAGTGATTAATATATAAGTTTGATAAGTTTGACCTTAAATAAACGAATAATATTTTCATTTTAACTGCCTCATTACAAACTCCAAACAAATTGGTATACAGAGTTTTGTAGACATTTCTTTAGATATTTCCTATCTTTATGTTACCAGTAGTTATAAAATTCATAAATTCATAGATACAAGGTGTTACTTAAATATTTGTATAGAACATTTTCCTACAAAACTGCCCCCATAGAGTCTACGTAGAATTCGCAATGTGCTAAATTTACATTACACTTTAATTGTAAGAAAACATAATTATTTAAGGTCTAAAATGGGATATTTATTTGTTGTATACATCATTCTTAGACAAAAATAGTTACATTTTTCCTATTTATTTATTTCAGGGGGGGGGGGTCTTTTATTCAAATTTGTTCATCTATGTAAATTTACAGAATACTATAATTAAATATAATGGATTGGATTTCCTAATTTAATTATGTTTGCAACAGAGGACGAAAAATGTGCAACCAGACCAGGGCTCGAACTCGGGACCCTTGGTGCTTACAGGGACAATGCTCTATCTACTGATCTAGCCGGCTGCTTACACGAGTTTCTCCCTAGTTATTAAATCCTATACACCAGCTATACATTTTGAAGGAGTCTGTCTAGCTGTTATAAGTAATGAGGATCAATGACTATGGCTCCAGCACCTGCCACTCATATGGAGCACAATTTGCCTTTGAAATTATGAGTATGTTTAAATTGCAGAAGATTTAAAATTATTTCCTTAAAGCTGCCATGCGGGTACCTAAAATCAATGGTGAATATTTCCGTGAGTAATGATATTATATCATTTTTATAAAACATAAGTGCTCACAAACAGCGACCAATACACAGTTGATAAACTATTTGTGTTTACAATATTCAAAACTTGACAGGAGGCAGACTGTTAGTTGATTCCAGGATAGGGCTGCGATTTAATTATATGTATAATTCATATTGATATGTCTCAATAGTTGATTCCAGGATAGGGCTGCGATTTAATTATATGTATAATTCCCATTGATATATCTCAATCACTGGCAACATTGGCTCATCTGATGCTTGTATCTGACAACTGTATCATAGAAAATCATTGTTTATCTAATTTGGGCACCAGAAAATTGACATTAGTTTTGACATTTTGGGAGATAGGAGGTGTTGTAATGGAGGATGGTGTTGTTGGGTTAATCTCTGGAGAATTGTCTCACGAGACTTATACAAACTGTATTACTCCGTAGAATCGTCTCACGAGACCTATACAAACTGTATTACTCCGGAGAATCGTCTCACGAGACTTATACAAACTCTATTATGTGGGGAATCGTCTCATGAGACTTATACAAACCGTGGTACGTGGATTACAAATTTGTCTTCATTCCTCCTCAGAGAGTGATTACCATGTGTTACTGTGGATTACCATGGTTACAGAAGGTTTTACCGACCAATGGCTGCTGTTACAGACTTTTAAAATGTCCTATCTGTACCTAGAAAAACCTAACTTTGAGTTACATTGAACCTTAAATTATGTAATCATCTACACTTAAACGAATTTCTAATTGGCCACCCTAAAAAATATCATATCATCTGATAAATTGTATCAATAAATCTTAGGCTGTATTATTTGTTCATTCCACGCACTTACTTATCTATTTCTGAAAAGAAATGGCGTATTCATATACAAAATCATCCATGTGTAACGGTTGGTGCGAAAGTGCTTTTTTGCACGTTGGTCTCGTGCGCAGCTTGGAAGAGTATCGTATGTGGTATAAATTTGTTCCCTGTAGATCGACTTTTCTTTAAACACTATAATTTGTGAAAATGAGCCATGTGAAACGCGCTCATGACGTCAGATGCATGCATACATTGAACGAATTTCTGATTTGCCACGTGTTTTATAAATTAGTTTAAAAAAATGCTTTTAGAAGAATGTAAATAATCGAAACCCCGATACTGTCCAATTGTATTGATGGAAAATATGTTTCTCGCAGTAATTCGAGCTAAACCCCACGTTATTATAAATATCGCTTTTTACAAAAAGACGTTTTGACGTACATGTCGGGATTTTGGTGCTGGTACTCGTCATTCTAACGGCCTCTGCGCGCCCCGTATTACTTATTCTCGCCAGTATTAACATCTTGCATTAAAACAATCGACAGAGAATACATTTTGGCTGATTTCAAAAATCAAACATGTCGGGCACGTGAACCACGTGCACGTAAGCTATTTTGCTATAACTGTTCCGCATGGATGATTTTATAAATGCATGCGTAATTTATTTCTTGAAATCGATAGATAAGTGCATGGAATGAAAATAACCACAATTTTAGAAATATTGACTGAATATATCTCATAATATAATATTTCTTTGGGTGGCCAATTAGAAATTCGTTTAAGTGTATAGAAGAAGTAGAATTCAAGATCTTTCTGAATATAATAACAAACAACAAGAGATGTTTGTAAAACATGACATTATGCCCCCATGACAGCCAAATAGTAGGAAATAGTAAAGGTCATACTCAGAGATTTGACCTACTGACCTCAAAATCAAAAGGGGTCATCAACTGTTGCTGGCCAACATCCATGTATAGTTCAAAGATCATAGGGCAAAGCGTTCTTGATTTAATGAATGGAAACCAACTGGTCTAAAAGAAATAGTTACGGTCACAGTGACCTTGACCTTGGACCTACTGACCTCAAAATCAATAGGGGTTATCTTCTGTTGCTGGCCAACATCCATATAAAGCTTGAAGATCCTAGGGCTAAGTGTTCTTGGGTTATTGAACTGAAACCATTAAACAACAGTGAACGGTGAGCGAACAGTGAACCTTATAAAACCTTATAATACAGAACTAGTGAGTTACAGCACATTGTTAGTCAGTTAATCAAATATAATCAATTACAGCCAAAAACAATTAGAATACAGGTGCTTGTTATAACTTTTAAACCAATTCCTCTGCCACGTTCAGTCAGTCTAAGTGTCTACATGAAAATAGCACCAACTACCTTTCTAATGCAACACGTAGGTTTGAAATATTAAAGTGAAAACTCACAGACTCAAACTTGAAACATAAAGTTGCCTGGTGCAATAACTAGAGTATGGCAAACCATTGACTCACACTGAACAACCTGTCTGTACTAAGGCAAAATCCTCTCAACCACTTTTGTATTTTTACGCTTTGATTTCTTTTTCTGAGAAAAATGTGCAGAGAACCACACTATACCAGTAGGTTCATTATAGACAGACACACTCTGCCAGTTTTAATTCTGCACACATATTTTCACTACCACTCATAGATTCTTGGCAAAGATAGCTAATCATTTACTAAACTTACATATTGCATAATTCAAAGCGAAACGTACTGTCAAATTAGTCATTTTTTTAGAGTTATACAATTTCAAGGGTTTCAGGTTTTAACAAAATAGAAATTTTATTCAGTAGATAAATATCCATATGTGAACATTTAATTGATAGTTTAGGAAAAAGATTATCTACAGTAACATGCAATTTAACCGGGCAACAACAACACCTGAATACCAATCAAGTGATGACAATAACTCTATCACATTTTCTGACCAGGAGTGGTATTCAGTATTGATATTTTTAATTGGAGAATAAGGATAGCCAATCATATCGCCTGCCACTGACCAAGAGTTTAATATGTTATGATCTGATTGGTTTTCCTTATCGTTAAATTAAGAAAGATCAATATTGAATACCACTCCTGATTGTAAGCTGAGATAATTATCGAACTGGTCATTTACACGTATATATCTATTGTTCTGGCTGATCAAATGGATACCTACCATCGAATTACACACCAGATTGGACAAAATGATAGCAGCACCCTTATTATAGCTACAAGGTTGCACTGATTGGACGTAAAGATACACTCCATTAAACATAACCTGTCTGATTGGTCAGTCTATACAGCAGTGATGTAACATAATTGACCACTGCGCTGACCACTAGACTATGATCATCATTTAATTGACTGAGAAGCTGAAGACATTATTACACTCCCAATTGAATACGTTACAATGGACCCTAATGAAGCTGATTTAATAAGAGATGTTTGAAAAAACATGTAAGCTCACAGACCCCATGACAGTCAACTCAGTTCATTTCTCAGTTGATAGAATTAAACCAACTTTTAGCATATATGTGCATTTAAGACGAGGTAAAATGATATACCAATTAAACAAGAGATGTTTATAAAACAATTTTTGTATGCCCAAATGCATTGCAGCATAACAGCTCAATTGTCGGAAATGGTAAAGGTTTCAGTGACCTTGACCTACTGACCTCAAAATCAATAAGGTCAGCTGCTGCTGACCAACCTCCAAGTAAAATTTGAAGATTCTAGCTAGGAAAAGCTTTCTTGAGTTGGTGAAAAGAAATCATTAAATCTTGTCTACCTGCAAACCGACCTTGTAACATACAGAACAACATGTACAAAGCAATATACCCCTAACCAAAGATGGGGGCATAATAACAATTATGGAAACTGAAAATCTCAAAGGAATAATGTCAACTATATGCCTAAAAACCAGGCGCAGATAACCCCAAAAATCTATGCAAACTTCAAAATTTCACAACTTTACAGTAATCTTTAGTTTCAATTGGATTATTTAAGAGATCTACCAATCTTGTATCGTTAGGTTGTATGATAGACAACCGGAACACTGATATATGCATGCCGTTGATATTTCATAGAATTCCAGACAATTAACAGATCAACTTGTACAAAAACAACATTTCATGAACAACATGGTTAATGTATTTATTTGCCATACGTTTGGCTGGTTTGAATACTAATTATTAAGAGATCATGCAGTTGAGTAACTAGTATATTTTGATGGTTTTCAGTAATTCTACAAAGAAGCAGAATGGTCGAATTGGAGAAACAAGTTAATGACCTTACCTGGACCCTTGACGGTTAGCAGAATTTGAATGATAATCTACACCAGGATGTTCAAACCATGAAACACGTTGAAGTTGAGAGAGATCAAGAAATTATGCGTCTTAAAAGTCGTTTGGAATATTTCGAAAAAAGAACAAAATCACGTTCTGAAGATTTAGAAAAAGGAATTAATAGTGGCATCGAAGATTTTACAGAAGGAGTGAACATAAGTTATATGCCAGAAAAACCAAGCGAAGCAGATAGTGGAAACATTCCAAACACGATTAAAGACTCTGCCTTTATTATCAACCCTGAAGCTCCGGTATCTGAAATCCAAACGTCAGAAATAAGCCAACGACAAACCCCGAGGGTAATGGACAATACACTGGGTGAGATGGGTCCTAGTTCTGCTATAGTTCCGTCTGTGAGAAATGTTGATCAATCAGGAGGCCATGTAAGGGAAGTCGAAGGTAATGTTGCATTCCACGCGATATTGAGTCATCAGAAGAAAGATCATTTAGGCACAAGCGAACCAATAAAGTTTGATACTGTATTTCTAAACAATGGAAATGTATACCACAATCACCTTGGTGTGTTTATTGCTCCTAAAGCTGGAATATACTTGTTTTCAACTTCAATCACCGCTTCCATGGTACACCAGTATAAGGCATATCTCGTAAAAAATGGGCATAAGCTTGTAGCTTTAACTGGAACATCTACAGACTGGTCGGGATTGGATCAAGGCTCTGTTACCATAGTAACTGAATTGAATGTTGGAGACCAGGTTTGGGTAGAACACGCTGATCCAGCTGATGAAAGTATCCAGATCGGGAAATAACTACCGGTACTCAAGTTTTGCTGGAGTTCTCCTAATACCAATGTAGCCAATTTATTAGTCCCCTGTAAATTTAGCATCATGCTATCTGTATCTTATATGCTTTCTTACCTTAATTGTAGATGACCGAACTAATAAATACACCAACAAAGACATATGTCATATGTACAATTTTTATTGCATTTATTAATATCATAATTATGCAGGGCATATACATAAAGTATTGTATCATTTTTAAATGCTGACAAAATAACATGAAAGACAATTATCACAAGATAGCATTCATACAGTTAAACAAATAACTACATTGTATGTACAAGATGACATAGATATGACTTGTCTTCTCCGAGTCATTTTGAATGAGCAGACAGGCGTGGCAAATTACCCAGACTCTCCTGTTTAAGTTTGCTCACACAAAATGTTAGATGTTCAACAAAATAAATAGATTTAACATGCCACCCCTATGATGGAATATGATCCACATAGAAAAGCAATGTTTTCAAAAAGCCAATGTTCAAATAACACATTTCTAGATTAGCATCCACATTCTGTCATTTATTCAAAACCCCAACTGGTGTCTTGTTGTTTTTAGAACTGACACTTACATACTTAAATCATAGTGTTTAAAAATGTTTCAGAACAGAAGTGAATCACTTCGTACATATATTATGTTCAGAGACTATCTGTTGGTGCTGATGGGAAAAAGCAAAAATATTATAAAAATAAAAACTTTGTATTAAGAGAGAACACAGTTGTACAAGCTGGATAGATATGTCACAGTGATCTTCAATACATGCTATGCATACATGTCACTTTACTATTCTAGTCTTTAAATCCTTCATAATTCAGTAATGATCAACGACAAGGAAAATTATGCAATTCTCAAGAAACGAAGCCTTAACTTTAATATTTTCTACAAAGACCATCTATTTGGCGTGTCATGTAAGGGGTACTTTACTGTTATAAACAAAATGTGAAGAAATGATTTTTAACTAAGAGTTAAGTTCATTAGCTGCCAAATTTTATCCTGACAAGTGAGCTTATTCTTTTTGGAGGAATTAAAGAACATTTTTTAAATAATGGTACATTTTTATAATGCATATGTAATTGAATATATAACAGCACTAAAAACAAGAAGCAATATATACATGTATTTATACTTACATATCAACCATTATATATATATATATATAACACATTATCATAGATACAGTAACCATAGCAACCATGGTGAAACTTATGTACATTTATATTATAAAACAAACCATTTGATTTAAATGTCATCACAGATAAACAGAAGCAGATTGACTCTGAAATAGCAATCTCATTTAAATCATATCCTAACATTTGCTCCATTCATTTGCACTGTTAGTTCCATCTGACGACACCACATAAGAGATCACGTCCCTAGCATGTTGTAATATTGCTATTTACCTATATGTATAGAGAGTTTAACTCTTTATGTTCACTGATATATAAATTTTAAACATTTCTCTCAGAGATTCCCTGCACTTTCAAATTTGTGAAAGTAGTAATGTGAATGGATGATGTAAAGGTCACATTGACATGACCGCATACTGAGTGTAGTCAGATAATATATCAGTGTAAAGTAGCACATGATGCTATATAATATGGGTCTTATTCAAATGATATTGCTGATATAGTAACCAGTATACATGTAGTTACCAGTATAGTTATATATTAACATAGAATATAGTGTGGATAAAAATCCAACACTACGGGAAAAATATAACGTTTGTGATAACTAACGACAAGCCTTGTAATAGATGTAAACCTACTTAACCTCCTGATGATATTATGAAACCGGTAGAGGTGAAATAAATCAAACATCTATTACAAGACTTGTCGTTAGTTATCACAAACGTTATATATTAATATAGGGTTTTATGAAAAAAAACCACTTGGACTGTAAAGTACCATTGTATCCTAAATGAACACAGAAAACTAACAAGCTACGACATGCGGTTATTTTGTGTTAAAGGGCAATTCAAAATGACCCATCTAGTGGAGGCAGCGGGTAACACGGGTCTACAAATACTTTATTAATTTATAAAAAAAAACGATTTTAGAGATATGTTAAAATTGTCACCAACGTATCTATCTGATAGATCAGTTTTTTAATGAAATTTATTTTTAGTTAAAGCTATGTTTTTGACAGATATGATGAATCACTAGGGGGAGTTCCAAAAGTAAAAAAGTAGTTCCAGGTCACGGGACCACATGACCAAGTAAAACTAACATGACCTAATAAGTTAAACTGAAGTTTGCACTGTCGATTATGGTGTGATGAAGGCTTAGTGGTAGGATAAAATAATTTTCTTACTTTGCATAAACACTTAAAACTGCTGACCCTGGGTAAAACAAGGTTGCAGAGCATCATGGACATCTCTTCACCATCTTGAAATACGAACAATGTTACAATCACAAATCGCAGCAATACATCTAAGACTTGTCTGTTTGAAAAATACTTTGTATATGAATTTACTAACATCTGTTTGTTTAAAACTAAATATAATCACCAGACTCTAAATTCAATCAAAACATAAGGTTTTATCATAAAATTTGTGTCACTTGATTACATTCAGCCAGTTATATGTACAAATAAAACTGACAATTAAATGCATTCCCATTTTAAAGGATATTCTCTATGGGACTAGACTTGAAACCAGCGGCCAATTAACCGAGCATTGTTCATAATTATCATTTTTGTTATTCAAATACAATACGAGGGTTGTTATCCTTTGTGTAATGTTCTTGTCCTTTAAAGCAACCAAGGTCAATTAACTCTGTACAAGAAATCCTTGCATTGCTAAACTAATTATAGACCAGTCTGCATCATTTGAGGTATAAATGTAGGGGGATACTTTTAGCATACAGTCTACTTTATTTGGTAAGACTCATGAATAGATGATTGAGATTGAAAATGAAAACATGAACAATGAGCACACACATACTGTATACAGCATATTCAGAACATCTTCACAGAAGACTTTCTGATCATTTATGTATAATTATAAATATCTCAAACTATTTTAGCACCAAATACATAAAATCTTTGTTCCTTTGATAGCTAAATCATTTAATATGCTTAACAACTCCACCTTAATCTTCATATAAATTGTCAAAGTAGGCCGGCTTTCACAGATCTGGGCGGGATCTCCTTGACAGTTGACAGACCTTCACAATATGGGTGGAACTTACTCAAATGCAGTAAGAAGCTCCTCTACATTTTGGCGGAACCACTTCTGTACAGATGTCAACAGGACTTGCAGATCAATGTGGACGGACCTTTTCATAATGGAACTGTGAACCTTTAGAAACATAAAGTCTACCATCAGACAGCATGTATGTCTGCTTCATATGAACGTCTGAACTTAACTTCATACTATCACTATCCAAGTCATCGATTGCTTGAAATGTTAATCTTTTTTGAAAATGAAATTGTTCTAAAGCGAATTCATAGAATTCATGCTCCATTTTCCAGATTGATGATTCTTGTATTTTTGCCACTGATTCTTCACTCGGTTGATCTTTCTTGTTTGTCTGACGTAAGTGAGATTTCTCACCTGGAGAAGAAACAAAACCATCAGGATTAGAAACCATGTGATCAACACGCAGGTGGGTTAAAAGACCTTCTCCGGATCTCCACAAATCTGTAGGTTCAAATAGATCTTGATTCATAGCTGGATTATAGAGTTTGGGACAGTTGTGTTTGCATATGAATACAAAACCAGTCTAACTAAGCCAGATTTGTTGGTAACATACATGAAAATTGAAAACCATCTTGCACAGTGTTCCCGGTATCAACTATATATCAAAATGATTGGTTGAGTTTTATTATACAACTTTTATAGTATTTGTTCAGTAAGGAACACACCAGGTCACATGATTATAAACATTGGAGAACATACAAGTGTACTCCGTGTTTATACTCCATACTCCAATTGGAACATGTTCTTAGTAACAAAAAATAAAAGTAAATGAAGAGCAAGAGCTCAAAGATTTGAAAAGAGTCAATGTAATTTTAACTATTATTTACTTTCCAGTTGAGAGAAGAGCAATATATACTTCTGGATAAGTACCTTTATTGTCCCCTGGGGTACAAATAAGAATACACTTGATTATCTTTACTTTGTGAACAATAATTTGAACGACCTTCATCAAGCTTTACTTAGTGAACAATAATTTGAACGACTTTCATCAAGCTTTAATATGTGAGCAATATTTGAACGACCTTCATCAAGTTTTATTTAGTGAACAATAATTTGAACGACTTTCATCAAGCTTTAATATGTGAACAATAATTTGAACGACTTTCATCAAGCTTTACTACGTGAACAATAATTTGAATGACTTTCATCAAGATTCTCACCCCAAAGAACATTTATCATACACTTCATGACATACAAATTATTGCAATTTTCTGCATGGAAAATAAATCATAATATCTATCAAATAATACGGACAGGAATAAAATATTGGTCTGGTAAAATATCAGACAGTTTCACATAATGTTATACTGGTACATTTTACAAATGTTGGATTTTTTGTTTTGAGACAAAATCTGACCGAAACTATTGATACACGTCAGCATCCGATGACTCAGAAACAAAATGTCCGCCAAATTTTGACTAATGAATATTCTAAAGTTCAAAAAAATTATTTAACGTCTTAAAGAGACATTCCTGAGTCAATATATAACCATCAATATGATGCATATACGCTAGTGGAGAATAATATGTTTTATGTAAGGTCTGTTTAACCCGGAAGAAAGGCAATTCGTGAATATATCATAAAGAGTTTCTAAAGTTACCGTTCAGATATAAATCCATGGCTCCCTTGAAGAATCGAGGTAAAACAACTTCCATCATAGCAATAAAGTCCCCTAACTCTTCCGTTACTCCAACCAGTAAATAATTATTGACCAGGTTAAATTTGGCTTGTTCCAATGCCCATCTACTGCCAGGTTGTCTGAAATTAAATATAGAAATAACCATTTAAAGTACTGAAGGATATATAGTGGATAGTAAAAACATGTAAGAGGTTCATACCTTTAATAGAGGATATTGCATGAGTACTCATTACATTCAAGTTTTATAATGAGTGAACAAAACAATATGACACAGGCTTTGCAGATTGTCAAATTGCTTTTGTCAATGAGTTTAATATTACACATAAAATTATGTAATTAGCACAAATGCAAGATTCTCTAACACATATTCCCTTCATTTTCCTAACCAGACAGCAGTGTTCCCTGACTTACGAGAAATACAGTCTCTATGTTAGAACCATATAGCACAAAAGAAACAATGAAAAGGGTGTAATATTTGCTTAATATTGAACCAAAAAGTTTCAGGTAGCAGTTGTAGGGATATAAATAACATTAAGGTAGAAAAAACTAACAAGTATAACCAGTTCCGAGGGTAAATAAACCTTACTTTATAATAAGACAGGACGATGCCTCTAATGTCATCAACAACAAGTATCATAATTGTTCCCATTTATCCAGCTTTGCTTATAAATGAAACACATATGCATCAATCTAAAAATATTTTCTACTTCGAAAGTTTTTCTAAATAATTTAGCTTGACAGGACGGGGTCCCTATATCCTCTAAATGATGAACACAACTTGTCCAACAAATTAATGAAATAAAACCTGGAAGATCAGCAACATGGGATCCATTATTTAGATTTTCATTTTGAGTCGACTATAATCCTGATTTAAAGCAATTCAGCTTATAAAAACCCGCTGAATCCTGTGTCTGGTTTCCATTTGGTTCTGGCTCGGATAATTCCCAAATGTAGCGACCGGATTAAAATAATCAATAACACAATTTTCTACCTTCTTTCACAAACTTTATAATCTCATAATTGAATACAAACCAATGAATATGGTTCCTTAGTTGCTATGGATACCGTTTGTTGTTGTTATTTTGGTTACATCTTAAAGATTCATTAACAATCAAGACTTTTATTTATTATTCCTGGGGCACCCCTGACCTAATTGTTTGTGGTCTTTATAAATTCATTTATAAACAAAGTGTACAGTCTCAAAGTGATTTTATTCTATTTTGTCAAATCTCTCGAAAATGAAAGGGAGCCAAAAACAATTTTTTTTATACAGTAAGTATTTTCTCAGCAATCTGATAATACTGATAATGTGTTAGTTGGTAGCACCACATGAGGGCTGTACATGTAACACTAAGCAGACGTAGTGGCCCAACCATAAGTTATTTATTTTATATTAACAGAAATGTACTCATGGAATGGAAAAAGTATGTACATTGTACAGGCTAACAAGAATCAGGCTAAACGGGACAAGCTAAATTCCAGAATCATTCTGAACATTATAGTGTTCTTTTCACCAAGCTCAGAACATTTATAATTGATACTACTTGAGTATTCAAAATAACATCAAGATATTGTACAGTGTATAAAGAAGGAAGCAATTCCTTACAATGAAAACCCTAAACACGGGAGAAAACGGGAAAAATAAACAAATTAACTGTAACCGGGTAAAGCAATATACAAGCAGAGAGAAGATTTTGTTGTATAGGTTAATCATACACTTTATATCTCTGTACGATACACATTGTTCGTGTGTCTGTGTTGTTCAATATCCTCACATATCGTTGGCTTAGAATGAAACCTTATAAGACTGATACAAATTTAAAATCAGCATCACAAGGCACTTCTGATGGGCCTAATGTCATGATAATCAGAATGTGTCAGGTGGACCAAACAGAAGTTGAAACAGTTTCAACCACAATTTCTAACTAAAGAGTAATCTTCTGGCAGTTTTTTCTATTTACTCAAAATATTGATTTCGTACTTACATCCTTCTCATTCTAAGTCAGCGATATGTCCAGTGTACAGACACAAGTTTACACCGTATGAATCACATCAGGAAATCACATGATATATTATATCAATACCATAGATTTGTTCTTGCAGTAGACGGTCATTCTTATTATCACACTGTATTATATTAGTTGTTATATACAATCTCTAATATTATAAGATGTAATAGAATATTCTATTAGGTTAACAGTACCATCTTCCGCTCTAACTTGCACAGATTTTACACCCAAAACTTTACTAAGATTTGAAAAGGATTATCATAAATTAGGAATGTCCATCGACAAACGCCATCTTCCACAACTCAGAGGTCAAACATATGATCAAATAATTTACTACATAAAAGGTAAATTGTTTGTTTATTATAGTGTCACCTCTATTGAAATGGTGACCATTCTTTAACTAGCTGGCAGCTCACAAACCTGCCGTGTCAGTTCTAACCCAGCTTCTACTGGGATCGGAACCTTTGACCTTCCGCTATGAAGGCAGTCGACCAAGCTCGCTGTATTACATATATAATATTATATACCTGCATCTATAGGAATGTCCACAGAAGAAAGGTATCTGAAGCCACAAGTTGACTGGATCACAATCTTTATGATTCTTTGCTACACAATCATCAAATGTCTGAAATAATATCATAAATAACTCATTAAATAGCCAGTAAAACAAAGGAAGGTAAATATGACATCATAGCCAGACTGGATGTTCAAAATGAGACTACTGTGTCATAAAAACAAAGGGAGGTAACAGAATTATTTCTAAGCATTTGAGGCATCATACTTTGTAAGCTAAATGTATTATAATTGAATTAACACAATACAAGTGTTTCTATACAGTACCTACAGGCAACACTGAAAGTTTTACTGACATAGTAAATCTGTTTTAAAGCAAATAAAAACTACCCGGTAGGTATTTTTTGAAACAGAAAAAAAGATAATAAAGGCACACTTTCAGAGTTGATTAACAATGCGTGTAATGTGGACTTAAGTTATCAGTTTTACCCTTTCATAAGTTGATCATGATTAGGATCAGAGGCCACCTCATACCATAGGTGAAATAAGAATAGTACAGTATTCCTCCGAATAACAGCTCCCCCCCATGATTTTTCGAGAAAATTCGTCTTTCGCTTTTTTAACAAGAGGGCCATGATGGCCCAATATCGCTCACCTGATTATGAACCCTGCACAATTTTCACCCAAAGGAATAATTTGAACATCTTGGTAGAAAACCACAAGATGATGCTACATACCAATTATCAAAACTCTAGGCAGTCTAGTTTTAGGCAAGAAGATATTAATATGTTTTTCCTATATAATTAAAGTCTATGTAAAACGGTGACCCCCGAGTGGGGCCAATTTTGACCCCAGGGGCATAATTTGAAAAATCTTGGTAGAGGACCACTAGATGATGCTACATACCAAATATCAAAGCTCTATGCAGTGTTGTTTTAGACAAGAAGATTTTTATGTGTTTTCCCTATATAAGTCTATGTAAGACGGTGACCCCCGGGGCTGGGCCAATTTTGACCCCAGGGGCATAATTTGCACAATCTAGGTAGGGGACCACTAGATGATGCTACATACCAAATATCAAAGCTCTTAGGCATTGTAGTTTTAGACAAGAAGATTTTTATATGTTTTCCCTATATAAGTCTAAGTAAAATGGTGACCCCCAGGGCGGGGCCAATTTTGACCCCAGGGGCATAATTTGAACAATCTTTGTAGAGGACCTCTAGCTGAGTCTACATACTAAATATGAAAGCCCTGGGCCAAGCGGTTTTGGAGAAGAAGATTTTTTAAGGTTTTCTCTATATAACTCTATGTAAAACTAAGGGCCCCTGGGGCGGGGCCAATTTTGACCCCAGGGGCATAATTTGAACAATCTTTGTAGAGGACCTCTAGCTGAGTCTACATATTAAATATGAAAGCCCTGGGCCAAGCGGTTTCGGAGAAGAAGATTTTTAAAGGTTTCCCCTATATAACTCTATGTAAAACTAAGGGCCCCCGGGTGGGGCCAATTTTGACCCCAGGGACATAATTTGAACAATCTTTGTAGAGGACCTCTAGCTGAGTCTACATACCAAATATGAAAGGCCTGGGCCAAGCGGTTTCGGAGAAGAAGATTTTTAAAGGTTTCCCCTATATAACTCTATGTAAAACTAAGGGCCCCCGGGGCGGGGCCAATTTTGACCCCAGGGACATAATTTTAACCATCTTTGTAGAGGACCCCAAGGTGATGCTACATACCAAATATGAATGCTCTAGGCCTTACAGTTTCAGAGAAGAAGATTTTTGAAGTTTCCTTTTTGAAAATCTATTTTTAGCCTGTGTGACCTAGTTATGCGACAGACTGGAATTTTTTTAACAACTTTGGTAGAGGTCCACCCAAGGAACATTCCTGTTAAGTTTTATCAAATTTGGCCAAGCGGTTTAGGAGGAGAAGTTGTTTGAAGAAATTGTTGACGGACGCACGCCGCACGACGGACGACGGACGACGGACGACGGACATCTCGGGATGACAAAACCTCACCATGACCACATTGTGGTCAGGTGAGCTAATAAAACGTATACTTATTGATGTTTTATATGACGGTTATCAATATTTTGTTATTGCTTTATCAATAACATAGACATTTTTATGACTGTTTCACCATATTTTATTTTTAAATTAAGACCCCCAAATAAAAGTCCCGTTTTGCAAAGTGTATTGCTCTGGGCATTTATTTAGGGGTATACAGTAATTCCCTTGCTACGCCCGAAGCATGAAAGAGAAAGTGGGTTTTAAGAGTGATTAATGTAAGTTGTAAATAATTCCAAATACAGCAACAGCAATTTTGTAGTTAAACTCAGAGGTATATGGTACTTTAAACATTGAACATGTTTTAAAAGTACACCATTCATCAAGATTAGTTACCATAGCTACAGGGCCAACATTAGTATCTGATTCTGCATCGACTTCTACCGGGTAAAACTGATTCCAAAGTATGTTGGTGAATATTTCAACTCAACGCCAAAACAAGGACATTTGATGACTTTTGAAGGAAACCGGAAGGTTTCTTCACACAAACAAATATGTGTCATCCACCAAGAGCATAACAATTACATTGCATAATAATATACTAATGAACTTTCAACTATGAAAATATCTAAACTTGGAGTAAGTTGACACTTGTGTGACTGCGATAGCTAACCTTAGTCTTGGAATAGTGAATTAACAAGTACGGTAATTTGGAATTGCAAGCAAGTCCCCTACCTGGTTTTTAATTTTTTGTTGCCATGGCAACAATTTTTTTTGCCTGAATCAACAAATATTTAGATGTACATAATTTCCTTATTGGACCTTCATCACATACCAAGTTTCATAAACCTTAACTAAGCTTGGGAACTGTTTGAGTTATAGCAGGATCCAGATCTTCTTAACGGACAGAGAGACTGACTGACGGAGGGCAACCCTATAGTCCCCTCCTGTTGAAAAGCGGTAAGGACTAGAAAGCAACCTGCTCCTTGAGTCAAGATGACTTGTTGGCATGTAAACTAATGTGTACTCAAAAAGTGATACGTTCTACTTTATTTGCATGTACGTACTTGGAATTATGTAAAACATGCAGTATGAACTATTCTCACTGACTGTAATTATCTGCATGTTTTGCCATCTTACAATTATCAATATCATAATTATTGAACCAAGAACAAGCATCGGAAATTTTAGAAATGCAGAAAAGACATGTTTTTACATAATTTACATAATATACAATGTAATCAATGAATCCTTGGTTATTTGATATAACAGTATTAGGTTCACTTAGTATGAGGACTTCAAGGCTCCCACAATTCCGGAGAAAATTCCTCCAATTAACGCACAATTTATTGCCACTGATTAAATTTATTGCCACTGATTAAATTTATTGCCACTGATTAGTCATATTCTTAGAAAATTTAATTATAATTTAAAGAGACACCAAGCGTGAATATTTCCTTCTACAGCAAATTTTGGTTCAAACAAATTGAAGAATATGGGTGTTTAACTTTTTTCATGAGCTTCCCAATAAAATCGGTAATTAAGGCTCTTTGAGGAAGTTATACATTTGCAAGATGTCTTCCAGAAACACCAGGTTCCCTGGTGACCTTGACATTTGACCTAATGACCTCAAAACAGGTGGAGAATGTGGGTCTCAAAGATTTGCTTGCACACATGAAGAATTTACGCCAGAACGTTTTCATATTATAAGCAAGGTTACAATCAAGGTTACAAGATATAGCTAAAAGGACTGGTACACATTTTGATATAAAGGGAGACAACAATGTAAAAACTTGCCATTTGGTTGCCCATCTTTCTACGTTTGAGGTACGGTCTAAAGTTGTCTCCATATCTCACAAAGTAATAATAGGAGAGCAGTCTATCTAGTGGTTTCCTGATGATATTGATGAAGACTGGTCGCCTGTCATTGTATCCCAGTCTGAAAATATACAAAATTTAACTGTGAACCAGTCTGAAACTGATTTAAATATAAGACACAGTCAATTCGACTGACAGTCTTAAGTGTGTGGTCATCTTATCTGTTTTCCCCGGCCATATTGGTCTATGAAACCCAACTTCAAAAGCCGAGATCAAACATTTGTTTGATATGTACAGGGAATCCTAGCTCTTTCTGAACATGCCCTGATGTAGAGCACTGATAGGTGAGACAACCTCTGGGCTAGCAACCTCTTCATTTATATAGTTGGATGGGAAACAATGACATAAATGACCCAATGACTTGGCTGATATTTTAGCCAGGGACAATTTGATCCATAATCAAGACTCAACAACCTGTTCTCTTAGAGATCATTGTTTAATTGATAAGATTCAATAATTTCCAAACTTTTAAACTATTACATAATTCAGAATCATTTATATGTTACATAGGTAAGTTTGCCACTTTAGGCAGGTCAGGCCGTGTGGGTTCAATTTAAGATACATATACTATTAAACCCACACAGGTATAATCTGCAAAAACATTGAAATCTCTCTGAATGTCATGAAAACCACAGAATATATCAGCAGCTTTATGCTACCATAGCAACAGTAAGTTCTATTCAGTAATATACATTTTCTACATTATATGACCATAATTAAATACAAACTGTGACATTACAAATATACTTTTAAATGTTGAAAGGTTTAAATAATTACATTTATGTACAACTGTCTGGAACACACTGTTTATAAAGACATGTAGAGACAATGTTTTTAATATACATTTCTGACTAAGAACAATAATGTTTTCAAGACACATCTAGAGGATTCTGAAATTAAAATTTAGTTCACCAAGTGATGGTAGAAAGTGAAGTGGCTTTTTCAGGAGGGAATAATCTTGAGTGAAAATTTCCTTATGTTTTTTCCATACATGGAATACAATTTGAGTGTTCAACCAAATGTCAACACTTGGTCTGGCTTATCAATACGAAATGATGTTGTAAATTCCCTTGCAAAATTACATTTTGCATGAAGTTCATATTCCCACATACTTAAATTGGTACCATTGTGTGTCAGTATATCGCAGTATTTCAGAAGACCAATTAACAAATTCATTGACATTTTGTTAATTGTCATACCAAATTCTATACAAAACTAGTAAGGGAGACAATGCTGCTTTGCTTTTTCATATACAGAGTTATTTTTCTTTATTTTTGTGTGAAACATTACTGGTATGTCCCCTATTGTTACATTCAATGCAGAAATATTTTATAGCAACCAGTGATCACCACAGCGGTCATGCGACCCTTTGCTGATCATGTGACCCTTTGCTGGTCATGTGACCCTGTGCTGATCATGTGACCCTTTACTGGTCAGGTGACCCTTTGCTGATAATGTTACCCTTTGCTGGTCATGTGATCCTAGACAGGTCATGTGACCCTGCGTTGATCATTTGGCCCTTTGGTTGTTATGTGACCCTTTGCTGATCATGTGACCCTGTGTTAATTGTGTAACTCTGTGCTGATCATTTGACCCTATGCTGATCATTTGACCCTATGCCGATCATTTGACCCTGTGCCGATCACTTGACCCTTTGCTGATCTTGTTACCCTTTGCTGGTCAGGTGACATGTGACCCTTTGCTGACCATGTGATATAGACATACAACCACATTATAACAAGACGTCCCTTTGGTGCCACAAGATTTTATCTTACTATAGATTATAATTATAGTGAGATACAACCTTATTGCACCAGAACGAGATTAGAGTTACAAGGTGGTTCATCATACCATGTATATATATAATCACTGAAGTGGGATCCAGTATGAAGGAAGACCACAGGTGTTGACTGGCAGTACTTGCGTGCAACATAATTTACAACAGGACAAAGTTAACTACCCAATAAATTCACAAATAACTCAGCAGCTGAAAATACCAATAGAGTGGGCGAAACTATATCACTTTCTTCAATGTTAAACAAATAACAATTCTCCTCTTTTACTTTTGACATTTTCTTCTGTTAAAGGGACTTGCTATTTTTAAGTTTCCATTGTATTTCATGACTCTAGCATTGCTAGGAACTATGGCTACTATATTGTACTTTTGTTACTAAATTCTGGAGTGTTTTAAAATAAGTTGCCTAAGCAAAGCGCTATTCATAGCACTTTCCGTGGGAGGTAACCCATGCTTTCTTTATTTAATTGATGAGAGGTTACCGAATCAAGGCACTCGGTATCGCTTTGCTTAGGCAATGAACACCTGTTGTCTGTTCGCTTATATAGTACAGATTTTTACAGTAATCTCAGGGGTCAGATCTTTGGATTTATTTTAAGAAATACTTCCATACTACTTTATTATTCTGGTACTAGTATCATTAATACAGTTTTAACTTAGTCAGGGGTTGACAGTTACTATTTTTGCCACTGGTCCGACCGTAAAGAAGCAATAAATTTGTGAGAAAATAGTTAATAGTCCTTAATGATTTTCACTGGTCCCTCAAGATTTTCACTGACCCCGGACCAGGGGACCAGTGTTAGTGCTGAGCCCTGATTACTTTCAACGGTTGAACAATTCATGTCCCCTTTTATCACAACTTTTAATTGAAGGGGAAATGCATCAGAAAAGTGTAATACCAATACAGAAATATGTTCTGTTTGTTCCGTTTATATAATGTCATAATATGGTTTTACACCTTTAAAGTTGTGTGTTAATTACGGATGTGTCTAACAATGTTCTGTTAGGAAATATTCAAATGTTCCAGGAAACATCAAGTGACAGACTTTATTTACTAACACAAAAGAAATAATAAGACAATCGTAGGGCAACAATCTCCTGTGTCATTATAAAAGTACAATATATTATAATAGCAACATTTATCCATACAATTATCATTATCAAAAGAAAGAATCAACAATAATGTTAAACGCCATTGTCATGATTGCAATATTCCTGGAAACATTAACAGTCAAATCAACATTTATCTGGACTCCCCGGTGCTTTCAGACAATTTAAATTCCATAATTTTTATCATACAACTCACTCTGTCAAAACTGGAGAAGAACATACCAGGGTCAATGGACTGTGAGACGACATGGATACACCCCCTTACAGCCACACAGAGGAGAGAGGGGGTTGTAATTAATTGAAACATCCCCAGTCTGGTGTTATACATCTCTGATGTTATGTTTCTATTACATAATTTATTCTTTAATGAAGCACCACATAAAGTAGTCTGGACCATTTTTCTAATGTCATTTCCTATTAATGTAGGAACCATTATTTATCCATCGGAGAAGATATTTTGTAGATCTCATGAAGGAAATCAAACGGTGAACTTGAGTCTCTTTCGATTTCAGAAAATTTCCTGATGAAAAATCTCATCAAATAATTAACAACCCATGAAATCACATTCATTACTGAAACTTACAAAATGTAAAGACCTTTATTATAGTCATTATTCTCAGCATTGACTTTTCTCGATATAAGACAGCGACCCTGACCCATTTTTAGCCCAATCCCCCCAAAAAAAATCCAACTTTCAAATCCCTGTAATGATTGTACACCTGCCAATTGCACGTGAAATTGCATAAAAAATGTGCACTTCTTTCTTCTTAAAACCAGGACAATTTTTACAGCAATTGTCTCAAGTGTGGTAAAAAAATGTGTTCCATTTTAAAGTTACAAGTTGACAATCTGGTAAAATGGAGAAAATCTGTTAGTGAGACGAATAAAATATCTGGTAAATAAAACAGTGAGCTTGTGGTACACAATGGGCGTCCAAATAAAGCTTAGAATAACAAGCTTCTGGTTTGTTTTCCAAGGTTTTTATTTTACCCTGGAGTACAATCTCAGCCAGTTACTTACTTTTAATGGTGACACAAGAAAATTGCAAATACCACTGGTACTTTTATCTGATTATATGTCAAGTATAAGTTAACAGTAAATATTGGATTAGTTTAAAATTGAAAATTTTCTTCACTTCAATGTGGCTTAAAGTTTAAATGATCTTCACAAATTCAATTTTCCAAGAAAGTTTATCATTTTCATTTCATTATCTTTTATGAACTTTTATCATCTTTTCTAATAATCGTTGTACACCATACAATTAGGCAAACATGAAAATACACAAAAAACACACTCGGAAAAAATACCAAGTTCTGCGGTAATGAAATGCAGATTTTTTTTTAGTTTTAAGAAACTTCTTTAATACTCATATTCTTTAAATGGAAATTTCTATTTTCTAATATCCTACAATTATAGAATGCAGGTTTTATTTTCTCTAATTGGAAAATAAGCATGCATCTGAGACAGATACAAATGCGTTTTTTACAATAAAGAAATGAAAGTTGGAATATACAGTGAAAAAAGTGCTTAGTGAGTATTGTTTTGCAACTTTTTTGTACAAACTTTACGCTGAGAAACTAAATTAAGACAATGACCATCTTAACCCTAGAAAACATAACCTCAAGTTAGTTTACAGTTGCATATGATGACATTATCAACATTCCTGTAAACTCTCACAACAGAAAAATATACAAATTTAAACGTCTTTATTGGACATACTGTTAATTATATAAAAGCTTAATTAATTCTAAGTGTACTTAACATGTACTCAATTGAATTAATGACACACATGTTCTTTTTGAACATTTTTCATCATAAAAACGGGTGAATGCCCTTAAAGCTCATAAGCTGAGATATTTTATTTCAAAATAATTTTACAACGATTAATCAGTCAAGCATGTTAATAACATTATAATTATTCTTAGAATTTCCTGAAAACCACATTAATTCATTCACGTGAATCTTATATCCCCTGTGATTACTGCTATAAGTTATGAACAAATTATCCTCAACACATTTTCATAAATTTCCTCCCCAAGTCTTCCATTAGTGTCCTAATCAACGCTTACAATTATCATCGTTTCTCAATGTTGGGTGGTATTTACCTTGTCAATACAAACTATAGAGAACAATGAAATAATAGACAGGAGGCCTCCCCCCCCCCCCCCGCCATATTTTATGGATGTTTTAATGCCATAATTATACATCAGGATCTGTTACATGGAACTGTATAGAAATAATAGGCTGGCACCAACCATATTTTATAGACATTTAAATGCCATATGATATTACACTAGAAGTTTAATGCTCTTGAGGGTCCAGACCATATTTTATAGATGGTTTAAAGCAATAATATTACATCAAGAATTGCTCATTTATTTTACAAAATCACTTTTTTTCGCATTCAATTCTTTAAACTGATTTACCACAATCCTTTAATGGATTCTGAATGTTCTCAAATTTTCTCCACTTGCCGGTAACCCTATACTCACTGATTGGGAATTCATTCACCGTGGCTGCCAAATTTTAGACTATTTTGTAATGGAGATTTGAAGGCCAAAACTTGATTCAGTAATTTCACTGAAATTGCTTCTCCTAAGTGTTTTGGTGTTTGAATTAGTTTGTTTCATAGGGTTTTAAGTAGGGTTTTTTCAATGATCATCCAGTAATAATTAGGGACCTGAACTCAACAGCTAGATCATCATGAATTTGTAAACCCTTTTACAAGGAGCAAGCAGCTTCTCCATGAGTGTAGGAAAAACATTTCGCCAATTTACAACCGTAATCACCTAGCTGCCATATATTGGATTCAAACCCAGATTGCCCTGGGAATGCTGAAGTCCTGAGACATAACCGATGAACAACGAGGGTTTCTGGGACCACTTTGAGGATTTCCAGAATGGAGCTACTGCAACATTATTCTACTTGATGTAATTCTAGACAGAAAATTTTAAATACTTAATATCAAAATAGGAATAAATATAATGTTAATGGATTTGGGTAAATAAGGCTATACTTTGATTAGTTTAAATTTGTTTAAAAGATTCAGTCAACAGAGAAAAATCGAAGGATTTCCTTGTTCACTGCATTTGCCCAATCTTCCCTGCGAGCCTCTGAATTTATACACATTTACATATTAAATATATAAAACAACAATGGTTTTGGGTAAAAATCCCACAAATTTGGTGAGTCTGAAATTTGTAGAAAAAAACATTCATCAGAGATTTTCGTAATTGAAAAATCAAAGGAATTCCTTGTTCACTGTTTATCCATAAAATCCATGAAATTTCCAGATTCCAAGTTGAGTCAGTTTCCAATTTACTCAACACTTGATTTAAATTGTAATTTAATTGGCTCAATGCAAACCATGTTATCTGGTAGGTTCTTGGTGTAATCAGGTATTTCCTGTGCAATTGCTGTGAACACTGTGTTACTGTGAAGTGTAATTAGTACAATAACATACAATCCCTGATCTGGTGTGAATCGAACAGCTTCTGTTCCTGTATTCTTCACAGAGATTTCCTGTAATTCCCTGATGAAAACGTGTATACACAGTCAAATGATCAAATGGAACCTTAAGTTTTAGGTACAGCCAAACATGCCACTGAATTCCCCACACTGACCTGACCAAACATGTCTTCTTCTAAGTGTATATCTAAATTATTTTGACTGTTTTAAAGCAGGTGGCTCAGTATTTAAGATGTTAAAATTAGGACATTGGCACTAAAGAGGTGAGACTTGGGTAAACATCGTCATACAGCACATAAGTTACAATTGGGCAATGATTTTCATCCATTTTTAAAACATTTGTTTCTAACAATTGTAGAGAGAAAACACGAGATGAAACTGACAGGTTACATTGAAAATGGACAGATTTGATAATTTAAGATTTGACTTTATAGTGACTCAATGAGTAGTGGTGCAAGTCTCCACCAGGAGATATTTATTGAAACCCAGTACAGGACAATCAATGTGGCTCAGCTTTAATTAAAGATGTTAAAATTAGTAAACTTGTCCCTATATTTGAGCCGAGACATATTTCATACAGACTGGGGTAACAATATAATATTCAGTTACAATTGGGCAATGGTTTTCATCAATTTTTTACAAACTTAGGAAAGAGAAAACCTGATATGAAACTCAAGTTACATTGAAAACGGACATATTTAACATTATTACAGGTTTGACTGTAGAGACTCAGTGAGTAGTGTAGCCTCCACTGGGAGACATTTATTAAAAATCCAGTACAGGACAATCAG
This sequence comes from Spisula subtruncata, assembly GCA_963678985.1. Lineage (NCBI taxonomy): Eukaryota > Metazoa > Mollusca > Bivalvia > Venerida > Mactridae > Spisula > Spisula subtruncata. The sequence goes on along the minus strand of OY787673.1, from coordinate 8,406,109 downwards.
TGTTTATCTAGGTAATTAACGTCCAATATCACTCTCACAGAAACAGTTACAGCATCAGGAATATAACATTATTTGGCTTTTAATCAACTTTGAAGTGAATCTGATGTGGTTTTTCTATTTCTATTATAGAAATTCCAATTTCCACCTGTTGACACTAGATGGCATGAAGAGCGAACTAACTGCTACAGTTTACAGTTCATTGCAGAACATGTTGCCAAAGTGAAAGTATCAAACTAAAATAATTTTGTTCAACAGTTATATTCAACAATTCAGTCTTGATTGTGCAAATTAAGTGTTAAACAATTTAATCTTAACAAGTGTAAAACTCATTATAATGCACTCATGAACCAAAGCTTTGTGGTGATATAAATCATTCTGTCCGTAACCATTTTGTCTAAGAGCAATAAGAACAAAACATGGCAATAATATATCCCATTTAAAGTCGTTAGATTCTATCCTAACCGTGATGCAGATGGAATTAGTGGGCAATACTCTTAACATACAAATCAAAGGACCACAAACTGCATCATGGAATATAGTTTTGCAGCAAGTAAAGCAACTTCTAATACTCTCAATTGAAAATATTCTTTTGAAATTCCAGCTACCCTGAACCTAAAACATTGACTCCATTGATGCCCTGTAGAAGGTCAAAATAATTATAAACTTTACTCAGTAATCAGACATTCTATAATGTGACAGCGGGGATACCATGGATACGATTCTATAACCACATGGATACCGTCCCAGGACTTTTTTCAAAGACTTTTTTATCCATATAAACAAATTTGGTATACGCTCTTCCCTAGGGAGGAACATTAATTCCAGCAATGGGATTGAGTGTGAATATACAGTAAAATAACAAGTTGAACGATTAAAAATGCAATTTGAATCAATTTTATGCTAAAATTATGCATGTTTCGTCTTTTATTTTCAAGACGAAAATGTCAAATTCATGGAGTTCGCAACATACATTTTGTAGAAATTTCAATTAGCAGGTTTTGTTGAAAAAGACTGTTTCGTTGGAACGTAATTCCAAGAATATCTAATCCACTTAGACAAATACTATAGAAATTGTAAATATTTGTGGGGATTAAATTTCATGGTTGCGATTATCCACGAAATTAAATTCCCCTTCATTATCAATGATTTGACAATAAGCAATTGCATTAAACAAGGTTTAACAGAATTGTCAAAAACAAACAGGGACCTACCTAAAACTCTTATAACATGGGAGGTAACTCTGGGTATTGGACTAAATAATCAAAATAATGATGCAATTATTTTGAACTGTATTCTTCGCTTTATGTTTTATCATAATTGCCAATGTGTTATTGGTAAATGAGACAAAGTTACGAAAGTTCATCCTTGGTGAGTGAGTGAGTGATCCTTGGTCCCTGGATAATGTTTGGCAAAGAGGTCTTTAACAAATAGTCCAATTTCCAAAGTCAACACAAATGTGGACGGATGGCAACAAAAATTCCAAACCAGCCTTCTCTTAGCCATGTCTTTAACAGAAACTTGCCAAACACGTTCATTTAGATAGCGTATAATTTCCCCACGGATTCTCGCTTACTCCTACAAAGATGCGATGACGGAGAATCGTGTAAATTACATCTTCTGCTCTACGTCAGAAATATGATTTGCCAAAAATTGCGTCTGAGGGAATATGAAATTACCCAAAGGTACGCTTGTATCAATGTGTAGGCAATCACCTAGAATCGACAAATATGGAAATAAGGCGGTAATTTTAAGTACAAGTCCTGAACGAATATATAGCCTAAATTCATTGGATATTTAAATTCATTGCATACAATAGTAGAATGGTCCCCGCAAGACGGTATCTACCAGCGAGTATGAGACTTATAGTGATCAATCATGATATTTATAAAATAGATTTTTCTGCATATTGAGATCCAGAATATATAAAATTGCAAAAGAGGAATCTAATACATTGAAAGGACATTATGACTGTGCAGGATATTAATGCACAATTGCGGGATAATAAATGGGACAGTGGCATTTCAGCTACTGGGATGACATAATTATCTGTGCAGATTTTATTCCATGTAATTTATTTACAAGTTAGTTGCAACAACGGTACTTTAGGGTTATAAAATATAGTAGAAAGAATTGTATTAATTTTTCGTCATTTCATACGTTAGACCAGGCAGTTTGTATATTAAACCTTGACTGACTATGTTATGGTTGACTCAAGCAAACCTATCTTAAAGACCACCTTGACCTGTCAACATTTTTGCTTTTGCTTTTTGTTTTACAGACAGGTTTGACAGTCTGTAGGAGGTGCATGAAAGTTGATATATCTCTGCTGTAATATTAGTGTAGTCTGAGAGTGTAGTAAAATAAGACAGAATTAAACATGAGGTTTTAACAAGTCTTTTATAATGAACGTACAGCCGTAATCTGCAGTACACACATCATGAACCAATAAACTCACCATCTATGTAACCAAACATGCAAACTGTTTCCTTAGAGCTAACAACATATTGCCACTGTGTCCATTTTAGGTTATATTTGTAGAAATGCATTCAAATTCATAGCTCCATAATGGCAATTTGCATTAACTAGACTAAGTAACTGTTGCGGTGCATGTCTGTGTCAGTTAAATTGCATTGGCAGTTTGGGTTAGACTACTAATATTATCATTTTTAAACTGGGTTAGACTACTAATATTATCATTAATTGGGTTAGACTACTAATGTTATCATTTTTAAATTGGGTTAGACTACTAATATTATCATTAATTGGGTTAGACTACTAATATTGTAATTTTTAAATTGAGTTAGACTACTAATATTATCATTAATTGGGTAAGACTACTAATATTATCAAATATTATCATTAATTGGGTAAGACTACTAATATTATCATTTTTAAATTGGGTTAGACTACCAATATTATCATTAATTGGGTTAGACTACCAATATTATCATTAATTGGGTTAGATGTTCGATATTATCATTATTCAAGTACACCCCAATATTCAATCACACTGTCACACCTAGCTAACACTGTAACCTATCCACACTCCTCAAACAGGATGAATCACAATCGGCTCTAACTCAAAAATCGCTGAATAAAACACATCCATATTCAAATTCTTAATAAGCAGACAGTTCCATCACATGATCAGATCATTTAATCATGGGTTGATACTGACAACATGTGACAGCCAATCACATATAAATTACTCTGAGCCAGTTGGCTTTCTGACAATGGAACACTCAGCCTATTGCCAATGCAACAGTCAGCTTGTGTCAAGGGAACATTGAAGCAGTATGTCAATGCAACAGTTGGCTTTCCGTCAATGCAACAGTTTGGTTTCTGCCAATGCAACAGTCTGGTTCCTGCCAATGCAACAGTCTGGTTTCTGTGAATGCAACAGTCTGGTTTCTGCCAATGCAACAGTTTAGTTTCTGCCAATGCAACAGTCTGGTTCCTGCCAATGCAACAGTCTGGTTTCTGTGAATGCAACATTCAGGCTTTGTGCCAATGCAACAGTTTAGTTTCTGCCAATGGAACAGTTTGGTTTCTGTGAATGCAACATTCAGGCTTTGTGCCAATGCAACAGTTTAGTTTGTGCCAATGGAACAGTTTGGTTTGTGCCAATGGAACAGTTTGGTTTGTGCCAATGGTACAGTCTGGTTTCTGCCAATGCAACAGTTTGGTTTGTGCCAATGCAACAGTCAACATAAAAATGTTTCAATGACATATTGTGGGACAATCATTAAGTAAGGCCACATTTTTTTAATTTTTGGCTTTCTGTCAAAGCAACAGAGACCCTTTGAGCCATTATAAGGCCACTCCTAAAAATGAAAATTTACATAGAACCCTTTTGTTCCTCTGGTCATTTTTCCAGTTGTCAAAATTTAGAAATATTCCTGTAAGCTATTGAATAAAACCAAAGACAAGCAATTTGTGGCCTAACACACCCAACCTATAAAATCCCATGTAAATTGACAATCCTATCACTATTACATGATCAAAACAAATCAACACAGCATTGATCCTGTTTATAATTAACAAAGGACATTGTTCCGTTGATTAAAATCTTCTACCAAAAACAATCAAGCGCATCCATTTACATTGGGTTAAATTTCCAGGCTATAAAATTGATTGAGCATGAAACAAACTATAAAAGCATTTTAATCAAGCGTCTGCTGCAAGTGACTGCAGTATCTAGCAACAGAGTGTTTAAATCAACAACATTCTTCATTGTCGACTTATCTGTTGTTTTAAAGCAATTACTGATAAGCCTCATTCAAGGGTTTTCACATTTTATTGTTCTGCATGTGAAAAGAAAATTACAAAACAAAATCATTGACAATTCAGTGACAATGAAACCAATTGCATGAGTTCAATGAATTTTGCAATCAGTTATTCTTTTATTCACTGATACCTGTTCAAGTAACATTGTTTTCTAATTAAAATTGTACTTTTATCATAATGCTTCATATAGTGTTCTCACCTCCCTGATATATGAAATAAGGTCCTCATCAGTACAGAGACACCTAATTGACACCTTATCACTGTATGATACCAAAGTTACATGACATTGTTCAAATTTCACTTAACATTATTTTAATTAACTGTCATTTTAACTGTCTTCTTTGTACCATACCTCATACAAATTTGACTACTGATTTTTGTATAGATTTCCTATCTTTATGTAAGGCTAGCAGTCATTACTTGCATAAATTCATAGCTACTACAAGGTGTTACTAAAATAATTTGTAAAGAACATCTTCCTAAAAAACTGCCCCATAGAGTCTGGCTATCATTCAGTAAGTGCTAAATTTACATTAAGCTTTAATTGTAAGAAAACATCATATTTAAGGATTTGGGACTAAAATGGAATATTTATTATTGTATGCATCATTTTTAGACCAAACTTTGTTTCATTTTCCGATGGGGGGTGGTGTTCAAATTTGTTCATCTTTGAAAATTTGCAAGATGAATCTCTTGTGCCTCATTTTCATGGTGAAAATTATGCAAAACATCCAAAATTAAATTAATATTGATCAGGATTTATATATGTTAAAATTTAGAATTTTATTATCAGGAAAATTTACAAAATGCTAATTAAAAAGAATGGACTGGATTTCCTAGTTTAATAGTAGCCCACTCACTATGATCGAATAGAAATAAGGAAAATGAGGAAAATTGTAATTTTCAAAGGGCCATAATTCTTACAATATTGTAGCTGGAGTAACATTACTTGGCATACAATAGTGTATTGTTGCTGTGACCTTATGTTTAAAGTTTGAAGTCGATACCTTTAGCACACACAAACATTAATACGTTAACACTAAATACAATGTTCATGTAGTGAGGAACTAGACACATGTGAGGAACTAGACACATGTATATGTATGTCCATGATTTATCACATAAAAGTAATCTCTACTTGATACTATACAGCAATAAATGCATTGTGCGAGCGAAGCGAGTAAGAAAAAATGCCTTATTTACCGAAGATGCTTTTAATAGTTTTCTATATAAATTACATTTTATCATAAAATTATGGAAAATATGCCTCACCCGGCTTAGGCATTGAATTTTATTGCATTTTTATATCACTTCAATTTTGTCAGTTTTTCAAACAGCGTACGCACGTGCGTATTTGCGTATAGCCAGCTACGTCCCTGGCTGATGTTTTACACTTGTTAAATGTCATATCCCTACCTAAAAAAACTTAACTTCAAATTATATTTACTCTTTAATACCATCTATCATAGAAGTAGAATTCAAGTATTTTCTAAATATAAGTAGAATTCAAGTATTTTCTAAATATAATATAACAAACAACAAGAAATGTTTGTAAAACATGATTGTATGCCCCATAGCAGCCAAATAGTGGAAAATGATAAAGGTCATACTCACAGTGACCCTGAGATTTGACCTACTGACCTCAAAATCAAAAGGGGCAATCAACTGTTGCTGGCCAACATCCATGTATAGTGTGAAAATCCTAGGGCAAAGTGTTCTTGATTTATGGAATGGAAACCAACTGGTCTAAAAAGAAATAGTTTTGCTCACAGTGACCTTGACCTTTGACCTACTGATCTAAAAATCAATAGGGGGCTTCTACTGGTGGGGGCCAACATCCATGTAAAGCTTGATAAGATCCCAGGGCTAAGTGCTCGAGTTATTGAACAGAAACCATTAAACACTCACAGTGAACAGTGAGCGAACAGTCAACCTTATCAAACCTTATAATACAGTACCAGTGAGTTACAGCATATGGTTAGTCGTTTAATCAATTATAATCAATTACAGCCGAAACCAATTAGAATACAGGTGCTTGTTGAAACTGTTAAACCAATTCCTCTGCCACGTTAAGTCAGTCTAAGTGTCTACATGATAATAGCAACAACTACCTAAAATTCTGACATAACATGTATATTTGAGAAATTAAAGGGAAAACTCACTGACTCAAACTTGTCAAATTGAAACATAAAGTTGCCTGGTGCAATTACAACAGTACGGACTGAGGCTGAGAGACTAATGTTCAACATGGCAAACCATTCACTCACACTGAACGACCTGTCTGTAATCAGGCAAAATCCTCTCAACCACTGTTTTATTCTTACGCTTTTGTTTTCTATTCCTGAGAAAAATGAGCAGAGTACCACACTATACCAGTAGGTTCATTATAGACAGACACACTCTGCCAGTTTCAATCCTGCACACATAGCTTCACAAAACACTCAGAGGTTCTTGGCAAAGATAGCTAATCATTTGCTAAACTTACAGATTGCATAATTCAATGTGAAATATTCTGTCAAATTAGTCATTTTTGAGGGTATTAATATTTCAAGGGCTTTAATAAAATGGGACTTTTTTAAGTAGATAATTTCCAGATGTAAACATTAAATTGATAGTTTTTTTTAAAAAGGATGACCTACTGCAGCATAAAACTTAACCAGGCAATGACAACCCCTGAACGCCAATCAAGTATGACAATAAGTACATCACATTTTTGGTCCTGTCCTACGCTCAATGAAAGCTAACCACAAACATGTTAAATAATCACAAGTTTTTGTCACTTTAACCCTTTGCTGAACACTGTATATGCAGCAAACAATATAGCTAGCATGTAAAATCTCGCTTTTTCCAACATCGGTTCAAAATATGTATAAATGCACAGGTTTTATTGTTGATACACCATTGTTTGACTCTGTCCGCCATTTTGATACGATACACCAATTAGGTGCTCCTCTAAAAATCGCTCACATGAAAAACCTGTTTTCAGTTAACATTCATTCAGCAAATAACTGGTATGAAATGTTACAAACACATTACGAAAATTACGAAAAACAGATTTGTTCTATGATAATTACCAGAATATCACAGACGTCTCATTTATGTATCTATTGTTCTGGACACCCACAACCGAATCACCAGACTGATTGGACGTTATGATAGCAGCACCTCTAAACTACAAAACTCAACTGATTGGAGGTAATGATACACTCCATTAAACGTAACCTGTCTGATTGGTCAGTCTATACAGCAGTGATGTAACATAATTGACCACTGCGCTGACCACTAGACTATGATCATCATTTAATTGACTGAGAAGTTCAATAAACAATATTACACACCCAAATAAGTACTTTATGATGACCCTTAATGAAGCTGATTTTAAAAAACATGCACGTCCACAGCCTCAACTCTTCATTTCTCAGTTGATAGAATTAAACCAAACTTTAGCATTTTGAAGAATTCAATATGAGCGTCACAATGATAAGAAACAGAACCAAAGAAAATTTACCCCACCCAGAAATAACCTGGAAATACATCAACCCTGGTGATTTCCATCAACAAGTGCAAATGCATGTCAACCCATAACATTCATTTTCTAGAATTTATCAACAGTTACAACTTCTGATATTTGCTCAACAATTTCTTCATCAGCTTTATTTAGCTATGTTATTCAATCGAACCAACTACTATTCTGATTAATAGATGTGATCTTAATTTGAATATGAACACCTCTCATGTGCACCTTTTTGTGACAATTAATAATATTGAGAATAATCTCCATTTTTGTAATTGGATTATCTCACTAAATCCGTACTCAATATTGAAGAATAATTTTGGCCAGTCAGACTTTACAGCTAGGGTTAAATAGAATTGGTGTCACTATAGAGTAAAGGGTTGATGTAGGTTTTGCTCACTGCATGAATACCATCAGTTCTTCAAACACACAAAAAGAGCTGAGGAGGAAAAAATCTAATCAAATAGAGCAATAGTATATATCAAGCTAATATGAGGACATGGAATCCTAGGAGACCCAATCTGCTGACTTCTACACCCAAACCTCCCGACATATATATTATTGATACCGTATAAATCAAGTTATCTGGAAGGGTTATAAATAACATACATATTGATATTTATATAAATACTGTATTTACTCGTTCTACGTTCTTTTTTCATGCTAGTTTATTAAATCAATGACACCGTGTGCCTGTGTGTAATCCCATCTCATACTGATTCAGAAATCTTTATAAACAGTATGTTTGTCAATTAACTGAAAATAAACTCAAAACATTCACGAGGTAAAATGATACCAATTAAATAACAATTAAGGAAAAGGTCAATTTCAAATGAATATCAGCAGCTTCCTAAACAAGGGACAGAACTCCGAAATTGTTGAATCACTTTGAATTTTCCTTTGTTTCTTATTTCAAAATTCACAACTTTACAGTAAAAAAATTTGTTTCAATTGGATTATTGTAAAGAACTGCCAATCTGGTAATGGTTGACTGTATGATAGACAACCAGAACACTCTGCTATATGCATGCCGTTCACATGTCATGGAACTTGAGACAATTACCAGATCAAGTCGTATAAAAACATTTCATGAACTACATGGTTAATGCATTTATATGCCATAAATCAATCTCTATTATGCCATACCTCAGTCTAGTATGAATATTTAGACACCATACACACTTATAGATTTTCACCTGTACTTTAATACCAAATTTTATCATTTAAAAGTTCTTATTCCCATGGCCTCTTACCAGAAAATCAACAAAGACATAAAAATACAAACAATACCCTATCACATTCAGTAATAACAATGGACATTACGTAAGAGCAGAGGTCGCTCCACCTGGTTGCTTATCAAAGGTTGCATGGTGAAGGTTTTCAAGTTAATCCAATTACTATGTGATTATAATTTACCGTTAAAATTCATTTAAAAGGTATTGATTAACAACTGGTGTAATGTCAATTAAGCATTCAGACAATACTATAAGATATAATATTAGAGTCAAACCTGTCTTAAGAAACCAGCCAGTGGATACAGCAGGTGGTTACTTAATACAGGTGTATTCAATAAAAAATTTACTAATTGAGATTTAATTGAACTGTCCAAGACAGGTGGTTATTGTAAAAACATCTGTGACACAAACACTGACTGTATTCTTTTATAGTGTCCAGCGTATATATCATGTCAACTCTAGAAATCGCTGGCTTAGAATGAGAATGTTGTATTGACCCTACTTACGACCTTATATGGCTGATACATATTTGAAATCTGCATCATATAGCACTTCTTATGAGCCTATATTCATGAAAATGGGAACTTGTAATGTTGATCAAAATAAAGTTGTAAAAGCTTATTTTACCATAAGTAAAGTCAGTAAATTTCAGACAGTTTTTACTTGTTTTCTCAAAATATCAATTTTGTACTTACGACATTTTCATTCTAAGCCAGTGGTCAATATGCACAGACTACTAAGCACATATCATTGATCGATCTATAAAACAAGCCTTTAAATCAGGATTGCTATAGATATAAATGTTTCCCCTATGATCTTATAGACTGTCTTACAATCTTGCCCAAAACAAATAATGAAATACAGTCTGACAAAACCTCATAGGATCAAAGATTAAACTTCACTGGTATCTCCAAGAATACAACCATTTTGAGAACATTATAGTTGATTTACAGGTTTTCAAGGGCCACTTTCAGCAATTCAGCCACCCTATACTTTTACTTCCCCTTGCACATCAAAGACAAAAGCAAACAGCTAAGGATTTTGCCTCGGTGATGTGCTCCCGATTAAATAAATAAATCGGAAGGCATCAGGAAAAGGGTCCTCACAGTCAAGTTGAAGCTTCGGGGTAATCATTAGACAATTTTGGGATATCCCTCAGAGCATTTTTGGCCTCGGCAATGTACTCCCGATTTAAATGAATTAGCTTGGGAGTACATCGATTGCCGAGGCCAAACAATGCTCATTGGGGCCAACGCATGAAGAAGACAGATGTTACCAATACCATGGGTGTAACTTATACTCACAAACAACTTAGTATTTAAGTTGGTTAGATCGAGGTCTTTAAAAAAAGGTAATAGTTGTGCCAGTATGCCTATACAGAATAGAATAGAACAGAACTATAACAAAACACCACCATCATCACATTCTGAGGTGATTCTGTATATTATAAAGACATGTAGTTGTGATACACATTTAACCAACATGAGACTCTGATATCAACATCATAATCAATAGCTCCTATGTATAGTATATAACTCAATACTGTATGATGGTTATAAAAGTATGGACCGATCCTTACAAGTGTTCCAATGTCTCATTTCTATAGTGTTCAATCATAAAGCAAACCTATTATTCATTACCACGTCCCACACTTCTAGTCAGACATTGAAGACATTCATCTTTCTTAGAGAATTCTTCAAGTCAAAGATGTCCAATGAACACGAATAAAGAAAGATTTACGTGGACACCTAATATGACAATTAACAAACCCTCAGTCTGATGCCTGACACATATTCCCCGATACATTCCCAATATTCTTCCGATATTCCTAACGAGCAATAAACGTCTCCCGGCTTCCCCGGACCATACTGGGTCACTCAATTACTCGACTATTCTTCGGTGAACTATGCTAGGAAATTGTCTCGCATTAATACAGCTATTTACATTTCCTATGACCGCCTATTATAGAAACGAGATTAATTAACTACTGCCCAGAAGACGATTATTGAATACTAATGAATATATTACTGTAAGACCTGACAGAATTCTCCTAGAATACATGATATCATGTGTTTATTTATGATGGTATCAGCACTATTAGTTGAAGAGCCAGACAATTATTAAGCAAATAAATAAGACACCGTAATGATAGCGGTACTGTGTCCTCTACACCACAAGGTTCCCGTAATGATAGCGGTACTGTGTCCTCTACACCACAAGGTTCCCGTAATGATAGCGGTACTGTGTCCTCTACACCACAAGGTTCCCGTAATGATAGAGGTACTGTGTCCTCTACACCACAAGGTGCCCGTAATGATAGCGGTACTGTGTCCTCTGCACCACAAGGTTCCCTTAATGATATCGGTACTGTGTCCTCTGCACTACAAGGTTCCCGTAATGATAGAGGTACTGTGTCCTCTACACCACAAGGTTCCCGTAATGATAGCGGTACTGTGTCCTCTGCACCACAAGGTTCCCGTAATGATAGCGGTACTGTGTCCTGTACACCACAAGGTTCCCGTAATGATAGCGGTACTGTGTCCTCTGCACTACAAGGTGCCCGTAATGATAGCGGTACTGTGTCCTCTACACCACAAGGTTCCCGTAATGATAGCGGTACTGTGTCCTCTACACCACAAGGTTCCCGTAATGATAGAGGTACTGTGTCCTGTACACCACAAGGTTCCCGTAATGATAGAGGTACTGTGTCCTCTACACCACAAGGTGCCCGTAATGATAGAGGTACTGTGTCCTCTACACCACAAGGTTCCCGTAATGATAGAGGTACTGTGTCCTCTACACCACAAGGTGCCCGTAATGATAGCGGTACTGTGTCCTCTACACCACAAGGTTCCGTAATGATAGCGGTACTGTGTCCTCTGCACCACAAGGTTCCCTTAATGATAGCGGTACTGTGTCCTCTACACCACAAGGTTCCGTAATGATAGCGGTACTGTGTCCTCTACACCACAAGGTTCCGTAATGATAGCGGTACTGTGTCCTCTACACCACAAGGTTCCGTAATGATAGCGGTACTGTGTCCTCTACACCACAAGGTTCCCGTAATGATAGCGGTACTGTGTCCTCTGCACTACAAGGTTCCCGTAATGATAGCGGTACTGTGTCCTGTACACCACAAGGTTCCCGTAATGATAGAGGTACTGTGTCCTCTACACCACAAGGTGCCCGTAATGATAGCGGTACTGTGTCCTCTGCACTACAAGGTGCCCGTAATGATAGCGGTACTGTGTCCTCTACACCACAAGGTTCCCGTAATGATAGCGGTACTGTGTCCTCTACACCACAAGGTTCCCGTAATGATAGAGGTACTGTGTCCTCTACACCACAAGGTGCCCGTAATGATAGCGGTACTGTGTCCTCTGCACTACAAGGTGCCCGTAATGATAGCGGTACTGTGTCCTCTACACCACAAGGTTCCCGTAATGATAGCGGTACTGTGTCCTCTGCACCACAAGGTTCCCGTAATGATAGAGGTACTGTGTCCTCTGCACTACAAGGTGCCCGTAATGATAGCGGTACTGTGTCCTCTGCACTACAAGGTTCCCGTAATGATAGCGGTACTGTGTCCTCTACACCACAAGGTTCCCGTAATGATAGCGGTACTGTGTCCTCTACACCACAAGGTGCCCGTAATGATAGCGGTACTGTGTCCTCTACACCACAAGGTTCCCGTAATGATAGCGGTACTGTGTCCTCTACACCACAAGGTTCCCGTAATGATAGCGGTACTGTGTCCTCTACACCACAAGGTTCCCGTAATGATAGAGGTACTGTGTCCTCTACACCACAAGGTGCCCGTAATGATAGCGGTACTGTGTCCTCTGCACTACAAGGTTCCCGTAATGAAAGCGGTACTGTGTCCTCGAGATCTATACCACAAGGTTCCAGTAATGATAACGGTACTGTGTCCTCTACACCACAAGGTTCCCGTAATGATAGCGGTACTGTGTCCTCTACACCACAAGGTTCCGTAATGATAGCGGTACTGTGTCCTCTACACCACAAGGTTCCCGTAATGATAGCGGTACTGTGTCCTCTGCACCACAAGGTTCCCGTAATGATAGCGGTACTGTGTCCTCTACACCACAAGGTTCCCGTAATGATAGCGGTACTGTGTCCTGTACACCACAAGGTTCCCGTAATGATAGCGGCACTGTGTCCTGTACACTACAAGGATCCCGTAATGATAGCGGCACTGTGTCCTGTACACCACAAGGTTCCCGTAATAGTAGCGGCACTGTGTCCTCTGCACCACAAGGTTCCCGTAATGATAGCGGTACTGTGTCCTCTACACCACAAGGTTCCCGTAATGATAGAGGTACTGCGTCCTCTGCACCACAAGGTTCCCGTAATGATAGAGGTACTGTGTCCTCTGTACCACAAGGTTCCCGTAATGATAGCGGAACCTCTATTTTAGCTACAAGGTTCCACTGATTGGGCGTAATGATACACTCCATTAAGCGTAACCTGTCTGATTGGTCAGTCTATACAACAGTGATGTAACATAAATGACCACTACACCAGGCCCGGATCCAGAAATTTCTGAGTGGGGGGGCACGAGGTATATACGGGATTCCGGAGGGGGGGGGGGCATTTGCTTAATATGTGCGTGAAAAGAAAGGAAGGGGTACATTTGTAGATGTGGGGGAATCCATAGTTACCTTTTTATGTTATCAGCGTCAACATGTGCAATGTGTATGTTCGTGCATATTAGTAAGTGTTCAGATACAGTGTTTGTATATACCAGCGTTCATCCTTTTGGCCATTGGAATATTATAAGATAAGTGGGGGGTCCGGGGGCATACTCCCCCAGTAAAACTTTCAAAGCAATGGATGAATCTAGTGCATTCTGAGCCTATCTGGGAGCCCTGAAATATCTTTTTATTTTCTTAATTCTGAGAGTTAACCTTAATGGTTTAGTAATGCAGTCAAAAGGAAATATAATGAGCTAGGGCAAAAATTCTCAAGTGTAATTGATTTCTGTGATGCAACAGCTACGTATAAACATATATATGTACATTAAACATATTCTGCGAGCGAAGCGAGCACGAAAAATGCCCATCGTACAGATACTTTTTCATCTAGAACTTAAGAAAAAGTACCCATATTATTTAGAGATATGTAAGACTAGTTTAGGCCGAACATTATACATTTGATCTGAATTATTGAGGAGGCAAAACTACGTATGACTCCTTGTCCTGACATCGGGACCTGACCCCTACAGGTCCCATGACTCCCACACCCATGAATTGTGACCTTCAGACGTATTTTTCGTATATTTTAAGTGCTAATTCGCTTAGTCAAAATAGTCAATAAGTTCATTGCTTTTTCTGGTGAAATATTTTACAAGATATATTATATATTTACAGTTTATAAGTATAATTTTCTGTAGACATACTGTCAGCTAGTTAACCCACATAATACGATAGAACAATGGTACCTATGCTGTTCTATGTACATGTACATATTTCTTTCAGACGTAATTATATCAGTTCAGTTTTTAGAAACGTTGTTTTTATCGCCACAGTCATAACATTCTTCAAAGGGCACGGAATAAAAACACATTTCAAACAATAGTAATTGGTGTACACCTATAAAGTCTGTGGCAGTCGCTTTCAACACATTATTCTTTGGTTTATTTTGGGGCCCCCGTGAATCAGTGTAACGGCAATAATGAACAATCTGGGCTCTATTCGCAAACTTTGATTAAGGTGGGAATATGGCGTCTTAATTACTTCATTTTCTGTAGGATAGTCGTAATATTTATTTAAAGTTATTGTCTTTCATTTCATTCAGGAACAAAATAAAGTGTGTCTGTTCAATATCTGTTTAATTATTTATTCAAAGTTTTAAAAAAAATCTCAGCCAACTGGGGGGGGGGCACGGGCCCTCGTGCCCACTGCCTGGATCCGTGCCTGCTACACTGACCACTAGACTATGATCATCATTTTATTGACAGAGAAGTTCAATGCACAATATTACACGCCCAAATAAGTACTTTATGATGAACCTTAATGAAGCTGATTTTAAAAACATGAAAGTCCACAGCCTCAACTCTTCATTTCTCAGTTGATAGAATTAAACCAAACTTTAGCATTCCAAAGTATTCAATATGAGTGTCACAATGATAAGAAACAGAACCAAAGAAATACCCCACCGAGAAGTTACCTGGAAATACATCAATCCTGGTGATATCCATCAATTGGAAATGCATGTCAACGCGTAACATTAAATTCCTAGAATTTATCAACAGTTATATTGGCTGATATTTGCTCAACAATTTCTTCATCAGCTTTATTTAGCTATGTTATACAATCGAACCATCTACTATTCTGATTAATAGATGTGATCTTAATTTGAATATGAACACCTCTCATGTGCAGCTTTTTGTGACAATTAATAATATTGAGAATAATCACCATTTTTGTAATGGGATTATCTCTCTAAATCCATACTCAATATTGAAGAATAATTTTGGCCAGTCAGACTTTACAGCTAGGGTTAAATAGAATTGGTGTCACTATAGAGTAAAGGGTTGATGTAGGTTTTGCTCACTGCATGAATACCATCAGTTCTTCAAACACACAAAAAGAGCTGAGGAGGAAAAAATCTAATCAAATAGAGCAATAGTATATATCAAGCTAATATGAGGACATGGAATCCTAGGAGACCCAATCTGCTGACTTCTACACCCAAACCTCCCGACATATATATTATTGATACCGTATAAATCAAGTTATCTGGAAGGGTTATAAATAACATACATATTGATGTTTATATAAATACTGTATTTACTAGTTCTACGTTCTTTTTTCATGCAAGTTTATTAAATCGATGACACCGTGTGCCTGTGTGTAATCCCATCTCATACTGATTCAGAAATCTTTATAAACAGTATGTTTGTCAATTAACTGAAAATACACTCAAAGCATTCACAAGGTAAAATGATACCAATTAAATAACAATTAAGGAAAATGTCAATTTCAAATGAATATCAGCAGCTTTCTAAACAAGGGACATAACTCCGAAATTGTTGAATCACTTTAAATTTCCTGTAGTTTCTAATTTTTAGAATACATTATTTTACAGCAAAAATTTAGTTTCAATTGGATTATTGCAGAGAACTGCCAATCTGGTAATGGTTGACTGTATGATAGACAACCGGAACACTCTGCTATATGCATGCCGTTCACATGTCATAGAACTTGAGACAATTAACAGATCAAGTCATACAAAAACATTTCATGAACTACATGGTTAATGCATTTATATGCCATAAATCAATCTATTATGCCATACCTCAGTCTAGTATAAATATTTAGACACCATACACTTATAGATTTTCACCTGTACTTTAATACCAAATTTTATCATTTAAAAGTTCTTATTCCCATGGCCTCTTACCAGAAAATCAACAAAGCCATAAAAATACAAACAATACCCTATCACATTCAGTAATAACAATGGACATTACATAAGAGCAGAGATTGCTCCACCTGGTTGTTTATCGAAGGTTGTTTGGCAAAGGTGTTCAAGTTACTCCATTGGACCATGTGATCATAATTTACAGTTAAAATTCATTTAAAGTGTAATGATTGGTGTAATGTCAGACAATACTAAGATATAGTGTTAGAGTCAAACCTGTCTTAAGAAACCAGTCAATGGATATAACAGGTAGTTGCTTAATACAGGTGTGTTCAATACAACATTTGAACTAATTGAGATTTAATTGAACTGTCCAAGACAGGTGGTTATTGTAAAAAAATCTGTGACACAAACACTGACTGTATTCTTTTATGGTGTCAAGTGTATATATCATGTCAACTCCAGAAATCGCTGGCTTAGAATGAGAATGTTGTATTGACCCTACTTACGACCTTATAAGACCGATACATATTTGAAATCTGCATCATAAAGCACTTCTTATGTGTCTATATTCATGAAAATGGGAACTTGTCATGTTGATCAAAATAAAGTTGTAAAAGCTTATTTTACCATAAGTAAAGTCAGTAAATTTCTGACAGTTTTTACTTGTTTTCTCAAAATATCAATTTTGTACTTACAACATTGTCATTCTAAGCCAGTGGTCAATATGCACAGACTACTAAGCACATATCATTGATCGATCTATAAAACAAACCTTTAAATCAGGATTGCTATAGATATAAATGTTTCCCCTATGATCTTATAGACTGTCTTACAATCTTGCCCAAAACAAATAATGAAATAAAGTCTGACTAAACCTCAAAGGATCAAAGATTAAACTTCACTGGTATCTCCAAGAATATAACCATTGTGAGAACATTATAGTTGATTTACAGGTTTTCAAGGGCCACTTTCAGCAATTCAGCCACTGTATACTTTTACTTCCCCTTGCACATAAAAGACAAAAGCAAACAGCTAAGGATTTTGGCCTCGGCAATGTACTCCCGATTAAATAAATAAATCGGAAGGCATCAGGAAAAGGGTCCTCGCAGTCAAGTTGAAGCTTCGGGGTAATCATTAGACAATTTTGGGATATTCCTCAGAGCATTTTTGGCCTCGGCAATGTACTCCCGATTTAAATGAATTAGCTTGGGAGTACATTGATTGCCGAGGCCAAACAATGCTCAGTGGGGCCAACGCATGAAGAAGACAGATGTTACCCATGTCTTATACATGGGTGTAACTTATACTCGCAAACAACTTAGTATTTAAATCGGTTGGTTAGAGGTCTTTAAAAAAAGGTAACAGTTGTGCCAGTATGCCTATACAGAATAGAACAGAACAGAACAAAACTATAACAAAACACCACCATCATCACATTCTGAGGTGATACTGTATACTATAAAGACATGTAGTTGTGATAGATATTTAACCAACATGAGACTCTGATATCACCACCATAATCAATAGCTCCGATGTATAGTATATAACTCAATACTGTATGATGGTTATAAAAGTATGGACCGATCCTTACAAGTGTTCCTATGTCTCATTTCTTTAGTATTCAATCATAAAGCAAACCTATTATTCATTACCACGTCCCTCACTTCTAGTCAGACATTGAAGACATTCATCTTTCTTAGAGAATTCTTCAAGTCAAAGATGTCCAATGAACACGAATAAAGAAAGATTTACGTGGACACCTAATATGACAATTAACAAACCCTCCGTCTGATGCCTGATACATATTCCCCGATGCATTCCCAATATTCTTCCGATATTCCTAACGAGCAATAAACGTCTCCCGGCTTCCCCGGACCATACTGGGTCACTCAATTACTCGACTATTCTTTGGTGAACTATGCTAGGAAATTGTCTCGCATTAATACAGCTATTTACATTTTCTATGACCGCCTATTATAGAAACGAGATTAATTAACTACCGCCCAGAAGACGATTATTGAATACTAATGAATATATTACTGTAAGACCTGACAGAATTCTCCTAGAATACATAATATCCTGTGTTTGTTTATGATGGTATCAGCACTATTAGTTGAAGAGCCAGACAATTATTAAGCAAATAAATAAGACACAAACACTTTCGGAACATATTATATACTGCCTGACCCCAGCACAGTAGTCGTGTAAATGCCAGCTAATAAGGCATCTGGTACCAATAATTATACGAAATATTGTCTACATACAAAATATACACTTTAGATAATGGTTCATTAAAACATAAAAGTATGTACTCAGATCATCTGCATTCCTTCCAGGAAAATCATAAAGAATGTGAAATGGTAAAAGTTATCAGTCTGCAGTCAAATTCAGTTGGGAACGGTTCTGTGTTTTTACTTTTCTGATGTCCCCGCTTTTGTTTTTGGATATGCAGCCATGACTATTTCATTCTTAATGGTTTAGGGTAGGGGCATATTATTGGAGTTTTACCATCTGTAAAGGACTATACCAGGGGTTTGAAAAGTCAAAATCAAAAATCTCTGACACAATTTTTAACTCAAAGACTGGCTTAGAATGAAAAGGTCGTAAGTACAAAATCGTTATTTTGAAAAACTGAAAACTTAACTCTTTAAGTATGGTAAAACTAGCTGTTTGAACTTGACAAGTTCTGATTTTCATGAAAATAGACTCATATTTACACACAAGATGTGCCTAATTTGTGATGCTGATTTTAAATATGTATCAGTCTTATAAGTCATTCTAAGCCAGCGATAGATTGAACTTCATTTACCATGGAGCTCCTAGATTTCAGAGTTCCCAATCTAATGATAGAAAGCAGAGTTCATTTTCTTCTGTTGATTTACATCTAGATGTGTTTATGCATAAATAAGTGAGTGTTCATGAATAAATACAGACATTTCTACAACCAATAGATCGAATCTGTCACATAATCAGGAAATTTCACATCCAGTTTCAAGAATATTTTAACATTCAAACAAAGTAACATAGTAATATTGGAAAGGAATATTACAGTGGACTCATAGAGTCACAGAAGCCGAAAAATCTTTCATTTGCATGTGTGGTGAATTTTGTGGATTTTGATATAAAAAATGGAAGTGCTGTAGCATTTTGTCACAGACCTAAAATAGATAGTTTATGTCTTTCATTTTGTAAACAACAATGGCAAGAAACAGCTGCATAGGATGGTGTGCAATGGTTCAGTCCCTTGGAAGTGGTAAATTTTGGGATTGGATTTCACAACATTCATGATAATGAAGGAATTTCTCTTTACTCTAACAAGGATGATTTGACAGAATTGTTGTACAGTATAAACAGGCCTGCTAATTTGCAATCATTCCCAAGTCTGAAAATCCAGATTTCAAAGCCTGAAATTCCATTTTTCTGTTTAGACAAAGAAGGACAAGTCTTGATTCAAAAACCTGAAATCAGACACAAGCCTGAAATATAGCAGGCCTGATTAACTAAATTTTTGTCAATAATAAGACCACCCTTAAGAGCTTCTGAAAACTGGTCTCATTATTGAGTTAATATTAATATTGAGGGTGTATAAAGAGCAAAACAGCGAACATAAACATTAAAATTGTGGTCTAAATTTAGTGATGGTCTTAAGATTGGATTGTTCTTTAGGTGAGGTTTCACTGTATTCATAATTGCATTGTATAAAAGTGCATTGCTTCAACCACAGGCAATGGGATGGGGTTCCATCCTGAAGATTGAGAAATATACGCATCAATTTTCAACCATATTTCAAGGTTTTAGGCGAAGTGTAAAAACCATAAACAATACAAAAACTACCTTTCTACTGACAGTAAAGAATGCAATTGCAGTATAGCAGCAGTATATAACTTGCAGTCTCTGAGTCTATCTACTAAATATAAATGTAATTCTCACAGCACAGTGTTTTTGTCAATTAAATCATCATTAAGTAAATGCATTCTGGGTATTTAAATTTCACAGATAAGAGAAACAAAGAGTTAAACACAATTATTTATTTATCTGATATACCATTACTGTGTAGACTGATGATGCATGTCGGAGAAAGAATTTATACTCTGCAAAATGTATATAAAAAAAAAAGTTGCAAATTTTCTAGGGCTCTTTTCAGCTGTTAGGCAGCTCAAGTACTCTTTGACATTTCAACTTCCCCTGGTCATTGGGCTACCTTTGGAAACCTACACTCGTGTCTCACTGGGGAGACTATTTCTCTCCTGTGGTGTGGCAGCCGACATCGATCTGCGGCGCCCAGGAATAGACACTGCCCTCACAGGTACTATTTTACACCATGGTGGAGTGGAGCATGTGGGTCTTGCACAGAGAAATTAACCAGTGGTTCAGAGGGGGATCGAACCAGGGACCTCTCGATCCCGAAGCGCCCACTCTACCTATAGGCCACCGCTCCCCGCCAACGTATCAAGTCAAACCTGTCCTAAGCAGCAAGTCAATGAGTGGCTATCACAATGTCATTATTGAACTAGGTCCGGTCTTAGCTGTGTTTTATTTGGTCACTTGGGGTCCTCATTTTACTTTGTTAATTCTTTGTGAAGTTGGGTCATCCTGGATTTTTGCGGCAGGGACATAGGCTTTTAATCATTTAGTTGGGTTGTGTGTGGGCATTGCTCGGTGTAGTTGTGTTGTTACTGTTTTCTGTGCTCGACTGGCTAAGTTGAAAGCTGCCTCAATCCCAGTCCGATGTCCTCATATCTATTTTTTTAAAGCAGGACTGGTGATTGTCAAGTACAGGTTTATTCCATGACATCAATATTTTACAATGTTTATCTTGGTAAGTGTTTAGGGCTAGTGAAAGAATAACCCTTTCGCTCAAATAGTAACAATGTTATATGATTATACATGTATATGTTCATGAAATAATGACCTGTCATCTCATCTGACCATTTGACCTGAGTCATCTGATAACATTAATTTTGGTCAGTGAAATAGTTATTACTGGACGGGTAAGCTGATAGACTGCCCAGATATTTTGTACATTAACAAGCACAAAATTTATATAACTTATTTTGAGAGGTACAAATCGCTGGTTTAGAATGAGAAGGTTGTAACTACAACTTATACCCAGGCCATACAAGACTCATACATATTTAAAATCTGTTTTCAGACAGTTTTTTCTTATTTTCTTAAAATATTGACTTTGTACTTACAACCTTCTCATTCTAAGCCAGCAAAATGTCATTTTGATCAACCTCCAAAAAAAAGGGAATTTTCATGACTGAGTTCTGAAAATAAATAGAATATCTATCATAATTCTGAGGGGTCATATGACACAATATGTATCTAACTTACTTTGAGAAGTCTATATAATAGAAGTGACCGTGATATATCGCTGGCTTCTTTTCCGTCCATTCTGTAATATTCTGTATGAGACGCATCTGAAAGTATAAACACACTAACATTCAATGTACGTCCAGTTGTACATGTATGATGCGCAAGTTTTATCACAAGGGGAGATGGATGAAACAAGCTTTCTTTAAATACTGCTGTTTATAAAACAATTATTAACACAATATATCACAATAGAATATCATTGTAATCCAGCGACCTGGGTTCAAATCAGAATGGCGGCACTCATATGCCTGCCATATTTCATGAGAAGTCTGACTAGCAAATAAAGGCTCTGTAGAACATAATCAACCAGTGTACATGTATAGTAATATACCAGTAACTTGGTACTGTGTGTAACTGATTTCATTATCTTAAGTCATCTTCATTGAAGCAAACCACATAACACAAAATGCACTTTGTACATTATCTCAAGTGCATGCACAAAATATATCCATTATCAAGTGTGGTATATTTTTGGCCAGTGGCCTTTATTTACGAAATGAAGAAACTTAAAACTACATGTACCATGATTATAACCAAATGATTTTCGTTTCAGTAATTTACTCGCAAAAAACCATCCATGTGGGATCAATCAATCAATCAATCAATCAATCAATCAATCAATCAATCAAAATTCCACAAAAAATGAAAAATGTTCACAAGCAAGTGATGGTATCAACTCTTGAAGCATTTGTAACCATTTGAATGTGAGTTTGAAATTAAACATCAATAAATAGTTGATTACCTGATGAAGGAACCTGATAAAACCAAATGCTCACAATTAATTCATCTCAGAAATATACAACCTAAGAGCTTTCCTTTCATTTCATTAAAATCAAAGACTTAATGAAGCTTGAAAAATCCATAAAATGTAATAAGTTTATAGTATTATAATTAGTTCTTCATAATATAAAATTAATATATAATTAAAATGAAGCTTCATGAATTGATAAGTTCAGTGATTTTACAATATTAACTATAACACTTAAGAAATTGTTTAAGAATATAAAACATTATTACAGAAGAGTGGATATTATATTAAACGATTTAATTATCTTGGCCTAATCTCTCATCATTTATTATACAGCTTGAACTGCTGGGAACCATCAAATATGATTCATATATAGTGGCTTAGACAATTGAGCAAGAAAATCAGCTGGATACAAAGTTTCACAGACGGTTTTCTAATAAACAACAAAAAACCACTTTGTATCATGCATGAATACATAACAAGCCAGTGGTATAACATGTCTATGTCATCCAGTCTGCGATACATCAATATATGCCTTCTTAAAACAGGTTGCTGCTTTATAGAGAAATTTTTTTAATTAGACTGAGACAACTTTTACATATCTTTGACTTTGAATAAGAAGGTCGTAAGTTGTACTCATATAAAGACCGATAAATATTTAAAATCAGCATCACAAGGCGCTTCTTATGTGACTATTTTCATGAAAATCGGAACTTGTCATGTTGACCAACCTGAAGATGAAACCGCTTGTTTTACCATTTTAAGTAAAGAGTGATTTTTGGACTGTTTTGTCAAGATTGTTTTCTCAAAATATCGATTTTGTACTTACAACCTTCTCATTCTAAGCCAGCGATATGGAGTGTGGCCATTCAGTTTTATCCATGGCTTCCAGCTGCAAGGGATACAGGTGGGTATTCATATAACATTTTATTGTGTTTTACCTTGTTTTTTTAATGATATTTCAAGTTATATAATTGGCCTATTATTGCATATATTCAAACAGGTGGCTGTTAAACTTAATCATATTGAGACAGGTGGTTTCTTTACACAGTTGGTTACTTTCTCAGGTTTTACTGTATATTTATAGCCAATACGCAAGTTATTTTCAAATGAAGAAATAATTTAATGAGTGAAACTAGTTAACATTGGTGTTCATCAATAATTTTGGCCTAATTTGCCCCATTTATAACTGAATTAATATTACAAACTTTCTAGAGTGGTTTTGTAATACCTTACCACCAAAAACTACTTGACGGGATATACACACGCGTAAATAACCAAGCACATATAAGTATAACCTGCATATTTCTGTACTTCAAATTGAAGATTCACAAGCATCCCAACCTACCAATATTGATTTACAAATTAAATGTTTTCTGAGATTTTACAGAACCTCCCAGTAAACAGAATTTGCTCAACTGAATAGTAATTTAAATTTGTGATTAATGTGAAAGTAACAATTCAATTAGTATTTTATTTTACGACCTACTTGATGTGGTGAGTTTTAATTTCAGACACATAGAAAATTAATTCTTTTCAGTGCAAAGTAAAAGAATTACAGTTCAAACACTGTCTACATTTTACTGTATGTAAACACTGATTGTTCCATGTCAGATCAAGTTTCCGGGACATCACAGTGTTGGGTTTTGGCCTTAAATCTATCTCCCATGTACAATTAGAAAATTTTTATCAATGAAAATTATATCTTGTTTATCGCAAGACTTCATAAATTCTATGACATTAACGTACAGCATGACGTTGTGCAAACTTTTCTTTTTATAATGTATAAAACATAGTAATGGAACTTCAAATGTCCATAACTTTGTCAACTTCTTTGAATTATTTAATCTTATAACTTTAGAACCCCTAGATAATAACCTAGGAATTAATTTATTCATTCTGGCCTCAGAAAACAGCAAACCACAGAATAAATTTCTAAGGCTTCTTCCCAGCAGAAATTTCAGCCTAGCTTAATACCCTGACTTATAATATCAAGTTATGGCATTTTCTGAAATTTCAGGCATTTTCTGAAATTTATGTGAAAATTTCATAACATAAAACCCTTCATATCTTAATAATCACCGATAAATCTTGAAAATTTCAGTTTATGATTTATAAGTTACTTTAATACCAGCATAGTAATAAATCAGTGAGAACAAAATTGATGAGATAAAGTTACCAGCACACAAATATCATATTGTACAAGAAAATATAGTTTATGATGTGAAGCCAGGACACAGCTACTACGAGTTATGATGTCTAACTAATGAATTTTAAGCGGAAACTGGTCTTTAATAAATTTTCAAAACATTGATGCTTTTGAATAATTACAAAATTTTGGGGTTATATAAGTATTATACACCCATTCTGTTAGAATTTGAAGCAAATTGTTAGACAAATTCTGCAAAGAGAACTGCAAATAGTATGAAAAGCAGTAATTACTGTAAATGACATCACAGTAAATGCGGGACCAAAGGTACAAACGATGTGTCAAAATGTGTCAGAGATATTTTAGCCAATCAATAAGGTCCCCTCTGGGTTTCCAACCTATCCATTCCAGATAGGCATGCAGTTGCGTGATGTACTGTTACCACAATATATATGTATACCCTTGTCTTGAGTCTTCATTGTCTCAAGGCAACACTGAGGCCCCAAGGATATCATCCTCACTGCCTTTATTGTCTCAAGGCAGTAACTGAATATTCTGCATATGGTGCAGTTAACATAACAAGAGTCTGTAGGGAGAAAATACTGAACATATCTCCTGAATTTGCATTTCAGTGAACGATAAATATAAATTTTCAATGACTAATGAGCTACAAATACCGAAAATAACGCATATGATATTGTGCAACTCACTCTGGCGATGGTAAATCACCCGGGGATATTGGATATATATTTCATAGTCTTGATACTATAACATGATTTACTTCAATACTTCAAAGCATACACTTTCTACTAACCATAAATACAATATTTCAAATAACCGTAAATACAAAATTTCATAGAACTTAAAAGCTAATATCAAAGGGGTGATAATTAAGTTACAGAAAAGAATGTTTTCAACTTACTAAGTAACTGCAAATACAACATTTTATAAAAGCTAATATCGAGGGGGTGATAATTAAGTTATGGAAATTGCTGCCAAACTGAACACCCGTCTATCAGCATGTAATGGGATTACATTAACTCTCAACTGTGTAATATGTCAGATTAATACATGAATTGAGAGTTGAAGCAATAAGAGACTGCCAGAAGAGTGTATATGAATGAATATACTGTAAAATCATTTAATTTCGTTGGGACGAAATTTCGTGGTTTTGGTAAAAAGGGCAATTTCGTTGGCACTTGAATTCGTGGATTTGCATTTCAGGTAACAAAACAAGGGTCAAAATCAATGTTCGTTGGGATTAAAGTTTGTGGTTGAAGTGAACCACGAAATCCACGAAATTTAATCCCCCACGAAAATTAATGATTTTACAGTATACAAATATACATAATGGAAGTAGATAGGTGGGTTGTGCAGACATCCCTCTATATACGAGGGGGTATCAAAAAGTTCGTGGACTGACCCGTTCATTTTAATATGCGTAATGCGATTGAATTATTTATTCTTTCATCTTAAACTACATTCAATTCTGTACAGAGAAACAAATAAAAAGTTGATTAAATGATAATATCAATAAAATATTTTAACGATTTAAAAGATGACCAACAGCCACCGGCGCACTTTTATGACGTTACGACGTCATGAAACGTCAAAACGTTTGTCACTTTTTGACCGTCTAAAGAATCCAAAACTCACAAACCTGGATTGAACTGTTATATTGCCTACCAGAATACTTAGTTTTTACTAAATAGCCTTTAATTCATAAAAAAAATTCGGTCAGTTAATGACAGATTTGACAAATTCATTGATTCCAGGGGCGATAATCACACAGTACATGAAGTCTAACCTACCGATATCAGCATCATTCAACTCTCATCGCTACATCTTTTATACCATTTAAACATATTGATTTTCGCACTTTTATATACTTGGGTACTGTGCTCTAATCTGAGATCAGTGTTGGTGTATAATTGAGTAAAATGGCAAACTGCAACGGAATATCGATATTCTGAGTGTAACGTCATGTCGAAAAGTGCGCCGACGTCATGAAATGCGTCGATAATCAGGCTACACAAAACGTCATGTTTATAACGTCACATCAGTATCCGTGACAACAATGATATAAGATATACACCAGGATAATGCTACAGTCTTAATGTTCATGTCGATGATTTTATATTTCTAATCGGATGACGATTCACAGAATTATAGGTTTATGTGGGAGGTCAAGTGAATGATATTTTTAAAGTGCGCCGCGGGGCATAATTCAAGTTACCATAGTAACCACCACATACTCGGAAAAAAGTTATATGAGCTGGAAATTTGCAAATCAATTCAAAATACGTTGTTTTAAAGAATGTGTGATTTTTACTGAATTCTGTCAAAAACTAAACAAATGGCAGGCACAGTCCACGAACTTTTTGATACCCCCTCGTATACTACTGTAAAATCATTTAATTTTAATGGGACAAAATTTCATGGTTTTTGTGAAAAAAGACCATTTCATGAAGACGTAATTTCAAGGATACATTATCAACAAAGTCTGATACTATAGAATAATTCATATATGCTGGGATTTATATTCAAAGTTGAGGTCATCCACAAAATTACATCCCCAATGGATATTAATGATTTAACAGTATATAGGGAATTTGATGTATCAAGTAAAACTGAGTTTAGTGAACATGATATTATCAGTAGTGGGGTGTATTTGCAGTACCTAGTACTACCTACGCCAAACAGATGGTTATATACATGTACTACGTAATGTGCATTCAGTATGAATGTGGACCCCCTTAGGACACAGCATGTTGTATCAGCTTCAATAACAGCTTTAGTAATGTTTACTAATACTCAGTGCAGTAGTTACAAGGATTTGCCGATAGTGCAGGTGGATCTAAGTTAAGACTTATGGCCATGCATATTACCAAACGCGAATTTCACAAGGGTATGAGAGGAGAGAAGCCAATTTACATTTATGTTGAGAGTCTACCCCAGTGAAATGTTGTTCATGTCTTCATTAACACTTCACTCCAATCAGAAACTTTTCATGAACAGGTCTTGATAATTTCATGAAATTGGTTCATGAACTTTTGGACATGAACGGTTGTTAATGAGTGTTCATGAACAGATGATGAATTATTGATTAACACTTGAAGAGATCATGAACGGTTCTTGATCCAGCCTAATGAACATTTCATAAACAATTATTTCTTGACTAATCATAGATGGTCCTTTAACTGTTCATGGATTAGTTCATGAAAAATTTGTGAATATTTCATTAATTGTTCATGAAGTATAAGGCTTCATTTCACAGGGGAAGCAATTAAGGGAATGTCTGGTAGCACATTTATTTGTCTTTAGTACATGTATGATGATACTTGAAATTGAACCTTGGACCTCCTGGGCATGAAGTGGATGCTTAACTGAAGAGGCATTTAATCTGGCTGGTGTTATAAGTGCACTACCTCTGCTGCATAGATACACTACATGTTTGCCACATAGTGCATCTAATGTTTGAATAATTACTGATTGATTTAAATTGTTGGAGAAACTTGAAAATTGTTATACAACCTCACAGTGTACTATTTAATGCTTCACGCTATTAAACCTTGATTGGTTTTTAATTGTCTTGGTGTAAGTTAAGCAATGTTTTATGTGAAGCTAGAGAAGTGTGTTCCTAGGAGAAAACTGCTAATTTAGTTAATAGGAAAATTAATTAGCATCTTAGAAAGTCTATTACTTTTACGGAACATTATGATTTAACATTGTAACGTTAGTGTACATACATCTATGTAGGAGGGTAATTTCACACATGTACCATAATTTATGTTTATATTTTTTTGGTAACTCGTGAGACTCAGAGTATAATATGGTAGCCTTAATTAAAAATATAAACTTTTTTAATATTACCATATTTCTGAATATTCGGGCTATTGATAGGTGCTTCACAGTGGTCTGTGAATTCTCTTTTTATACTGTGCCTTTTGTGCTGTTTCTGATGGATTGTTGCCTTTCCTGTCAATTTTTTTAAACAAGCAAGAAATAATGTACTGTGCCTGTACACCACTACTATTACTTTAAAGTGTATAGATAATAGAGCTATATCTGAAGACATTTTTTTAAAAAGTTTCAAAATACGAAAAAACAAGAATTATGCTTTCATATCCATTAGATCATTTTTCGCTTCAATTTTAACAAAAACCCTCACAGTGATTTATTTGACATGTGAACTGCTCATTTTCATACGAAAGTGTTGTAGAACACCCTACGAAACTATAAGAATCGTCTATTTTTCGAAGATTGAATTAAAGTACACAGAACGCATCCAAAGTTTTAATTTGCAATTAAGGTAAGTCTAGTATCATACTAAAAACGATGAAAGTAATTATTTTGACATTGAATGACTGTTAGAATATAGCTCTATACACTTTAAATAATATTGCAGAATTGAACCTCCATGATCTCAGTAATTCACAGTTACACTGGTCTGTGTCCTAAATTGCAAATTAGAGGTAACAAAGATAAAATCATTTATATCTGCTTTTTCATAATATTCAGGAGCAAAAAATATGCAAACTAGATGTTAATATATAACTAGAAATTGCATCCTATCAGTACATGGATTTTTTTTTTTATCTTTTTTTTTTTTTAATAATAATGTAGATGCCGAGCATAGCCTTTATTTGCTTTATTTCTACTGAAACATAGCAGGCATATATATGTACCTCCACGCGGATTTGAACCCGGGTCCCCAAATTAGACGGCAAGCGTACTTACCACTGAACTACAGAGGCGCATCTCTTGCAATTTAACAATGTTAGCGTAATTTCAAAGAACAAATAAATCCAGTATGGTGTGTATTTTTAGGTCCCCCCAGGTACTTATATAATCATGCACTGACAACCTGTAAAACAATTATAAACTCCATGTTTTCATGAAAACCTGTTAAATCACTTACCTGATCGGATATAGACAGGGTGTGTACATTACGTGTAGTGTTCACGTGCAGCACGTGATACTTGTTGGTATAACATAACTCGTATGCTATCCCAGCAAACGATGTACTCCCAGTCTTCGGGACACGATTATAGATGACCAGTGTTTCATCATTATTGAAATAATCAACGACCTGAAAGTAAATGAAAAGAGAATCTATAACAAGATAAAAGTTAAGATACCAATTTTCGAGTGCTATTTTCAGCTGTTCAACCACCCGTTGACATTTTGACCTCCCCTGGTCATTGGGCTACCTAATGAAACATACATTAGGGTCACCCTGGGGAGACTATTTCTCTCGTGTGGGTATGGCAGAATAGAATCAAAGTTGAACTGTCTTCACAGGTACCAATTTACACCTTGGCCGAGTGGAGCATGTCAGTTATTCTAGCTCAGAGAAATTAATCAGTGGTCCAGACGAGGGTTGAACCCGGACCTCCTGACCCCCTAAGCGTGTGCCCTTCCTCTAGGCCACCACTCCCCATAGGTTAGTTTTGACACAAAAATGTGCATCTTCCACAAAGGACCCAAAACTATAAATTTGTAATATGCACAACTAGGCTTCGTTATTGCTTACAAACTATTCACTTGAAGTTTCAATGAAATCTGACCAACGATTTTAAGGAGAACTAGCACAGACACCTGTGGCATCCATCCAAACAGACATTCAGTACGAAATCAATAATGTCCCTTTCACTTAAATGTGAGACATATAATTATAAGTATAAATTTTCTTTGATTATAAGTACACTGAGCAAAAGTTCCAACTAGACTTTTTATAAACCTCAATAAGACTTCCATTTCAAAGGTATTGTTCTGAAATCTTTAAGACTATAGTGTGTATTGACAGTGTACACATTTAAGAAAAAAAATGTTTATCAATGTCCTAGAATTACGTAATCGAGGAAGCACGTGCAAAACGTGTTTTCCACGTGCTGAACACCAGCCATAGTCCGAAATTGATTTTTTTGCAATCGCTTCAAAAGCCTATAGACATCCCGAACTGAAAAACATAAATTTATTAAAAAACGTTAAACATTCCTCGAATGCAGAACGATAAAAGAGCACGTGCTATAGAAATGTTGGAAACTGAACATCATGGAGTCAGGTAAAATGCGTCAATGCCTTTATTTTTATGATTTGATTGGTTATTATTATTTAAAACATTAGCTTTACCTCGGGAAAAAGGATTCCTATTGGTATTGATTATTAATGCGGGACCCATTGAGTGTGTTGACGCCATGAAAACATACCCTCTGAACAGGTACGTTTGAACCGGAAGTGAAGTGGATGAGCCCCGATGACCTCGGCCCCGTGTAAATACGCTTATAGAGGGTTGATGTTTTGTGTAATGGCACTTACGTATTCGTTTTCAACCAAAACGTCATTGACGTCGGGAGGCTGAATATACGCAATATCTCAGACGTCAATTCCCAAAATGATGATGTGTGGTTGTTTATTCCTCGTACATGATGGAGCTACTAGCCACACAACTGCCACAATTAAGAATTTCCTACCACGTAATCATGTTAAAGGGTTAGTTGGGTTACAAATCCCCATATAAACCACT
Organism: Spisula subtruncata; assembly: GCA_963678985.1. Taxonomy (NCBI): domain Eukaryota; kingdom Metazoa; phylum Mollusca; class Bivalvia; order Venerida; family Mactridae; genus Spisula; species Spisula subtruncata. Next base: position 8,374,879 of record OY787673.1, on the reverse strand, counting down.
TCTGGCAAGAGTTTGATTGACGAATCAGACGACTTCCGGTCGCCCCTCAAAATCTTCAAGTATTGCAGCAATTCATCTTTAGGGCACGGTCTGTCATTTAACAATTGTAAATTCGATTTTACATCCGAACCAGGCTCAGATGTTGCTCAGAAATCACCCGATGAAATGGCGGATATACGCACTTTTGGAACAGTGTGACTTTTTACTTAGAGGGTCAAGTTGTAAAAGAATGTGCTTTGTGATGAACCAACATGTTCTGTTATTGAATGATCAATCTTGTTGTGGGAAAATGAATTGTTTTTCACATCATGTAATTTATTTTTGCATGTTTCTATTACCAACAAAAATATATCATAATATTCATGGGGTCTAGTTAGAACTTTGGCTCAGTATATAAATTTATATAATGTATTAATTTTCTTTGATTTGTCCCTTTCATTTAAATGTGAGACATATAATTATGAGTATAAATTTTCGTTGATTACATAACATCATCCTCAACAAACAATCTGCAGGAGCTATTTAAGGCATAATGTTACACAATATACATTAATATATTCAGTAGACTATAATTAACTGGGGTAATAAGATATTTAATAGGTATGTTAATTTTCGAAGGGAAAATGAAATTTCTCATAAGCAGGTGTTTATGTGCCAATATTGTATCGAGATTCCATTCAAACCTCACAGACATACAGGTACATCATCATTATGTAAGGTATGCCTGATACTGTAGGTCTGTTATATAGTGACCAAATATTTCTTCAAAGACAGGCATAAAATGTTAATGTATTTGATTGCATTTAATATGGGGTTGTAAGTGTGGTTACATGTAGGGGAGAGCTGGAGGCCCAGCTATAGAGTCAGCCATACCATCAGGAGTGAGGTGTTGAGAGAACAATTGAATCTGATGTATCATTGTTAGAACTTGTTTAACAAAATCAACCTAAAATGATCTGGTAGTAGACACTTTAATTAATTATGGTACTTATAATGATTAATATGGGAGACTGACCAGAAGGAATTATACATTGAGTTTGAAAGTCTTTCAAATTTTTTAGGTAAAAATAGATTTAAGCATCAATTCATTAAAGATGTATGATTAAAAAAATATTGCTGGTGTTTACATTAACATACAATACATAGGACATATTCATTGAGAAGACTTTAAAAGCCTATAGATGTGTCAATCATATTAGCCTGCAATCGCCGTATAACTGCTTTTTAATCTGCCTATGATCACTTATTGAGACACTTTTTGAGGGATATTGCTCAGGTGTTCAATCAATGGACAACAACAGACATATGACCCCCTACAACCCACAGCAGTACATACAAAATAGAAGTGCAGCAAGATGACCTTCATGCTGAAAACCATCCTCCATGTTTTCCTTGCCATTAAGTTAAAATACTGTTAAAGCAATATTTCTAATACCGGTATATTCATCTGACACGTGGGACTGCAGTATATGTGCATCTTATCAATGCAAGTCTCGCTGTGTCTGCAATCTTTCTCGCTGTCTGCAATTTTGTCTATGTAGTTTGAATGTTGAATCTTATTTTAATTTGATTTTTAGGAGAAATAAATCGTGCAAATAAATAATCATGTAGCAAAATGTCACACCAGCTTTACACAGGTTAGATGACAAAAGGAAATAAATGTCTGTAATTACGGAAGTCTGGTGGTATGCAACAATTTCTCATCACACATATTGTATAGACCAAACCACGAGGGAAATACCAGGCTTACCAGCTATGGAACAGTTCCATTGTTTTCTCCAGTAATAATTTGTGCAAGATGACATCAGTAACACAAAACCACGTTTTAATCAAATAAACAATCAAATGATTCATCCTGAATGCAATTGGATAAAGTATTAAAACAATACAATACTAGGCCAGTCATCAACAACTGCTGCAGATCAAAGCAAACTACACAGAATACCCATCTAAAGTCATTACAATTAAATGCAAATGAAGAATTTGTGAATTAATTGCAAAACATTTCATGTTAACTTGAGACTATTTCGCATAATGCAGTAATTTGGACAATTTATTTGATTTTTTCTCTTGGGCTACATGAACGTACACCTGAATAACTGAGATGGTATATAGAAAGCTTACTACCATATTTGGAAGACAGATGGTCGCAGATTACCATAGATCTGTGAGTAAAATTTAATGTGATGATACCAAAACAAAGTGATACTGAGGTTCTGGTAATCCTAACCTAGGCTCCCTGATTTATTTGCCCCCATTTCCTCAAAGTCACTGAAGATTTGAAAACTTATTAGTACCAGTATGTATAATTGATAAAATTTTCTTTTAAATTATGTTAAAATAATATGGCCATTTTCAATTTTGCCCAACAGAGACATAAAAAATATCTAAAACTGCGTAACGTAACACATCAAAGTTTAGGTTTAACGTAACACATCAAAGTTTAGGTTAAGATATATAAAATATTCAAAACCCATAGATACCCCCCTATGGCCTTGGTGGTTGCATGATTCTTACACATAAGAACTCCTAACCATTGTATATCAGCTAATATACTATGGTTTTTCATAGTTTATTTCTTAAACAACAACTTTTTTAATACAATAAATAAATATGTGGAACTAACAATTAGAAAACGTGTTTGTTTTTCTTTCTTTTATTTAATCTGACATTTCGGCTCACATAGAGCCTTCTTCAGGGCATATATAAAAACATTTTTTTTGTTCAGAAAATAGGGGGAATGTAGTATCCATTGATAGGGGATTGGGCCGATTTATGGTCCCAAACATGGTGAAATGAAGGGCTCTCTGAGCTGAGCTGCCATGATAAAAATTATGCAATGCCTTAAAGCTTTTCTTGTTAAAATGATGACATACACCTTTAAGGTATCAATAGTTACTCATTTATGAGAAATACTGGATTAAGTATTTAAATAATTCACCAGCATCTAGCTTGAAGACTGTGTATGAATCTATGATATAGTGAATAGTGAATCGTGCTTGATTTAATTTGATATACCATCTAAATTGATTGATCCATTGTGAACATACATTGCGAACCATTTGTAGGTGTAATTTAATACTGGGGGGGGGGGGGGGGGGGGGGATGCATTTGAAAACTCTCGTGAATTTCCCTGAGTGTTTTTTGTTCCTATTTGAGAACAGAGCCCATGGCTTTGTGATCGGGAAAGTTACATGTATATAACAGCGGCATTTTGGTTATAAATAGGAAAAGTATACAGTGAATACCCAATCCTGTTATAATAAGTTTTTTTTAATTAATTAACTGTAATTTAGCGTTTTTCATACTCGCTTTAATTGTGTTTGCTGTTTTCCACAGGAAAATTGGTTCATTTTTTCTCAGAATGTTTTTACTCTGAATTTGGATTTTTTTGCTGGAAATTGGTAAAATTTAGACATGGTTTTCAATTGGAAACATTATATAATAGTAGCCAATATTCGGCTATAAAATAATCTGAATAAAACACTGGCCCTATGATATCACTAACAGTTGAACTGACTTGTTGACATGACAACAGACACCTATCTAGGATCACAGTATGAGAATGATTGGATTCTGTGACTATAAACTCAATCATTGCTTCCAATACAGCAATAGGAACCTTGCCCTAATTTAATAGACAACGTAAATTGAATAAAACTCATCAGAGCAATGTGATAAGTTTAAGGGAGACCAAGCAGTAAAACACATCAAACTTATTTGATGTACTGTACAAGTTTGCAAACATCTAGGTTACCGGTGAAGCTCTTATAACACTCATTGATATGGCATATATAATTGTTTTTTAAAAAAAATGCCCAGCATAGCCTTTATTTGTCAGTCAGCATTCTGTTAAGCATTAAAAAGGGTACACTGGGTACTACAGTAAATACTTCCGGTAAGTAGGGTTAGTTGTGTTATGGTGTTTCTGATTTCTGTGCTCGACTGGTAAGGTTGAGTGCTACCTTCCATGTCAGATTTTCTCATACGGTACCTTTTTTTACCAGAAGCATGATATCATTTGCTTCAGCCTTAAACTTGTCTGTGGTAAGCTGCAAGGATTATGGTATTACTATTTTGCATTAGAAAAACTTGAATCCCCGGCGACTATTTATAACTTGAATCCCGGGCGACTATTTATAACTTGAATCTCACATAATGTTGTGAAAGCTCATCAACAATTTATGGAAATTGCGATAAGGTCAGACATAGCATATTTAGCAAACAACATACGATGAGATTTTAGAGACTTTTCTCAAAAACGGAAAGAGAAAATTATTGATAAATGTCAACAAGTAAGTATAAAATTATCGATGGAAACGATATCCCTCATATGATATACATGCTTTAAATATTTAATATTTTAAATTTCATGTTGATAAATAAATGGAGGGGTCCGCAAAATCGCTCCTTCTATCACAATTTCAATCCATTTTTAGTATGTTTTCTCAGCCATTTATTAAATTAAATTTTTCCTGGACAAAAAAGAAATATGACAGCATTAAAATCAGTTTTTTCCACATGATCGATCTTCATTTGTACATGTAGATTGTATGTGAATTAGGAATAAAAAAATATTAATGAGCCTGTTAACTGTTACTCGCAAAGTTTCTCATATAAAAAGGTATATGGATAAGGCAAAACAACTCAATATAGTGGTTCTGGTATCATGTTGAAAAGAAATAGGGCAAGTACATGTACAATGTACCGGTAGGTAAGATTTTTAAGACATTTTTTCTGATTTTATGGCATTGGAAAAATTTAAAGATTAGTACAAATTGTAACTGACATCCAGTAAATAAAACATTCAGGGTAATGGCAAAAATAGTAAGTACATGTAGAGTGATCAGAACCACATTGACAATATTTTTTGGCTTAATTGGATTTTCCAATCAATAAATCCATTATCAAAGTTTTGATCTAAAATGCACATCTGTGCCGTTCAAATAGTCCTTTATTTATCAGATTTAACACTAAAAATACAAAGGTATAAAACAGTAAACCATCTGTTATGTTTACAGACATTGTGGACTTACAAGATTAACTCCCTTTGCTTTTTACAACAATATTTGTATAAATTTATGAGAAAAAAGTTGTTACCACTTTTCGAGGGCTGTTTTCAGCTGTTCAGCCACTCAACCATCCTTTGACATTTTAACTTCCCCTGGGCATTGGTTTACCTAACGAAACCTACATTTGCGTCACCCTGGGGAGCCAACATCAATCTTTAAGCGCCCAGGGCAGGATGGACCAGGAGTAGACACTGCCCTAACAGGTACCAATTTACACCTTGGTTGGTGGAGTAAAGCATGTGGGCTATTCTTGCTCAGAGAAATAAACCAGTGCACGGTTCTCATTAAGGTTTTTTTCTAACAGGCAGAAATCATTCTTAACGAAACTGCAGAAACAGGCCTGACAAGGTTCTTAATGCAACTATTTTCTTTAAATGTGTGTAAATATCCCATTTTTCAGCCGGACCTAAATGATTTTTAAGTAGTCAATTTGGCCTGTATCCTGCAGTGGTTCAGATGACTGTAACCCTGGACTGAACCCAGGACTTCTCGATCATGAAGCAGGCGCCCTACCTCTATGGAACCACTCCCCTCAAATCAAAATGACATTGTTTTTACCTGATCATGATCATTTGTTGCAGCAAGATGACGTCGAACACTTCCTTGTTGGATCAGTGACAACTGGTTCTCTGAAATAGTAATAAAGGTGTAAAATGTAAGAACTCGGTGCCAGCTGTTTTGAAATAATACAGACAAAAAAAAAATGTCAGGTCAACACCTAGTTCAACCTTTTTGACGATTATCATTCCATTTCATCGTCTAAAGACGTTTCTTCTTTCAAACTAGGAGCTGTACGACTCAAACTGAGTCGCGTTTGTTTTATGACAAAACGCACGTTCAACTTTTTAACAAAATAAACATCGTCGCCTATGAATTGAACAATAAATTACAATATTCTACCAAAGTACATGTATCAAAAAACAAAATCTTTCGTAAGAAATATCATCCATTCTGTCAATTGTTTCAACCCTAAGGATTTCAAAGTTTTCGTTGCAATTTATGAATGGTATGGGAAATGGCGCACTGAACAGTTTACAATGATTGTAAATCAATAACAAATAGCATGACAGAATAACAGTGGTTTTAAATAGTCATGACATAATTGACTAAACAAGTAAACTTGAATGTGCCCTAACAAGATGTAATTATCTTTTACAACAATGTAAGCATTAGTCATGGCATCTGCATAGTATGATCTCTAAACAACAGGTTTTTGGAAAGTTATATCAAACTGCAAAAATGTCAATAACAGTAAGTATTTCCAATACTTATCAAATCAATTATTTCCGATTTTTACCAATTTTAGTTTTTGAAGATAAGAAAATAACATCATTCTGGTCTTTGACATGTGTTTAGGACATTTCAATTTTAATCATGTGAGTCTTATTATAATGTTAACATGTATGCTAGTGGTCTGTATCAAAGCAAATAAGATAAATATTCCATTTCTCAAAGTTTGGAATTATAATGTTGGAGGAAAAGGTGACATAAGAAGATAACAACAAATATTTGGTAGGGTATACATTTTGAGCTCTTAAACCCTGATCTTTCATTTTAGGTCTAATTTATTTACATCATAGACAGAAAACATCCTATCTTTCAAAAATATACTGGTAGTGGTAATCTAAGTCATTTAGGGTGATAAAGAGTATTTATTGGAGGTGCGCCTTTTCTGATACCGTGCCACAACCCACGACGATACAAAATATTTTGGAATAATAAACTGGAATGACACTAAGTTAAAACTTATCATTTTAAATAAAACTTTGCCAGGCGCTTGTCTGTTGAAACATCAGATTTCAACAATGACCTAAAATTCATACTAAAGTATTTTAGGTGTTTGGATTTCGAGAACACAGAGACTTCAGTGAATATGGCAGTCTTCATGCTAAGCTTTCAAAATCACTAGCCAATTCGGACAGACAACATTTAAAAAGCACTTGTCTGAAATGCATTTCACTTGCCCGAATAAAATGGGGGTCAAATGTTCAATGTAGAATTAGATGCACAAAAAAAGAAAAACAATATGAGTACTGGGTTTGAAAGACACAAAAGCAAAAGTTCAAAATTAATAATATTAAAACAACATTTTAAGTTTATAAGTGTTAATAATTTAGTCAAATCTGACTCCCACCATTGATACAGTTACAGCGACTGCTTCGATAAATTTATACTAAAAAATATGATGTTGTTTCCAAAATTGCGAACCAGCCAAGACAGTTGAACGAGCAATTATGTGTAAACAAAGAGTCGATCGTCCTTGATTAAAGCATGAAAACATGTTAATGGTCTGCCAGGACTGCAGATAGAAAAGTTTTCATTATTCAACAAAGGATGATCATCTGTCATAATTGAAAATTGACGATATCATATTTTAGAATATTTTTGTTTTCGGTCGTGAAAATAGGTAATAGACTGGTGTACGATCGGTATACACTCATTTCTACGGAGCGCACTATATAATCATAAGCATCTGTTGAGATCCTGATCGTGATATATGGCAGATCAGATCTGGATAATTGAAATAACTAACTCCAGTTTCGCCTGTTACTCGCCGAAATTTTCACTTGTCTGATCGGTCGTCGTTCTTTTCAATTTGACTTGTCTGACCAGCAATTTACTTGTTCCGGACTTCGGGCAACCCGTTAAAGTCGAAGACTGATATGGTTACTTGTTAACATCCACACATAGACATTTACTAACGAGGGTTTAAATCTATGCGTACGCAGAGTGTGAATTAGCTCAATAAAAACTCATTTAACTGTCACTTGTTTAAAACATAACATGTATACTATTGACACTATACACTACAGTTCCCATTATCACACTACTGGCAAAGGAGATGGTTCGGGACAGAAATCGCTAAAAAGCTTCCCCTGGAGTTAAAAATAGATTTTTTCTCAGATTTTTTTGTGTTTACTAATACCTTGGTTCAGGATCTTTGCTAAAAATAGGTTTCCTGAAAAATGACGTCACATGAACAGCAAAATATTGGGGCCTGAAAAGGGGCACTTTTGTGCTATTTTCAACAATATTACTGTAGATATACTGGACAGTCTGCTTCGAATATTTCACGGCGAATATTTAGAAACATAGTACCAGGAAATATTTAGAACAGGGTTCCTTCTTCACAATCATGCAAAAATATGTCAATATTTACGACATGACAACACGTGACGCACATGTTTTCAACCCAGGGGGGTGCTCGTGACAGGTTGAATTCCAATCCATACCGTATCTTGTTTACCGGTCGAAAATTGAAACAAAATGTGGAAAAAGTTTTTCAGATTTATTGACAAGATATCAAAAAAAAATTCTCAACAAATAATGTTGACAAATTTCGTCTATTGCGCTTAACTAAGTGCTGGAGGAAAAAATACAAAAATTTTAGGCGCCACTGTGATGCGATCGCTGGACCTTAGCAACAGAAAATTACTAAGCGAGCTGCTTAACCACTCGGCCACGATCTCGTTACAGGATTATGAACTAAATAATTGAAAATAATAAAATCATTGATGCTCGCGCTATGCATGCGCTATATTGCACACTAAATTTGTTTACCCCCCCCACCCGGGCGGTGCTGATGTCAAAATCACAACAGCAGACGATTTTTTCTGTATATGTGTAATTATTTGTTGATTTTAATTTTTTTTCTTCCAGATTTCCTTTAAATCCGCCCCTGAGTGATTTGATACCAATATAATGAATTATCTAACTAAATAAACCGACTGGGCCGTTTGTCCGGAAGCTTCTCCTGTCCGGAATCATCTCCCTTGGCAGTACAATGCAGCTGGTATCCGGTGGAGACCTCTGAAAGTTCTGTTATTTTCTCATATATTGACTCAGGGTTCTCTGTAGGATTTTAAAGTTGGAGTCCTAGGACTCCTTTATTAGAAAAAGTAGGAGTCCTGGGGACTCAGGCGAGTCGCGAAGCGACGAGCGGGGGAGGGTGAGGGAGGGGGTTTCCCCCTCCCGCAAGGGGGGTTTGGGGGATCTCCCCCAAGAAAATTTTGATTTCTAGTACCTTAAATTGTGCATTGTGGTGAATTCTGGAACTAATTCTTCCAGTTTTTTATCATGTCCTTTTTATATCAGTGTGTCCATTTTCAGGCTTGATCAGGTAGACAATAAATAAATATTTGGTTGGAGTAGTGGACTGAGAAGCTTTTAGAAGCTTGGTGGGTAGCTATAAATCTTTGGTTTGTTGTTTACTTTGCATCAAATTGTTTTGGTAAAACTTTAAGCCATAATGGTTTAGGCATGTGTTTTTCATGAGTGGTAGAATTTATTCTACCTATACATGAAAAACACACATATATATCACTCCAAACAAATATTTTTTAAGGTGCCTGTTATGCCATGGATAAATGTGTAGAGTTGACTTCCTTTGAATCCTTCATTCATTGTGCTGTCCTGTGATTTTTATAGTCCTAAGATCTCTATACTGTTTGAGATCCTTGATGGATAGCTTGCAATATGCCAAACAAACACTTTATGGTCTAAATCACTGGCTTAGAATGAGAAGGTGGTAAGTGCTCATAAGGGTCTTTAATTAAGACTAATGCATATTTGAAATCTACATTATAAGGCGCTTCTTATGAATGGAACATATTTTCAGGACAATTGGAACTTGTCATGTTGATCAAAATGATATTTTTTCCAAGTATTGATTTTGTAGTTACGACCTTCTCATTCTAAGCCAGCCATATACATGTTAATTTAGTAACAACCAATGAACTCCGTAAAATTGACATATCTTTAATTTAACATATTTATATTACTATGAAAATATATCTATTGCATGGTATACAAACAAACAACATATGTAACTATAATTTATGAATAAATAAATGTATGCATCATAGTAATAAATACTTGGATACAGAAATGAAAACAAGCACACTTATAAATAATGAAATATATGTTGATTAACCCTGCTTACTTAAAAGAAATACAGAATACACTGTGTCTATGCATTCACAACAGAAATCTGAATACATGTATAGTCTATGTATTCACGGCACCAATGCTGGATACGTAGTAGTTGGACTTTTGGGATTAATTCATTTCCTCCTTTTGCGCATGTCACAAAATTGAGCTACACTTGATGATGGGTCAAAGTCTTCTACGGCAGGTCCTTCCTCCTTTATCCTCATCAGTTTATTTACAGTTTCATGACCCAAACGGCATCTTCCTTTAGTCTTGATGTAATTGTGGACGCTGAATCCACGTTCACACGCTACAGAAGTAACTGGGGACACAAGAACAATGGTCGCCAATACACCGAAATCCGGATATAAATCAACATAATGATCCAAAATGTAGGAACAAGATTCACTTAGATCCATGTTTAATGATTTCAATACAATTTTCATATCATCGTAGTCAGCCTGACAACGCTCGTCGTTGATGATCCCATTCTCTCCTCCGTAGGCCTTCACTACTTCTTTAAGTTCCTGCTCACCATGGCGATCTAGGTCCTTTGTGTTCTTGGGAATTTTGGAAGGATTTAGGAGTGTGTTGAGTTGTTGAAGTGTGGCCATTGAAGTTTCCTCAAATCTACTGTCAATGTTATCCAGAAGTTGGTCCAAGTACTTACTGGCATTGTTTTGGAACTGCATTCGTAGCTGTTCACGATCATTTATCTTGACATCCTTGTACATTGTGTCCTTGATATTATCGTAGGTTTTTTGAAGCTCAATTCCATTTGACGTTTGTAGTTTTTTCAGCTTTGATTTTGTAATTTCTACCTGAGTATTAACTAAACTGACATCAGCGTACTCCTTCTGAAGTTGTGCACTCAACTTATTCAGGACACTTAACACATCACGAAGGAAGCCAGTAAGTAACACAAAACTCACACTTTTCACTTTCATCAGTAGGCCCTTAGCTTCTGGACTCCCATTGGCTGCCTCATGGTCCAAAGTCTGGTAGATGGCAGGGTAACTATCTGAGATGGCATCCACAGCCTTTCCAAGTGACAACCAGCGAAAGCTTGCTGGCTCCTTCAATGTGACGTAGCGAATGTCCTCTTTGTTTTCTAGTAGTTCCTGCACAGCTCTTAGTTCATTGTACCGTACGGCAGAATTGCTGAAATATCTGTACAGCATCTTCAATGTCTGTTGATAATCATTCAGCAGTTGAACGTCACGGCATGCCTGACCAGCAGCCAAAGCTAACCTGTGCGCAACACAATGGATCTGTATCATCAGCGGTGATTTTTCTCTCAGTCTTACACCAACTCCTGTCTTTTTTCCCACCATCACACTGGCACCATCACTAGCAAGGGTCATTAACTTTGAGAATGGTATGTTCTTCTTGTCAAACAACTTCACTATCTCTGCAACAATGGTCTGCGCCTTTCCATCCACAACATTGACACAATCCATGAAATGGACAATTGGCTTGTTATCAGAACTAACACATTTGACATACACATTCAACTTTTTGTTCACCGAGATATCTGTACTCTCATCCACTATGAGTCCAATAAATTGAGATCCATGAACATTCAAATCGACTTGTTCCTCGAGTGCAGCATTGATGGAATCTAGCATGTCTGATTTGGCTTCTTCTCCTGTGTAGATTTTGGTGGGATCTTGAAGAGCAGGACATTTGTTCTTAATCTGAAAGTAGACAAAGAAATAAACTGAGGACCAAGATTTAAATATTGTTTGTTTGCGTACATGACACACCTGTTCATCTGGGGTGGCCTTTATATGCAGGCTTTGCAAGTCATCAATGGGTAACCAACCATGATATCAGGTATGAATCCTAGTTAAGATTTATAAAATAACATCATAGTCAACATACAAAAAAATGTAAATATGTTTAAATGGGGTGGACTTTATATGCAGGCTTTGTATAAAGACCATCATCAAGTCATCAATGGGTAACCAACCATGATATCAGGTATGTATCCAAGTTAAGATTTATGAAATAACATCATAGTCAACATACAAAAAAAATGTAAATATGATTAAATGGGGTGGCCTTTATATGCAGGCTTTGTATAAAGACCATCATCAAGTCATCAATGGGTAACCAACCATGATATCAGGTATGAATCCTAGTTAAGATTTATGAAATAACATCATAGTCAACATACAAAAAAATGTAAATATGATTAAATGGGGTGGCCTTTATATGCAGGCTTTGTATAAAGACCATCATCAAGTCATCAATGGGTAACCAACCATGATATCAGGTATGTATCCAAGTTAAGATTTATGAAATAACATCATAGTCAACATACAAAAAAATGTAAATATGATTAAATGTGGTGGCCTTTATATGCAGGCTTTGTATAAAGACCATCATCAAGTCATCAATGGGTAACCAACCATGATATCAGGTATGAATCCTAGTTAAGATTTATGAAATAACATCATAGTCAACATACAAAAAAAATAAAATATGTTTAAATGGGGTGGCCTTTATTTGCAGGCTTTGTATAAAGACCATCATCAAGTCATCAATGGGTACACTTTAAATACCTGTAGTTTCATGATTTTGTTGAACTGGTTGATGGGAAGACTCTCTTTGGCGATGTAATACATAGTATTCAACTGAGCTTCTTTGGCCTTGAGCCCTTCTTCAGCGTCCTTAATCGTGATTTTCTCAACAACTTTGGAAATGTTGGTTTTCTGCCGCTTGGCGGTCCGAGCCTCTAGAGCCAGTAGATGATGTTTAACTCCCTCGTGTCGACTGAATGTAGAGCTTTGTAGATTGGGTGTTCCTGTCGTAGCCATGGATGTAGCACGTTTTGCATCTCTGCACCAAGTACAAACAGCCCTTATATTGCCATCAACAACAATTTTCTCAATCCATGGGAATGATACAGTCCAAGAGTCTAACCACTTTCTGTCTTTTTTTTGTTCACTTTTAGAATCCGTTACACTGGGTTCACTAGCACTTGACTCACAGTCACTGTCACAATTTATCTCATCAATTTTCCGTTTTACCCCTACACTCAACAAAGTCCGCTGGACAGGCATTTTAATGCAGTTTTATAACAATTTCCACTATTATTTAATGTGTTTTTGCAACGATACTTAAATCGAAAGTGACGGCGAAAGAAACCCATTTTCATAATTCAGCATCAATTAAAAGTCTCAATTGCCAATATTTCACACTTTTACCGAATGTACGACAAACATCGCATTTAAAATCAAATTATTGTAAACATCGACCTGCAATCAAACAAACAACGGACGACAAATATCGCAATTAAAATCAATTTATTGTAATCATCGGCCTGCAATCAAACAAACAACACGGTCATTACCGATCATTCAATCGAGAGATCAACAAACGCCGATCAATTAAAACATACGTGTTAACATAACGGGTTTATAATTACACAATTATATGTCTCTACTCAAGATTATTTTTAGCGCACGCAACAGTCAGAAAGTGCCTGATGAATCGTGAACGCTGATTGGTTTACAAGGTGAATCATGGGTAAATTAACTCCGCCTCTCATCTGTCAATTACTTGACACGCGTCCTGCTGTATAAATTGTTTACTGCATCCGGGAGATACGACAAATTTATGACCTAAGGTCAAACGCGTGCATTGGAAAAAGCTCGCGTCCGGAAAACTCCTTTATCGCCGATTTTATGCGTCCAATTCAAAAAGTACGCGTCCAAATACGCGTAATTACGCGTTGCCGAGAACCCTGTTGACTGTTCAATCAACAGACAACTGGACAAAGGTGCAATGTCTGGAGTAAACAAATTAATGCATGTTTCAGAAGTTCAAAATTGAACAGGTGTAGTTACTCACCTAGTTTCGCTAAAGCCGAGTCCCTCTTTGATATTTCACGCACAAGAATCACTGAAAATATCGCACAGGAAACAATGAGCATCAAAAATATTTTGTTCTTTTTAAATTGTGGTGACATGTTTGGTACTTTCTTAAGCTCTATACCAATAAACAAATCTGTTCAAATCACCACGTGACACTGACAAGCATCCTCTGTGACGATCACAGCAGAAATATCCAATAATATTCCGAAATATCCTAATCTCTCTTTCCACAACTTTTTACGATGACTCTAATAGCCGTGTACTCGAATTCAATTTGCAAGATCGAACATCAAATATATCAATACTTCGTCTAATATTTTAATCAAAAATACATTTATTTATCATTATTCAATTTATGTATGTGCTTAATAGCAAAAATAAAATGTTTAAATTACAAAATATAAATACGAAAATAATAATACAACGAATATTCGGAACGTTTCTGTCAACATCGACAGCATGGTTGATTCTGGCGCTAATAGCGCCGACAGGTATAATCTCTTGAGTAATTGCTTAATTTCTCACATCACTTATTACTTCACACCAAAACACAACCATCTATGTGAAAGGCGTACAACTATATCGCTTCAAACGTAACTTCAACTCGTATTCATTTTTTTAAACTTGAGTAGCATTCGTCTGACATCATTTCGGATATGTTATTGGTCATCTACATCTATAAGTATCTGTCATATATGTGGAAGTAGCCCCGATCAAATTTTTATCGGCACTTGAAAAGGTGAATGAAAAGTTGTAAATACCATTGAATATATAGCATGTCCACGAATAGTGCTAATGATAGACCCTGCGATTGCTTCACGGTATGCTACACTATGTTTCACAAACTAGGGTGCTAAATAGCGGCTCTTAGATGTGCATAGCTTTTTGCGACACGATTCTTTGTCGCTGTTTGGTGACCGATTTAGAGCATTTAAATTCAATATACAGTTAAAGCACACCACACATGCCTTCATAAATACCTTTCCTATCTTTCAATACCAATATTTGCAAGAACACTAACCTCACTGATGCACAAATTAATCCAGTTTCACTTCCACTGCCAAATTACTGAAATTTCCAGAATGTTGACAAACAACAATATGGCGAATTTTTATTAGACGAAAAAAGTGGCTAAAACCCGGTATCCGGAACATAAAATCCGGAACGATAATCAAGAACGACTACTCTATACAGATAAATTATTTCGTCTAAGACACGTGCGTCTACGTTAGATAACCAAAATGGGGTCAACTGAAATTGATTCACGGCGGCTGTCAGAAAAACGTTTTATCTAATATTGGTTGTGTAAAGGTATATTTAATGATGTTTTTGTAGTTTATGAATGAAATAAGCGTTACTATGACCATGTTAGCTGTTAAATACTCAGTACAGGAGCATATTCATACCGCGAGTATCTGAGTTTTACTAGTAGAACTAGTCCACGAAGATCAACCGTTTTTCTCGTTATCAGCACCAAAAACATCCATAAAACACTCAGCGGTTGGTTTGTCTGACAATTTTAACATGACGATGTAGCACTTCTAAATTCCACTACACAGCTATTTGTTGTTGATATGCAAATCGCATTCCCCTATCGACCAATCAAAATACTCAATGGAATGAGTTTCTAGAACAATGGAGGATGCTGGGAGATCTTCGGCACTATTTGGTTTTCACAGTGATGTACACTGGTACGCGTGAAACCAATTACACTGAGCTCGCTCAGACGAAACTAAAAACGAAAAATTAACGAACATTTGTTGACAAATTCAGCTGATTTTTCTTGTAAACTGATAGTTAATGACTTACAAACTGAATACAATAAGTTAAATGAATTTTACTGCTCGCTTAGCGATTCGCACAACGTTAGCATATGAATTACACACGTGTTGCGCTCATCTATACGGGCGGTGTACGTGTACCGGATAGTACTCACAGTTATGTTTACATTGGATTTTCGGAAATTACAAGTGCCGATTTATTTATCGATTTATTGATTATAAGGGTCAATATTATCAGGTATTCTGTGCCATTCATTTATTTTTATTATATTTTACATGATCAATGCTGAAAATGGCTCTAATTTGGTGTAAAAGACAGAATTCATGGAACTCGAATACTGACCAGTAAAGTGCATAATGGGTCTCGACTTATATGTGGATACTCTAAGTCGAGATTGTTTGACTACCGTTTGACTGACAATGATTTTTTAGTGGCGACGTTTGACCAAAGACCTAAATTTAGGTCTTTGGTTTGACCCATTGCGATTTTGAGTGGAGGCGCTGAATTGTGAATTTTACAACTAAAAAGTGTTTTCGTAAGGCCTCGCCAATATGTATATGGGTTATGATGGGTATCAGAAATGGCGCACCTGCCACATTTGCGCTCAATACATGTATCCATACAAGTTTTCTGAAACTTGTCGAGAAGCTGTTCGAAGTCTGTCTCTAAAGTCACTTCCTGAAGTCTGGTTTCTGGTGTCTTATTGTGTTATTTTTTATTCATGTTGTCATTTCAGTTTTGGAAACAGAAACTTATGGCAGTTTATTAGCGGAACAGGATTTTTGAGACCAAAGGTACTTAACCCGATTGTATAGGATACTAATTAGTCTGTCAACCGATCAGACAGTTTTATTGTATAAAAAGTTGTGATAGATACATGCACATCTGTTTTGTACTTCAGGTTCGATAAAAAAATGTGAAATTTTCAGTACCCTGGCTGGCTGAGATTTTAACCCAGGATCTCTGGATTGGTAGTAGAGAAGGCAAACTACTCCTGCCTCCGTTCTACCAATGTTGAACATGATTGGAAACTGTGATAAAATAGGCTTGCTAGCGTCAGAACAGGATGTCTTTATTGTTTATTTAAGATGTTACATATATGAATTAAATAGTGGATGATTCATTTTAAAAGCATTAAGCGTATGGTAGTAGTATAAACAGGTTTTTATGCCCCCGGAACCGATGGTTCGGGGGCATATTAAAATCGCACCGTCCGTCAGTCCGTCCGTCAGTCCGTCCGTCAGTCCGTCCGTCAGTCCGTCTGTCCGGATTCGTTTCCGCTCAATAATTCAAGCAGTGTTTATCCGATCTTCACCAAACTTCATGAAAATGTGTAAGGCCATGAGATCTAGGTCAAGTTCGATAAACAGTCAAATTGACCTAGCCGCTTCAGAGTTACGGCCCTTGACACATAGAAAAATGGCGTTTTTTTTGGTTTCCGCTCAATAACTCAAGCATTTGTCATTGGATCTTCACCAAACTTCATGAAAATGTGTAAGGCCATGAGATCTAGGTCAAGTTCGATAAACAGTCAAATTGACGTAGCCGCTTCAGAGTTACGGCCCTTGACACATAGAAAAATGGCGGTTTTTTTGGTTTCCGCTCAATAACTCAAGCATTTGTCATTGGATCTTCACCAAACCTCATGAAAATGTGAAAGGCTACGAGATCTAGGTCAGGTTTGATAACCAGTCAAATTGACGTAGCCACTTTAGAGTTACGGCCCTTGACACATAGAAAAATGGCGTTTTTTTTTGGTTTCCGCTCAATAACTCAAGCATTTGTCATCGGATCTTCACCAAACCTCATGAAAATGTGTAAGGCTACGAGATCTAGGTCAAGTTCGATAACCAGTCAAATTGACCTAGCCGTTTTAGAGTTACGGCCCTTGACACATAGAAAAATGGCGTTTTTTTTGGTTTCCGCTCAATAACTTAAGCATTTGTCATTGGATCTTCACCAAACCTCATGAAAATGTCAAAGGCTATGAGATCTAGGTCAGGTTTGATAACCAGTCAAATTGACGTAGCCACTTTAGAGTTACGGCCCTTGACACGTAGGAAAATGGCGTTTTTTTTTGGTTTCCGCTCAATAACTTAAGCATTTGTCATTGGATCTTCACCAAACCTCATGAAAATGTGAAAGGCTATGAGATCTAGGTCAGGTTTGATAACCAGTCAAATTGACGTAGCCACTTTAGAGTTACGGCCCTTGACACGTAGGAAAATGGCGTTTTTTTTTGGTTTCCGCTCAATAACTCAAGCATTTGTCATCGGATCTTCGTCAAACCTTTTGAAACATGAAAAGGTGTACGGCCATAAGATCTAGGTCATGTTAGATAACAAGATTTCAAATTGACCTACACGCTTAAGAGTTATGGCCCTTTACACAAAGAAAAATATGTCAATATCACATGACGGTGCTGATATCTTAACGTTACGTTACTATCAAAGCATGCACGGGGGCATGTGTCGTCCTATGGAGACAGCTCTTGTTTGTTTGCTTGTATGTGTACTTAATAACTTATAATTTTTTATTCACAGGATTTGATCAAAAGGGAACTGACAAAAAATAAAAACAAACTATTGAAAGGACTTCTTTACTACAAGAAACCAAGGTCTGTAATGTTTTGGTTTCATTTACAAATACAATCAATCTCTTTGAATTAATTCATTTGATACATAATTTGCAAATTTTTGTAACAGACTTATTTTGCAAATTTATGAATTCGCGATTGAAGATTACAAGACATTTTCCCTGTTAAGAGAGATACTGGTATCTGTATACCAGATCTGTAAATTTGCAAGAAACCTAAATGGCTTATAGCAAATTTAAAACATTACAAACTTTGTCCAACATATTGTCATAATTATGCCATTTCAAATTGTGATAAGTTATTTTTAAATTTCTTATACTGTAGATCTACCTTCCAATACTTGTATATGAAAAAAATCTCAAATTATTCAATTAGTAAATTATTGATAAATATAAGTTAATGTCAGATAGAAGGTATGTGTATTCGTATGCAATTTTTGTAGAAAAACATAGTTCATGATTGCTGGTACTTACTCTGTCGTATTCAACATTTCAGAGCACCACAAGGTGATTTGCTGAAGAACAAAAAAATATCAAAACAACAGAAAGATTTTATACAGAAACTTAATCGTTTCCTTGTAAGTGTATGCTTTATCACAGACTTTCCTTGTACTTAGGCTAGCATAATGAGTAGTCAATGTACAGTAGACTCCCTCAAAACCGGACCCTCTTCGGACCGGGTTAAAAGTCCGGTCTTCTGGGAGGTCCGGTTGTACGAGAGTTTTGTATAATACATGTATACACTTTGATAGGTTATCATGGGATATACTGTGTGACAATGTTTCAAAACTTCAATAATAGTTTATGACTGTAAATCAGTTAAAAATGTTTTAATTCCATTGCTAACTTTCATCATTAGGTACTGTAATTACTCATTTCTTCCATCACATTGGTGATTTTGAATTGGTCCACTTGCATATGGATAGTACAGAAAGTACAAGCCTACAAGCTCTGTAGACAGATTTCAGCTCCTTAGGAGTCATATTGATATTGATAAAATAAGATTTAGTGTTGTTTTATAGTCATTTAAACTTGTTGATACGCAAAATAAACTCTCCTTACGTTTATTCAGCTAAACATTAGTTACAATACCCACCGCAATGACAAATATGAAATGAAATGTTTTTGTAAATAGGCAGTTATTCAACATAATCAAGGTTTCACAAGTTTACTATTTTTCCTTCTCTTCCAATACATAGCATTATTTTAAATTGATTGTGACACCTTTAAAAAGTAAACAATAGAAGTCAAGACTTGTTAATAACACCTTTTATTATGACCCCCATAGTTTTACTAACAGTACACAAGCAGACACTTGCATAAAGTAAGCGTCCAGTTTTCCTTTAGAAGCAATAGTTGAATATCTTGTCAGCGGACCCAAAATACTGTCCGGAATTCTGGGAGTCCAATATTGCGGAAGCTTTTTAAGTTGACTTGATAAGAAGAAAAAACCGGATCTAAGGAATCGTCCGATTTTATGGGAATTCCGGTTTTGAGGGAGTATACTCTATATTCAAATAACATAACTTTTTCTCCTATTGAAGTGGATGTCATAATATGCAGTAAATGATATTATTTTTGGTGTAGTTTTTTAACTGTTTTTTTTATAACAAATGCGTACCAATGATTTTTGTGACATGCTGGCGTCCAGCTCAGAATCACAATGTTTCCTCCCACTTTTTTGCATATTGGAATCATAAGAGTCATTGGTTCAAACGTGATTGTTTTTTTATTGTTTCAGGGACTTGAGGAGGACCAGAGCTATGAAATATTTTGTTCCTATATTCTTCAAGACTTCAGAGGCTCACAGAAAAACTTACAAGTTAGTACATGTACACTTATTGTTGAGATAGTTTAGTGTTTTTGTGTGAGTGTATGCTTCAGTATTTCGGGCATAACATATTATTGAATGAAACGTTTATTTATTCATTGTTGTAGTAAATAATACTTCCAAAAAAAGTCTTCCATTCTCTTCAAATGTCTCCTTGAAGTGAATTTGTAAAAAAAAAAATTCATATACAGTTGACACCCGTTGTGTCAACATCGCTTGTATCGACACTCCGGTTTAGTCGACATACTTTAAAATCCCCGATTTTGGTCACTCTATGTTCTATATAAAAAAAGATGTTTGACTCGACATGCCTATGTCGACACTCCGGTTATATCGACATGACTTTTCTGGCCGAAATGATATTTTCGCACCTTATTGTCATTGTTTGTGTCGACATCAAGTCAAAGTGATTGAAATAGAAAAGTTGTGAATTGACCGTGAAAATATTTCTGTCTCGACCCATTGTTTGATAATTAAATTGTTCGCACTGAAATTGAATGGTGTTAAATCGAAGTTTGAAAACAACTTGATACCTGTCTCAGCGCATAAATTAAATAGTTATTTAATCAACAGTTTTGTGTTCAGTAAAATCAGGGGAAAAGAAACAAACACAAATACACCACAAATCCAAGAATTTAAATCAATTATACATATAAAATATCGTCATGATAATATCTTGTCATAATTGTCCATTCTCCTGTACTAACAAACATTTATAATATCTGCCATCTGCGTAATTTTGTTATATGTGATCATGTATATATGTATGCAGTATATGTTATTTTGTATAAACTGTTTGTATGTGATGAGGTGCTGAACGCACAAATCCAATAAACTTCTGTTCTGTTCTGTTCATGTAAAATATCAGGAATGAATAAGGTGTACAATAAACAATAATAAAAAATACGACTAGTTAATATTACAACACCGCTATAACAGCAAAACGAAAGTTTAATGTCGAATCATAATACACGTACATACAATGCTTATACACTTGTATATAAGGTAGGAAAACTTGTCAGTATTGTTGGATCCGGATGTGTCGACCTCCAGATATGTCGACACAACTTTGACGGTCCCAAAAATGTCGACATAACAAGTGTCGATTGTACAAAGTTTCTGCTGAAATATGGCAGACATATGAGTGTCTCCACCGGGATTTGTAACCTGGTTTGCCTGACAAGGCAGCATGCACACTACCCACTGAGCTTCGGAAGGATTCAGATTTTAAGATTGTTAAATGGAAATTGTTGTATTTACAGTTGGCGTTGAGTTCAGAGAGACATTCGCTAGGGTTTATGTTGAAGATCCGGGACTTTTACTTCAGTGAGAGATTGTATTTATTACAATGTATAAAACATGTTCTATCCTACTGGCCGGATACAGAGAACCATCCATACAGAGTAAGTCTATACTAAAACATGATTGTATTTATTACAATGTATAAAACATGTTCTATCCTACTGGCCGGATACAGAGAACCATCCATACAGAGTAAGTCTATACTAAAACATGATTGTCTTTATTACAATGTATAAAACATGTTCTATCCTACTGGCCGGATACAGAGAACCATCCATACAGAGTGAGTCTATACTAAAACATGATTGTATTTATTACAATGTATAAAACATGTTCTATCCTACTGGCCGGATACAGAGAACCATCCATACAGAGTAAGTCTATACTAAAACATGATTGTATTTATTACAATGTATAAAACATGTTCTATCCTACTGGCCAGATACAGAGAACCATCCATACAGAGTAAGTCTATACTAAAACATGATTGTATTTATTACAATGTATAAAACATGTTCTATCCTACTGGCCGGATACAGAGAACCATCCATACAGAGTAAGTCTATACTAAAACATGATTGTATTTATTACAATGTATAAAACATGTTCTATCCTACTGGCCAGATACAGAGAACCATCCATACAGAGTAAGTCTATACTTAATTATTCTGACCCAGCCTGTGTTTGTTCTTAAGCTGAACTTTACTGTTTTATAAAAGTTATTTGATGAAAATGTCTGAAGAAATGGCCAAGTTATGGTGAATTTAATCTGCTGTGGAGGATTTTATTTAGTATTGTACGAAACTAAGTTTATTAAGGATAATGTCATTGTAGGACTCTCGCTTGGAAAAAATGTTTTCGGCCACATACAAATTTCCTGATTTTAAATTTGGTCCTATTGACATCCCTGTGCATTAATCAGCTAGGAGTTGAATGTGAAACGGAACAGCAAAGAATGCATAATGAGATAATGAATATTCAAATGACCAATGTTTTGTTTGTAGGTGGAATATACAGAGTTTCTGAATGAGTTATTGAAGAACAATGCATTAATCAAGAAGATATTGGAGCAGGTAGAGACAGTATGTGATGAAGCTTTACCTACCTGGGAAACACATGGTACTCTTATGGTAAGACACTTGCACATACATACAATAATGTAGCCTCCAACTATTTGTTATGCATTCCACATTCCATTGCACATATTGCTTTTTTGATGGACATGTTGATGGATGGCTGTTACTGAGTTTTTCTGTTGTTACTCCTTAACCACAGGATGATACCAAGCCTAGTTACGTGCAGTGTGAAGGATGATAAGTCACTTCTTAGTTTGGTACTCATAAACTGTACCTTCTTAGTCAGAAAAAATATCGCAATATGATGCAATGTTGACTACTTATCTCTATCTGTATGATTTAATTTCAGAATGAAAGGTATGCACTAGCATGGGCACATCAAAATCTCAAAGAGCAGGTAAATACATCTTATTTCATTATGCCCTCCATCTTTGATGAGGGGTATATTGCTTTGTACATGTCCTTCGGTCGGTCTGTCTGTAGACCAAAATGGTTTCCGTTCAATAACTCAAGACCGCTTTAACCCTAGGATTTTCAAGGTTAACATCGAAGTTGGCTAGCAACAGTAGATGGCCCCTATTGATTTTGAGGTCAGTAGGCTAACATTAAGGTCATTAACATACACAGTAACAGCAGCATCGCCTAGCCATCCACGCTAGAGTCAGACAATGAACAAACCATACACTTACCAAAAAAATGGATGCTTCAAGCAAGCCTATATTCTCACTCCTCAATGAATGACATACTGCAGACTTTGAATTTCGCGCATGATTAGCTATAAAGAGAGCTATAAATATGAATGATAATTTCAATGGTCCTGTTGAGTTGAATGCTTTCCTGTGTTTGTTTGTAGGTGGAATTGTTGGAGATATTGTTGGTATATTGGAAGGACTTTGAAGCATCGTCAGCTGACTACAATAAACTACTGGATAAGTTTAAGGTTTGTTTGAAAGATAAATCGTTTTTGCCCTAAATCACATATCCTTGGCCTTTTTTTCACCAAACAATTCATCCACCCTCTGTTCATGGATTGTCAATTAAATAAATGTGTTTAAATTTCACATGTGTCACATTTAGATTATTATATATGTGCAAAACATAAGAACCATTCTATGCATACTACTACATGTTTGTTAAAAAAGTTATTGTACTTTGCTATAAATTTCAATGTTGTATATGTATTTGAAATCTAGAACTTCTGAAAACAACTGCTTTGTGCATTTTGGTGGTTTACAAGATTGAAATATTGTGAATTAATAAAAAATGATAAGATTTGACTGTATACTCTCCCTTCTTCTTCCTGTTAAAATACTGGGACAGCTCTTGAGCATCAATGTACTTGTATGTTGTATATTATTGTATAGATATTGTATCCTATGATGATGTGAATATTACAGAGACAAGGATTCGGTAGAAGACAAAGTTATAAACATGTACTGGATGAATCTATGGATAGACTACTGAAAAAGATTGGGTAACTATACTAATAATATTCAATCTTGTCGAGAGAAATGAATTCCATTTCCTGCTATTTGCATATTCATTAATGTTGTGATCTAGAAATATCCATTCAATTATTATCACAAATAAAATTTACTGGTTCAATTTTCAAAACTAGGAAAAAACTAATTAAAATGAAGAATGAATGACAGTGATGCCTATAATTACTTTATTATCTGTTATTACCTATATATTTCAGTTGTTTGGAAGTGTTGGTACTGTTACAAGCCATGGATCTAGAGACTGTAGAACGACTCAGTTATACTAAACAGTAAGATTTTATTTCACATATGCAATCATTATTTTACATTTGTATTTGGGAGTATGAATGGTGTTGGTTAGTTCAAATTGTGCACAGTATGCTGGCAAAATTTAGGCTTGGCTTATGCAGAAAATGCCGCTTGATTAAAAGTTTTGCTTAAACTATTGAATGCAATGCCAGATTCACCAAATGCTTGTTTAACAGGACTATATAATTTATGATCTTGCAATGATTATAAGTTTGATATAATAAATCTAATTAAAGCCTTTGCACATATTATAGGGCATTTAGATTCTGATGTTTTCTTTTTAGTAAATTGTATAAGGAATACATTTCACTTATATAACATGCTTGTGTGTCATACTTTTAACTTTATCCATTGATTTAGGTTTGCTGACCACAGTTTACTCAAGGACAAATCAACATTTCAATCATTAGAAAAGACAATGCAATATTTGGGATCAGAACAGCCTCATGGTCCGCTATTGCTGAGTTGGGCAGTGATTAGACAGTTATATCTGGGTGAAGATGGTGCTAATATAACCAGGAAGTACGGGAACCAGGCATTACAACTCAATGTGTTTGACTTCCTGTCTGAACTTCTAGACCAGGAACCATTCTCAGGAACTTCTGTAAGTATGGAAGATAAAAATCAATTTTTGAAATAAAAGAAATTTTTCAATCCATTTACTGCAGAGCTCGAAACTAACACACTGGTCCGTTGGGCCGAGGCCAGTGAAAATTAAGAAGGACCAATGAAAGTCTTGGAAGGACCAGTAGCTATTTTCTTTACAAATTTTTCTCTTATTTACTGTCGGCCCCCAGTGACTAATATAGTTAGTTTCTACCCCTGAACTGGTCTTGACTGGGTAATTTAATCAACCTAGCATATAAGCTTCAAGATTCGGCATTATGCCTCTGTAGAACCTCTGGGCATAGATAGTGTAATGCGTTAACCTATTGCTAAAGTATAGTACTTCTTGTATATTGCCAGCACAAACATGGAGCTTTGGTGAACATCTACATCTCTATATTTTCTTGTTATATTTCTAGATGACGGCCTCACTATCGCATTGTGTTATATATACAGTATTACTGGCAGCTCTAACTGCCTTTGATGAATCTACACTAACCAGAAGTAAACGAGAAATGCAGGTTTGACATGTTGAAAATTGTTTTCCAATTTAATTTTTTGATGAAATCACTTTATTATCCACATGTTGCTTGGTAACCAAAGTCAATTAGTTCTACCTTGATGGTGACTTGTTACAATATGGGAATATTTCTCTAATATTACCTGTTATAATGCTTGAAATATAAAAAAAGATTCTAATTTAATTACTATGTAATAAGTTATGTTTTTGGTTTTATCCTAAAATGCATTAAGTTTGTGTAAGTAATTTCACCAGAATGTATAAAGTTTGTGTAAGATGTCAGGTTAACTATTCATGTATGATATATATTGCAGGTGATGTATGATATATCAGCTAAACTACTCAGTAAGGAGGTGTTAGCAAACAGTGTTTGGAATAAAGTAGGTTTTACCAGTACATATTGCAACATAACGTAGTGTAGTGGTAGTATCTTTATCTTGCATAATAAAAGCATAATTTGAGGCCTCATCTAATTTGGAAAAATCTACGAATGATCAAAACCTTAGCGCAAATATTTTTGCTTTTTTAAAATTTCGATGGGACAAAATTTTATGGTTTTGGTAAAAAGGACCATTTCGATGGGACGTTAATTTGTGGATTATGCATTTCAGGTAATAAATACAATGGTCAAAATTATTGGGGATTTGATTTCAGGGTTGAAGGTGAATCACGAAATTCATAAGATTTAAATGATTCTACTGTATTTATGATTATTGTTCCTAAATTCATATTGGGTTCTATGGTGTAAATGGATAATAGTATCTGTATGTATTTCAGGGTATGGATCAAGGTGTAGGCAACATGTTTCAGACAGCGTTACTGAACTTTCCGCTAGATTTCTCTACACTCGTCAAACTTAGTACATCCCTGGCCTCTGCACATAGTGCTAGTGCATCAAAGGTTTGTTGATAGTTTGGTACTCGGTACATTTATTCTTCATTATGATAGAGTATAATTGTATCATATTAAAACTTGCCTGAATATTTATTGATAATTATTTCTGGGAATTTGATCTGAATGAGACTGGAAAGTTGTTGGCATGACAGCATTAAATGCAATCTTTGATCGATGATCTTTCCTCAAGTTGTTGGAACTGATTGTCCGTATTAGCTTTTGACAATTTGTCTTTCCTGTTCTTGTATTCTCCTAAAATAATAATAAATTTGCCTATTATGTATTTCAGGTTTTAGAATTGTGGTCAGAGTTACCTAAATACACCGAGTATCTGGATAGGAACAGTTCACAGGATATCAGACCTACAGTCAACTCACTGATCTGGCAACTTGCCAGGGATAAAACACCCTATGTTGCAGGTATGATGTCTTTATATTTGTATATATTTCAGACAAAGAAGCTTTATTGTTATTACCCAACCAGTTATGAACAGGAGGGGAATTGTCAGCTTAGGCAGCCTGTGAAAGCCTGAAGCCTGTCTTAACTCGATAGACTAGATTATGCATATCTTAAATATTTTCTAATTCCGGCAAACTTTGTGGTTGCTATGAAAACAGAAATAGCAAAAATTTGTAAAAACTGAAAGGATTATGACTTTAAATGGGTAGGAGACTTTAATACTGCTTGCAATTCTACAGCGATTTGTATAGGTATTTTTCCATGTAGGAGATTTCCGTATCCCGGCTGGTGTGTTTGGTGAATTGATATCCGATGGACGGAAGCCGATATCTGACCTTGACATACCTATCATACAATGGGAGGTAACATATGATGGTTGGCAGTTATTGAAGAGTGAGATACAGGAATTATTACATCAGGTTGCTAGGGGAGCTGGTAGGTGTTCTATTTGATTTGTTGTTAAGGAAACTCCATATTTAAATTCATATCTAGGTCCAAATAAGGTTAATTTATATTTTTGGATCATATCATCTAAGAATGTACCTGTTAATATTTTGCTTACAAGTTAAATTTGGATATTTGTGAAATAATTTAACAGTCTACTGATAGTTTTAATGACAATAATATAAAAAATAAAAAGAAATATTGAAAAATGCTCAAAATATATGTTTTATATGATAATATTAATGAATTTACAACGAACAGATTTTTGCCTGGTTTTCTCCCAAATTTTCAACAATCAGGATTTTGGTTTATATACGCTTATCATCTGTTACAATGTTCATATTTTTGTAGGTATGGTGTCCCCAGCTCAAGTAATGAGGGTTACAGACGTCACATTGTTTATCCGGGCTATATGTAAATCCCTTCCCTCAGCAGCAGATGGTCTTACAGATATCATAGCTCTACTGTTTACGCTTATACCAAGGTGAGAGGATTTGAATTTCTTTGAAATATTGCACATTTTTGAAAAATCCATTGGATTAGCTTAATGACTAACTTAGACTATGTACAGAGTGTTTATTTACACTGTCATATTGTCAACTAAGGTGCTGTATTTGTTACTAATGGGCGACTTTTTCAAATGATACACTTCAATCAGAATCATATTGCCGACTTCCAAATGTAGTAAAAGTGATTTTGGTGTTTTCTGTATGATTGTGAGTTGTTTCATTGTATATTGCCTGATGTTTCGTCTCTCATACCCTCCTGGTGATGGATAACATCAGATTGGAAGAGTAGAGAGTTTTTCCATGATTGACTGAAAATAAATAAATGAATTGTTTTCAGATTTGCAGCCTTCAATCCTCCACCATTAGACTTGTTGGCAGCATGTGTAGACTGTGTTACATGTGTTGCTAAGCAACATCCAAAACAGGCTTGGCATGATATGAAACAGACTGGTCTACTACCTTTCCTCACTGAGAACATTGACAACATGGCCGAAGTATTGAGGTAATACAGTCTGGGTGACTTCATTATCGATGAAAGATTTCAGGCATGTCTATAACTAGACCTTCCAGTATATCGAGTGAATCCATGGTCCCGTCTTGGTTTGATGGATCTGTAATAATCAAATCCACTCTTTGTGTACTATAAGAGTAGGTTATAACTAAAACATCCATTTCAGCTCTTTCCCGTGGTAGTTGCTTCATACATGTTTGACTGTATTTTCTGCTAATTTATTACTTAACTGGCTTATTCTTCTACTTTCTACTACTTTCTGTAACATGTTTTCAGGAAAATATAAATTTCGGTCCTGTAGTAAATTTATATCTCCTACAAAATTCTGGATTGATGTCTGTTCTTGTTCTCTTTAATCACTTGTTAGATTTTGCTTACATTTGAGTAGTTAGTACCAAGCCATATTGTCACAAATAGTAGGTCAGATTAATATTTCCTGACTTTTGGTCTTTTTGGGAGACATACATTTTTATGCCCCCGTATCGATAGATCGGGAGGCATATAGTAATTCACCTGTCCGTCCGTCCGTCTGTCTGTCCGTACGAATGCACCGGTAGTTGTGGGGTGTGGAACAATAGGCTATTTTAAGATTCCATTCATTCCGTCACTTGTGGGGTGCAAAATGCTACTTGTGGGTTGCAACCAAACAAAAGAAAGAACAAAAGAAAACCCCACAAATACCGTCTCATGAGTACGTCCGTCCGTCCGTCTGTTCGTACGAATGCACCGGTAGTTGTGGGGTGTGGAACAATAGGCTATTTTAAGATTCCATTCATTCCGTCACTTGCGGGGTGCAAAATGCTACTTGTGGGTTGCAACCAAACAAAAGAAAGAACAAAAGAAAACCCCACAAATACCGTCTCATGAGTACGTCCGTCCGTCCGGCCAGGCCAGGTTAACCCAAATTGACCGTTTCTTCTAGCATTAAAATGGCTTGCTACAAAGTTTTCAAACTTGCATGGATGTTGTATATGACCACTCTCCACGCGCCTGTATCACCTGACTCCATTTTGACCTTCACCTTGACCTAATTTTGGACTTAGACTTATTGAAAGGTAAAATTCTTGGTTAACCCAAATTGACCGTTTCTTCTAGCTTTAAAATGGCTTGCTACAAAGCTTTCATACTTGCATGGATGTTGTATATGACCACCCTCCACACGCCTGTATCACCTGACTCCATTTTGACCTTCACCTTGACCTAATTTTGGACTTAGACTTATCTCCCCTTTAGTATTTTTACAATAAAATTTTGTCTGGAGTGTATCTTCAAAACTATTTAACGTATGGACTTGAAACTTGAAATATTAATAGATGGCAACTTGGAGAAGTGCATTGACAAAGAACCATAACTCTGTCTGTCATAAATTTTGAATTATCTCCCCTTTAGTGTTTTTTTATAGTCAAATTTTGCTCTGAGTATATCTTCAAAACTATTAAACATATTGACTTGAAACTTGAAATATTAATAGATGGCAACTTGGAGAAGTGCATTGACAAAGAACCATAACTCTGTCTGTCATAAATTTTGAATTATCTCCCCTTTAGTGTTTTTTTTATAGTCAAATTTTGCTCTGAGTATATCTTCAAAACTATTAAACATATTGACTTGAAACTTGGAATATAAATAGATGGCAACTTGGAGAAGTGCAATGACCAAGAACCATAACTCTGTCTGTCTTAAATTTTGAATTATCTCCCCTTTAGTGTTTTTTATAGTCAAATTTTGCTCTGAGTATATCTTCAAAACTATTGAACATATTGACTTGAAACTTGGAATATAAATAGATGGCAACTTGGAGAAGTGCAATGACCAAGAACCATAACTCTGTCTGTCTTAAATTTTGAATGATCTCCCCTTTAGTATTTTCAGAATCAAATTTTGATAGGAGTGTATCTTCAAAAGTGTTTAAGATATTGACTTGAAACTTGGTATATGAATAGATGGCAACTTGGAGAAGTGCAGTGACAAAGAACCATAACATCTGTATCACCAGATCACACATGAAGTTGATCAAGGCACTGCTTTCAAATGTGGCATTATTCGTTTACCACCATAAGCCCCTTATAGTTCAAAGCCATGTAACACTATCAAACATTTTAACTGAATAATGGCCCCTGATTGACTTAGCTTTTTATGGACATGGCTTCCACGGGGGCATAAGCGTTTATTGAACGCAGTCTTGTTGTGTTCTAGGGTGAATCATACTGAACTGTTTGAAACATTGTATTATATTACAGTGGTCAAGGTTTAAGCCCAGGATTATATGGAGCATTGTTGGCAGGATACGAGATACCACAAGGAAGTTATCTACTCACTGTCGCTTTCCTCGATTTTGTATCAGAATTAGTCACGGTAAGATACCATATGTACCTGGGCCCATCAATAATTTCGTGAACTAGTTCCACTGTTTCATAACGCTTTGACATTGATTATTGAAAGTTTGCATTGTCAAAGATAATTTATTATGCAATTAATTCAGCATGAAACATTATTGCTGACGGCACAATTTATGATGTCATAGCAACATTCGAACGTCATGTCATTGGCGTTCGTAATAAAAATGACGTCACCTAGTACGACCGAGTTACGTTTTGTGTCAAAGATTTATACAGTTCTCATGAATTATGGCTTCTAAATTCAGGAAAATTTGCATGTAGTTTATATGGACTCTTGGCAATCAAATTATGCATTTTCATTGTTGAAGAATTACTTTAAGGACACTAGAGGAGCAAACAAAGATGATAAGCATATTCACCGGCCATTGGCCGTTAAAATTAGCGGTCGGTAAAGTGTATTGGCCATAATATTTTGCGACATACAATTAATAACTTGTTAAGACTGTGTTGATTCAAAAGCCTACTGTTATTAGAAACTTTTGCAGCAATAATTAAATTTCAGTTGCTATCGGCTATGAAAAGAAAGCGCATACAACTTCAAATGTATGATATTCTGTCATACTATGATAATTTGCCAATCCATAACAGCAGCATTGTTTCGGACACAATCTTGGACCTGGATACTTAACTGTTACCTCACCCATTATATAGCCTAGCATAGGCCATTAGCTACTTCTGGCCACTTCCAAAACTCAAAAATAGCCAGCATGGTTAGAAATACAAGCCCCGGGAGGAGTTGGATGGGTCGTAAACGGAAATTTGCGGGAGATGTCACTTGACGGCCTGTAGCTTGGATCCGGTTGTGGGTCGAGCAATGGAATTAATGTAAACTGTGCACGGGATGTTACTTTAAAAAAGACTAGAGGTCAATGGTGTGTTAGGCTATTTATATTCGCAACATAAAATTAGTTCACGAAATTATTGATGGGCCTTTGTATTATGTTGTTGATTGACTTTTTTTGTTGAAGGGCCATATACATAGGTAAAAGCTTTCAGTTGAAATATAATTTTAGTAGTTTGAGATATTTGCCCTATGAAATATGAAAAAACATCTAGTTCAGTTTGTTGACACCAAGTTTTCAGTAATTTGTTTTTTGTTTTAGAAAATTTGGAACCTGTACATAGATGAACTTAAGTCTGACCATTCTATATGTAAATCACTCATAACAACTCAAGCTTTGCTAAGAGAGTACTTCAGTACTCATCCAAAGATTGAATAACAGATTAGTATTCATTTTGCTTACAGAATGTTCAAAATCCAATATATGCTCAATTGTTTTACTTAAATTAATATGCCATTTTCTATTGTAAGAAACACAAAATTCTACTGATGTAAGAAATAAAATCAAGATTTTGTCTGATTGGTTCATGATTACCTGATTTACGAAGATAACCCTAAGTAGATGACCAATTACATAAGTTGATGATGTACTTGGCATGTATATTTCAGCCGTTGTATAAACTAGGACATGAGCATCAGTTACAACCGTTGATCATGTATATATTGAGAGAGATATTCCCAGCATTCCAAAAGTGGAGATATTACAACTCTATCAAGAAAGAGATTATAGGTTTGTAGCAAATAGTCATTTATGCACTCTTTTCAGAAATGTCTCAGGTCAGATTGTTTGCAGATGCTTGTCTTCTCTACCAATCCCTCAAATCTTGCAAAGATGATATCCTCCTCCAAGCAAACCTTTGCACACTTGAACTAAGTTGAAGAATATAATTAAACCTCAGGTATCAGGTTAATAGCCACTAAATGTTACATCATGAGCATCAATAGCAAATCAACACTCCTCTATTCTCTTGAAAATTTCTTGACAGACATCATTTAGAAGATAAAGTGAGGTCATTTAAACGTTATACTACACATGTGTGATACAAAAATATATGTACTTGTTATACTAACCAGGATACAAGGAAGGTTATGTGATATTATATTTATTGTGTTGTGTTGTATTTATATTTCAGGTCAAAAATGTCTGAATATCGCACATAAGATACTGAATTTCCGGGTCCCCAAGGAGAAGAGGAACACTGGAGGAAGGTAAATATCATTCACTTAAACTTTTATAAGCTCATATTCATCCCCAATTCACAGTTTGAGGGTTTCCCACAAGACTCTTGACTCTTGCAGGCAACCCTCAAGTTGTTAAAGAAACATAAAGAATTTAAATTTGAATGTAAGTTTATGATTACCGTACAAGCTTAGATAAAACTGAACTCAGAGGATAATTGCTAGAGTTATAGCCCTTTGTAGAAGATATACATTTTTGTGATACTAACTAATTCAACCTATGTGATATATTACAGACCGCATGTACAACAGTTGTGTGTATACAGTCTATTGTTCACTGAAGCAGGACGGGCATTGTTAGAGATTATAGCCACTGGTGTGGAACCCATAGAGATATTACTGGCTCAACAATCAAGGTACAGTGGTTTTTAATAGTCATTTATATTGGTATTTAAAGTATTCTTCATATAGTCCTTTAATGTTACCACCAGTCTAGAGCCTGTCGCCCAAGCAAGGTGCTATCAAGTACACGGTAGCACTACAATAAGAAAGGCTTGTTTAAAAACCGCCACATAATGGACGAGCCGAAAAAAATTATATGGTACCGGCGAGCGCTCTTGTCTTGCAGACTGTTGCCAAGTAAAATGCTACCAAAGCGATCCATTGCATAAGAAAGCGCTTGCCTAGCAAAAGCCGAGAAACTGTATGCTATTGGGGAACACTGGTAGCGTGTCGTTGCATAGACATCACAAAGCGCTACCAAAACACTATCAATAGTGCCTCGGCTAGGCAATGGGCTCCTGGTTTACACATGATGTTATATTTATGCTATCAATCTTTGTTCATTTACAAGGCCTGAATTATTGTATGTGAGCTAAATGAATGCAGTTCAACCTCTTCAGTGCAGCCCTCTAAAGAGCAACAAGCTCTCTTACAGCACATTCAAAATTCCCCTGTGCTGACACCATACCTGCCAAGTTACCAAACTTACTTAATTAATAAAATCGGAGAAACTCCAAATTTAGCGGGGTACTTGGCAGGCATGCTGACACCGTTCTAGTATTTATGAGGCTGTTTATTACGTGTTATTATATTTCAGTCAAAGTGAAGGTAGCGGAGAGAACCTGGTACAGTTAATACAGGTCGGTTTCTCTGTGATGAATCGTCTTCTCCTGCTTCGCGTACAAGATCAACTCTCCCCAGTGGAGGTAGCATTATCATCACAACCTGCCGGCTACCAAAATCAACATATTGTCGCTGTCATTGCAGGTATCATTGTATTATATGATGCAACTACTGGTATACTGAAAAATCATTTTTGTGGGGGAATTAATTTCGTGGGTCACCTTCAACCACGAAATCAAATCCCATGGAACAATCAACCCATGGTCTTTGTTACCAAAACCACAAAATTTCATCACATCATAATTAAATGATTTTACAGTACTTCTGTTGGTTGGTGCTGAGTATAGTCAATATAGTTATTCAGGTTTGTTTTTTGCCCGGATGATTTAAATGTGTAGCCTCCAACTCTCTATATGGCTGAAATAGTTGATATATCCCAACCCTGTAAAATGTAAAATGACATGAAAAACATGCAAAAAATGCGGAATATAATTTTTACATAAATTTTATGAAATAACATGAAACTTTTAAAATCTTTATAAAACCTAATGTTATAATTGTATATTTTCAGAATATATTTATTATAGAACTAACCCACTATTACCCAAGCTTGCCACATTATTTCTACGGCGACTAGCTGTAGTATTACCTATGTCTATACTGGCGTGTCTCGGTGGACAAGGGGAGGCAATCAGAGATATATACCTGATGAGACTGTCATCTGTTACTGAGGTAGGGTACTAGTAAATTATAAAATATTTCAATAATAGATCAGTTGGGAAATATTAATTTTATGAATTAGCTGCATTTTCATCTCTTATGTGATTTTACCCACATATTTGGGTATATAATCATTTGAATATGAAATTCTATGATACAAGTGCTATATAAACATGGTTTAATAGTAATTATCCAGAGGAATTTAGAAAACAGCGTTTTTAAAACTGAACAGAGCGCAAGCTTCTAACACAGGAGCAGTTTTAGGGTCTAGCACTCGTGTTTAGA
This sequence comes from Spisula subtruncata, assembly GCA_963678985.1. Classification (NCBI taxonomy): domain Eukaryota; kingdom Metazoa; phylum Mollusca; class Bivalvia; order Venerida; family Mactridae; genus Spisula; species Spisula subtruncata. The sequence continues at coordinate 8,340,129 of OY787673.1, read as the reverse complement.
GAAGAATGTTGTTGACTCCTTGTGGGCAGGTAAGTTAGTACTGGTTAGGATACAGTCACTGAAAACCAGTTAGATGTGTGGTTGCCATGTTGAACTGAAACAGTAGGAGAAACATTGTAAAAGACAATAAAACAAACTTCTATGCTTTACAGGATCTTGGATTGAAGACAGGTATATTAGAGTTACTATCTGTATGTGTAGATACACAACCAGGTCTGATTGAACTATTCCTCAATGTTCAGACAGCACTACCATCAGATGCCAACAAGGTCTGTATATCTCAACTCATGTTTAATATAGAGGGGGCAGACTAAGTCCGGAAATATGGAGATGTCAAAGTTCTCTATTTAAGATAAAGTTATGCCTTATTTACTAATCATGTCAGACCCTTTTCCAAAGAAGCAAACATCTCTTGATAAACATAATAAATCTGAAGTAACTGTCTATGTATGGCTTGGACCTGTTGTCAGAATGCCAGGTTCAAATCACATCAAAATAGTTTTTGGACACCTCAGTGTTGCAGGTCACAATTGTGATCAAAGTCCACCTGGCATTAAACACTACTGAGGCAGAACATAAATGTTTGGGGCTTCCTTGGAGAAACTAAGGCCAAAGCAAAAGCAGAGCTAAATGTAGAAATCTTGTGGTAACCTTACTGACTTGAATCAATGAGGGGGAAAAAGAGTCACTAGAATTTATACTACAGTACAGCCTCTGTAGAGTGGCCATCTGTAGAGCAACAACCTCTCTATAACAAGCAATATTTTCAGCTGACAAATGGTGTTTCTTTACAGAGGTTATTACCACCATAAATGATTCTATTGTACCAATATTATTCACATGTTATTACTCTGTAATCTGTGAAATGTATACAAATAAAGTTATTGTTTTGGGCCGGTATTTATAAAGCATCTTAAGTAAAAACTTAGAATTTTCTTAAAATCTAAAAGTTAGTGTATCAGCTCAACAGGAGAGCTAATATTAACAATTATTTACATTGTTTAGAAGCATTATATAACGAGCTACAGTAATCATGTAGAAAACATGGGCTATTTTTCGTTTCTTGTGAAATATGGACAGCTCAATATTTTGAACATATTTAAGTTTTCACTTAAGATGCTTTATAAATACCAACCCAGTACTGTATTAAAGATAACACATATATGACATATATGTTACAGGATGTATTGGTTGGTCGTGCCAGTTGTCTACAGACAGTATTAGAACTGATGGACCTCAGGAAACAAGGATCATACCAGTGTCCTCCAGACTTACTGTGTGCATGTACCAACTTTATACAGGCTTTATGGATGGGCATGAGGGAGACTGCCATGGCAGCACTCAGGTCAAAGTAAGTAACCCTACTGTAAATTAGAATTTTTCCAAGTGATTCAATTTGGCTAATTCAAAAATAGTTATAGGAATATTTATCCTCAAAGTTAACAGTAAAATTCAGATGTTTCTGAAGTGTAAAAAGCGAAAGAAATAGAATTATGAAATATATGATTTTACAGTATAGTCCAGAAATATGTATATGATGTCTAATGCCTAAGTAAAGCGCTACGTAGAGCTTTCAATGGGAGATATGCATGTCTTCTTTATTTAATTTAACGGGAGGTAACTAAATGAAGGCACTCAGTAGCGCTTTTCCTAGGCAATGGACAACTGCTCCTCATTGGCACTTGTAGGTTAGTGTGTTCTTTTCTGGTTATATCAAACTTGAATGTATGGTTTTTTATTTTCAGGGTACATTTCTGGCCGAGCTTATGTGGACCTCTGTTACAAGATCTGGGAGACTCAGCTGATGATCCGGTATTATATTGAACTTTTTACATCATTGATTTCATTAATGTCTTTCCAGTGGGTTAGAATTTAGATAACACCAAATGTCTCTCTGCTTATTTTGCCCCACCCCTCAGTTATTTATATATATGTGGGGGGGCATATAACATTGGTGCTGTCCATCCGTCTGTATGTAACGCAAATCTTGTGTGTTGAACTCCTCACATACTGTTGGGCAGAATTTCTTCAAACTTTCAGAGATAGGCAACCTTGATGTGCAGTTGATTGTAAAGCATGGAATTTTAGCAGTTATGACCCTTTGTTCATTTTACTATATACCCCAATGGGGGTACCCGTTTTGATGAATACATTTCCAGTTTTACTATATATAGTGGGGGACACATTGATTTTGTGCCTGCCGTCTGTCTGTTTGGATGTCCCAAAATTTGTCTGTCTAGTGCTCCTTTATCATTGATTCAATTTCTATGAAACCCCACAGGAATACTTGGTACAAAGACCAGTTATGCATATTGTCAGGGAGTTCAAATGATCATTGCCAGAGTTCTGGTTCTTGTAAAGAGACATTTATTTAAGTTTTAAAACTCCTTCTGTTGCTTAGAATGAGCTATTTGCCACTAGAGTAAACAATGAAATATTTACAAGAATCTCTACAGTCTGAATTGACCAAATATTTTGTGCCTCATATGCTAGCTAAATTGATGTCTCAAAAATATGGTATGACCACAGTTTTTTTGTAAAGTCTCGTAGTGATTTGCTATAATTTAGTATCACCATATATATTTTCAGACATTGACTTTCAAACTGAAGACAGTATCGTACATATTCAAGGTTTTAGCACAGGAGTTGTATGCATCTAGCAGGTAAGAAACTATGATTGTTTAACTAGAGGTAAACAAAGTCATTCTATTTTTTATCAACATTTAAGAAAACAACCATTTGCAGTAAGGTTTAAATAACATTAATTTTTAAATCAAGAGAACTTTTAGCTGCACTGTTACGAATATGGGAAGATGAGGAGCTCATGTTACCATAGCGGCATTTCAACTGACTTAAGTTAAAAGATTTGTCCTGTCCACCTATTAGTTTCTATTGGACTTGGACGATTTACAGAAAGTCGGTGTATTATATTTTCCAGCACGAAACTTGATGACAACTTGAAAAAGATATTGAAAGAATTAGCACAGAAAGGAAGAATCAAATATTGGTCTACAGTAAGTGTTTTATGTCAGTTTATAGTAAATAAAACCGTGGACCTCCTACATTGATTGTAACGGATGCTTTACTTCTAGCCTATCGAGGATGTTGTTAACCGTTATGTATGTAAGAATATTATACAGGACGTGCTGCAAGGACTTATGTATGTACAATACCATTATGATCATTGAGAAACTTTGTTATATCCGATCAAAGAAGCAAACAATTTTTGTCCCTTGGTGTTAATTCAATCAAATTTTTAAACCTAATGAAATATTTTCTGTATTGACTGTTCTTTGTATAGATTTTATAGCACTTCTAATTTGTGTTCGTTTGTTTGATGTTTTCTAGTACATCACAGACTGTATAAAGACTGCCGACATTGGATCACATGATGTGTCGTTGTTGGAAACCAGCGTCGATGCATCCGAACATCCTGTACATAAACTTCTACTGGCCTGGAAAAACTTTCTTGTTGTGTCGGCTAAAGTCAACGTAAGTGAAACAACTTTCAACCAAACTCAATGGCTGAAAATAAACTGTCAAATTATGGTTCAAGGATTGCTACGCTTATAAAGGAATTAATGTTTTGAGACTATATATAATGTTTTAAGCACTGTTTAGAAAAGGAGTCACTATGATGTTGCTTTCCAACACACTCAATAAGAATAATTAACAGTCCAAATGATTTGCAAGTGTCATTCAACTTTTAAAAAGGATAGGTGTTTATGGTTGGAACAAGCTTCTTTCCTGCTTGGCTGCCTGTTTATGTGCTGGGTTTTCATACCCTTTCAATGTGTGTAGTTTCCAGTAAGTGTTGCGTTCCTTGATCAATTAATAAATGTCTGTTTATATATGTACAGGTAGCAGAGTTAAAGTTGGATGATGATCTGAAGGAATTGATTATTGTAGATCTACTGGAGGCAATACATGCACAGGTAACTTATACCAGTAGTCTGTTATGTCTAAAATCAGTATATCCTGTGATAATGAAAACCATCTACACACAAAAGCCACTATAATTTTGAAACCTTGGTGCAAAACCCCAATTTCATCTCCCATGAGGCCATTGCCATTAACTATTTTAACTAGTGAAAGATCCCCAATCAATAAGGAAACGTTGTTACTGCTCTCATTGTTAGGGTTGGTGTTATTATTAGTGAGAATGTCTCCAAGTGAAATGAGGGGTGGTAGTGATAATCAATCAAAATTACTTCTGTAGATATATAAAAAAGTATTTTTAATACTTTGCTTCCCAAACCTCCCGATTCAATCAGGTATCTCCTAATTACTAATCTATAACCCGATTACCAAGATCATGGTTTTGAAAACCTGATGAAATTTTTTCAATGTAATGCTACCTACCTAGCCAACTTGATATGACATGGGTCAGGGGGAGAAGATACAGAACAATTTTAAGTCTATGTTTAGTACATGTATGATAAATGTTACTATTATGTTAATTACAGTTCACAGATACGCTGTCAGAACTGAGCCATAAACTATCACAGACTTGTAGTGCATTATATTTCACACTGGTGAAACGTTGGACTAGGTGAGTGCTTATCTTACACATTCCATGTTATACTATATTATCACAATTTTTCTGTGGAAGTTAAGTCTTTATTAATTTCAAGGTGGAAGTTGACTACGAAATCTGATCCCCACAATTAAGCATACTCCCAAATGTGGAACGAGGGGGTTGCCGGTTCAGGTATGGCAAACCATGAATTTACAACTAATGAAATTGCATTTTAAATTAAGCCAACAAAATTTAATTTTACAGTATGTTTTGCTCCCCAACTTGTTACACCCCACAAGTCTGTTAAAAGCAAAACATAAGTAACTGTAGTGCATTGTTACTACAGAAAACTTTTACCTCGTTCCACTGTGATACAGTCGTTATCTTGTTTGTTCCTTTTGATGTTTATAATTATTTCTCAATGACCAGGGACTGGTCCTCAATCAGCCGAGAAAATAGCTTTTTCGTAAAGCATCCTCATCAAATACAGGAGGTCCTGGGTTTACTGTTCGACTTAATTGTACCAAAAGTCACTATAAACTGCCAGAGTTTTTTTTCCATTCTTTGTAAAGTACTCATAAAAGGTACTTTCCCAATTAGGAATAATGATGTTTCTCGGTGATGTAATGTTTGTATATATTTCAGTTCTATCAAGGTATGGTCTAAAGTGTTAGATCGTACACTGGAGACGTTGAGTTTGACGATGTCTAGTGGTGACATGATTATACCATCTGTACAGATAGGATTGCTTGGCTCTATAACAACCATACTACAACATCTGAGGCTTAATGCTAATAAAAGTAAGTCTCAATTATACATTATCCTAGTGTTATAACGACATAAACTGGAGGTGTGTCATACAAATTTGTGCTGTCTGTTGCTCTATTAAACCTCATTCATATTCCAATAAAACTATACATGAATACTTGGTACACAGGACCCTTATAATTGAAAATAAGTGCTTGCACTTTCATGGGTTATCGTTGACCGAAATGTTTTTAATAATTACTACTACAGTGACTACTACTGAGTCTAGTTCTGCATACTGTCAAGAATGTTCAATAATTTTAGGTCAGATGATTTTTGACAGTTATGGCCCTTTGTGTAAACCCTTCTATTCAAGATATTTATAGCCAAAATGTTATTGCTAATCTGTTAGTGTTTGTTATATATCTTCAAGATGTCATATGCTTCATGACTTATAACAGAGCAGCAAAGTGCCTAATTTTCCTACACATGTAAAAACATGGATGCTTCCTGGTGTGTGGGTAAATCAATGCTCTTTAGTATACAGTCCAGGAAAACTGGTTTGATGTCTCAGTTGCTGAAATTGTTGAGAAACCTAACAGATATAACAATGACAGGCCCTGCCCAAGCTTCTGAATGACCTTGAGTTGTCTGTGCATTACAGTATTGCAAGGGCTTGGTGCAAAACTATGGCAGCTACATCAACTTTATAGAGGCATGTATCATAGTTTTGAATTGAACCCCCGATTTAATAATTACCATTATGGTAAATAATTTCCATGGGTACAATTTCCTCAGAATTTGATGAAACATACATTTAACTTTCCAGGAGTAGATGTGGGTAAGCTAAGACCTATATTAATATCTGTGTGTGAAGTGTTGTTACAAAATACCAGAGAACTGCCGACACCTAAAGACCTTCGTCGGATCCGAGAAGAACAGGAAAATATGGAGAAGAATTTCAGTCAGACAGACAATAGGCTCAAGGTATGTGTTCATGTATCTCACTGACGATGTTCTGCTAACTTTTTTTCTTCTATTGTCTGAGGCTGGAAATCTTTTTAATAGATCTTTGTCATTATCAAAATATCTGAAAAGGACATTGGGACAGACTTGTGAATTTTATGAAAACAGAAAAATATGGAGAAGAATTAGTCAAACAGACAATAGACTCAAAGTATGTGTTCTTTAATCACACTTATTGCTGCGCTAAATTAAGTGGAATTCATATTTGATCAAAGGTTAATTGAAAGTGCTTGCTGATAGTAGGTCCATTACTAAAATATGTACACAGTGCTAGGTCAATGTGCTTGTCAGTATTCTGTTGAATAGTCGTCATATTATGCTTTTGGTAGTACTTTACTTAAGCAATGGGCTCCTTGGTAGTAGTGGACCTCACTTACTCACTTACATATTGATATGTTAAATACTTCAAAACCTAAAACTGATGTGTTATACTTATATTACAGTTACAGACAGTGACATGTTGTAGTTTAGATGAGTTAATACATCAGATAAGAGACAGTGATATATGGTTACCTATTATACAAGAGAACATCATTCTACCAGCATTACTGTCCAGTGCAGACATGTACCTCAAGGTTGGTTAACTCTACCTTCTTCTTACAATAAGACTATTATTTATTGTGTTTCTGAATGATATGAAGGCAACCCCGCAGCCACCATGTCTTATTAATTGTTACATGTTTAAACATTGTTTGATAATAAAGTAACTTCAAGCAATAACTTTCTACCTATCCATTTCACTATTTACATGTAACAAATAATGCAACATAATGGTTCTCAAGTTTTCTTCTGTAATATTGTTGTGTTGTTGTGTATTTCAGACGTTGGAGAGTATACATTACATACAACCATTATTTATACTATTCCTCACCATCTCACAGGACAAGAAGGTTAGTCAACCAGAATGATCTATGTGTTAATGTCAAATGTTTATAGTTTTATACAGTTCAAAAGGTCTTTCCTGGAGTGGTATTCAATATTGATCTTACTTGACGTAAGGATATCCAATCAGAGCACACTATTTTTAACTCTTGGTTAGTAACAGGCGATATGATTGACTATCCTTATTCTCGAATTAAATAAGATTAATATTGAATTCTACACCTGAATCTAATTTGTGAACTCAAATCAGTTGTTATAATTAGTGTATTGTTGTTCATTGCTTTATGACAGTGAATGAAAAGATATGCTCAGCAAAAAGGAAAGATAATTTATAAAACATGTTGCTGTATTTCTAGAAAAAAATTTTGTTTTAACTATTTCAGGGAGCGGAGTCGTTGGCTATGGCAGGATTAACCCAGCATATATGTCTTCCTATAACATACTGTTACCAGAACGGTGATACAGCAATACCCGTTCCTAACCTCACATCTGTAAGTCAATACCAATGTATATGTCTACCTATAACATACTGTTACCAGAACGGTGATACAGCAATACCCGTTCCTAACCTCACATCTGTAAGTCAATACCAATGTATATGTCTACCTATAACATACTGTTACCAGAACGGTGATACAGCAATACCTATCCCCAACCTCACATCTGTAAGTCAATACCAATGTATATGTCTACCTATAACATACTGTTACCAGAACGGTGATACAGCAATACCTGTTCCTAACCTCACATCTGTAAGTTGATACCAATGTATATGTCTACCTATAACATACTGTTACCAGAACGGAGATACAGTTATACCTATCCCCAACCTCACATCTGTAAGTCAATACCAATGTATATGTCTACCTATAAGATACTGCTACCAGAACGGTGATATAGCAATACCTGTCCCTAACCTCACATCTGTAAGTCAATACATGAAATCCTTACAAGCTGCAGAATGCTTCGCAAATATTTTATGTGGAAGATATTGGTTAAATGTTATCAAGCAAAGGCCATTGGATTATGTTATGGGGCTTAAACTAGTGCATAAGGAGAGTTTCAGAACTGGTTGATCCAGTGTTTGGTTAAATGACTGGTTTGTGTCCATATGACTTATGTTTAAGGAGACTGTATTACTGAAACTTCTTTTCTTTGAAGTATTTAATTTTAGTTCAGATAAGGAACTACTTTTCTCGAACTTTCTGTATTGTTCATAATGTCCTTTTATATTGAATTCAGAGTACAGATCGGAGTAAGGAGACACCACAGTTGACGTGGCATAGTGTATATTGTTTCTGTCTAGAACTATACACCAGTATGTTATCTACACTGAAATATTCATTCCTAGAAGATGCTCTCAACTTTGTCGGAAGTCACCAAGATAGATTACAACAGGTAAAAATCTTGACGCTATTATTTTGTTTCTGTTTGAATTTATTCTATAGGCTTACATAAAGTCCAAGCTACTTAATTGTTCTGGGTTTTCATGAATTTACAACAGGTACACCTGTTACTGTCGATTGAATAAATATTACTAATGAGGGAACTATGCCATTCGAAAGGATGGCAGAGACTACCGTTAATTCAGTTACACCCAGTTAAACCTAGATAAACATGGTTTACCTGATAAACAAGCTGATGTTTATTGTTTCATTGTGAAGTATTCAATGTTGTTATATTTCAGTGTTTAGAAATGTCGAGGTTTTCACTGACCCGTGAAGTATTTAATGAGGTTGAAAATACATGTTTGTTTGTGAGCCACCTGTCCAAGTTCAGTCGAGAATGGAGACTTCACCTACCGGAATCACTCAACAAAATCTTGGTAAGTTAGATGTAAAATTTACTTGAAATAATTGTATTTTATTTACTGTGACTAATAACATTATCTTTTCTGCAAACATCTCGAGTAAAAATCTCGGTTCAAATTAAGATTTTACACAAATTACAGACTGAATTTGAAATGATTGGGAAGTTGAAGATCTTGAAATTATTTGGCTTTAGTAAATTTTAAATAATGTTGTTATGCCAAATTATGCCAATGCATGATGTTATTCACCTTTGAGATGGATTTATTAGATTCTGAATTCGAAATGAATAAGGAGCTGTTGAAAGTTTCACAGTAAAATGTTTCAGTTTTTTATACATGCCAATTTACTTTCAGTTGTACAGTATTCTGTGATATTGTTTATATTTCAGACGAGTTTATTGTACATGTGTCAGACATTTGTATCATTCCTGATCCGACCTAGATATCTACAATACATCCTTGAGGTAAGCTTTACAAATATCTCATGTTGTCGAGTGGAGCCCACTTGAGGCGAGCGCGAATTAGTCCGTCCAATTTTGTCCGAACCATAGCTTTGTCATGCTTTGACCAACCTGCTTATATTTGGCATGAATGTTCACTTCCAATAGTATTAACTACGGTATATTTGATTATTGCAGCAACAAGGTGTAGAACAGAAGGAACGTAAAGGTCATGACCTTGTACCATTACCCAGGTTACAACATCAAACATCTACCGAGGATATAGACTCACCAACTACACAACATATACAAGTACAACATACGTATGTATCTAAAACCAAGTCCAACATATCGCTGGCTTAGAATGAGAAGGTCATAAGCACAAAATCCATATTTTGAGAAAACAAGAAAAAACGGTCCGAAAATGACTCTTTACATATAGTAGAACAAGCTGTTTCAAGTTTAATCAAGTGTGGCGTAGTGTTCGTATAGTGGTTATTTCGTCATAAACAACATCGCTTGTGTATTTTCTATGTATATTTATTTTACATCACGACAATAATAAGTTTTATTAATAACTCAGTTAGTATGTTGGCGAGTGGCGCATAACGGTGCCCCGCGCATAGAGCGGACTCTCAAAACAATCTCTACAACATACTCCTAGTCTAGCTCTGTGTTGGACTCCCTGACTTTTAGTTTCCTCTGGTTTATATACACATTTCCAGACTTCCCTAATTGGATCTTATTATAACAGTCATGCAATGTACTAATTAATATAGTATAATATACAAGTATGTACCTAAAAACACGTGCCTGTCACACATTTTCCCCCAAGCAACGCATTCATAAGTCGTAACTTTGATGGATAATTTATGAGAGTACTTGACCACCAGTAATTTATAAATATAGTGCTAGGTACAATCGTGACTTCAAAACGGGCAGTTAGTGCATCACGATATAATATCCCGTATGTCATTATTACATTACACAAGTCAACATGACAAGTTTTGATTTTCACGAGAATATGCTTGTAAGAAGTGCCTTGTGATGCTGATTTTGAATATGTATCAGTGTCATAAGGTCATAAGTACTACTCATTATAAGCCAGTGATATGTCTTATGTATAAATATATATTTTCTGATCTCATTCATGGTCTTATTCTCTTAAAAGAGGGAACAAAATTATGGAAATTTGGCATAATGTATCTTTAAATATAACTCAACATGATGGTGTGCGAAAGTTAAATACAAGTTAGCTTGATGACAGCTCACCAATCATTCAAACCAACCATCCCTCACCATGATTTAACTATTAGACAGGTAAATAAATGCCTTTACAACTGTATGTAAAATTTCTGTGATTAAATGTTTGATATTTTATATGATTGTTTCTTGCAGTATGTTGAAAGTACTGGGTGAATGTTTTGTTGCATTGAGACAATTCAGTCCAGATCTTGTACAAATATTGATGGATCAGGTAGGTGACTCATTCTATACGTTTACGTCTAATAAAGATAGTGTGTGTGACCCTGTAAGTTTACTATATTAAAATCTTTCTTGTCACAAAATGTAGTGTGTTTAGTGTTAGTTACAAATTAATAATTATAAAGTCACCAAATAATGAGGTAAAAATTATTGAAGACATTTTGCCTGTTGGCGATTATTAAACTATCACTTACTTCCTAAACCGGTTTTGTTTTTCTGTTGTATTTGTATGTTGATACTTTGGAATTAACTACATTATGAAACCCTTATTTTAAAGTAGCACTGACATTTATCTATGTATTTGTTGTTTTTACAGAACATGGATGTTGGTGAGTTTGAACCATTCCTGGCTATAGGTTTCAGTACGCCACCTGTAGATCATGATGCCCCACCCACATTTGGTTCACTGCTCTCATGTGTTAATGTTTGCATCAGAATCCTATCTAAGGTAACTATAGTTACATGTTGTTTTATCTTATTCATGTAACAATTTTATGCAGGATCAGAAATTTGTATGTTGTTCTTTTTCGTGCCTTTTCTGATGCAGTTGACTACAGTTCATAGGTCATGTTTTTCTGCAAGGGTATCAAGTTTGATACCCCTTTCCTCCTCTTTAATGAAGAGGTATTGTTTTGGTTAATCGGACAAAAATTTTTCCTTTAATGATAGCAACAAATGACCCCAAGTGATTTTTAAGTACAAAGTAGGTCAAAGAAATTGTGACTTAACTCCCAACTATTGGACTGCCATGGGGCAAACATGTTTTACAAACATCTCTCGTTTTCTTGTGGCAATTGTATTAAGATTTTCTGTTGTTTATATGGCAAACAAAGATAAAATATTACCTTATAAACCATGAGTGAATTTAACAAAGTAACAATGATTTCATATAATAAGTAAGGAAGCAATTAGCAAATGTTCTTGATTTCATGAACTTGTCTGTTGTAAAAGTGTCATCCACTCCTTTCTATCCAATTTCTTTTTCTTTTTGGCTAAAAAAATAAAAGTTCATGATATTGTATTTTCAGATGGATGGGAATAAATCGCCTCAAAAGCCTGACACATCCTCATCATTGACAAACACACGAACATTGAGTCAACAAATACCAAAGTAAGTCACTTTGTCTCCATGAACTCTAGAGAATTACATGATTACACATTTACTCTATGATTAGAAACCTTATAAAGCATCTGCCTTATCTTGCCTCTTAACAAGCCAACCTGGTTTTCTTGTGAATGAGTTCCAATCATACAAATGTAATAAATTTCAACAATCAGTTTCATTACTACATTGATACTGTGGATTAACCAGTAATATGCGACTATGAGTCTGAGATAAAGGCTTAAAACTGACTAGTATGTCAAACAGTAAAAATGATAACAATCGGCAGAATGTGAGGTTTTGACTTTTGACCACTAAATTTTGACAGGAGTAATTGCCCTTGATTAAGACAATATAGCTTATGAAATTTGAGTGTTTATAATGTGCCCAGGATAACAAGAAAGGCAGGAAAGTTATTCACCCTCACAAAAGGAGTCCACACTGACAATGCTGATTACCCTGTGACCTATACTTATTGAGTTATCTGCCCTTATTACTATAAAAAACGAGAAAGTAAAGCTTCCAGCACTCATAGGAGGTGCTCTTGTTTGATCACCAAGTTTTGACAGGAGTAATAGCCCTTATAATTCAAGAAATTTGTGTTTATTTTAAGTACTGTAATCTTGTTGTTTGTAGGTCGTTGGTTACATTTGTGATGGAGAATGCCCTCTATCTAACTATGTCACAGGGAATGTTATACATGAAAGATCCCAATGTACACCAACGTGAGAAACAATTGTTGAAACGAGAACTTGGCACAGAAATGGTACACTTGTTTGTTGATTATTCTTACTCTTTGATAAAGGGATATATTCCTTTGCACATCAGTCTGTGTCTGTAGAGCAAAATGGTTTCTGTTAAATGACTCGACAATACGCTTTGCCCTTGGATCTTCCAGCTTTACATGGAGGTTGGCTAGCAAAAGTTGATGATAGCTATTGATTTTGAGGTCAGTAGGTCAAAGTCACTGTGACCTGTGCCATTTTTGACAATTAGACTGCCAAGGGGTATACATGTTTTACGAACTTCTCTTGTTTTAATTCTAGTATTATGATGTCAAACCTACAGGTTGGAAGGTCAGATAAGTCAGTATGACTTCTCTAACCATGCTGGCAGCCTGAGTTGGGAGACTGATAGCTTAATTAATCAAGCAGATTGCTTCAAAGTAAACCTGGAATAAAGACTCGCCCAACAAAAGATGTAAAAAAACATGATGAATGTCCCAGAGGCAGCCAAATAGTAACAAAATGCTAAAGGTCACAGTGAGTGATTGACCTCGTCCTTTGATCCACTGACCTCAAAATTAAATGAGAGTTGGTTCCCAGCATTTCATGTAGTATTTAAAACACATAATTTTGTTTCGTGCATTCTACATATTAAATGATAATTAAAAGATTTCAATGATTTTATCTTTGTTTTTATTTCAGAATTCTATTTTATCTGGAATTCAGCGTTACATTCGACGAGGTGGACCACAATCACCAGCGACATCTACCTTACCGAGTCCTCGATCACAGTCACCAGGGGGCGCTACTCTCAGTCGATCAATATCACAAACATTCTTATCCAATCAGGATCATGCTATATTTAGATTAGTGCAGGAGTTCTCTAAGCAAGTGCTTCGATGATGTTGCTAGGCAACTGTGTCATAAACAGTGTAGATATTAGGATCATGTTGCTAGGCAACTGTTGGTCATTTAGATGAATGTCTCAAATCAAAATTGTGTTCAAGACCCAATGGTGCTGTGTCTCAAAACATGCGTACGTCACCGGATGCCATGTTTCGCAGACTCCTTGGCACGAGATTGTTGATGAAAATGCAGGAGATTCCATTAAAATGAAGATTTTCTGATGAATTTTATTTTGTGGCGATACCATGCATGTTTCATGAAGCAATTTATATAGATAGACAGAAGATTGTCATTAAATAGGATTATAGTGTGTGCATGTTTTCCAAAGACCAATAATGAATAAACACTGAAAACACTCCCATCAGTTCGGATTTGTTTATGATTCAATCATATTTCAGTATATACTATAAAATCATTAATTTTAGAGGCTGATTAATTTTGTGGTTTACCTTCAACCACGAAATCAATTCCCATTGAACACTTATTTTGACCAAGGTTGTATTTATTTACCTGAAATGCAAGGTCCACTAAGTAAAGTCCCATCGAAATGGTCTTTTTTACCAAAATCGCAATTTTGTCCTATCGAAATTAAATGATTTTATAGTAATCAAATAGCAACTGCAAAATTGTCTTGGTATCATTGAAAGAAATATAAAAAGGCAATTTGATTAAAAATTTGCCTAACAAATTATGTTACATAGGTCAGTTTTGTACAATTGAAATAGAAACATTACTAAACAAAGATTGTATTTAGTAAATTTTATTATGCCCTGGTGATAGCATTGTTTGTAGGTACAATGTACCTAGCTAAGTCAATCACAGGGTTGCCAGCAACTTTGGTTGTAGAAATTCCCTGACTTTTCACTGACATTTCCCTGACATACTTTTCACTGACCAGTACCGTGGTAATTTTCGAACTCCTTATAATAAATTAAGGTTATTCGATTGTATTCACGTTTTTAGTACTATTTGTTTTTGGAAAATGAATCTTCTTCTTTTATCAAACATCGACCACAAAATTTCATTTTCACTGACTTTCCTGAAATTTTACTTTTCACTGCCCATCAAGAATTCCCTGACAATTCACTGACCTTGAAAAAAAATCAAATTTCCCTGACTTCCAGGTCGCTGGCAACCCTGAATTAACTTGAAAGTTCTGTAAAGACCGATTAGACATACGAACAGGTGCAGCACTATACAACAACATATATATATGCCCCAGCATCAGTAGATATCAGGCATAAATTCTAAGTTAAAATAAATATTCCACCATCAAGACAAGGAAAACTCGTTTAAAACTTCAAACTATAGGTACACACGATCAATGGCGAAACAAATACCCAAAGTGCATTTTGTACTTAAATGGAAGACTTGGTACACTTGGACTGAAAACATTCAATAAAATGCTCCAATCAGACAGTCCACCATCTACGAGGGGTGTTTCATAATCATATATAATGCAACTGCTCCAGGCATACGCACAGTACTGACAATAAAATCAAATTATATTCAACTCTCAGTTCCTATAAATACAGAACTATTAGCGAAATACAGGCCTATTCCGGTTATTTACCTGGATTCCGGTCTATTCCAGTTATTTACGCGGATTCCGGTTAAACGGGTGACCACTTTTAAACATTCTAGATGGCAGTGTGTTCTTTTAGTTATACCCCGCGAACAAAGTTTGAAGGGGGTATACTGGAGTCACCATGTTGGTCTGTCGGTATGTTAGCATCGTGTCCGCTCTGTAACTTTGTCATTTCTTACTGGATTTTAAGATTGCATGGTACAAATGTTCACCACATCAAGATGGTGTGTCATGCGCAAGACCCAGGTCCCTACCTCAAAGGTCAAGGTCACACTTATAGGTCAAAGGTTATATAGTCATGCAAACCGTGTCCGCTTTGTAACTTTGTCATTTCTTACTGGATTTTAAAATTGCTTGGTACAAATGTTCACCACATCAAGACGGTGTGTCATGCGCAAGACCCAGGTCCCTACCTCAAAGGTCAAGGTCACACTTACAGGTCAAAGGTTATATAGTCATGCAAATTCACCAAAAAATTCCTAGAAATCAGGAGTAACCAACGCACTGAGAACCATGGTGACACAAATCCAACGTCAATCAGCCATGCATATCTTACAGCAATAGAAATGAGAATAATGCACCAAACTCAAGCTCATAATGCACAAATGCTCATGAAACTCGAAATGAAAATGATGGAAATGCAACAAGAGCTACTGAGAAACTCCAGGTCGACAATATCTCAACCGTTGCAACCTGCTGCATACCATGGCATGAACATGCACACTCCGTTTTTCCAAACCAAAACTTACAAACGCTACATAACCAACCTGTCATATTGGTGCCGCAACCACCACCGCAACCTCCACATAATCCCCGAATGACTCCTGCCCAAAACATAACACATGACGATGCCCCACTGCAATACACGCTTGCACACCAGGCTATCGGAAACCAGTCTCGACACATCCACTCTCAGAGGCAAACAGGGATGCACCCAAGGCATCACAACATTCCCCCACCGAACTACATAATGCATAACCGACCGGAAAGTACGAGAACGGAATGTGGTTCACAATATGCGAAACAACCAACAAACACACCAATGGGAAGCAAGACTCAACAATACAGAACCAGAACTCCCGACAGCGAGGTAATCCACATAGATGATAAAGAGACCTATATCAGAACAAACATAGATGAGATGATCATGGAAGAGAAACTAGAACATGTTATAGAGATACAACATGACGCTGAACAAGAAGAAAACCAACACAGAGAATTCAGCCCGAACACTCTGGAAACCACAGAAACACAGAAGGGTGAAGAAGGCACAAACGATAAACTAAAGTGTATATACGAAAACAATCAGGAACAAACTAACGGAACTGATGACTGCGAAGAAGAACCACATAAAAGTTCATCCACAAGAAGATTGCAAGATGACTTAAACACACAAGATAAAAAAAAGCCCAGGAAGAACAAGTAAATATTCCCGAGCATCGCAGAACAACCATTATAAACACCAATAGAAAACCACTGTTAAAGAGTCCAAGAAATATACAAAATATAGAAAGAAACGAAGATAACAAACCCAGGGAGGAGCAGCCACTGCATAGGACAGAAACAGACAATAATCAAGCGACAAGTAACCCCACTATACACAACGACCAAGGCAGAAATAGCAACAACCGAACACAGCATTTTTTGTGCCAGGGCCAATCGAAACATGCGAGATGGAAAAACTTAGCATAGGTACAATAAATACACATGGCGCTGAAACAAACACACTATATCTCAGTACCATGATCAAGGCACACGACATATTGTGCATACAAGAACAATGGATATTTAACTTCCAAAAATCATCCCTTGAAGGTCTAAGTGATGACCATGAAGCTATTATACTGAGTGTAGATGATGAAGATCCAAGACTCGATCTAAATCTCATACGTGGTTATGGAGGAATTGCTCTGTACTGGAAAAAATCGCTCAATGGTAAAATAAAACCAATCTCATCTATTCCAGCAAGAATAATTGCAATTGAGTTGTGATCAACCCCAAAACCAATATGTCTTATAAATGCATACATGACGTCACAAACATACAACCACGATACTGACTACAAGAAAACACTAGTGCAAATTCAGGAAATAATGCAACCATTCGAATCAACATACGACATAATCATATGTGGTGATATGAATGCGTCTCTAAAAGGACAAACACTAGAGACAAAACATTCCAGGCCTTTGTCCTATCAAATGAACTGACGACCACTGAAAAATACCCTATGAAGAACACTATCTTCCGATACAATACTAGCTATGAGAGCCAAATTGACTATTTCCTCTTCAAGAAGCAAACCAAGCTGGATATTAGCAACATAACAATACATGACTTAGAGCCAACGAATCTTTCCGATCACCCGCTCCTAACACTAGATATACAGATACACCTGAACATGAAGTCAACCTCAAAACCCCCTGTTGTCAAAATTGTCACAAAACCGAAGTGGGAGAAGGCTGACAAGAAGGAATACAGGAAGAAGATAGTTGAGTTGACTAATGATATGGACACAGAGCAACCACTAGACATTAAAATCAAGGAACTCACAGAAGCGCTGCACACAGCAGGCCAAACTGCTGTTCCGAACTACAGAAAGACGAAAAAGGAGAAACCAAGGGGCAAACAGATATGGAATCACGCGATCGGCACAACATCGAAAAGAGCAAAACTCCTCTTCTGGCAGTGGAAGAACACAGGAAGGACAGACGACGACCTTAAAACAGAGACGAATAAGGAGAAGAAAAATTTGAGACGACTACAACGACAGGCTATAGCAAGATGTAAACACAAATATACAGTAGATATTATGGAGTCTAGAACAAACGATACAAAGCTCTTTCACAAACTAATAAAAAAACAGAGAAACTCGGTGAACAGAAATACAAATGTCCTAATTGTCAAAGGTGAAGAGATACATGAACCAGAAGAAATCCTAGGAGCATGGAAAGATCACTTCCAAGAACTAGCAACTGCAGATATACCACCAACAAACACTTCGTGTAATACTTTCCAGAAAAGCAATCTAGCATCTATATATACAAAACGAAATCATTAAATTACAACAAGATAAACCAGACACGCTACTATCCGTCACCGAAACAGATATTATTAGAGCTATAGAAAAACTCAACTCAGGAAAGGCACCGGATGTCCTGGGGCCGGCGGCTGAAAATCTGAAACTAGCAAAAGAACAGATAGCCAAGTCACTCACTGGCATAATCAACAATATATTTGAAGACCTGGATGTCCCGGACACTCTGAAGCGGGGTATCCTCACACCCGTGCACAAAAAAGAAAAAGACAAGCTTCAGACAGGCAATTAAAGAGGTAAAGTTGTTACAACCATCATCTCAAAGATACTTGAAAGTGTCCTCAAAGATAGAATTGACGCTATCTTCAACCCATTGTAGAACTCCTTACAGCGCGGTTTCACCGAAAACAGCTCCTCCCTAAATGCAGCCTTCCTTATTACAGAAACCATACTCTCTCATAAGCAGCAAAAGATACCAATATTTCTAGCAACACTGGATGCCCAAAAGGCCTTTGACAAGGTGAACCACGAGGTAATATTCAAAAAGCTCTTGCACATGGGAATTAAAGGACACCTATGGTTACTCCTTCGCAACCTCTACCGAAATATCACACTGCAGGTAAAATGGGAGAATCAACTGTCAGAAACCTTTCATCTTACCCAAGGCACAATGCAAGAGCCAAGCTATCAACCACGTTTTACAAGATGTACCACAACAACCTCCTCGACGCCGTGGAGAAAAGTAACCTCGGAACGAGCATTGGGCAAATCGACATGTCTGCTCCAACATGTGCCGATGACACGGCACTCTTGGCTTCAGAAGTAAGTAAGTTACAAGGCATGCTGAATTTGTAGAACATGAGACAAAACGAGACTGTATCACGATAAATCCTGAGAAATCAGAAATCGTCAAATACGGAACTAGTAATAGTGTAGAT
Source organism: Spisula subtruncata (assembly GCA_963678985.1). Taxonomy (NCBI): domain Eukaryota; kingdom Metazoa; phylum Mollusca; class Bivalvia; order Venerida; family Mactridae; genus Spisula; species Spisula subtruncata. The sequence continues at coordinate 8,320,924 of OY787673.1, read as the reverse complement.
GTCACACTTGACACGCGCAGAGTTGCTGAGGTGGACAAGACGAAACATCTCGGAATTGTCAGGAACACACAGAACAAGGTCGACTCCGATGCTAGAGTAAAAACAGGTCTTCTAACCATGTATGCCATGTTTGGTCCAACCATGAATGCACGAAAAAGTTTATCTCCACTGGTGACTCTCCATGCATGGAAGCAGCACGGCATTCCTAGATGTTTATATGGGCTAGAAGTGCTTAACATAACAGGTCTTGATCTGAAGAAGTAAGAAGCCATGCAGAGGAAGATTCTGAAACACATGCAGTCCTTACCAGATGGAACTGCGACAACTGCAGTGTACTGCCTACTTGGAGCTGAACCCATCGAGACGGTAATAGACAGAGCAGTCCTCACCCAGTATATAAGCTATGCCAGGTCTCCAGCAACCAGAGAATATGCCGTCTTAGATAGACAGCTTACATATGGAAACGAACCCCGCTGATCTTTGTTAGACAAGACAAGGGAAGCAGTGCACAAGCTCGGTCTACCAACTGCAGAGAAGTTGTTCAGTAACCCACCAAAGAAGTCTGTTTGGGCGAATCATGTCAAGACAGCCATAAACGCACATTGGAAGTACATTTGGGACACAGATAAGTCACTAAATCTTCCCTTAGATACTTTCACATTCCAAATACACCCATAGGCAACCCCCACAATATATGGAAAGTAGCAAACTCGAGGCCATACGACGTCAGGAAAGCGGAGGTGAAGGCGAGAGTTGTCACACAGACGTACTCTCTTCAATACAATGCTGCCAAATACAACAAGAATGACACATCTCCTTTATGCCAGCTCTGTGATCATGGTGACGAAGATTTGTCCTTATGTGTCCTGCTACTCGGCAAACCAGAGAACATTCTCTTAAGAACCTCTACCAGCTCTGCAACGGAATATCTGCAAGTAATAGTTCCAAACTCCTCAACCAAAACCTACTGTACTCACCCCGATGTCACCAGTACATTCTCCCTTAAGCCGCTACATACATCCTTCGTCGAGAGGATTTCACAGCAGATGATCTACAAACTCCATCAGATGCGTACAAGTATCATCGAGCAGAAAGCGTGCTTAAGAATAACTGATAACACCTAGCTGAAAACAGCCTTTAATTTTTTTAAACATGTATATATTGCATGCATAAACTGTACGGTACATTCGTTAAGACTTTTAAGAACATAAAATCGTAAATAAACCAATAGAAACAGTGTATATATATACGCTATTCTACGTTGGAGGTGATGGTGTTATTGGGAAATAAATAATTCTTGTATCCCGAGAGGGTGTGCCGCGTGAAGACGAGGGAAAGTACAAGAACAGAAGAAGAAGACTGGGGTATTTCAACTACAGGACTTTTTGGGAATAGTCAAAAGGGTATAGTTTTATGATTTTTTGTTAAAGTAATGGAAAATTACATGTTATGCCCTCGTATTTTCAGAAAAAAATATTCCTGCTATAAAAATACTGTTTTTTATTTCATGTTTATCGGTGGTTTACGGCGGAATAACGGTGGATTATTCCCCGATAATTTCACTGTTCATAATTTCACAGTTCATAATTTCACGGCAAACGGACTACTTTTTTAAAACAAATTTCCCCGCCGCCAAATATAAAATAATAAGCATTTTCACTGGTTTTCTTAATCTTTAACAAATAACAGAACATTATATGTACATAAATGTAAAACAAATGGACGAAATTGAAGCCATTGCAGAAGAACTACTTGATTGCAACTCGACGTGTGCATGGCGGGAAAAAGACGTCACGCAAAACATTTGAGGTATATAGTGGCGTATTTTCATAATTTCAGCTATTTGAAGCACGAAATAAATAGAATATTAGTATTTTACCGTGAACGATCGCTGATAATTCACCTCGTGAGCAGCTGACTTATATTTTCACTCGTGGCTACGCCACTCGTGAAAATATTACATCCGCTGCTCACTCGGTGAATTATCAGCCGATCATACACGGAAAAATACAAATATCCTCTATGTAAACATTTTCTCAAGATATGCGCGCGCATCGTTCAAATCTCGCGAGACTAGAGCCAAAACAAAATGGTGGGCGATCGAAGGTCAGAGGCGATATTAGGCTCTAATTTTCCGATTGAATTATGTTCGAATCACATTTAAAATAAATGTATTTCGTTGATATGATGACTAATTTCGGAAAAGTACTCCACTGAGAAAACCTATTCCTGAATACCAACATTTTAAATTTTTTTGATGCACGTCTTAAAATTCAAAACATAATTCTATACACTGTAGTTTACAGCCAAGAGGATCAAATACCTCTTTGTATAAAGATGCTACTGTGAAAGTGAAATGGGAGAATGAAGTAGGCCTATCGGGATGGTTCCGTTAATTCGAACCGCAACAGGGAACAAATTAGTTCTAGCCTAAAACTCGGTGGAGCATAGCCTTGAAGCTCATGTAGCCGGTGTATCAATCAAAATTGACAAAATAAATATAAATCACTAATTCCTCGACACAGATTATGTTGGAAACTGCTAAAATGACCTTTAATCTTTAATAAAAATCTAAAATCACATCAAATGACCTTTGGAATCGGAAAAAATACATGTAAACAAACACCATGTCAAATTTTCAGGAAAGGGAGATAACCTCATGTAGCCGGTACAACAATAAAATTTTCCAAATAAATTTTGTCCAGTTTGTTGACAAGTTGATTTTTTCCCGCCAAAAGTTGCACACGACCCTTTTTATCAATGGATGACGTCATAGCTGTCAAAATTATGTTTGATAAATAAACAAGTGAACATTGAATACATGCATGTCAAACATTGGATTTACTCGTAGTGAAGGTATGGTTTAAGTTTTTGTTGTGATTTCATTCAGAAATTGGTCCATTTCGTATTTTTTTATTAAATTTACTCGTCAGTTATTGTAAACAATCCAGCAGGCAATGTCACGAGAAAAAGAATCTACAATTTCATGACAAAATTACATACACCGGTACCGTGGATACACCGGCTTTATGGGGTTTCACTATACCGTGAAGCAAACGCAGGGTCTAACATTAGCACTAGGAACAAATCAGTGATCGAACGAAGGTTCCTGATGAGTAATCAGAAGGATCCAGTGAGCATCTTGACAGTATGGTAATCCGTATATGAAAGTGGCCCCACCTACCTTTCTCTCTGGCTTGACATTTTTGCATCTTTTTGGTAAATATTTTCCTTTCGGTTAGTTTTACCTCTTGTAGCGTAGTTTTACAACGCGTTCAAACTTTCACGTTACTTTACATCGCCTGAACTGTATGAGGTAAGCTCATATTTAAATCATTACATAACATAAAAAGTTAATATGTCACGTTTAAATTTATAGCCAAAACATTTCCAGACATTCGCACATGTTAATCAGTTAATCGTGAAAGGTAGAATTGCTGTTCGTACCAAAATAAATCGTACCTGATTATTCGTACCAAGACATGAACGGAATTCCCTGGTTAATTCGAATCTTTAACCTACTATTCAAGTCATAGTTTGGTTGATTGTCAGTGACAACCAGTTTATGAAAACAATTATCTTTAGGCTTTATTCATTAATCAGCAAATGCCAAGTGTCCTTGACAAATGTCATTGTTTGCAAGTGTCGTTTCACACTCACAGTCAGTGTTATATTAAACAGTTAAATTCATTTTAAACAAAAACAAAAATTACCGGAGATTTTAACACCAGCTGTCTCCCGCAGGCGGTTGAAGGGGGGGGGGGGGTATTGACAAGCCAAAAGTAAAAACCTGGATGGGGGCCGTGGATTCAACTGACTTGTGCATCACCTTCAAGCTTGAATTCTTCCCCACATTGCCTGGTGTCTGCTGGGAGTTATATTCCCACCATAACGGGGGACGACAGCCGTTGAAAAGGTCGCAGAATGGCCAGGATCTTACTTGAAAACGTTCAATACAGATTTTAATGAATTACACTAGCGATGCAATTAGACACAGTAGTAAATTTCAGGGCCTTTTTGACTATGTAATGCACCAGTCAGTTGCATCCCCGACCACTCCCCCACCACCGGGTATCCTCGGGGATAGCCTGGAAAACAGCCATGTTTTACCTTCCAGCTTCCCTCCAACGGGGCCCGCACTGGTAGTGGGGATATGTTGGAAAAACTTTTTCCTAACCAATACCACAAGGAAAATATTTTGTTGGGGTGCCTGTTATCCCCCAGGTGGGCAAAATATTGACAGTAGCAAAATGTAGAGTGAAGTCAAGTTCTTAAAATGTTGTGTTTAAATTGTGTGATGAAATATCGCTGTGTTTTAAGGATGTGTTGAGTGTTTATCACAACCAAATTTTTTATTCGTCGAAGGAAGCATATATTATTTATTTTAAAAAGTTTGTTAGAACAAACTGAACAGTAAACTTTAAAGTGGCGCAATCAGGTACTGTGTACAACACTGAAGTCATGTTGAACTGGTATTTAAAGAGTTCATCTACAGACAGTACCACAATTCAAACTGATGGCTATATCCATTGAATTAACAACATGAATGACTAAAATACAACTTAATTAGACTGTTAACGTTTAAAATATAAACTTCTTTCAGAAATTGAATGATTTGTGGAAATTGAAACACAACACCAAAGAAGCAACTGACCAAGCCCTAGAAGCAACTGACTGAGCTCTAAAAGCAACTGACCAAGCCCTAGAAGCAACTGACTGAGTCATACACCATCCTACTGAACAAACTGTGAAAACTGACTGCTCTCTACACCACAGGTTGTACTGGTAAGAAACATGCAATTGAAGTGCAGTATGGGTGAATCTGAATTTATAACAAAAACTACACTTGAAGTTCACATGCTAGAAATTACTAAACCATCAAAGTCTGATGTTTGTGGATCTACATTTAGGACTTTAAATCAGTTTAAATTTCACATGAATAAACACATGCACACTGGTGAAAAACCATTTAAATGTGATAGTTGTGGATCTGCCTTTTATAAAAACAGTGCTTTGAAAATTCATATGAGAATACATACAGGTGAAAAACCATTTAAATGTGATACTTGTGGATCTGCCTTTAATGAAAGCAGTGGTTTGACAAGGCATAAGAAAACACATACTGGTGAAAAACCATTTAAATGTAATAGTTGTGGATCTGCCTTTTATGAAAACAGTGCTTTGAAAAATCATATGAGAATACATACAGGTGAAAAACCATTTAAATGTGATACTTGTGGATCTGCCTTTAATCAAAGCAGTGGTTTGGCAAGGCATAAGAAAACACATACTGGTGAAAAAACATTTAAATGTGATAGCTGTGGATCTGCCTTTTATCAAAACAGTGCTTTGAAAATGCATATGAGAATACATACAGGTGAAAAACCATTTATATGTGATACTTGTGGATCTGCCTTTAAACGAAACAGTGATTTGAAAATTCATATGAGAATACATACTGGTGAAAAACCCTATCACTGTGACATTTGTGGATCTTCCTGAACGCACAATTCCCAGCTCTTATAGTGCATAAGAGAACACACACTGGTGAAAAACCATTTAAATGTGATACTTGTGGATCTGCCTTTAATCGAAATGGTGATTTAAAAATTCATATGAGAATACATACTGGTGAAAAACCCTATCACTGTGACATTTGTGGATCTTCCTTCGCACAATCCCAAGGTCTGACAGCACATAAGAGAACACACACTGGTGAAAAGGTTAAAAAAACGTTAAATTGTAAATGTGATATTTGTGGATCTGCATTTAGTCGAAGTAGGGATTTAAGAGTTCATATGAGAAAACACACTGGGGAAAAACCATTTATGTGTGATGTATGTGGATCTGCATTACTACGACCAGTATTCTGAAAGTTCACATGAGAAAACATACTGGTGAAAAACCATATAAATGTGGTTTGTGTGGAGCTGCCTTCACTCAAAGAAATTCTCTCAAAAAACATAGGAATCGCCATTCTGGTTTTAAACTATTTAAGAATTTCAAGTGTACAATTTGTGATTTGGCATTTGCTCACGAAGCTAATATGAAAAGGCATACACTTACACACTCTGGTGAAAAACCATACAAATGTGATGTTTGTGGCTCTGCCTTTAGCGAAAAGGGTAGTCTGAAACAACATATGATAATAGGCCTACATAATGGGGAAAATCCCTTCAAGTGCGACTTATGTGGATCTACCTTTGCAGTGAAAAGTGGTTTAGTAAGACATAAGATAGTTCACACTGGTGAAAAACCATATAATTGTGATATTTGTGAATCTGCATTTAGTCGAAACAGTCACTTAATAAATCATATGCGGAAGCACACTGGTGAAAAACCATTCAAGTGTGATATTTGTGAATCTAAATTCAGGCAAAACGAATATCTGAAACAACACATGAAAGTACATTCTGGTGAAAAACCGTTCAAATGTGATGTTTGTGGATCTGCATATGCTCGAAACGATGGTTTGAAAATTCATATGCGAGGACACACTGGTGAAAAACCATTTATTTGTGATACTTGTGGGTCTGCATTCACGAGTAGTCAAAGTTTGAAACATCATTTGAGAGAACATACTGATGAAAAACAGTTTACATGTGCCATTTGTGGATCTGCATACTCTCAAAAATGTGGTCTCAAAAGACACATGAGTCTGCAACATGCGGATGTAAAACCGTTCCATTGTGGCATTTGTGAATCTGCATTTAAGTACAACAGTCTTCTCAAAAGACATATGTGTCAACACACAGGTGAAAAACCATTCAAGTGTACAAATTGTGATTGGGCATTCTCTGATAAGGCTAAGTTGAAAAGGCATATGAAAACACATTCTAATAAGATTTAAACTAGAGCGAAACAGACAGCAGGCTGCTAGCCCGGCAGGCACCCAAAAGAATTTAAGATGCAACATAGATTTATTATTTTATAACTGGACTGAAAATGACATTATGCCAGGTCGAAATTTGGATCAATGTCGGCAATATTCACATAAAATATGGTTCTACATGGGATTAGTGTGAATGACATACAGAAATAAAACCATTGTCTGATGACACTTTTAGGCTATCATGGTCGACATATCCATGATATATGATTGATGTTGATAAATGTTCCGCGAGTGACCAGTCGGACATCATTATATTAGTTTGCCACTTTCACATATTGCTCATGATTGCGAATTTATGAAGTTGTTCTAGTATGTATAAATAGTATATATGTAAATTATGTTATGCTTTAATTATGCCCCCCCAAACAAAGTTTGAAGGGGTATACTGGAGTCACCATGTTGGTCTGTCGGTATGTTAGCATCGTGTCCGCTCTGTTACTTTGTCATTTCTTACTGGATTTTAAAATTGCTTGGTACAATTGTTCACCACATCAAGACGGTGTGTCATGCGCAAGACCCAGGTCCCTACCTCAAAGGTCAAGGTCACACTTACAGGTCAAAGGTTATATAGTCAATTGTCATGCAAATTGTGTCCGCTCTGTAACTTTGTCATTTCTTACTGGATTTTAAAATTGCTTGGTACAAATGTTCACCACATCGAGACCGTTTTAGACAGTGTGTCATGCGCAAGACCCAGGTCCTCATCTCAAAGGTCAAGGTCACACTTAGAGGTCAAAGGTTATATAGTCATGCAAATCGTGTCCGCTCTGTAACTTTGTCATTTCTTACTGGATTTTAAAATTGCTTAGTACAAAGTCATGAAGACTATAATTTTAAATAATATTCCTGTGTCAAGGCAGTGCTGCGGGGTATGATTCATCACTCCTGTGATAGCTCTAGTTTGAATTAAGATGCTCGATGGGACCATTGGTTTGCCCTATGTTTTTTCTATTTGTCTGTGACTACATCTGCCTGTCATAGTAACAGTTAATAAATCTGGAGTCTGCCAAAGCTGTCATTTATATTTTAACTTGTAAGCCAAAAGTGTTCAAGCTAGGTTTTATGATACCTAGTATACGGGTGGCCCCACCGTGAGGACGAATATGGAGATAATGCGCATGGTGTCGCATCTCATTATTTTTATTCCCCAACATAGAACGTCTAATGTGGAAGCATGTATTCTGATTGCCATGTCCAAAGGTGTTGGACGTCTATGCCATGTCTGTTTGTTTGTCCATTCATGTATATAATTTGTTGAAACTCAAATATGTTTTAACTCTATGAAGCCAAGGCATTGCTTTCAAACTTGACATTTTTAGTGATCACTCTTCGTCCGTCGTCCGTCGTCGTCCGTCAACAATTGGCTTGTGTACACTCTAGAGGCAACAGTTTTGATCCAATCTTCATGAAAGTTGATCAGAATGTTGTTCTCAATGAAATATAGGCCAAGTTCGAAACTGGGTCATGTGAGATTTAAAATTAGGTCACTAGGTCAAATCTTAGACAAATCTTGTGTACACTCTAGATGTCACCAATTTGTTCCAATCTTCATGAAACTTGGTCAGAATGTTGTTCTCCATGAAATCTAGGACAAGTTTGTAACTGGGTCATGCGGGGTGAAAAACTAGGTCACTAGGTCAAATCTTATAAAAACCTTGTGTACACTCTAGAGGTCACCAATTTCATCTAATCTTCATGAAACTTGGTCAAAATGTTGTTCTGCCTACAATCTAGGCCAAGTTCATAACCGGGTCATGCTGGCTCAAAAACTAGGTCACTAGGTCAAATCTTAGAAATACCTTGTGTTCACTCCAGAGGTCGTGGTTTTGATCCAATCATCATGTCACCTGACCAGAATGTTGTTCTCTATGACATCTAGGCCAAGTTTGAAACTGGGTCATGTGGGGTTAGGAAACTAGGTCAAATCTTAGAAAAACCTAGTGTTCACACCAGAGGTCACAATTTTGATCCAATCTTCATAAAACTTGGTCAGAATGTTGTTCGTTATGGAATCTAGGCCAAGTTTAAAACTGGGTCATGTAAGGTCAAAAACTAGGTCACTAGGTCAAATCTTAGAAAAACCTTGTGTTCACTCCAGAGGTCGTGGTTTTGATCCAATCATCACGAAACTTTATCAGAATGTTGTTCTCTATGAAATCTAGGCCAAGTTTGAAACTGGGTCATGTTGGGTCAAAAACTAGGTCACTAGGTCAAATCTTAGGAAAACCTAGTGTTCATACCAGAGGTCACAATTTCGATTGTATCTTCATGAAACTGGGTCATGTGGGAGCAAAAACTAGGTTACTAGGTCAAATCTTAGAAAAACATTGTGTTCACTCCGGGGGTCACTGTTTTGATCCCATCTTTATGAAATATGGTCAGAATGTAGGTTGTACTGATACCTAGACCAATGTGCAACAGGTGAGCGACCTAGGGCCTTTCAGGCCCTCTTGTTGTTTATGCAACATTTTATTTGAATTATGGCCCATCAAGGCTTATTTTACTTCAAAATTGTATTTAATTGATTCTGTGTTTCTTCATGTTAAAATCTTACAATTATTATGTTCTATCTTGCTTATATGTCAGTTATATCTATTTTTACAGTTAGTACTTTTCCCTGGTCAGGCCATAAAGAAAAATATGTCTGTTTCTAATCGCTTGACCCTACCTACATTTCAGCCGCCGACCCTAAAGTTTTTTTCTAAAAAAAAAAGAATTTTGCGGACGTAATTCCCGATAATTGGGCCACATATTATTTATATTTCCCCATATTAACCGGTCATATGATTCTTATGAACAGGTACAGTAGCAAAAACAGGATCATAACACTTAAATTCCGTGAAAGCATGAACATACTCAGACACATAGCATTGGAGAATGTGTATCGCTAAAACTATATGAAATTGATATTTGGTATGTAGCATCATCTAGTGGTCCTCTACCAAGATTTTTCAAATTATGCCCCTGGGGTCAAAATTGGCCCCACTCGGGGGGTCGCCGTTTTACATAGACTTAAATAGGGAAAACATATTAATATCTTCTTGCCTAAAACTAGACTGCCTAGAGTTTTGATAATTGGTATGTAGCATCATCTTGTGGTTTTCTACCAAGATGTTCAAATTATTCCTTTGGGTGAAAATTGTGCAGGGTTTATAATCAGGTGAGCGATATTGGGCCATCATGGCCCTCTTGTTTGTTTTATCAACCCTATTATATCGGACACTTTCAAAGTTTGAGCTTATTCACTATGCAAGGCTAAAACAGCATATAATTTACTGGAAAGCCTCATTATAACTTAGCTAGTTTTTGTTCCGTGATTCGTTTGTCTGTTGAATCTCAAATAATTTTTAAGTCCAAGAAGGTATTGCTTGAAAACTTTGCATACTTGTTATCCATTATAAAATCATTAAAAAATTTAAGATTGTCGAAGCCATGTAACACTATCCAAGATTTATACAGAAATATGGCCCCTGATTTATGTACCAGTCAGTTGCATCCATGCCCCCACCCCAGCGCATAGCCAGAGAGACAGCCATATTTTTACCTTCCAGGTTCCCGGGGAAATCTTTATTTTTGCGAACCAATACCCCAGCGACAATATTTAGTTGTCAGGGGCCAGGGCAATACGAGAGATTTTACAATCAGGTGACAACCCAAAATAAACCTCTTCCAGGATGGTGCAAATTATGCACATGATGTCAAAATTGGCCCGCCCTATGGTCATCATTTTAACAAGTATGACCTTATATGATAAAACATAAAAAAATATTCTTGTTTTAAACTTCAATGCTTTGGTATTTTGTAAATTGCATGATCTAGTGGTCCTCTACCAAGATTATTCAAATTATTCCCACCCTGGGGTCACCAGTTTTACATAGACTTACATAACAAACATTGACATGGAGATGTGCTTAGCCTTACACTTAAATAATAAAAGCAATGAATATGTTTTATATTACTTTCAGAATATGACAAATGCGCGAAGTGGTATATTTCCTCGGATTAACGAATCCTCAATACTGCATGAAGACCTGTGTAAGACACGCCATACCACTGGACTACATGTGAACAAAAATGGAACAACCAGGCAACCAATCTTTTATTTGTGGAGTTTGTGATGCTGTCTTCAGATATACTTCATCACTTAAGAATCACTTAAGAGTACATACTGGTGAAAAACCATTCAAGTGTGATTTTTGTGCGTCTTCTTTCGCCCAAAGCAGCAGTCTGAACGTTCACATGAGAACACATACTGGTGAAAAACTATTCAATTGTGAAGTTTGTGGAGTTGCATTCACTCATAGCAATGTTCTAAAAGAACACAAAAGAATTCATACTGGTGAAAAACCATTCAAGTGTGATGTTTGTGGATCTGCATTCACTCAAAGAAGGTCTTTTATAGATCACATGAGAATACACACTGGTATAAAACCATTTAAATGTGATATTTGCGGATATGAATGCATTCAGAGCAATGGTATGAAAACACACATGAGAAAACATACAGGTGAAAAACCATTCAAATGCGATATTTGTGGATCTGTTTACATGAAAAACGATAATCTAAAAGTTCACATGAGAATACATTCTGGTGAAAAACCGTTCAAGTGTGATGTATGCGGATCTACATTCATGCTGAAATCCATTCTGACTAGTCACATGCGAATACATACCGGTGAAAGGCCGTTCATATGTGATGTATGCGGATCCGCATTTACTACAAAAAGTAATCTTAAAGTTCACATGAGAAAACATACAGGCGAAAAACCATATAAATGTGGCGTATGTGGATCTGCATACCCTCGTAGTGATGACCTAAAGGCACACATGAGAAAACATTCCATTGAAAAAATGTGAGAGCATACCTGCCAAGTACTCCTATTAAAGTGGAGTTACTCCTCTTTTTGTTGATAAATTTATGGTTTCCAAGTACACCTACCTTGCACAAAAGTACATTTGGTTCATTTTATGATCTTCTGTCCCATATTTATAACAACTAGAATTAATTCCTTGTTCATGCATCTAAATTACATTTAAGTGCATCTTGTTCTATGTTTCGATTTATCACTCCTATTTTGGATTTAACTAACTTGGCAGGTATGTTTGAGAGTCAAGACAGTCAAGAAAACAAGAGTGCATTTTAAAGCGGGAAGCTAGAACCTCATATTTTGACATGGAAAATGATTTTGTCAAATTTATGTAAACATAATATGAGGATTTTGTCAAGAAAGATCATAAATAAAGGGCTGGTATAAACTTGTTGATGTTTCATTTCAAACCTTTGACGATTGAAATGATATATATACACAAAATCACAGGAACTTCAGAGGTCACTGTTTTAATCCAATCTTCATGAAACTTGGTCAGGTTGTTCTCTGTAAAATATAGGCCAAGTTTGAAACTGGGTAATATGGGGTCAAACACTAGGTCAAATCTAAGAAAAACCATTGTGTTTACTTCAGAGGTCATTGTTTGGATTCATGAAACTTGCTCAGAATGTTGTTCTCCATGAAATCTAGGCCAAGATCGAAACTTGTTTGAACTAGATCACTATACATGTCAAATCTTAGAAAAACTTTGTACTCACTCTTGAGAGCCCTGTTTTCATCCAATCTTCATAAAATATAGTCAGAATGTATGTTGCACTGATACCTAGACCAATTTGCAAGACGTGAGCGACATGTAAGCCCTCTTGTTAAATGAATACGTGTATAGCTGGCTTAGAATGAGAAGGTCATTAGTAAAATTTAAACCTGCTATTGTGAGAAAACAAGAACAAAAATGTTGTATCTGAAAATTACTGTTTGAATGTGTAAACTTCAGTTTGGTCAACATCATGACATGTTCCGATTTTCATAAAAAGGCTCATAAGATACACCTTGCGAAGCAGTTGTATGTATGTGCCTTATAAGATCGTGACTCTTTAAGTAGTTGGCCTACTAACGGCCTTCTTATTCTGAGCCAGCGATATGAATGCTCATAATTGAGTTAATGTGATTTACGCAGAAGCTTAGAAGTAGTTTATCGGCCTTTCTGCAGATACAAAACTTGCGGCAACTCCTTCGAGAAAGTATTATTGAATTACTCAGATTAGGCTCCCTTTACTTGTTCAGATCTAAAAGTACTGGGCCAAAAGCTATGCTGTGCACGTCTCACTCGGTAGACATTTAAGATCGAACCTCTGGTAACATTATAGAACCAAAAAAATGCGACGTGATCCATACTCTGCCAATTACATGAAGAGACTACTGTTGTAACCAACTAATGTTGATTTATACTTAATACCTATAACTGTGAATGGCGCATTTAATTTTTAGACAGTCCTACCATTGGACTGTACTCAGCACCGGGCAAATCCTAAAGTCTTATTGGAGGTATTTTTTCTTAAAAAACATGCGTATTTTGATATTTTCTCATATTTTAACCCAGCCAAACGCTTCAGTGTGGCTACGTGCCCGCTGAGTGGTGAATGACAGCAGTTTCTCACCACCCGTCCACATAAGAGTCGGACATAGATCGAACCAATGACCATGATTCCTATCCACAGTTAAGGACAGTTCGAGTGTGTCAACTATACAGGGATGTCAATCTTCCTGATTAATCCGGAATTCCAGATTTACACACCCGGAAAGAGATGATTCCCATGATTCCTGACCAAAATAAAAGTGAGAAAATATCTTTAGAAATGGAAAAGTTATGGTCTATTAGTCTGTTTTGAAGGAATTTCATAATTAACACGGAGTTAAATATGGAAACAATGTGGTTGAATGTCTCTTATTTGGCAAAAATGGTTGACTGCATATGATGTCCCCGATTTTAAATCTGACTCTGTTGACATATATGAATATACTAGCCTCACAGGGAATGATAATGATGGCTTGTCTGTTATTATAGATCGTATGTTTATAGGATACAATTCGTCAACCTTTCATGAAACTAGCCTAGAGTCACGCGGCGTTGCTACACGGACGCATCATTTATAAGATACGTCAAGGAAACAATAATCACATATCCTTAATTATATTTGTATATCGATGGCTTAGAATGAGAAGGTCGTAACTACAAAATCGATATATTGAGTAAACAAGGGAAAACTGTCTGTAAGTCTATGGAAAAACAAGTTCTTAAAGCTCCATTCTGGTCAACATGACAATTTCCGATTTTCATGAAAATAGGCTCATAAGAAGCGCCTGGTTAAGCAGATTTCAAATATGTATGAGTCCTATAAGGTCGTAAGTAGTAGTTACGACCTTCTCATTCTAAGCCAGCGAATCGTTGCAATGCTTCAGTCTAAATCTTTGTTGCAGCTTCAAACGTTTGTGAATACATCCCGTGGACGGTGTTCGTCTAATGCGACAAGTAGCTAGATCTATATATATATGAGACAAGCCGACGAACAAGTTGTACTTAAGATTTTCAAAGATAGAATCTATTATTTATACATCCTAAAAGTAAATAATATGTTGGCACAATCTATGATATAATCAGGTTATGTAGACAGAACGTTTCAAACCAAGAAACGTTTTCCCTCCCACGATTTGTTTGGTAATAATTTCTCTTCTTCCGGCATGACATTTGGCGCGCATTTATGATCTCCGGCAATGTTCGGCAATCTTCGCCCCGCAAAATATATCAACATTTCATTCTGATCACCTCGGCCTTTTTGCCATGCAAATATTTACCGGAGACAAACGGAAATGACCGAGCTTTCACGATTGGCAGAATATATAAACGTCTTTGTCGTTATTCTCGGCCATGACTCAATCTATGAGGACTCGAGCGTCTACGTGAAACATTACAAACAACAAGTGTTCAGTGAGAGGGGCTTATCAGTGACCTGGATTTAAATTTGTACCAGATGTGTCGTAGATAGATGGCAAAGTTAGGCCACAGACGCTCGTTATAAGCTTACTCGATGAAATATTCCCAGTATGACAAACAGTCTAGAGCAAGCAGGCAGTATGATGCCAGATATCGCTGGTTTAGAATGAAATGGTCGTAAGTACACAATCGGCTTAGACTGATAAGGTCGTAAGTGCACAATCGGCTTAGAATGAAAAGGTCGTAAATACACAATCAACATTTTAAGAAAACATGACATTTACTCTTTACTTATGGGCAAAACTAGTGGCCAGACTAGGGCACAACAACCTGTTTCAACTTCAGTTTGGTCAACATGACAAGTTCCGATTTTCATGAAAATAGGCTCATAACAAGCGCCTTATGATGCTGATTTTAAATATGTATCAGTCTTACGAAGTCGTAAGTAGTACATTGTACTTATAAGTTATGATCTTCTCATTCTAAGCCAGCGATATATCTTTTTCAGTGTACTTGTAAATAGGTTAACGTTACTGTTCATACTTGAGCTTGTATTCATGAATGTAATGACCTCCAGCAAACATTCTGATTCCAGAATTCCCTGACTCGGTAGTGAGTAGTTTACCTGACACTAAGTGACGCGTTGATTGACGGCTGGTCCCAGAGAACAAGTGGCTGATATCACTGATAGACAATGCAGGGAGAACGGGGCGCGTTTATAAATACTACTTGGTGGAATAAAGTGGCCTTGGTTACAGCAAAAAGATGCGATGCCTTCGTTGTCCGTTGTTTTCATATCTTTTTTATAGTCAACTCTGTGACAGTATGCATAAATTTAAAACTCAAGATGTTCTTTTTTCTAGCATTCGTTTGTATAAGTTTGGTATAGGCTTACAGCGGAAAAAATATACATCAAGAGATTAGCTTGGCAGTAAATGATTAAAGTGTATAGAGCTATATCGGAAGATATTTTTTTTTAAAGTTTCAAAAACTGAAAAACAATTATGCTTTCATATCCAATAAATCATTTTTCGCTTCAGTTTTATCAGAATTTTTTTTCTGAGATTTATTGGACAATCAAACTGTCCATTTTCATACAAAAGTGTTCTAGAACACCCTATGAAACTGAATTCATAAACCACTGATACATAACTCAAGGTATATATTATGGGACCTGCAGGATGTTCAATGCAATATTGTGATAAGGTAACGACGTCCAAAACGGTAACGATCGTCTCGAGATGAAATGTGAATTTAAGTAGTAACAGACGTACTGTAGTAGATTTAGTCAAAATCAAATTTACAACTTGTGGCTCGATTAATTTATCGAGCGGATAGCCTGCTTGACTGCTGATCGAGATGTCCCAAGTTTGATCCTCGACCGGGGCACTTGGTCATTTCTGAAAGGCTATATAATCATACTAGTGTTTCCCACCCAACTAGAGATGAACTGTTTAGCAACCCAGACGTATAGTCGGTGCTGTACACCGAAAGAACGTGTGCTGATCATTATTAGTTCTAAAAGGAAAATAGTTTTTTTTAACGTAATAATCTATACACATACAATGTATGTTTACTATGCAATCAGTTATCAACGTGTTGTATCATTATGATAGCCATTATCTGACAGATAAGATGGTCTGTCTTCATTAGAGACGTAAACTATATATCCCTGGCTTAGAATGAGACTCACACATATTTGAAACCTGCATTACAACTAGGAACTAGAAATAAACACACCTACTTTCCTCAAAGTTCGGACAGGTTTTGGACCTTACTCCCTCTCGCTTTAGATGTCAACAACATTATACTAGGTATCGGCTACAACGAAATACAGTCATAGTACTAATCTTTCGACAACATGTTCCCTACCCACGTTTTAAATCATCAAAATCACTCCTTCGCAAAGTTGTCAACTTAGAATGAGTAAGTCGTAAGTGCAAAATCGATATTTGGAGAAAACAAGAAAAACACTGTCCGAGAATTACTATTTACTTATGGTAAAACAAGCTTTTTCAACGTCTGTTTGGTCAACATGAAAAAATCCAATTTTATTGGAAATAGGCTCATAAGAAGCGTCTCACCATGCAGATTTTAAATATGAATCCGTTTTATAAGGTCGCCTTCCCATTCTAAGGCTACGGATCTTTGTGATTTTGCGGTATTTCCTCATCCACTTAGCATATGTTCGGTCCTACATTGACGATCATTAGTTGCTATGATTTATAAAATTTGACAAGGTTCTCACGAGTAGCGTTCATCATTTCCCTAGCATGTCCCCTGAATTCAGCAGCTCTTTAGGGAAATTTTAGGGGTTTCGATACCCGAACATCTGTCGTCTGTCACAATGAACGCGCATGGTCCGCTGTCACGCGTTCTGGAACACGCGCCGCTGTTGCCAAGACAATACGCGACGTGCGGCGTGACAACACGAGACCGGTAACGAACGGAGATATTTAATGACCACCTTTTGTTAAAATAAATTCCTTATTTAAATTATTGACATTTAATAATTGTAGGGAGTCATACAATGTCCCTAGATTTATACATGAGTGACGTTTCCTCGTGAGAAACCAGTGGTGACGCTAGCAGTCACGTGGGGGGACGCGAACGCTCACGTGGGAACGGAATATCTGTAGAGTAAGACGGTACCTGAAAATATGTGAAAAACATTATTTTTGTTCTAAAGATTTGAGAATTTGATTTCATCCCGGACAAATAATGTTATTTCATTCGTCCAAATATTATATACTAATCCAGGAATGGCTTGTTGTTGTCGGTTTTCAATGAAATACCGTACATGTACATGTATGGCTATGCGAGCAGTTTCACAAATAACAACATTGCTTAATAATGTATGCAGTCTTACTGTTAGTCACTATTACATATATATTTAGAATACATCTCGTTGTCAAGTATTGTTGTTATACTACATGAATTAGTTTGATTTTCATTTTTCAAGACAATATTGCAAGGTACTACACAGGCTGTGTGTTGGCGCTAATTATAGTCTAGTCTTGTTATCCGGGGTCGTATTAGGCTCATGAACTGACTCATGAAAAGCGCTCAATGATGAGGTCAAAACAGTCGTGTTTGTACCCCATCTATGTATCCGCTTCAGGGCTAGGCAACACTTACACACAGGTAACTGTATCAACGAAAAAAAAAAACACGAAAAAAAACCACGAAAAGAAAAATAAAAAAAATATGTTTTTCTCTTTTTTTTTCGTTTACAGCGATACAGTGCCTGTTCACTTACAGTATTAGTAAATAAACAATACCGTTACTTGTATTATGAAATTAAGGGTCGTAGATAATTTAGAGCGGTATACGTATGATAATTATTTCATGTAGGCCTACATTTTTGTACTACATTGTATCATGTTATATAACATAATAAATTTGCAATTTAACTATATAACCATCGAGTGCACAATAACCCCCTTGTATGACACCGTACGACATCGTACCCTCCGCCATATAGCGGTATCTTATCAGATCAAACATCCCTTTCATCTTTTAACTTCGCTGCAATTTTTCAGCGCAAGAAAATTGCATTTTGAGTCACGTTTTATTCGAAATAATGAACAAATTATTTAACTATTATCAAGGACTTGACTTAATGTGAAATAAATGAATTCACTACAAATAGGCTTGTTCACATCTCATTTATAGGACAACCTTTCTCTATAGCGTCGTTGTATTTTTAGATATTTGCAAAAACTTTCTTTAAAGGCTGTTCAAGTGCTTCTTTACCCTGGATAATTTTAACACTGATGCGACTTTGTTCACTGACTGATGAGGCTATGCATTACATTTTGTCACATTTTACCGTAAATCGGATACATTTTTCGAGCGTATTACTATTTATCATTTGGTCGCACACTATTTATCATTTGGTCGCGTCGCAAAATATGAAACACCGAAAAGCTGTAGTCATAACTGGTCTCAATCTCCAGAAGCATCTCAAGCGGAAATCTCATCTCAAATTGAGATTTTGCCTAAATTAGAGTTTGAATTTCTAATAAATCTGAAGTCAGAACTCATCAAAAATTACTGAAATATACAGAGGATAGCATTTGCAGTTTTGGTGATAATTTTGAGTCCATCCTCCCTTGGAAATTATCCAAACGACACATGTACATGATGTATATGCGTAGGTATCACGCATGAAAACATACGAGGTCAGTACGGCCTCCGTACGTTTTTGCACGCTGACACGACGTAGCACTTTTCGTGTATGAGGAACTTTCGCTCAAATAACTATAGAGACCTACAAGGTAACATGTTAATATTCCTCTCAATTAAGCAATCACCTGTCGTAACAAACCATTTGTGTTTATCTGGTAAATTTTCCGTCTTTGACAATGATGTTGTCGTTAATATTGTTGCGTATGCTGTTGCTCATATTTATGCTGATGTTGATGTTGTTGCTGATATTGATTATGGTGTTGTTGTTGTTTCTGATATTGATGTTAATGTAGATGTTGTTGATATTGTTGCTGATATTGATGCTGCTGATGTTTCCGATGATATTGATGTTGTTGTTGTTGATATTATAATGATCAACGTACAAAATGTATATCACGAAGTTGTTTATTTTCGTATCGAGATCGAATATTTACAAAACTCCACCTACCGCGATAAAGATATGCTAGTTTTGGATACCACTATAACTAAATGATCTTTTCGCTTGCTTAGTATTAGAAGGTCGTAACTACAAAATCAATATTTTGAGAAAACATGAAAATCTGTCTGACAATCAGTCTTTACTTATGGTTAAAAAAGCTTTTACAACTTCAGTTTGGTAAACATGACAAGTTCCGATTTTCTTGAAAATAGGCTCAGAAGAAGCGCATTATGATGTAGATTTCCAATGTGCATAAGTCTTATAAGGTCGTAAGTGGCACTTACGACTTTCTCATTCTAAGCCAGCGATTTATTGATACTGACGTGGATCGATGAACTGCAATGTAATGTAAGCATCATCGTCAAAGCCCCTTCGACTAAAGAGATGCATGTACTTGTCCTTGTGGCTATAAACTATTTACCGGTGATGAAGTTGTGTATTTAGGCGTCTAATCTTGTTTAATTAAGATAATTATAAAGAAGTTATACATATATTTGGTGATCATTTCTCCCCCTTTCTCTGGTTTAGAATAAGAAGGTCGTAAGTGCAAAATCGATATTTTGAGAAAACAAGAAAAGCTGTATGAAAATTACTCTTTATTTATGACAAAAACTAGCTTTTTCAACTTCAGTGGAATACCTGAGATTTTACCGTCAGCTGTCACCGACAAGGCCGTGGAGGGCGGCGGTTTTATAACCCAAAAGTAAAAGACTCGCGGTCCATCCCCGGGGTGGGGGTGCGTAGATGCAACTGACTGGTTCTCTGTTCATGTATAATGTAAATAAAAGTATTTTGTAGTAGTATTAAGCATTTTTGTTTATATTTCTGTCTGTAGAGCTATATATGTGTTTTATGATCTTTTATAGACACACTAAATGAGAATGCTTAATTACTGTGCTCACTCTATAACTAATACTCGTAACCAAATTATTCTTTATGAAATGGCCGAGTTATTTTGGGGAGTACATGGGTAAACAATGACATAATAACAACAAGAACTTCGTACAGCCAGCAGACGACACCATGAAATAACAGAACGCCTGAACCCCGCCTAGAACTTGCCCCGCTGTAAATATCCAGCGTAACACGATAACCCAGAGAGCTACTGCAGAATTTCTTTGTCTATGTGTCTGCAGAAAGTCCCTGCGTTACCAACTTTTTTTTCGAAACCCAGAGATATAAATCTGTATGGCAAACAACTCGTTGCCGTATAAATGCGTCTTTGATACATAAGCTGAATGAATCTAACACACTGACCCAGTGAACACGCGAGCGAAGTGTTTTGCACTGTTCCCCAGATTTTATGTTTGGGTTTACCAGAAAAAAACAAGAAAGAAAACCCTCCCAGTACATGTATATATTTATACATGCTACGTTTGTTCATCACTCATAGAGCGGTATCTAGTCTTCCCTACAACTTCTGTGGAAAGATCATCTCTGTTTATCACTCAGAGAGCGGTATCTAGTCTTCCCTACAACCTCTGTAGACAGACCATCTCTGTTTATCACTCACAGTGCGGTATCTAGTCTTACCTATAACCTCTGTAGACAGACCATCTCTGTTTATCACTCAGAGAGCGGTATCTAGTCTTCCCTACAACCTCTGTAGACAGACCATCTCTGTTTATCACTCAGAGTGCGGTATCTAGTCTTACCTATAACCTCTGTAGACAGACCATCTCTGTTTATCACTCACAGTGCGGTATCTAGTCTTACCTACTACCTCTGTAGACAGTCCATCTACGTTCATCACTCAGAGTGCGGTATCTAGTCTTACCTACAACCTCTGTGGAAAGACCATCTCTGTTTATCACTCAGAGTGCGGTATCTAGTCTTACCTACTACCTCTGTAGAAAGATCATCTCTGTTCATCACTCAGAGTGCGGTATCTAGTCTTACCTACAACCTCTGTAGACAGACCATCTCTGTTTATCACTCAGAGTGCGGTATCTAGTCTTACCTACAACCTCTGTGGAAAGACCATCCCTGTTTATCACTCAGAGTGCGGTATCTAGTCTTACCTATAACCTCTGTAGACAGACCATCTCTGTTTATCACTCAGAGTGCGGTATCTAGTCTTACCTACTACCTCCGTGGAAAGATCAGCTCTGTTCATCACTCACAGAGCGGTATCTAGTCTTACCTACTACCTCCGTGGAAAGATCATCTCTGTTCATCACTCACAGAGCGGTATCTAGTCTTACCAACAACCTCTGTAGACAGACCATCTGCGTTCATCACTCAGAGTGCGGTATCTAGTCTTACCTACAACCTCTGTAGAAAGATCATCTCTGTTCATCACGCACAGTGCGGTATCTAGTCTTACCTTTAACCTCTGTAGACAGACCATCTACGTTCATCACTCAGAGTGCGGTATCTAGTCTTACCTACAACCTCTGTAGAAAGATCATCTCTGTTCATCACGCACAGTGCGGTATCTAGTCTTACCTTTAACCTCTGTAGACAGACCATCTACGTTCATCACTCAGAGTGCGGTATCTAGTCTTACCTTTAACCTCTGTAGACAGACCATCTACGTTCATCACTCACAGTGCGGTATCTAGTCTTACCTTTAACCTCTGTAGACAGACCATCTACGTTCATCACTCACAGTGCGGTATCTAGTCTTACCTTTAACCTCTGTAGACAGACCATCTACGTTCATCACTCACAGTGCGGTATCTAGTCTTACCTTTAACCTCTGTAGACAGACCATCTCTGTTTATCACTCAGAGTGCGGTATCTAGTCTTACCTTTAACCTCTGTAGAAAGATCATCTCTGTTTATCACTCAGAGTGCGGTATCTAGTCTTACCTTTAACCTCTGTAGACAGACCATCTCTGTTTATCACTCAGAGTGCGGTATCTAGTCTTACCTTTAACCTCTGTAGACAGACCATCTACGTTCATCACTCACAGTCGGTATCTAGTCTTACCTACAACCTCTGTGGAAAGATCATCTCTGTTCATCACTCACAGTGCGGTATCTAGTCTTACCTACAACCTCTGTGGAAAGACAATCTCTGTTCATCACTCACAGTGAGGTATCTAGTCTTACCTACAACCTCTATAGAAAGATCATCTCTGTTCATCACTCACAGTGCGGTATCTAGTCTTACCTACAACCTCTATAGAAAGATCATCTCTGTTCATCACTCACAGTGCGGTATCTTGTTTGTTTAGCTGAAGCTTCAGTAGCGTAGAGGAAGAGTTTCCGCTTCAAATATGGATGCCGAGGGGCTCGTAGTGTTGGTCCGTCATATCAATGACAAAATTAAAATTTGTTCATGAAATGTCCTGAATTGTCTGATAATTTGCGATATACAAAGAGAAGTGGATTCTCCTTTTTACGTGGCGATGATGTCTACAATCAGGAATGATGAATTGCGTCGATTGTGATTCGTGTATCTATTGAAGAAATAAGTTCAGCACTACATGTATGAGTACGTTCATGCTCATACACCAGTGGCTAGTCAAGTTCTCAAACCAACACGATTCTGGCACCGATCTCCCGAAGCATCTCAAGTCGAAATCTTGTCTCAAACTGATATTCTGCTCGTTTTGAGTCAAAATTTTGGATAAATCTCTAGTTCTTGAAATGTTTCTTTCATAAAGTCAGTATATGTCCGGTTTGTAATGAAAACTTTGAGACCAGTGTCGCCACGAAGAATCACATATATTTGAGATGAGATTTAACTCAGATTGAGATACTTAGGAAGATTGGGGTCTGGTGTCCGTAGAATGCGCTGGTGAATGCGAATGGTACATGGGCACAGTATTTGTTTCAACAGAAGGTCACAGTTTTTGCCCTAAACCTGCTTAAATGGTTTACATCCACCCTGTATATTATTATTTGGATATTATTCAACGCAAGGGCGTTTTAATAATATATATCCACGAATAAAGGTAAGGCTCATGTTATATTATATTATATCACATGACTTTCCTTGTATCCTGGTTAGTATAGTCAGTACGTATAACGTTATACGTACCACGTGTAGTATAAAGAATTGAATATTTTCAATAAATCAATGCATATTTTGCGTTTTTAGTGTCATATGATATAAAGAATCTATCACTGGTTGTCAATTGATATATTTATATTAAACTCGTTCAGGAAATATTATTAAGCTCGTCAGAGGCTCGCTTAATAAAATTTCCAAAACTCGTTTATTATAAATTTGTATCAATTGACAACTCGTGATAAATCCTTTATATATGGTTGGAAAACACCGTAACAAACACACCATTTGATAACAATTACATTTTATTTATTGATAAAACTTAACATAAGATTTGAATGTAGTCATGTCATAATATGGCAGAAATAAACGTCATATTTTACACAAGTGACCTTATAAAGTCACATACAAAATAACTTGTACAATTATCATAAAAACATCAAGAAGAATAATATATGTACATAATTTTATACAATATAGTGTAAATACACGTTTTTATGTTCCTATGGAAACGAATTATACAAACATATTAAATGTAATATAAACTTGTACATGAATCATAAATTTCAAATAGAAAATAATAGTTCAGTTTTCTATTAAAAAAAATAATAACATAAATTACAATTATTTGGATTACTGGCTCATGAAGCGGAAATAAACACATACCACGTGACATTAGACGACACCTCACAGTTAATTGAATATTTCGATAACAGTGAAATCATATTTCACTTAAACATATACGCCCCCTCAAAATAAAAAAATGACAAAAACAAGACCACAGCAAAATTTAGAAATTTAGGGATCGGGGGGGGGGGGGGGGTGAGACATTTATGTAAAAAAGTTTTATGTTGTCATAGTGTCATAGAAAACTAACGCGGGTTCAAATCCGGTTGGAGGCACATTACGAGTATATTTCAGCAGAAAGCTGACTAGCAAATAAATGTTATTCTCAGCAATTTAGAAAACTAATGAAATTTCACTTAAAAACCATCTCCAAATGTGAGACCATTTCAAATTTTTATTCCGGAATGCGTTTTACCGAATATTAAAAGAACGTAAACGGTACGTGTCAGGTACACATCATCTATACCTACAACGCTGGGATGAAATGACGAGTGCAATGACTTGTAGTTTTCAATGATAATGTTTGACATTTTATTTCAAATTCGCTGTAAGAGATCTCTCCTCGCAAAGCCGTGCTGTAAGAGATCTATCATGTGTTAACTATACGTCGCTTTTCTACGAAAGAATAGCGCTTCCATTGTTAACCATATTATCATCGCGTCAGCTATTCTCTGTACGAACAATTTGAAGTGTTTGCATTGAGTTCGTTTAAAAAGCAAAATTGAAGTATTTAAGTTACTGATATAAAATATGTGGTTGCATAGAAAATCCACGTGACTAGTTTAATAGACAAATCACGTGACATCAAACCACGTGACAGTGGATTTTGCTAAATTACGGGTGATGAAAAAAGTGCAAAAAGTGTAGTCAATAATTTGATTAAGCTATTTCATCAGTAATTATAGCGTCTTATTTTAAAACGTTTTGTAAGTCATCTTTGAAGTATATAATCTTAAAATTGTAACAATACTTTGCATCCAGTAACCTAAATGCTTAAATTGATTTATTATCGTTAACAAGATGTATGTAATTCAACAATCTGCAATTTATATGTGACGGTACCTGGTCCCAAATTATGTGAACACCATACATATCACACTAAATAGTGTATGAAGATAGCATAGTCCTACATACCCTATGTTTAGAAAGATAACTCCTAAATCTACTATTTCTCGTGAAATTATTTCCCTTTGCAAAGCAGGAAGTGACACCACAGATGAATCTAGCGAAAATTGAAAAATGTTATGCTATTTGATTGAAAAATATATTATCTAGTCGGGTGGCCAGACTAAGTCCTATTGTACCAATAAGCCTATTCTTCATGTGGGTACATTTTGAAACCACCGAGTGGGAGCATTTTGAAACAATCTAAAAACTAAAACGGTTGTATACAGCAATGGCTGTGTTGTCTTTTGGTCGGGTTTAATTAAGTAAGAAAAGTATTTCCGGTAAATAACAAAAAGGACGAGATGTTCCGAATGCTACAGATCGAAATTACTATTGGAAGAATAATTAACATTCATCTAAATAATCACAAACTAATGAACAATCCTTCTAATAATTCGTGAAATACAAAATGTATTTGACCTTCAAAATGACGGCCAATTAGCTCAGTTTCAGTTTGCTTATATTATGTTTTGTACAGTACGAACAACATAATTATGAATAGCACTTTTACTATGAGCAGAAGAGCGAAACATTTAATGGAAGATCTGCACATGTCTGGGAGTCAAACATGTGATCATAAATGGGGCCAATTTTTATCAAAATAAATCCCTGGATAAAAACGTTCGACACTACGTGACGTCAAAGGACACGTCCCGTGAATTCTTACTGTCCATGTTACATCATACTGGCCTTATAGTCTATGTACACATTTTATATACATTCATATAATTACATCTTTATCATTATTATTGTAACAATGTTCCGCGCATAGGGAAAACAAACGAATATGGTGGTTCTGGTCACATACTGAAAACGAATGTATGGGCGAAATTCGAAACTTTATGTATAAACTACATTTATTTTTTAATTGGGTACGTTAGGTACTAATTCTGTTACTGCAGTGCTATCAGCGCTTTGATTCTTCACGATATTCACTGGAAAATCAACGATTCTTGATGATTTCCACCAAAATATAGAAAATAACAAATTTAGGGTAAGGGACAAAAACAGGTTAGTTATAGTTACCAGAACCACAATATCATTTTGTTTAGCCACATATATAAGTATATACAGTACAAGCACATACTATTCTTGTTTAACAAGAAAAAAAACATGTTTTACCCAATAACATAATAATCGTATTACAGAGGACACACGTTAGATAAAGAAACAGGCAAACCTAATAGTTTATAATTACCTCAATTAGGCAACCGCCTACTAAAAACAACTTAATTGGCCATTTATATAACTTATACAGTGCCCCTCTATTAAACAGACAAAACATTGCCTGCGTTTAGCAGCAATACTTGATATTTCGCAGGCTTAGAATAAAAAGGTCGTAAGTACAAAACGGTATTTTGAGAAACAAAAGAACTTCGGAAAATGAAAACCTTATAAGTGCTTACGACCTTCTCATTTTAAACCAGCGATGTGTCATGAATGCATAGAAGAATATATTTCATATTTCGTAAACAAATGCCCATACAACGCAGCATGTTTGAAAAACACGAAATTTAAGAGTAATATAATTATAATAAAAGAGTTTATATTTCATAATATTACATTGCAATGTGTCCGAATGCCCAGAAACCTCTAATACATGTTGTCCATACAATACAATGACAACATCCACGCCGTAGTTTTAAATTTATCAACAATTTAACTTAACAACCTTAAAGCCGTGCTTGAATAGTTATTTTCACCTGGGGCCTTATTCACCAACGTTGTAAGTCTAAAATTTAGACTTAGACTTAAAATTTCCATTATTCATAATCTCTGCCATTTCTTTAAAATTATATTTAAACAAATCAAATTTTAACGGACTATTTATTGTTATCCACTGAACATGTATACCAATTTATACAAAAATCGGTACATTTATAACAAAATGGGAGCGAATAGAACATTTGACAATGTAAAGTCTAAGTCTATATTTTAGACTTACGACGTTGGTGAATAAGGCCCCTGGAGCCTGTAAGTCAGAGCAAAAACAGACAACGTATAGGCTACGATCACCGCATTATACACCAGTCTAACATACAGGGAACGAATCAACGAATATAAGTGTCATCTAAGTTTTTTTTATAGTTCGGCGATATTGACTTGATCCAAATTCTAATGCATAACTAATTGAATATATGACACGATTATTCCGTTGAATATTAAATTATAATCAATTTCCACGAACAAATCGTTCAATATCGGGTTACATTACACATCAAGCCTCTTCGTACTCTTATAAGTATAGACACTTTGTTTTTCTTTGCATTACTAGTAGCTGTTATAACTGATGCTAGCCTAATAAAAGGTCACAGATCAAGTTAAATTCTCCGCACAATAAACTAAATAGTCAACTAACCCAGTGGTGCGTTCATAATTTGAGTTTAAATGTAGACCAAGGTATGTTTTCGTCAATAAATTCTCAACATATCATCTCACATGGATCAACAAGCCGGAGTGGGACCTGCCAAACACCGTATATTTACACTCAACAATAGCGGAAGAGGGAAATGTGAACATTTCTGTAGATCTATACCAAATGTACCTTATATTTGAAATACAAATGTACCAAAGTCAAATACAAAATAGTTTCAAAATGTTAAAATCGATTATTTAATATGTCTTACATGATAATTTGCTAAGCTACAAAGTATGAAAACTAGAAATGCATGTACATTTGTACATAATTATTGACAGCCTGTATCTCTTTAGAAATGAAGATCATTTGTAACACATGGCCACATACAAACTGATATTATATTGGTTGTGGTCGTGAAAGAAGGTATACTATCGTTACTAGTATTTGGAGCGTAAACAAGATACAACACATGTATGTAAATACATAAAGTTTCGAACAGTTTGAATAGGTCATATTCATAGGCAAGGCAACTAGCACTTTTACAGTTTTATGAATATAATATTAAAGCAACCAAGTAATTGTTATAACTTTTAAAGTCAAGTGAACTAAGTACCACGTGGCAGTTATGTCGTACATGTATGGGAATTTGTACAAACGGCAACTTGAATAGAGCAGCCATGTGAATTCAACAATCACACTGATGGGGTTTTACAATTAAGTCCACTCGTATCAAACGTCCACCTGATTTGGTGAGCAATATTGGCTGAATCTGTTATCATGTGACGTACATTTTTGTACCACGTGACTATCATGATTGCATCACGTGACAGTATAAACCTCAATTAGCCGAGTTCCTATGAATACAGAAAAGTTGATAATTCAAGTTTTTAAAAGGTAGCCTAAATGAAGCTTGTCATTCTGATAACCTCGGCATTTTTGCAAATTGCAATTTACCGAAGACAAACGGAAATGGCCGAGCTTTCACGAATGTGAAGCTGACAATAAAACTAAGAAAATTCAAGAGAGAAAAGCGTGTACTAACACACATTATTAAATAAGAGATTTCACACGAGCATTTCACACTCGTGAAAGATCGGCCATTTCCGTTTGTCTCCGGTAAATATTGCAGCGGATAAAGGCCGGGTTGATTAGAACGGAGAAGGCCCATTTCAGACACAAATTTTGAACTGGTCTAAACCAGTATACATTATACACAAGTTCGCATTCATGTGAAATATATCAGACTTTAAATTGCATTTTGCAGACATGCACCGTTAAACAAGAATTTGAAAAATCTTCACCCGATTTGCATCTGTAAAGAAAACGGTGCAAGGGTATTCAGATTTTAAGTATACATAAAAGAGATAGCGACCTAGATCCATGCCCACTATAAAGTCATCGTATAATTTTGTTTTAAATAGTTTGAAAAAAAAGCTCCCGGCATTTGATAGGTTGCAAAACTTGTAGAAT
Source organism: Spisula subtruncata (assembly GCA_963678985.1). Lineage (NCBI taxonomy): Eukaryota > Metazoa > Mollusca > Bivalvia > Venerida > Mactridae > Spisula > Spisula subtruncata. The sequence continues at coordinate 8,291,997 of OY787673.1, read as the reverse complement.
GCAGTACATTATACACTGTATACGAAATTTGTTTTAAAGGCTTCTATATCCACGAAATACGAATATACAAGTTACATGCGTACATCAATAGGCCTATGACAAAACAATATAGTTTTAAAAGCGAGAGAGAAAAATATTTCAAAAGTTATCAGTTTTCGCGACATGCTGGACACGAGGTCACAAAATGGTGACTTTCAATTTAAGGTGTATTTTAGGAATATTGAGCAACCATAAGAAGACCGATACAAATCATGTCCGCGTGTACAAGTGACAAAATATTAGAAATGAAACTAAAAAGTATCATCTACTCATTTATCCCCATACACTTAGCAACAAAACAAAACTATTTAATAATTGATCAATTAATACACAATTATGGATGAATAACTTGCTGAGATTGAGCATTAGAGCACGAATAAATGTCATGTTCCCTCCTTTATTGTTGATGTTGCCCTATTTTAGTGACACACTGAGCAGTGCAATTGAACACGTGTATGAAAATAACTCAACCAAATGAGCCCTCATATCATGTGACCATTTTAATTCAATTTTGGGCCAGGTTTCTGGGTTCCTGTTAACGTATATTCAACAATGAGTGTTGGACCAAAATAAATCGTTGTAAATATAATCGAAACAAAGGGATTAAAACACTGGTAGTTCACCAACGAATTTTGAACCGAGGTCCGTGTTATATGGTGTTTATTTGACCATTAAAATGACCCTTTACCATTGGAAATTACAAACGCCTCAATTTAATTCAACTCTAATGATTTGAATGAAATGGTCAGTATTTCGGTTAAAAACGTGTAAAATCTAGTAATTATTGAAAATGGTTGAAATGACTTTTAGCCTATTGAAACATGCTGAGTGGATATCTGTATTAATAAATTAAGTATCAGTGCTATGATAAATTCCAGACGAATTAATTCGTAATTAATTTCTGATGTGTTTGCGCAATAAAACATCTCGGCTGAAAATGCAAAATTCAACAATGAGAATGAACTAATAATAAAACCTCATCCAAAAATCGAACATAATAGGCCACTTTCACAAAATGTGGCTGAGATTTTCTCTTAAAAGTATCAAAACATTTTACTCAAAATTTATAATGAACACAAAAATACACACATGTGAGCCTGAAATATGAATGGGAAAAGCAGTGGAGTTTTTTGCCCTCACATAAAAACACAACACACATTACGTCAAGGTCGTTTAGCACTAGAAAGAAAGACTGGGTTACGAAATCAGGAATCTAGGTCTGTGAGTGAAGCTAATGTTAACAAAGACACAGCCTCACACATAATTCCAGCGAGAACTCGTATGCATGATGCATGTGCAGCAAGCGTAATGTGCAATTTTCACAAACGTGCTAATTTCACGCGCCTTAAGTGCACGACCTTCTACGAGTTTTTGTCTCGTAGTTTCGGGGAGAGAGCTGTGCGCCATTCATTGTTGCAGCCTGTGATCGATCCGGGAGGAAACTAGAACACATTGCACTTTTATCATTATCATGCCTTAAATCCGAATTTTGAATAAACTGTCCCTTGTAGTCGTCGGAAAACAAACAATTTGTATCTCAAGACGATCCATCGAAGTCGTGAATGAAAGTTTGAGGCTGGGTGTCGTGTAGAAAAGCTCAGAACAAGACGCCTTGATAAACTATATGCGATGTATTTTTTGTTCATATTCAAAAGCCCTATATTTGTATTTTAAGCAAGTCGTTTTGCTTTATGAAAGACGTTAAGGTAGTTTAACATGGCGGTGCCGTTTTTCTCGTCACAGACGAAAATCTCCATATTTTATACATGTTTCAAAAAATAGCAAAAAAATATAGAAAGACACATAATCATGGGATTACAAACTGCATAATCACAATAGTACGAGTATGTTGGCACCAGAGGTTAAATGTCAGCATTAATTGCCGGGACAGTCTTAACCTACTACCGTTTAGCGTTACGATTAGCAGATATTAGGTACAGAGCTATATCCTGATGTCCACCGTACGCTGCTATATGTAAGGCATTCCACCCGTCACGATTTGCTAATTTCACGTCAGCACCGAACTTCACTAACAGTTTAACCAGTTCGAAGTTTCCATCCAAGCAACTCTGGTGTAGGGCTGTCTGACCCTCTGTGTCGTAAACGTTTATGTTTATCTTTCCGTCCAGTGTCTCAAGGATTCGTTCTAACTCGGCCTTGTTGCCATCTCGAACCGCGTGCAAGAAATCCTTCTGGTATCCATTATTTGATGGCGTCATGACGCGTGACATTGTGACTTGTAAGTAGGTATTCGACGTATAGTGGTATTCGACTTAAAAGTGGTATTCGACTTATAGGAAGTATTCGACTTATAAGTGATATTCGACTTATAAGAGGTATTCGACTTATAGGTGGTATTCGACCTATAAGACAGTTTGAAGTATCAAATTTAGGTTCGTCTTATTCCCAGTGAAGTATAAAGTCTTTATCGGTACAAATACCTTGTTGTTATAACTATGTTGTTATCACTTTGTCACGTAAATGCAATATGTCCCAAAATGGTGTCTCAAGTCTCAAATGTAACCCAGTTCACGTACAGTATTTGTTCAAGTTCAGTTAAATTCCAAACTTGTTCCTGCGATCCGTATCTTACTATCACTTTAATAATTGTGTTATCACTTTTTGTTCAGAAATATGCTAGTATATCTATCCCGAATAAAATAATTTTGTCAAAAATCTAAAAATCCAAAATCAATCAGACGGGGTGAAAATGATCCAGTATCAACCGACAAATCCTTTAAACTCGACAACCGATCATTGTGACATATAAAAATACATCCACTCGGTGAATTAGAAATTTCTCACGGGCTGTGTTCACTGGTTAATAAAACCAACTAACATATAGTAGCGATCACAAACTATGCCAAGTTTCTCGGTGTAGGGTAAATCTAGTTTAACAAAACTGCACAACACGTTAAGCTTATTCTCCCAAACACTTCGCGTTCATCAAAGGGAAAATATTCACACGAATCAAAAATACCCATAAAACTCGCCTTCCTATATGTTCAGCGTGTTTTTGTATTTTTGTAATTTTGTCACAAAGCTTAAGCAGTATACAATCACTGAACCGCTTCGCTTTAAACCAAACTATTTTATCACTGTTTAAATTTCTGATTTGTGTGTACGCATTCAATTTTACAGTACCTTTTTTCTAAATGTTGACCTCGAGGTCAAGTCAGCTACACTCAACGTGATTGGCTGAGAACCAATATTTCAATAGAACGCTTTATTTCATTGGTTGAACAATTCTGAATGATATAACTCCAGCTTTTATTCACAACGGTAGCGTGGGAAACGATAAAAACCGCGAAGGTCTCACATACAGAGTATCAACACGAGGCTTAGTACGATAGCACTGGATTACAAGTCGCTTGGCAATTTCGTGAAAGCTCGGTCAATTCCGTTTGTTTCCGACCTTGCGAAAAGGCCGAGGTGATCAGAATGATTGCCTGGTTGCTTTGGCGTATTTATAACCAAACATACGCCAGGCGCGTAGCCAGGCATACGCCCATACGCCCGGGCGTACGCTCCATTAGAAAAATTGGAAAAATAAACGGACTCAAAAATGCAATAAAAATCGATGCCTCACTAGGGTTAGGCATAAATTGAATGTTGCAGGCTCTCCTTTTTGGTTTCAGCTCATATTTTAGATTTTTTTCTAGCTCGCTTCGCTCGCTCATTGGCTTTAAAATGAATCATCTGATAGAGATCGTGTTTGTGTGGCATGCTTCCAAAATAAATATTTTTTTCTAGCTGCTCGCTACGCTCGCTCAATACTTTTCTATACAAACTGCATAATTATATTCGGCTTGTTGCTCATGCACGTATAACATTATTTTTTCTAGCTCGCTTTACTCACTCAGTACTGTATTAAGTGAACGCCATAAAGTAGGGAACGTGTATATATGGCCTGCTGCTTAGGGAATCAGTGATTTTTCTAGCTCACTTCGCTCGCTCAGTACTATTATAAGTGAATGTCATCAAGGAGGGAACGTGTATGTATGCCCAGCTGCTTAGGGAATCAGTGACTTTTCAGCTCGCTTCGCTCGCTCAGTACTATTATGAGTGAATGTCATCAAGGAGGGAATGTGTATGTATGCCCTGCTGCTTACGGAATCAGTGATTTTTCTAGCTCGCTTCGCTCGCTCAGTACTATTATAAGTCAATGTCATCAACGAGGGAACGTACATGTATGGCCTGCTGCTTAGGGAATCAGTGATTTTTCTAGCTCGCTCAGTGCTATTATAAGTGAATGTCATCAAGGAGGGAATGTGTATGTATGGCCTGCTGCTTAGGGAATCAGTGATTATTCTAGCTCGCTTCGCTCGCTCAGTACTAATATAAGTGAATGTCATCAAGGAGGGAACGTGTATGTATGGCCTGCTGCTCAGATTAACAGTGTTTTTCTAGCTTGCTTCGCTCACTCAGTAATGTAATAATTGAATGTCATCAAGGGTGAAACGCGTATATGTGGCATGCTGCAAGGTAAAGAGTATTTTTCTAGATCGCTTCACTCGTTCAGTACTGTAACAAGTGAATGTCAGTCATCAAGGAGGGAACGTGTATGTATGGCCTGCTGCTCAGGTTAACAGTGTTTTTTTCTAGCTCGCTTCGCTCGCTAAGTACTGTAATAAGTGAATACCAACATGGAGGAAACACGTATGCCATATGGCCTGCTGCTGAAGAAAACAGTATTTTTCTCGCTCGCTTCGCTCGGTAAGTACTGTAATAAGTGAATACCAACATGGAGGGAACACGTATGCCATATGGCCTGCTGCTGAAGAAAACAGTATTTTTCTAGCTCGCTTCGCTTGCTCAGTGATGTAATAAGTGAATGTCATCAAGGAGGGAACATGTATGTACTAGTATGACCAAATACTCAGATTAACAGTGTTTTTTTTCTAACTCGCTGCGCTCGCTCCGTACTGTAACAAGTGAATACCATCAAGAAGAGAACGAAATTGGTCTGCTGCTCAGGAAAACAGTATTTTTTTCTAACTCGCTTCGCTCGATCAATACTGTAATAAGTGAATATAATCAAGTAAATAACAAATATATGCGACCTGTTGCTTCGGCTATCAGTCACTGTGTTTTTTCTAGCTCGCTTCAATCGCAAAGAACCTTTATTCTTTTCTTTTATCACTAGATACTCTCAAAAAACTATAACTGATAACGGGCGTACACTCTAAATACACCCAGCTACGCCCCTGTACGCATATACTAGTCTGGCGCGAACAATCGCAAAACAAATACAAACTTTCAATGATAATCTTAAGCAAAACTTGATCAAAATGAACTCCAAAATATCTCTTCTATTATTATATGGGGCCCCGGTGCGACTTCTAAACGGTTTCAAGTGCATTCTCTGCAGCTTCCAGACAAGACAATAGTATAAAAACATAGCTTTATATTGTGTCAGGTCAAAGCCAATTGATCTTAAAATAACGTTTCTGTCAAGTTGTTGTGTCTTTAAAAGCTATGAAATAACGTTATTTGGGGATCCAAAGACACAAAAGGACTGTAGGAACGATTAAAGTAACGTAAAAATGCACGTTTCTGTCAAGTTGTTATGTCTTTATAAACTATAAAATAACGTTATTTGGGGGGGGGGGGGGGCAAGTCCATAGACACAAGATGACTGTATGAACGTTTAAGGTACTTAACGAAAAAATGCATGTACACCGCGGACTAATTAAAACATATAACCGTTCAAAAGATGACAACAACTGTGAAAAAGACCCTGCTTTAAACATGAAGGATACTGATTCTGTTCACCTCGACGTTTTTGCATGGACTTTGTATTCAGTAGCGTAGCTGTCGCTAGGCCATCAGGCCTGGGCCTACACATGTATCATATCGAGAAAAAATAATATATATATTTTTTAAGTTTAACTTGAAATTTGATCTCCAACATACGTCAAAACGCACCAGTACCTTTCAAGGAATAAAAAAATCCGGGGGAGCATGTCCCGTACCCCCTACTTCTTTCATCGTTGCCTACGGGCCTACACATTGCTAAGGTCCTAGCTACGCCCCTGGTATTTTACTGGAAACAAACGAAAATGGCTTGAAAGGACGCTGTATTCGGATGACCTCTTGTCCTGTCGCTATGACGTATGTGAGACCATCGAGAATTGTATTTTAATAGTTTCAGTATCACACTATCAGATATGTTGTTCCCGTTGACTTTAGATATCACACAGGGACGTTCTTTACAGTACTAGTGTGTCGTCACACGGTATACTGAACGTGGACCATGGGAAACTTTCCGCACAGCGTTTACATACCGTTCTCAACTTGTCCTATACCATCGTATACCCCCCGACTTGTTCCGTGTGAAAATATACGAGTATTGGTTTAAATGAATAGAATTTATCCGTCAAATAGACAAACTACTGTATCAGTCCTCGACCTGTCTAGGTTTATAACGCGTCACTAGACCACTTGACAAAACTTGCCACATTTTTTGTCAAATATTTCAATACTACTAAAAATGTAAAACAGGAGTCAAAATACGCGTGCAAACGATTCAAATCACAGGTAACCTGTATAAAAAAATTATGAAAATCTTGAACCGGCTCGTGGATTTCTGTACAAATGTACCTTGAAAGAAAAATATAAATTTTCCAAAAAATATTATTTTTTTCAACGATACAGTAACCTGTGATTCTAATTAGGGAAAATATCACAATGTTGTATGTACAGTATAACATCTCCAGAGCGGCCCTCTATAGAGCAACAACCTCTCTATATAGGCAACACCTTCAAAGTTCCCTTAAGCTGATATTTACTATAAATCAGACCTCTATAGAGTAACAATCTTTCAATAATTTAATGACTAATATTGACCGGCAGCTCAATAAACGTGTTGCTCTATAGAGGTTGCACTGAATACATATAACCCTTCTAAAGCAACCAGTTTATAAATGCATTTCATGTGGGTGCTCAATACACTTGATAAAGTCGGGTTTCGAAGGTTTGCCTTTTAGAACGCATGTGTTATGGCCAATAATAAGAGATCATCAGACCCCTAGGCGCTCGATGATGACATTCGTTGAACATTTCTTCACGGAGACCACTGCACGGGAGTTCAATTACTGTATATACATAAATTAAGGACATGGAGGCCGTGACTAATGATGATTGAAAAAAAAATTTAATAGAGTTCCAGCGTTCGAAGCCAACATTTTCTGCCTAGACTGACGAAGGAACGCTGTATCATCCGTATTTCACAATGACATAACATATTTTAAACATAATATTCGTGTAAACCAGTGAATGAAGCCAACTTCTACATAATATCATCGTACAAAAGTATCATAAAACTTCACCAGCGACCTAGATAGGTCTACAGCCTACAGTATCAATGTAGCTAACCAGTTTTAGGTTAACTTGTATTTACCATCTAGAGAATAGATGTTTAACTTGTTTTGAATTTAAGGCGAGAATGGTGATTAAGGTGTATACACAAATTTCAAAAGAATGGCTAACATTGCCCTCTCCCACGGGGATATAAGGCATTTTAAGTCTATTATTTATAGTTTAAATCGTCAATTGTACGACTCTTCTATGTAAAAATGTCGGTAAATAGTTGAACTATAAATACGACACACATTTTCCCAGAGATTTAAAACAAACTGTGGTATTTTTGTGAGCGTTTTAAAAACGGGAATGAAATCCGTACGCGATATGATTAGTCAACCACCTCCACCTGTCTGTTGTGTTTAATTAATTGGAAAACGAAATGAATTAATCAGTTCTTAATATAATGCTACAAATCGCGGTCTTAGAATGAGAATCGTAACGACTACTTACTACCTTACAAGACTGATGCATGTTTGAAATATGCATCATAAGGTGCTTCTTACAGGCATATTTTTATGAAAATCAGAACTGATCATGTTGACCAAAGCTTGTTTTACCATAAGTAAAGAGTAAATTTCAGACATTTTTCTTGTTTTCTTAAAAGATCGATTTTGTACTATCGGCATTCTCATTCTTAGCCAGCGAAATGCTTACCTCAGAGGGTTCAGTCTGAATCGAGACACTTCAAGTGAAAACTGTTCATTATGAAACTGATAAAGATCTCGCTCTTGATTTACTGTATCAAACTATTAATTAGTTTGTAATTGATGACAATCATAAAATTGTCTACGTACTAAAATATCGGATGTCAATTTTCCGGCACTACAAGTATCGTTAAGATTCTCTAGATCGACATAAAAAATATATTTTTATTTAAAAAAAAATGTTTAGATATATGAAATGCGAGAAGTTTTTATTGAAGGCGATTCACCATGTCCCCTTGAGGGCTTAAAGAAGTTATCAGCTTTCTTATTTTATATGCTTATAGTTCGCTTTGACTACCAATCGATGCGCATACAAAGTCTACAGACATATATAACGCTGATTTTGATTACACAAATAATAGTAAATAATTATAAAAACCTTTATGCATGTAATAAGACCACCCTAGGAACACTTTGAACACTGGGCCGGTATTTTTTAATAGGCATAAAATAAAAGTGTTTCCTCTCCTGCTACTTTCCCGCCAAAAATCGCCTCATTTTTAGAACCATAATACGTATTTAATTAAAGTTGTGCAGACCACAAACACACGACTGAACTAGACATGAAACTAAATCACTAAAAGTCCACAAAACATACTAACACCGACTAAGGCGACGGAACTACGGTAAAACCTCGTTATCTCGAGAACAAATCGTGACGAGCCAAATGATCAAATAAACCGGGATCTCGACATAGCGGTGTGAAAGAAGTATACATCATACATTTAACAAAATCTCCGGCTCTTTGAAATTTTCTCGAAATAAGCCGGGTGCTCATAATATCGATGCTCGTCTAAACGGAGTTATTAACCAGATACTATTTACAGTGTTGAGTTACTCATCGTGGACCTACAATATTTTTCAACAACTTGACATTTCATTCCCTGAAATAAAAATGTATAAATAGATCTATAACAAGTACGTCCATATTCTTTATAATTTAATGCATATTCATGCTGAAACATAGTTTGTGAGTTAGTCACTGCAAAACCTTAACATTTTAGACATTTACAATAGCTATAAACTTAAAAAGAACGAGTCCCTTGGTTAAAGAAGCGTATAATGCGCATAGATCTCCTCATTAATTTAAATTTCAATAGAAAAGCTATAAAAGAGCTTTTAAAGTGCACTTCTACACAATATTTTACTTTTAAGATTAATAAAGTGTTTCACAATAAAGACGATAATTACTATTATTAAACAAGTTACGACGACACTTTAAGGCTGCTCTAACCCACTTATCTTACTTATGCGTCTTTTCGATTAATAAAAATTACCTTTTAACTATAAAAGAATCAATTTCCACGTATTTTTACTTGAACAATCGCTATTTTTACAGTTTACAAAAACACTTGAATGAAATTTTATTTCAAAAACAGTATCCGCGGAATTTTGATCACCAGTTTAGTCAAGCTTCAATTTTTACAAAAACTTGCTGAAAATTCAATAAAATGCTTTTATTGTTCGTTTGAAACTGGTATGCTGTCTCAATATGACTGAACTACAAGACAGACAATCAAATGTACCATTGGGTGTAAAGTCAAACACCATCTATGGCGAAAATAAAATATGACTTTACTATCATTTAATTTGTTAAAATGGTTGTTAATATATTAGACGTCATGATTTACTTGCGTAGTTTCAAATTCGTTCAACCAATTTCTTAAAACCAAGTTTTTATTTCTTTAACTAGCGTCGATAATTTAGCTCGATACAATATAGTTTATGGCATCACAGTCGAGTAAGCAAGCTAAACAAGCAATTCGTACCATGGTTATGCTTAGAACGACCCTCATATATAAAATATAAATAAATTAACTCAAAGTGTTTTAATTTATTATAGTCCAACCCCTATTATGTGGGTCTGCTAATTTGGCTTTTGCAACATATACGTATATACTTTGATAGCCTTCAAACCCTTTGAGATGTACAAAAAAATATATTACTTATCATCATTTGTATTGATCGATTTCATCATGTGTTAACAGCGTGAAAATATAAAGAACGCTAAACATTTTGATAACCTTTTGTCCTATCGTTACAATATTACTAAAATACATATACAAATAAATACAACTATTTCAGAAGAATGTCATTTTATCTACCAATAGTTGATCCCTCATTGATCTTTTATACGTGTATACACAAATAGCTGATCCCTAACTGATCCCGCGCAGGGGATCGCATGTGAAAAATACAACACTTGTGAATTGAAAAACTCCCTAACTATGGGTTCGGCGCTGGTGCGGTTTACGTTGGGGTTCGCTCAGTGCAAATTCCCAGGGATTTTGATGGGAATGTGTCCATTAATATGTATTTTTTTAGACAATAAGCGACCGCTACGATTTGCCGGATGCATTGTGGGTAAAATACAATAAGCGACAATCAATCAGTTAATTATTCATGATTATAGATTATTAGACAGACCAAACTTTAGCGTGTGAACTAGATACAACATGAGATAGCTGTAATCAAATAGATGGTCGGGATAAAGACATGTTCTATCATCTTAACCACAGAATACGTCATGAAGGTAGCGGCTCTCACGGTGTTTGGAAGTAATATTGTGAACTTGATTACGACACGTACATTTTGATCTAGATTTTCATAGAATATTGCCAAACCTGTGTGAACGGTCGCCTTGTGAAAGTTGTATGAAACAATCAACATGGGCTCACCAACCTTCGATGGTCCTATGAACCAGCCAGTATTATGCCTGTCAGGGCGAATTATGTAGACGAATCTTCCCGATAGCCGTAAATCGGATGTAACCTTATCGACTACAAGTCCCGAGGAATAGATTTTGGACCAAATTTTGGTCCGGTTCCAAGACCCGGGAATACTACGTAGTTGCGCTTCCCGACTCTGGGAATTTATACAGCAAGTTTAGTCTCCAGGGTGGGGATGTAGACATACAATATGTAGATACATGTAAGCGTTTGATAGGATCATGAATTCGAATCTTATGATGTGGCTGCAGTCGTGAATGGGTACGTTACGTAACAGGCTAAACTCTCGTGCAAAATGTCCCTGGACAAAAATGAGTTCTCTCGCAAATTGCGCTCTCGGACGAAGTAAGGACTCACGATTAGTCAAATGTACAGGGTATTGCATTACATGATGTAAAGATTTGCAGAATGTTGAAGGTATTAATGAAGGTATTTCCCACATTCGTTAGGTCATGATATATATCACTTCTCGCTTCACTCTATCTGATTAAATAACATCACATAATAAACACATGTTTGCTAGAATTGATGAGCGTACTGATGCCAACCAAGAGTATAAGGTTAAGTTCAGGCGTCGGGTTGCTCTACAAGAGGTCATGCCCTCCTGTCCAATATACAGGTTACGTTGGAAAATATCCGAATGGGCTCAAATCTGACTGGCGTGTCAGGCAAACGTGACTTACGTAGGTCATCATCGGCGCAGATATATATTTAGAATTATTACCGTCTATGTCATCGTGGACTTGGGCTTTTAATTACGACAAAGCATATTAACACACAGCTATTTTGTGTTTTATACATGGCGACCATGCACACGGAGCAATGTCCACACATAACCCACCGAAATAACTATTGTTTTTGTGCTCGATTGGTTAAGATCGAGCGCTGCCTTCCCTGTCCGAGATCCTCATATCTTTCTTAGATCATGGCTGGACATTACATGACAAAATGCTGGTACAATATGAATACGAATGCTCTCGTTTCAATAAAACTATGCACTTTGGGAAATCAGAATGTTTACAAGACATCAAAACAAAAAGCTAAGTATTGTCAAGCTAGGATATGACATATTTTTCTCTTTGAAAGAAATTATCAATTTTATCACAAATTACACTTCAGTTTGACCTATCAACGCCCCAGTCCACTATACATCCCACACAGTCTGGGCCGTTTGGGGACATTACTATCGGCTAGTTTGTAGGATCTTTCTCACAGGTAATTTGTTCGTATACAGAAAGTTTCACGCGTTTATCTTTTCATACGATGGGAAACCGACGATATCCGAGACACTGAGTGTCAAAAGTCAACAGCTTTCAGCTTTATTTCACAGCGGCCATCGGTGTAGCGTAATAAATACACTAGCGTTAAATTGACAATTATGTAATGGTCACTTTCCCATGAAAGGCTAAACTACTGTTTGTCCGTTCACAGCTGGTCCGGAATAGATTTCCCTGGTGAAAGCTGGTATCTCACAGTGGTGTTTTGTTGAGTACTCGTCCTGACGACAACATTATTTACAAGTATCACCTATGATATCTGTAATTGTGTTCTCAAGTGGAAATAATCTTGAAAATTATGTTTTAAAGATAACATGCTAAAGTTTGGCGCGGTTTGACCATTTAATCTAGCGAATATTCGGCGGGATATCGGATTACATTCTCCACAGATAGAGGGAGGAATGACTTGGCTACAAAATCGCGTACAGTCAAACCTGTACACACATAATGCGGTTTTTGGCATTGTACAATAATTTCAATTTGCTGTAAAACTGTCAGAGCACGATCGTCATTGTGGTCATGGAAACCAAACTGTCTTCTTTTTTAAGTTGGTCTTTACGTAGAGGTTAAACGAAGAGCATAACTGTTAAACTAAAAGTATAAATCACGGTATCGTTTCCAACTTTTGTGAGGTTTTATCGCGTAATCATTTTATTTGTAAAAGAAAGAAATACTGTGGCTGCAACGAGCAGTTTAATGCGACACTTAATGAGTTTTTCTCGGCGATGCGCAATGGGCAATACAAACATACAAAGAGGACCGATTGGGACCCACTTGTCCAATATTTCAAAACAGTAAATTCTTCATCAAATTGACTATGTCCATCTCCTACAATATTTGTGGTTTGATATCGTGGGTAGTGGTTAATTAAGATACAATAATGGTCAACCATTTACAGTGATCTACGCCGGACAATTACACCGGTCAAGACATTATTGTGGTTTCTGACCACATTCATAACATAGATGTACTTGGTCAGCAATTTACGGTAATCTACTACGGACAATTACACTGTTCAAGTTCTCAATTGTGGTTTCTGACGGCATTCAGAAGATTAACAAGTGCTAGGGCTGTAGCGGTATACCGCGGTACACGAAAGACCGCGGACTTCAGTCCCACACGGTTCACGGTACAAGAGTTGCAAATTTCGGTACGAATCGGTATAACCTTTTTATGAGCAAAATAACGTTCAGAGAACGAAAATGTCCTCTGATTAGGTTTAATTACCACGCATCATTCGTTTTCATTGTATTAAGATACGCCTCATATTGTGGAAAATCATTTAAAATATTTGATAGCCACATAATAATTGCTATTATAGAATAAAACAATTCATTGTCACTTAAAAATTGTAGTATTTAAGCTGTGGTTAGAGAATATTGTATCATACCGAAATATACCGAACCGTTTAAAAATACGGTACGTATCATATCGTGAGGTGAGCGTACCGTTACATACTGAGCCCTGTTAACCACAGACATAGATGCACATTAGAATGAGGTATTGAGAAAACAAGATAAAACAGTCTGAAATTTACTCTTTACCTATAGTAAAACTTCATTTTGGTCAACATGACAAATTCTGATTTTCATTAAAAACATATGCTCATAAGAAACGCTTTATGATGCAGATTTCAAATACGTATAAATCTTATAAGGTCGTAAGTATTAGTTACGACCGTCTCTTTCTAATCCAGCGATTTGTATTCCCGTATTATATCGTAAACAGTGGTGGGTGGATAGTTTGATGGTTTGACATCACTCCAAGAAATACATAAAATAAAGCAATCACATCTCAAATCATTTACAAATGTATATTAAAATTCACTCCAAGTTGTTTGGGAGCGTAACTTACTATTATTTGAAGCCTATTTTCTGTAATTTTCTGTAATTTAGTAATGATGTATAATTAATTCTTAATTATACTGACCGGTGAAAGAAATGTTATATTACTTGGCGTCCATAAAGTTTCACACAAAAAACCGCATTTTTTATATAAACAAACTATTAACACAATCAGGTACATTTTATAAATTTGGACCTGCGATAAATTTATGAATGCAATGTTATTTAAAATGAACGAAAATGAATAAATAAAGCTAAAATACGATCGTTTTATGTAAAATGATTAAATAAATAAACAAAGCTAAAAATACGATTGTCTTATGTAAAATGATTAAATAAATAAACAAAGCTAAAAATACGATCGTTTTATGTAAAATGATTAAATAAATAAACAAAGCTAAAAATACGATTGTTTTATGTAAAATGATTAAATAAATAAACAAAGCTAAAAATACGATTGTTTTATGTAAAATGATTAAATAAATAAACAAAGCTTAAAATACGATTGTTTTATGCAAAAACAACAAATCTAATACAATAATGTCAAGTTTCATGACAATAAATCTAACAAACGGTTTCCAAATTGCCTCAGATTTATCGTGTAATAAATGACAGGTTGCGAGATTTGCCGCGATTTGTCGAGATTTGCCTGGGAAAATAGTTATCATGAACTGATGTTCAGGGATTCGCTTTCTCAAGGGTGTTTGATAACTGATTGATTTGCGAGCCAATAGGGAGCAATCAAGGGGTAATTATGGGGTCAAAACAGATGACAGGATCCTGTCACACGATGCTTGCCCTTGTCGAAATCATGTGACTGATTTGAGATTTACCAATAACATGGGAAACACGTGATTTGGCTCCGTGATTTAGGAGGAGTTTTCATAACTCGTTGACACTCGATAGACGCCGATCTATGCCGAATCTTGTGAAAATCTGTTCCTTTCTTTTTTTTCTCAAATTTTATTTAATATGAAGTTGTCACTAGAGTTAATCGTTCATTCAGAAATTACCATATGATCATAGAGCATACAGCGCGGTGGTTCGCAGAGGAAAATAGTTCCAGGTCGTGGCATCTTGTGAACTTCAACTAAGTCTATTAAAGTTTTCATCTGATATATTCGTGTTTTATTACAAGTAATAATTAGTAAAGTTTTATAACAAACAACAATGCACAAAAATAAATTAAATCGTGCTACACGCAGAGTCGTACATAGATTACGACAGCAATAAACATGTTGTTGTCTGCACGATATTCATGTTGGATTAAAACTCGTGGAATCACATTTTCATGTTTTATTCTTAATTTCACAAATAAACGCACCAAGAAAACATGAAGAAAATAACATACAGTGAGTCAATTCTCTCCCAGACGTTATGGGAAACGTCATATCTTTGGAAACCACTTGTGGATTGCTCAAGTTTCACGAGATGTCACGTTAGTGTCACGCCCTGCCTGGTTCGTGCCGCTTATTTCGTATTGGGGTGAGAATAAACCATCAACTTGAGAGAGAAAAACTTTCAGCGTTCCTGAGAAAACTACCATAGCTTTCCTCGTGACCGTGTGAACTTGAAATTATATTAACCGGTTATAAATTACAATTAAATTGAAAACAAGCATTTCTACGATAAAATTCTCAGCAACATGTCACACGGAACACAAACAAACAAACACTCTGTGTTCCCGTCCCTGTTAGTGGGAATATTTGGTAATTTAGTTTTAATCTTTATTTCTCTGACTTGATGACTTCTAATGAGAAATCACGACCTCGTTAATTTAATAGATCAAGCAGCAAATCGGCATCATTAACATCATGGGTATTTAAGTGTTGCATTGACTTTTTTCATGAGTAATTATTGTTCGTTCGTTCGTTCGTTCGTTCGTTCGTTCGTTCGTTCGTTCGTTCGTTCGTTCGTTCGTTCGTTCGTTCGTTCGTTCGTTCGTTCGTTAATATTGGAAAAGCCATTGTGATTTTAACATATGACCGATACAGCCTTCGTGGTATTTTTCCTACACGCCAGAACTGATTCATGGGTGTCAGTGGCCTCCATACTGATGATAGATGATAGTTGTTAATTTTGACCGGTTACGGCTATTTTGACTTCCAATAGACGAGCTAATAATACGTCATTTAAACCCATTATAACATCAACAAACATTCAAATATGTTTCTTTAGTTACGGACAAATTGATGTTACCATTGGAGTCGCGTGCGCGCGTAAGCACGGGGAAAATTAACGTCAATAAACGGACATTCCTACAATTCATAGAACTGTTTTCCGGTCCTACAATTTTCCAACTTAATCACGTGTTATGTATAATTATGGGCGACCAAATTGTTCGGAATTTAGAGATGGCCCATCGTATTATAGTTATACAATATTTGTATAAAAATAAGCCGCGAGAGCTCTACCAGGAATGGTCAATAGTTTCGAGAACTTTCCATCTTGCAATTTTATTTTGTCGATAAGGCTTGACATACAATTATCATTAATAAGTCCCACTTCGACCGAACGCACTTAGTATTCAATTTATTCACACAAAGGAGCACGTTCCATTGACCGTCACGTGACGACCTAATCAAGTAACATGTAAGAACCATTTTAACTCGAGTATGGGAGTTGGTGATGTATTGCATTGTATCACACGTAGTGCGTTTGCAGTAGTATTAGTTAGCGCATGGTATAGCCCCAACTTGTGACGCCACGTCAAACTTATCATTAATATTTTTTTAAGACTAGTTGAGTTGATGGTGTATTGCATTGTACCACTTAAGAGTTCAAATATTGTGTTTACAATAATAAATGTTTGCGCATTTCCCATTTAACGGCAGCCCCGACTTGTGACGCAACGTCAAACTTATCGAACTTTTGTCGTGGTTCTCATTGTATTATGTGGCAACTTTGGACACTTCAAAACCAATAATTCTGGATTCTGAAAACCGGACTCCCAATAAAATCGGACTATTTCTAAGGACCAGTGTTAAAAGTCGTATTGTCATTGAAGTCAAGTTATAAAGCTTCTGCAATATCGGACTCCCTGAAATGCAGATACTGGGCAGAAATTTGGGTCCACCGACTAGATAGTCAACTGTAACTTCTTTAGCAAAAACTGTACTAGGTTAGGAAATACTTCTCGGGTCATTGTACTGTTTTGCTTACATAGAAAAATATACATACTGTCTTTAGATTAGTGTTAGATTCTAAACAGTTAATCTAATAACATTTCCGCGTTCAATTTCACCGGAAATGATGTTGTAAAGAAACGGAAGGAAGCGAAATTAACACAAAGATTATGAAAGGAACACAAAGTATATGAAGGAACACCAACTGTTAGAGAAGAACTTCTGACGATGAACTTTCCATCAATCTTAGATGATAACAGGTGCTTGGTCGTTAGTTACACTAATCATCTCACTCACAGACTTGGTACCGCAACATTTAACTCACAATTTATGAGGCGTGGAAAAAAACTCCAAATATTTTAGTTAACCACTTACGTCGTAATGAATTCTTAATGGAATTCGTCAGCTATAGTAAATTGACTTCATTCACAAAAAGAAAAAGAATGAACTCTTGTACGGAAATAGGTGATAACAGGTTCTTACATGTTTTAAATACTGAAAGGATACTCTACGAAATATTCCGCGTGAGAAAACAGTGAGACCCTTGATGGGGTGAATAATCTATGTGATATATAAATTTTACTGGACGCATCCGCATTTACTATCGTATGTATGTATATGTACTACAAACAATCTAGGAAATACCCGTCCCGTAGCCACGCAACATTTGAGATAAATTATCCAAATAAGTATGGTGTTTCAGGCAATAACATGCTCTGCTCTGCTCTGCTCTGCTCTGCTCTGCTCTGCTCTGCTCTGCTCTGCTCTGCTCTGTTCTGTTCTGCTCTGCTCTGCTCTGCTCTGCTCTGCTCTGCTCTGCTCTGCCTGGCCTGCTCTGCCTGGCCTGCTCTGCTCTACTCTGCTTAAAATTCACTCGACTATTAGATAACTATTTTCCCACGGCGGTTGTTATATCGAATACTTATTATGTTAATTACTAACAGTCACGTTTGATATGTTTGATCAATGAGTTAGAAGTGTTTATAAGTTCAATACGTTGTTGCTGAGTCTGATCCTCGAATAACTTCCGGGTTCTTCATTACAACAGACACCCGGAAACACACACTTGTGACCGGAAACTTAATAAATAGTTTTAATACTTTAAACACTTTAAATAAGTACTTTAAAAACTCTAACCCGTATTTCCGATCACTTTAACAAATATAGTTGGTACCACAGAAGTGTTAGTAAAGATGATTATGTAACAGTTAAGCCTAGGTCCCACTGAGCATTTTTTGCCTCGGCGATGTACTTCCGATTTAGATAAATAAGCTACGGAAGGCTGACAAGGTTTCTAATGCCTTTCCCGAAATCCCCCATGACCACGATCGAGGACCCTTTTCCCGCCGATGTCCATTTTATTAAATTGGTGGTACATCGCAGAGGTACAAATGCTCAGTTGGACCTAGGCATATTATCGCAAGTTTTGCTGTGTGAAATACTAGCAAAACATATACTGATGATACTTATTTTTGTACATGTTTTTGATACCAATAAATCGCACTGCGGTATAACGTACACCGGATATTGCTAGCAATATGAGTAATATTATCAATTTTCGCGACATTCTAGTGTTGACAAGGGTAAGTTCAGAGATGATTGTTAGTTTTTCTGAGTGTTTTAATGTACATTTTATACAAAGCTATCTTCTCCATAAATTTTCCTAGCCAGTGCAACCGGTAAATTGACAGGAATTTCTTAAAAGGGTGATTAAAAGACCAAACTCGTATCGTTACTCACGCAGAAAGTAAGCTCGATCTGTCGAAATAAGATGTTTTTGTTTATATTTTTCGCTAAAATACTCAACTTGAATCGAGCGAATTGTCATTTTTGTTACAAAGATTATATTGCAAATGTAGTATCCGAAACTAATCGAAAATGACGATGCATTGCGAGAATAAATGCAGGTGTTAGTGTACGGAGTATTGCTATATAGTTGCTCTCTGGTGTACGGAGTATTGCTGTTTGGTGTACAGAGTATTGCTTTTACTTACAGTGACTATTTGTCACTAAAATCGAATAAATACAAGGTATAAGCAGCGTTATTTTATAAAAAAATAACTTATATTATATAGATATGTACCTATTAGATTGGATTGTATGGATTACATGAAGCAAATTAATGTAACAAGCTAATCCTAGCTCCAAGTCCTCCCTGAATTTGATGGGAAACTTCTATTAGTAACCGTGTATTTCACATACAGTAAAGAGAAATAGCTGAGCAATTGCATTTGACAAACACAAAACTACTACAATGTCCAATACTTTGAATTAGCAACGTTGAACGTAAATCATAGCAAAGGAACCTCATTACAGTATCTGAAATAGTTGAGAGATTATAAAATAAACCTTGGTGTGTACATTTTGTATATATGGATGTGAATGCCCTTATTTGCCATTTGACCAATAGTATGACTCTCAAAGAATTGCATATATCCAAGCTAAATATCACCTTTGTACTACTCACAAGAACACTTTATGCATAAAATTCAGCATTCTATATTGTTAATCACATTCATCTGCCTGACGGTTGAAATATTTTAACATAATCATTTAAGAATATTCTTATTGTATCGTATAACCCATAAAACATGACCATATTTGTGAGCAGACGTAATAATACGATAAAGCTGTCCATTTACATACTTTATTTACTCATTTTATTATGCCATACTCTCCGTATACTAACGTTGAGCTTATGTGCAATACTCCGTACACTAAACAGCAATACTCCGTACACGCACGCATATCTGTTTTGGGGTGTATCTTAGTTGTTTTTCGAACAATATTTATGAAATTTTGTCACAACATTTTGGAGTTCAATATAAACAAAATGGCCAGTTCAAAAACTCTACAATTCGGTATTACAGCCGTTCCAGAAGCTTGTAAAGTCCTACTGTCAATATTTGCGAGTGAGTAACGGCATAATGCTGGTTCATTTTAACCTTTCTGTGAATATCTGATACACGATAGTGTGCTATAAAGTTACCAAAATGTCCGAACATTTAAAACTCAATTGGGATATGGATAAGAAGTCAGTAATTTGGAAAATTTCGTCTCTAAACTTACCCTGGTCTCCATTTCATGTCCTAAAAATTGATAATATTACTCACTTTACGAGCAATATCCGGTGTACGTTATACCGCAGTGAATCGTATAAAATTATGCTCAAACGTGCGTAATTTATTTATGACTTAATATTGTGTACAACATGCGTAGAAAAATAAAGAATTTAGAAAGCATGATTGAGGGCTATATAATACTGTGAACGTTCCTCAGTTACTGTACCATGCAAACTTTAATGTAATTTCGTAAAATGTCTAATCAAAGACGTCCAAACACGTTTGGACGTCTTTGGTCTAATACACCGGTACCAAATAATATTTATTATAATTTATAACCAATTCTTTCATCCTTCCACCTTATACTGCTGGCTTAGAATGAGAAGGTCGTAACTACAAAATCAATATTTTGAGAAAACAAGAATAAACTGGCCGATAATTACTCTATACTTTTGGTAAAACAAGCTGTTTCAAAAGCAGTTTGGTTAACATAACGAGTTCCGATTTTCATGAAAATGTGCTCACAAGAAGCGCCGGTGATGCTGATTTCAAGTATTTATCAGTCTTACTACATCGTCAGTATTAGTTACGACTTTTTAATTTTAAGCCAGCGATATGGACTATGTACTCGTACATTATTTCAAATTTTCAAATAACTTTATTTAATACACATCAGGAAATCGGTCAGTTTATAATCAGAGTTTAACCATGGATTACTGTCCGAGAGTACACTGGCCACATTTGTAAGCCGTCTATGGGAAAATATCAACAAATTCATAATCACATTGATGAATGTGTATAACGAACAAAATACAACATTGTTTTAAATTTTAACACGTAGTAAACGACGAGTCTATCCAAATATTTTCACACGCCCGCTTTGTAAATTTACGACGAAGGCCAAAACCATTCCGCTGGGAATAACAAGTTCATATTAAACTCAGAGCCATGCCCTGTGAAAAAACATTAAATAGTCAAACGTGAAGTTTGTCGTACAGTAAGGTCGCACCGTTGAGACATAATCGGCAGGTTCTAAATTTCCATTCCAATTAAACTCAACAATTTTGTACTTCTAATATTTCCAATAATAATTATAAAAAAATATTTTTTTATATTTTTTAAAAAAAAATGCGTGTGCATGTGTGCGTATGTATGGAAGCTCTGGCGGGACATTTGAAATTAATACTTAATAATTCTATTTTGAAATTTAAAATTTATATTTACAAATTTAATAATCAATATTTGAAATTAAAGGCTTATGTTCAGTAATATTTAATTCACCAGACAGTCTTGTCATACGGTTTCGAACTGTATTTGAAAAGCAGCATTTGCACGTTTCTGGCTCTGTGCTGAGAAGGGCTGTATACGAACAAAAGCATGCGTCCGTTCGAATACAACCGTCTTTAACAATAAAACAATGTACAAAACAATATTTTACTGTTTTATTATTATTATTGTTATTATTATTGACGACCGTTAGGTTCTTTTTCTGTATCAATCCTTTCATGTTTGTTAGCAACCGAGACGTGAGCGTTTATGTTATTGCAAATGATGAATATCTTCTCGAGAATGTGGCTTCGTACCCTAAATATGTTAAATGAGAATGTTTGCAAGCCGTTGCAGATGTAAGGGTGCCTAGTACTGTTTGACAGGAAGTGTCCTCCGCCAAACAAGCCACGGAGTTATGAAAAAGGCATTAACTCCATTGTCAATTGTTTGTTTATTTGCATTCGATCTGAAACAAGTGTGTTTACTGACAAGAATAGTTTTTGGTAAATGTGGGTGTGAGAGTTATTTTTGATACCCGCTTGGTTCATACAACCTGGCGATTGCCGCCTCACCTAGCAGCCCGGTGGAAGTACTCATGTATGCCTGCCATATTTCAGCAGAAAGCAAAAAACTTGAAAAAGGATTTGCTCGGCATACATTTCTGGGCACAAACTCATTGAATGAGGAAGTTTGCAAGACTTTACAGAAGTATGGGTGTACAGATGGACCTCTTTCAAACACCAAAAAGAGCTTAAAAAAGAAGCCGTTTTCCCACGATACGACCAATACAATTTTATATTTATAATACTGTTATCACAGTTATGGTTAAATATTAATAATTTAATAATTCTAATTAACTTTTAAGTATTGTTATTTTAGATTTTAATTTTAAGATTTTGATAATAATATTTAAATATTTAAACTTTATTTTTAATTATTAATTTATTTTCTGGCCAACCATTATTATGGACTCTTGCATATGCAAGATCCTTAAAAACTTACTCATATAAGTTTGCTCGGTTGAGGCTCGAACCCACTCCCTTCGAATACCAATCCCCAAGAGATCTAGAATATACAACATTCATTCAAGAATAAAGCTTATTAAACTTTTTAGCGCTCACATAATTGTGTTGAAAGGGAGATATATGCGTATGTCATGCTTTGATCCTGTTACTGGTCCTGTATTACAGTATGGATTGTTGCCAGTACATGCAGATAGCAGAGGGTTTTTTCAAACACACATCTCCGGCCCTTTTCAGTGTATTAAATACTCTCCCACTTCAATATTCAGTTCAATTTATTCTTTTTTAATCGTCTTTTTTCAACAACAGTTCAGTTTTATAAAGACGTTTTCTGTATTATACATGTCAGAACTATGATATCCTGGCTGCTGCAACACAGATCAGATGAAGCGAATTTGAATGGCAAGCTCTCTGTGGCGTCCGACACCTAACTAAGTTCAGCAAGTTATCCCTACATAACGTTATATCCTACAAGTTAAATATAAAGCAATACTTTTGAAGATATAAATTTTAATTACTGAGAAAGAATTATTAAGTTTTAATTTCAAATGTCCCGCCAGAGCTTGGACAAATATATCATTATACCGTTTTATGTGGGGTGCACTATTTGATTTTACTCGTGGGTTGAAAGTTGCTAATATGCCCAAAATGACCGGAGTGGAGGAAACGAGGGCGCGTTGGAAAGCTGTTGGCCTAGCCTTTCGAATGCCACCAAACTCAACCGGCCAGCTTACCGGCGAAAAAAATGACTCTGAAAAGATTTCTCAGGGCGGGGATTTCTCACATGCCCGACGTTTTCCCTTCTATCAAGCCCTGCAATTTTACCTGGGCTCCGATCTCACGATATGGACAATAACGATGTAATCGGATGTTTAATCTTTTGGTGTTTGTCAGACTTGATAAAATAAAACAATGTTTTTTCTTAATAGTTAATACACAAGAATTTGCTGGCTTAGATCGTAAGTATAAAAGCGCTATTTTAAAGAAACAGGGCAAAATTGCTACTTATGGACAAACAAACTTCGTTTTTGGCTAACATGACTTGGTCCGATTGGAATGAAAAAGGGCTGATATGACGCGTATTATGATTAAGAGTTCCATTACATACGAGTCTTAGAACATTTCATTCTTATAGCCAGCCAACAATGAAACACCAGTTAATACACAGTTGGAATATGGCTTTCATTTTAAATGAACGTATTTCGTATAACCCTAGTAAAAGGTACTCGATATGGCTTCATCGATACCGAAAATATCATTTGAACGGCGCTGTTTGTTTGAATGATACCAGGAGTTCAAGTAATTCATTGAGTTCGAATGATGCCAAGAAGATGTCGGCTATCCGACTGGTACAGGGAGTTCAAATGATACCGCGTGTTCGAATCAAACCATGTGTTCGAATTACACCGTGTGTTCGAATTTTGTCATGTGTTCTAATAATACCACGAGTTAGAAAAATACCACATGTTGGAACAATACCGTGTGTTCGAATTATACCGTGTGTTCGAATGAAACTGTGTGTTCGAATTATACCGTGTGTTCGAATTTTGTCATTTTTTCCAATAATATCATGACTTAGAAAATACCGTGCGTTCGAAGAATACAGTGTGTTCGAATAATGCCGTGTTTACGAATAATGCCGACTATTGGAATGATTCCGGGTGTTTGAATGCACATTTTGCATTTTGTAATGTAAATACCGAATCTCCTAGTTATCGGCATCTTGTACTGGCTTCCCCCTGCTAAGTCTACAAGAAGCATAATAACACTTGTAAAATATCAACAGGTGTCTGTATTCACGATGTGAAGCAGTGAGTAGTACTTGAAGTTGATACCAGTGCCGGCAGCATTTCTATAACCTTCTTTTCAGATTTCAACAAAGTATTTATGTATGTCAAAATGTAAAGTTCTTTCAAAAAAGGTATGAGAAAATCAGACAGGGAAGGTAGCATGCAACCTAACCAACCGAGCACAGAAATCAGAAACACCACAACACAACTACCCTGAGCAATAAATAATCTTGAACGGTTTGTAAACATACTATCATCCGGCAGGTAAACTATGTTTATCTAGGTTTAGCTAGGTATATCTGAGTTAACGGTAATCCCCGCTACTCTTTCTAATGGAATAGTTCCCTCATTAGTATTACTTATTGGATCGACTATAATTATTGTAATGACTTTATTCATTGTATACACGTACTTACTTATTGATTATAAATTGTGTATTATGTACATTGTACGGCTAATACAGGCTAAGCTTATTGCCCAATCCAATTTCTTCGGAAATACAACATATCGATGGCTTAGAACAAGAAGGTCGTAACTACCAAATCGATATATTGAGAAAACAAGAGAAAACTGTCTGTAATTTACTCTTTACCTATGGGAAAACACGTTTTTAAAACTTCATTTTGGTCAACTTGACAATTTCAGATTTTTATAAAAATGGGCTCATAAGAAGCGCCTTGTAATGCTTATTCTAAATATGTATGAATCTTAAAAGGTCGTAAGTGGCACTTACGACCTTCTAATTGTAAGCCATCCAAATATTTAATTAAACTTCTATAACCCAGCACTGATAACACAATAAAAAAAGTTTCGACTACCCCAATACGTGACTTTTGACTACAGTGCCTTAGCGAAATTTGCTTCACTTCGAAAATGAAAATACCCTAAGTATTTCATTTCTATATTGCCATTTCTATGAATTAAACATAGGCCACGCAAAGGGAAAAATGCCGGTAAGCTTTCGACGAAATGCGGGATCCCTATCAGCCTTTATACCGTTTTATCTAGCACATTGTGAAACCTTGGGGAAACCGCTTGGAATTGTAGACCTACACTCCAACGGTTTCACTGGATGTTTGCAAAAACAGCCCAGCCACGGATGGAGATTATATAGTGCTGTCCTAGCCATATTATGAGTTCTGGGGCCTTATTCACCAACGTTATAAGTCTAAAATTCAGACTTAGACTTAAAATTGATAATATTCATAATCATTGCCATTTCTTAACAATAAGATTTAACGATATGATATTGTATCTGATTAATTTTTGCTACCCACTGAACATGTATACCTATTTATAATAAAATAGGCACATTTATAAGAACATGAGAGCGAATAGAACATTTGGCAATATAAAGTCTAAGTCTGAATTTTAGACTTATAACGTTGTTGAATAAGGCCCCAGTTGTCGTGACATTGTACTAGGCCGTCAACGGAGCCATCTGGGTTTCGATTCTTTTGGCTGGACGATTTTTCATGTACCATGTCGTTGGCTATAATCATGCCTTCCACTTTTGGAGAGAAGTTGCCAACTGCTAGGCCTAGGAAAAGCAAGTTAGTGCCGATTTGATCGATCATGTCAGGAAAACTGAATTCGGATCAACTCGGTTCTTATGCAATGCGAAATACATGAGACAAACGGAAATGGCAGAGCTTTCACGATTGGGAAAAATGAACTTTAACTCTATGATTAAACATCGTCGTAAAACATGACTGATGCAAACATAGTTCTATCGATTTTGTTGTACGTCCCCTACATCCTCGATAGCTTGGTGGTAGAGCGTCCACTTCGAATTCGTAAACATATTAAAAATGAAACTTGCGGCACTGTTTATACATCTTGGGCATAAATATATGTACTGAACTAAGCATGTTTTATATATTTATGTTCTTTAAAAACATCAGAGCTTACATATGCAATGGATATGTTATGGTTTATTTTAGGGCAAACCGCATCACACATGTGTAACCGAATCACCGTGTGGAATTTTTCGACGTATCACTACACTACATACATCCGAGGGAGCTTCCGGATTCATCACGGTAAGACCCGAGTAGTTACGATCGCATATAAGGGAAACTGGCTTCTCTTTTCTAATACATATACATGGATCGAGAGTGATTAATGAAAGTCGGTAAAACGTTTTTTTTAAAGAAATACTAGATCTAGTGTTTATTACGTATAAACTAAACTAGGTGAAGAATAAATACCGGGTACATGTGTACTGCTTGCGATTGTGTATAATCGACAGCGGTATCTGGAGAAACTTGATATACCAAAGTGATTTCGAAAGTACGAACATAATCCTCTCGGTATTCATACATTAATTTTGTTAGCTAAATAATAATAATAATATTTTTGTTATGCAAATCTTAAAATGACAATAATTTCATTCAGCAAATTCATTCACTCGCGGTCAAATTTCGTTATTTTTCTGTCGAGTTTTCTGTTACTGTTACTGTGACATACTGCCACAATGTGCGTAAAGTACAAAAGAGTATTTCAGCACCGGGACCCCAGTTCACACACAATCGTATAACTGAGTCAAGCGCAAACATGATCGTAATTTGGCATAACCCATCAAGACATGCACGTGGATCATCAAATATACATGTAAATACATTCGTAAAATACGCAACAATTTTGTACTGTTAGCTACTGAAGGACTTAAGTAAAGTATCTCAATTTAGTTTCAAAATCCTGTGTGACCAAAACAATAAGAAAACTTGTACATTTCCAACCAAATGTCAGCGGTGTGGAATATTTACCCATTAGGCCATACCAAATCGCATTTTCGTTTACGTCCGCCTTAAGTTCGAAAACCTATCTAGCTATCCTGAGACAAAAAAAACAAAACACTCGAAAAAAATAAGTCATATGACTTCTATCCTCGATCATCCTTATACATGTAGGCCTAACAAATATAGCTATCAAGCATTGTCAATTATCATAACTTAAGTTACTGACATAGCTTAAAACATGTCTGTTTAAAAGCTATTGCTGTGTAGGGGTTGCGGACATGATGGTGAATATGTATGATAAGTATGAAAGCAATATCTCAAAGGATTATGAAGATATAAGGGGTTACACATTTTGTTGTTTTTTCTTTCCCAAGATGTCCAAACCTATCCGTCCTCGGACGCTAAACGAAGAAACGATTTGGTATGGCCTTATAATATTTGCAATAATGGTGTTACTTGTAAGTAGGTTCAGGTAATTAGTATTGTCGTTATTGTTGCTGTATATACTATTGAGACTCACCTAGTCTGGCTACCCGACTAGATAATATACTTTATCAATCAAATAGCATAACTTATTTTTCAGATTTAGCTAACTTTTATTCTGGGTTTGAAACATTGGTGTTAATTTGTAATAACTTAATATTAAAGTCACACTGTCGTGTTTGAAAATCGCTTCTAGCATTGCACGACAGAACGGGAATTTACGAATGAGTTTTTTCGTCATTGTCCAGACGTGGTTCGGCATGTCGTGTTTTATTCTAATAAACGCATGGGACAGATTGTTAGGATATAAACGAGTGATATTAATGTGAGTTTATTGATGCCAAAATATGCAAATTGGACTGGAATTCTGCTACATTATGTCTCATCAGATACCATTAGACCCTGTATAACATTATCACATAATTTTGACAAGCGAAAACATGACAGCTCGACTCGTAATGTTGATTGCATAATCAAGTATTCACATGTTCAGTAGTGCCGTTTGACACCGACAAAGTACTCACTATCCCAGGCTAAAATGAGCTTCCGTTTAAGCGTCATTAGCGCGGGTCACAGGCCTTATATTCAAATCCCGCGCTTCAGATTGTGAGAGATAATCCGAATGAACCGAAGCAGACGCGGTTGCGCGCGCACATTTTCTGCGGTACTACCACAGTATCACGTGGGAAATTATAATGATGCAGCTGTTTGTGACATGAAATTTAATTTACAATTATTGCAATTACAAATTTGAATTCATCTTACCGTACTCGAAACTCACAACAGATGTTGTCATAGCCTGTCATATGCGAACTGTGAGGTAACCCCGGATTTATACCAAGCTGAATGATGACGTCATTTCTCATGTAGGCCCTATTTTATAATTACTAGATCTAATTAGTGGTTGTATTAATTCAACAAACACCTGTCATCAATAGTCAGTGTCATTAAATCCAAAATCTTTTTTTTTCTCTGAAGATGTACTTGAAATAAACAGTCATATATGAGTTGATTCAGCATGTTCGATCGAACGAAAATAAATTGAAATGATTCCGTCACATTCAATTATTTTCAAACTTTAACAGTGTTACAAATGTACTCTTGTATTCAAAAGAAAGAAAAAGACTGAGTTTTTCTTAAAAGAACAGTAATGTATTGAAGATTATATCGAACTGGTAGCTTACTTCAGTCCAAAATGAACACCACCCGAGGCCACAGGTAGCAGTGAGTATCGTTGAAAAAGAAATAAAAAAAAATTGAAATTGAAAAAAAACCCTAAATTTCGAGAATTTTCTTTTTCAATTTCATTTTTTTTTATTTCTTTTTCAACGATACTGTTACCTGTGTCTGAGGCCGGGCGGATTTTAACAAAAGCTAGACCTTCGTATAAATTAAAGATTTAATGCCAAATCGTTGACAAACTGAACTAGAAATTATGCTCATGAAAACAGCAAATACTAACTATTCTAAAGTGCAGCGGAATGCAATTTGTTACAGCAACCACAGTGCAATCGTCTGCAAGGTTGCAGAAAGTCAAGAGAGTTGTTATAACGAATCACACGAGAATGTAGAGCGGTCAATTTCCCAGACAGATTTGTTTACGTATTCCTACGATGAGATTAAAGCGGTCAATTTCCCGCGGTTTTCTCATAGAAAGTGATCTCTTATCACACGTAGATTTATTTCCTCGTAGACCGTTGATCAGGCAATACTACAACATATTCCCACCGATTAAATTCCTTATTCACAGTAATAGCTATATAGTTCTACATTTCGCACGTAAATTAATATACTCATACATGTATGTATTATTAATTTATTATGAATAATTGCAGATGACGTGCACCAAAGCCTTCAACTTAGGACAAAAATCAGCGCATTTTTTTAAGAATAGGTAATGGTACTAATGAATAATCGGACAGGGAAGAGGTATGAAAATGGTCTGTCATCACTCGTCCAAGTCCAACCATGGAAGTCAAGAGCGCGCCCCCTTTTCAGTAGTAGATTTTGAATATTACTAGTATATCGTTGAAGTTACCAACTCGACGGCCGACTCAGACGAACCATGAAAACGAAATACTAGTACTACACAACCCGTATTGTCTAATATACAATATTATGTACTTTTAGATATAATAGTTGAGAGAACTTTTCTCATTGACGTCATTATGTACCAATGTATCATCCCACAGGTTTTTACTTACTTACCGAGTACACTTATAGAATATTTCCAGACATTACGCAGTACAGTATCTGACCGAATTCCACCTGGCTGTAACATACCCGTAGGTACTAGTGTAACATTGTATCATCATGCTGCAGTCAGAATCTGTTTGTTTTCCTTCAGTTCACAGATACAAGTATATATATAGCACAATCTACACTACAATAGACTACTTACATGTAGGTATGCTGTAATTTACTTTCGCGAATAGCAAAGACCTAAATTACACTTTAGGTCTTTGGGAATAGTAAACTTCACGTTTTACCGATCGTCGACATATTCGCGACTACAAATTTTCGCGTTTTAGGTCTCCCGCGATGACCATATGAATGTATCAAACACTTTCGAGGCTACTTAATTTCGCGATTTTCTACCTATCGCGATCATGAAGAAATTGAAGCACGCGAAATAATTTCATGTTTTGCAGTATGAGATGTGCGAGATATAAGAACGAGGGACATGCTCGTATTGTCCCGACACTGGGCCAGTCAGTCAGGGACACTCATGGGAACTACACGTGTTTACACAAAATATACCAAAATACCTGATACATGTACGAGTATTAGAGTAACTAGTCTTGTTTACAGACCGAACAACAAAGCAATGCATTGAACTACAAATATATTTCAAGGCTGAAAAAACAATGAACAGCTAGAGTCATGACAAATTCTATACGGGTACTGATGCCATCGGATACATTATGCAGGAGTACATTGTTATGTATTGATGACGGTTTCATTACACATGCTACCACAGGGTACAGTATCAAGAGTAGTTTCCCTTATGTATATATGTTACTACATAAGGGAACCTACTCTTGATACTGTACCCTGTGAATGCTGCCACTTTTATTTCGTCGTTGATACAGTATGATGCCGTTGCGATGGATCTTACTCCGACCTTTTGTAAGCTGTAAGCGGATGTTCAACCAGTGGTTTATCGCGGTTGCGAGTCTTTGTCGTCCTTATCACTATAATGTTAATGTAATTTGGTAATGTTCTTTCTACATGTCGATGGCTTAGAACCAGAAGGTCGTAACTACCTTTTACGACCTTATAAGACTCATACATATTTGAAATCTGCTTCAAAAGGCGCTTCTTATGAGCATATTTTCATGAAAATCTGAAATTGTCATGTTGACCAAAATGAAGTTTTAAAAACGTGTTTTCCTAAAGGTAAAGAGTTAAATACAGACAGTTTTCGCTTGTTTTCTGAATATATCGATATGGTAGTTACGACCTTCTTGTTCTAAGCCAGCGATATAGCATCTACATGTAGAATGAACTGTTTTTTACTTTTATGTAAATGCGCAAATTGTGTTTTTAGTACATAATGGGTTACATAAATCTTAAATCCGCATAAATTGCACTTTCAAATTTAACCGCTAGATCATATTATTCATGAGATAATTATTCAATTAGTTTAAAAATACGTGTAAATATTTATACTATTATGATATAATATATATTTGAAGGGGGACAACTCGATGAGAAATATTGAACTTAAGCTTTACGAGTTGCTTCCCTTGAATCAAAACGTTTAAGTGGCATGAATCTTGGCTACATAATTAAATACATCATAACCTCACTAGTAAGACCACCTATAAAACTTGTCTCATTACGGAGATGAAATATAAATGATGTTTATGAGTATTACAGTTGGACGGTCGAATGTTGCATGCAGGCAAGTTGGTATTTCTCAAACATTTTCCAGCTATTTCACACAACCATCTTTCCTGGACTACATCCTAACCAGTACAAACCTACACTTTCGCTAGGACCCAACAACTTAAACATCCACAAGTAAATTAACAGAACAACCTCTACAGAGCCCTCCATAGAGCAATCTCTCTTTAACCACACCTCAAAATTTCCCTAAGCCAACATTTACTTACTATAAATGCACTATCTACTATAAAATCCTCTGCAGACCAACAACCTATAAACAATGGCCAAACAGTTCCCAAAAAATACTGCTCTTCAGAGGTTGTACTGTAATTATAAAATTTTCACGAAAAGCAGAGTATTTTGTTCAATAAACAATCTGTGTATTTATGTTAAAGGGACAAAACTCCATTTCGATGATAAGAACACATTTTGTAGACGTTTAAATCATAAAACTGTTTTACAAATACACACAGTAATCCTACAACTTACATTACGATCAAAAGAGAAATTAACCAGTGGTCCAGGGGGGGGCTGAATCTTGGACCTCTCCATCTCGAAGCACGCGCCCTACCTCTAGGCCACCGCTCACCACTGATAATGAGATTTTGATCAAATCAGAGTTTGAATTTAAGATAAATCTGAAGTTGGAATACTTCAACTTTTACTGCAATGCTCTCAGAAAACTGTTTCCATTTTTCGATGCCAATCTTGAAACCAGCTACCTATGAAAACTAAAATTATCACACATGACAATATTTGAGATGAGATTTTGCTCAAATAGAGATTTTTGGGAGATCGGGCTGATATTCTGTTGAAATGCCCGTACCGTAACTATTATATCAATAAAACGAAACAAAAAACAATAAAAGTTAACAATATTATGCAGTTATATTCAAAACATGTCATAGTAACAATTTATATAACATAGAAAACACAAAAATTGGTCCTTGACCCAAACCAAAAGGATTTTGACACAAAAATTAATACATAGTATCATACAAAGGGCCGTAACTCTGGCAATATCTATCAGGCCTACAGTTCCTCACAATATGCACAACTAAGCCTAGTACCAAGAACGCATGTGAAGTTTCTTTAAAAAATATAACAAGTGCAGGCTAACTTTTGACATATGCACTGAAGAATGTAAGACAGACAGTCAGCCAGCACAAATCTATATGTCCTCCCTTCTACTGTAAAATCATTAATTTTCATGGAGGATTAAATTTCGTGAATTTCATTATTCAACTTCAATCATGAAAATCAAATCCCATTGAACAATAATTTTGACCCTTGTAATGTATTTAATACCTGAAATGCAAAATCCACAAATTAACGTCCCATTAAAATGGTATTTTTTACCAAAACTACGGAATTTCATCCCATCAAAATTAAATGATTTTAGAGTATATGTAGGAGATATGTCTAGTAAATACTGATTGTCATTTTATCCTCACTGGGCATATGAAACATGTACAGTAAAATCATTATGTTTCGTGGAATATTTGTCTAGTTTGTGGTTGAATTCCATTACGAAATCTAATCCAAAACAATCATCAAAAAAGGGAACAATGATTTCCTCTAAAATATTTTGAAATCAACGATACATTGACACCGTAAGATTTTACCGAAATCGACGAAATTTGATATCCACGAAACTAAGTCACTTTACAGTAATTATGTACGAGGGACGTTAAAAAATAAACAGGACATAAAACCCACATGGTTTAACTTTATCAATATACAAAACATTAAATGAAACTATATACCAGTATGAGTAAACGGATTAATTTTCATGGGGTGTTAAATTTCAAGGATTTCGTGGTTCCCTTTCAACCACAAAATCAAATCTCATTGAAAAATAATTTTGACCATTGTATTTATTATTATTACCTGAAATGACCTGAAAATTGACAAATTAACGTCCCATCAAAATGGACTTTTTTACCCTAACAACAAAATTTTGTCCCATCAAAATAAATTATTTTACAGAATATGTATCATCAGAAAGCTGATCCATTATCCTCAATCAATAAAATAAATTTACCAGAAGGTCGTAACTACCAAATCGATATATTGAGAAAACAAGAGAAAACTGTTTGTAATTTACTCTTTATCTATGGGAAAACACGTTTTTAAAACTTCATTTTGGTCAACATAACAATTTCAGATTTTCATGAAAATAGGCTAATAAGAAGCGCCTTGTGAAGCAGATTTCAAATATGTATGAGTCTTATAAGGTCGTAAGTGGTAGTTACGACCATCGAAATGACAAGCTCCAATAGTTACAGTGTCACTAATGCCCTGGTCCCACGGACCATTTTTTCCCGATTTAAATAAATAAGCTTCGGAAGTAATTGAGAACAGGGATATCACACATTTTCTAATGACTATCCAGAGGCTTCCCCTAGACCTCAAAGACCCTTTTCTCGATGGGTTCAGATGCCCATTTATTAAATCGGGAGTACATCACCGATGCAAAAAGTTTCAGTGGGATCAAGGCATAACACAGTCTCTCATATGTTGAATATTGCACATTACCTCGAATTAATAAATAGCGAGAACAGGAAGTCCAAGACAGTAAAATCCAGTTCAGATTAAAACATAATTTGAATTTGAGGGATCGGTGCAGAACTACGGTCAATTTATAGAGGCATTTACCATTGTTTTGCACTGAGTCCTCGATACCCCCCCCCCTAAATTATTTGGTGATGGCAGAACAATAAATAGGTAATAGGTAAAATGGAGAGATCATTCACAAAACTATAAGAATATCCATCAAACTTGGGTATGCAGATTAGGTTGTCAAGTCTATAAAACCATTTAATTTGATTAACATTGATTTTTTATTGATTTCCCCTGGTTCTAAGACATATAACAACATAATAATATTATACGAAATCGAAAGTGTCAAGTTGCACCATTTGCACAGTATCAAATAGCTAAACAGGATAATCTAGATTATTGATTTATAGCGTATTTTAGAAACATTTTAAATGTAAAGAGCTACAATAATTGCTAGCAAAAAATTGGTTGATCTTCAATTTGTGGACACTATATGCAGCACAATTTTTTACTTAAAATGCAAAATCAACAAATTAAGGTCCAATCAGAAAACTGGAAAATTTTGTCCATCAAAACTAAATGATTTTACAGTATGAAAATCTAACAGTCGTGGCAAATTGTAGTAAAGAAATCGGTACTATAAATAATAATTTAGTAAAAGTGTTCCTACAAACCTAGAGTGCAGTTGAACTATAAAGAATTTAATTTGAGTAAGTTTAAGATTTCTACGAGTAATTTGATAAAGCAGTACCCAGTTTGTTACCAATAGAACAACCAAACAGAATCTCTTTATATATCACATGACTTTCCTTGTATATGTGAGAATGTATATTCTTATACTATACATGTGTGATATAAAGTTATACTACATGGGTCTGCTGTTCAAGTAAAATATTGTGTAAAACGTGTTATTTGTGTCATATGATATAAAGATTCTATCACTCGTTGTCATGATACATTTGATGTATTTCTATTAAACTCATTCAGGAAATATTATTAAGCTTGTCAAGCACTCACATAATGAAGTTTCATGAACTTGTTATCAACTGACAACTCGTGATAGATCCTCTATATAGCTCCCTTGTACAGTTGGTACACTTCCCATACAACATAATTAATGTCTTACTCCAGGACCATTCTTCTACACCCAGTGGTCAAATATGTAGCAACAGCTCCTACAGGAAGTAGAATTCCTGATCCAATCAGAGATTCTATGCACTTATGCCCAGCTCACAGACTTTCAGGAAGAACCTGCGAACAGTTGCCACAATTAAGCAAGCACATGTCTTGACCATATTAATTGTCCAACCAATTAAGCAAGCACCAGCCTTCACCATATTAATTGTCCTACCAATTAAGCAAGCACCAGTCTTAGGCCTTACCATGCTCAATTCAATTATCACATGTCTTAAATAGACAATAATTTACAATCAGCAAGTTCTTAAAGTAGTTACACCTGCATAAACCAAGCACCAGTGTTGAGCAGTCATACTTGAAATTTCCGCTCATTGACCGGCAGCTGATTAAGACAGGTCACAGTATACTCAGGTCCAAGAGGAGGTTCCAGAACTTGTAGACGCGCGGGAGATGTTGGAACCTCTAACACTCATCACTTTATGTAAATCCTGTTTCAATGTTTCTGGTATATCCAGTGAGTTAATCTTCTTCTTGGGTACCACATTCCTTAACCTACGTAGACAGCACTCTTGTAGGGAATACACTGGAATAATATATAAACAAAGTATATGTTAATCAATAGCCACTATAGTTGATTCTAAGATCTCTGTCACAACCGTGTAAACAAACATTCCCCCGGTCGATTATTAAAGGCGTGTAAGGATTAAATTCTACCACCAATAATACACTAAAATGATTAAAAAGCTGATGGTCCTATGGCGTAGTGGTTATACTTGCTGAAATTAGCTATTCAGAAATGGAACATTATGGCGGTTTTGACAGACATCTTTGAATCGACAATAGTCAGGCCTAATGTATTGTATTGAAGGTATAGTCCAGCTAGGGTATTCTGACAGTGAAGTAATCGTTAATGTGTACCCAAAATATTAAAACCATTGCTTAAACAGGTAGAGTTTAGTTTGGTATTGAACTGTTGGTATATGGTGTATTCTTGTTTTTACACTGTACTAGTGGATTGTTCCACTGTGTCACTGTATTTTTATCCTAACTGGACTGTATAATGACCTATTCAGAATATTTTCAGCAACAGCTAGTAAAGTCCAGTTAGGATATTTGGTCAATGACGTATAGCTTGACCAGATTTAGTAGTCACTCATTAAACTTCGAAGGCGAATATTACTTTCCGTTAGCGTAGTCGGTACTTATCGTAAATATTTTATTTTTGCACCGACTTTGTCCAAATTATGCACGGAATAAGTCCTGAGTGCCTACTAAATCTGGTCAAGTTATAGCCGTTTATGTACCCAAAAGATTACAACCATTGCCAGAGCAGGTAGAGTTTTAAGTTTAGCATTAAAATAACACAAACCTGTTTGTATAAGCCTTTATAATTGGTTTTACACCGTAATAGTGGATTCTACCTCTGCGTCACTGTCATCTTACTCTAACTGGACTGTATAATGACCTATGCAGAATATTTTCAGCAACAGTATAGCTTGGCCAATTTGACACGAGTCTGACCTTTTGATTAGCATAATTTAGCAGTCGATATATTGCCTAAGTTTACAACAACGATTGTATGTTTTCATATGTAATACAAACACACATGTGAAATACTGATATCGCACGATTTGCTTGCGGAAAGTGATATATTCAAAGCAAGAACCTTATAATATATTCTTGCATAAAGATTACGTTCAGGTCAAAATAGCCAAGCTATACATACTGATTGGTGTTTGTAACAAGACAACAAGATGGTCCCTAGGTTGCTCACATGAATAATGGTTTAACTAAGAATCATAGCAAGAAGGGCAAAAAATGGTCTTATTAAAATCCCTCACCTGTGTATATTCATGAGGAGTTTTCATTGGTCTAACTCTTTATTGACACACCTTCCAGAATGGTGAATTCTCATTGGATATATGGGCACACCACCTAGTTATGCTCTAGTGTGTCCATTAGATTTATCAAAAATTCTGTATTGTACAAGTAGTTAGTACCAAGTGAAGATCCTTCAGCACTCGAGTGATGTGATTGTAACGTGGTGTCCATGTGATGAGGCATACAGCTGCATTTTTAATAGTTTGTAGTTTGTTCAAAATGATTAAGATTAGGAGCACTGGAAACAAGACTGCGCTCCGGCGGAAGCCATGTCCATAACAAGTAGCTAAGTCATTCAGGGACCATAATTCTGTTGAAATGTTTGATAGTTTTACATGGCTTTGATAACGTAATGTGTTTATGATGGTTAACACATATGCCAAGTTTGAAAGCAATGCTTGGATGGACTTTAAATATATTTAAGTTTCAACATTTTGTAACGAACAAACAAACAGACGAACAGACAGAACAGTCACTATATGCCTCCTGCATCAGTAGATGTCAGGGCATAAAATTATTATCAAGGCTAAATTCTGATTGGGTTTTTGTACAAATGATAGATAGACAAAAGTCTACAAGCATCTGGGCCTAAGAGTGAAGGACACTCAACCTTCTTGTACTTTATAGTACCTTTACTCATCTGTGTGTGAAACTTCTCAGAGTAACAAGGGCAGATAACTCATAAAATATAGGTCACACATGTATCAGCCTTGTCAATATGGACTACCCTTGTAACAGTGAATAATAATGTTGAGTTTCAAATAAATACCACTGATAGTTTTAGAAAAATTGACATTTGTATGTAAACTTATAAGTCAGAAATGAGGAAAGACTCTTATAAAATGTTGAATATATTTTTATTCTCTTGTCAGTATACTAGATGTAAGTTATTACATTCCACAAGTGTATTTAGCACAAAAATTTCTTTGAAAAGTCATGCTAAAAATTAAAGAACAATCATTTACTTTAAAACATTTAATCATGTAATTACACTTTTTAAAAAAATCCAAATAATATCACAGCTGAAGCAAATATTACACAAGCATAACTGGTTATGGCAACTATCCTCTACATAAATTATACAAAATATATGGTTAATATGGCAACTTTCTTCTACCTAAATAACACAAAAATAAAATTAATTTAATTGTTATGGTTCCTTTATTAGTCAATTTCACATGGAGCATGTTACTATAAAAAAAATTATACTCCCCAAAAACTAAATCTGAAAACGGGCGTACACTCTGAATTGACCCAGCTACGCCTACTGGTACGCAGTTTTTTTCTCTATTTCTTAAATAGTTATCATATTTAGCTTTGAAGTTTAATTGAATTATCATAGGTGTGAAATACCTATTATAGTCCGGCCCCAAGTCTGATGTACCTTGCATTGGAGTATAATGTTTTTTTCTTTACTGATTTCGGTAGACATGGCCTTCGGAGTGAAATATCCGGTTGATGACATTTTGTCACCTTTGAGCATTTTGAGAAAATTTGGCTTAAACATTAAAACAGTTAACGAAACTGCAAATTTTTGGAATCGATGAAATACAATGTCATTTATTATCGTATTTTAGAATAAATCATGATTAAATAAAGTTATTTATTTGCACATGGAGTAGGCAAAATATTAGAACAATGCATTTATGTAAAAGTATTTTTGGGGTAAAACCTTAAAATGTGCTCGAAAAAGTGTGAATTTTCGGAATTGATTGACTTAATTGTCATTTTACTTCGACAAAATCACTAAGATAGTTTTATAATGACTTGCAATTAATGTATCCAGCATCTTTCAGTTGCATATGGTCAAAATGCGGTATTGTTTACTGAAATCAGCAAAGAAAAAAACCTTTATACTCCAATGCAAGGTTCAGTCAATTTTTGGGGATATCATGTCCAGGCTAATATGTTTGGTTTTAATACTTGATTAGCTACTAAGTTTCAGTAAATCTACTCGAGTTAAGGGAGTCTATATAAATAAAATAAACTATTTTTATCATCAGTATTTTTGGAAGAATATAATATAGGATTAGAATATAGAGACTAGAATACGATTTATACATAACTTTATAATCTTGACTTTAATGCGTCAGTATCTTTGTGAATGACAGACTTTGTGCATTTCATTTAATTATACTTTCAAATTTTGAGTTTTGAGTTTAGTTCATGTCTCAGTGACATAATTAATAACTTTGTGATATATATCTGAAATATGTGACCATAAACTTTGTGATTGTTTATTATTGCTGCAACTCATTAAAATTAGTTAACTACAGTCGGCTTTGTGATCCATTTCAGACAACAGCTATACATAGCTAATGTTATCCTGGAACATTTCATTGCCTTGAATTAGAAGGTCGTAAATGCCACTTACGACCTTTTAAGATTCATACATATTTAGAATAAGCATCTTATGAGCCCATTTTCATAACAAGATGCCAAAATGTCACAAAATACGCCCGTCTTGGTTGTGCTAGTGAAAAAAATATTGATTATGAAATAAAAGCCCATATTATGTCAAAACATTTTTGAACAATCATCTTGAAACTTATCTTAGCCTAGATATTACACCCATGAGCATCGTCAGCAAGTTTGAAGACGATTGGAGGAAAATTGTTTAAGCTAAAGTACAGACAAGGCCAATTTCACATTTTTTGGTAAAAGAAGGACCATAACCCAAGAAGGCCTGCACCGATTTGACCTATAATCAAACTTGGCCTAGATATTACACCCATAAGCATTGTCAGCAAGTTTGAAGATGATCGGATGAAAACTGTTTGAGCTAGAGTACAGACAAGGCCAATTTCACATTTTTTTGGTAAAAGAAGAACCATAACCCAAGAAGGCCTGCACCGATTTGGCCTATAATCGAACTTGGCCTAGATATTACACCCATAAGCATTGTCAGCAAGTTTGAAGATGATCTGATGAAAACTGTTTGAGCTAGAGTACAGACAAGGCCAATTTCACATTTTTTTGGTAAAAGAAGGACCATAACCCAAGAAGGCCTGTACCGATTTGGCCTTTAATCGAACTTGGCCTAGATATTACACCCATAAGCATTGTCAGCAAGTTTGAAGACGATCGGACAAAAACTCTTTGAGTTAGAGTACAGACAAGGCCAATTTCACATTTTTTTGGTAAAAGAAGGACCATAACCCAAGAAGGCCTGCACCGATTTGGCCTATAATCGAACTTGGCCTAGATATTACACCCAT
Source organism: Spisula subtruncata (assembly GCA_963678985.1). Lineage (NCBI taxonomy): Eukaryota > Metazoa > Mollusca > Bivalvia > Venerida > Mactridae > Spisula > Spisula subtruncata. Next base: position 8,251,858 of record OY787673.1, on the reverse strand, counting down.
AAGCATTGTCAGCAAGTTTGAAGACGATCGGACAAAAACTGGTTGAGTTAGAGTACAGACAAATATTGGACGCCGCTGCCCGCCCGCACGCCCGCCCGCCAAGGGTGTTCACATAATACGTCCCGTTTTTCAACGGGCGTATAAAAATCTGAAATTGTCATGTTGACCAAAATGAAGTTTTAAAAACGTGTTTTCCCAAAGGTGAAGAGTAAATTGCAGACAGTTTTCTCTTGTTTTCTCAATATATCAATTTGGTAGTTACGACCTTCTTGTTCTAAGCCATAGATTTGTTGTACTTGTGGCATTTATTGTACTTGTGACATTTATTGTACTTGCAACTGTGGACGTAAAGTTGATGGCCAGCATTGACACATGAGACATTGGAGAGCACCAGAACAGTAGTGTACATCACTACACTGTTCACTTTGAATTAGTGAGGTTAGAGGACAACAGGATTAGGTGTCCTACATAGCCTCATTACATACATGTTAAAGAGGCATTCCCTACAACTGTGATTGTTTAACTTGATTCAGGAATATTATACATTAAATGAGAATCATTATTGCTTAAACTCCTTGAATTTTCAACAAAAAGCTCCCACTAATTACAGAGAAAAGAATGAAAACATACTTCCGTAACGAGCCAAAGTTGTCACAAGTTGTTTCCCTTTGACCACATAATAATATATCGCTGGAAGCGATAAATTATTATTTGTGATTAAAATATATTTTTGACATCATAGAGACATATTTGCACACACTTTCTTCTGACAAATTATGATAATTGATAGTGCTTTGTACATTTTGCTAATTTAATTTGATAGTAGGGAAATATATGCTGGTAATATGGAATGCCTCTTTAAAACTATCCTTATAAATATTAAACGATCATAAATATAAACATTATATAATTTATATATTATATTTTCTCGTTCATTTTCACATTTCCATTTGAACACTTTCCAAAAGTTTGAGTGGCTTCTCTGGTCGGAAAATTTGTAATGTAGTACTACCGCGAATGACCAAACCACTACCTCAGTACTAGTAGTAATTGGGAACAACTAGCTGTTCATGCAGCTAATTCAACTACCAGTAGCTGGACAAAAATATTGGAGCTCTTATAAAGTCAATATGGATTTACCACCACGTTTCAATGTGGTTACTTCTTTGCCGGTTTCTAATTTATTACTAAATGCAAATGGAAATAAGTCATATAGCTCTTTACATTCAACTTCAAATGCTTTTGGAACTTGGGTAAAGACTCTAGTTACACATGAACGGTTCCAATTACTGTAAAATTGGTATTCTAATATTTTAACAGCATCTTTCGGTGTTGGTAACATGAAGTTCTCAAATGGTCGAAGTTTGAGAGGAAACAAGTCCACGGTGTTATATGACAAATCTGACTGTACGATTGACCTCACAGCAGTGTTGTTTTTCTCGTAGTAATAGAAGAAAATATCAATAAATGGAGGGTAAGGATTCTTTCCCTTAAATCCAGGAACGGTCAATCTATCCGACACTTTGTAAAACTTCCACTGGAATTCAGTAAACTCATACATCCGATATGATCGATATTTCCTGGTAAACGTTTTCAATACATGTTTTAGTCTATCCTGGTATTTCACATCCACCAATAGGTCCACATCATCGTCCCATGGAATCATGCCCAAGTGTCTGATTGCTCCTAGCAATGAACCGTCGCTTAGAAACCATGGTATGGACGCGTTCTTACACACTGATACAAATACGTCTAATAAATCCATTAACTCGTTATATGTTTCTTTTGTCAACTTCAGTTGGAAGAATCTGTAACTTGGATTTCTTATCACTGATAACACCACAGATTGAGTGAGGTTTGTTACTGGAGATCTCCAAGCCAATGGCTTATCATGACACTTAAAAGTCGTTTGGTCAATCCATGTCCATTGAATACACAACGGTATTTCATTTTTATGATCAAAAATTTTTTTCTTCCAGATTTTGTTGTAAAACATGCAGTACACAAACAGTGTAATAGTAACCACACACATTAACTTCCAGAATCGACTGTGAATGATGGTTTTACTTTTACTAAAATACCTAAATATCACTCTTTTCAGAAACATTTTAATAGACATAAAAAATGTATTGCTAAAGTCCAAGTAGTGTCACTTTCCCATAGTTAACTGACAATAACACAGGCTTAACACACGCCATTTATTAAAATTCATTTCAAATATCAATATTTGTTTGATCACTTGCATAATCATTTTAAAGAATGTACTCTTCGATAATGCACTATAAAACAGCCACCACTCAACTGTGTGTTTACTATCAATATAATCAATCTTTGTTTGCATGCTAAGGTTAGAATCAAGAGTCTGCACAGTATTTATATTTATACGATCAATTATTCACACAAGTCATTATCTAGTACATTAGGACTAAAATAAAATATTGTTCGTTTCCCCGTCCCCTACCTACCCGATTAAAAAGGGCCCTACCCAAAATATCTTATTACCCATATTGAAATATTTTTTTTTATTAAAAATTGGAAGTGAAAATTATATTTTTTTGTTTGGTGGCTTCTTTCTTATATGTATACAATTCAATTTTAGTAACTTGGTTTTCACCTTAGACCATTAACTATCATACTGAAACAATTAAAAAAAAAAATATTTACCCTACCTACCTACCCATTCTAAATCTGCTAGGGTCAGGATGGGGAAACCAAGAATAGTTTAAGTTTGGTCTTAAAGGTAAGTCTGTAAGTCGTATGTACACAGTTACTGGAGACGGGTCACAATGGGGACCCACAATGGCCACTGTTTGTTCACCATTAGATATCGATCATGAAATCGTGACAGTCAGGCAAGCTTATGAATACCAGTAGCCATTGACAAAATGATTTATTTATTTCCGGTACATTACTGCTATTGTACTCTTCAAACGAATGCTACATTAAGGTATAGTCCTTTGGTGATAACCGCGTAACCCTAGCCTTTATTTACAAATAAATATCGGAATAAAATGCATTTTGATGTTCATTTTTTGTTTAATCTTATTGTGTGTAATATCTTTGAACACATATATATACTTTTTCAAATTATTTTTCAAAATGTAATACTAAATACTAAACTATACCATTCGAAAGCATAGGACAGACTACAGATAACTCAGTACCACAGTTAAACCTAGATAAGCATAGTTTACCTGAGGGACAAAATTATGTGGACCAGTCCTCCATGTAGTATTATTATTGTTTTGTTTGTTTTCAACGCCTGGAAGCCAAAGTTAAAAGTGAACCGTTATAAACATAAACTTGTCTGTCAGGTTTAACTGGAAGTAAATGGGCACCATATCAAATTATTAAGAGTATTCCATATATCAAAAGTGCTGTGGTCTAGTTTATTTAATTAATTTTGAGCACATTGTGACTTTTAGTAATTCTTACTTTTATACAAGACTTAATGAAAACAAGCGTCTTAGACTGCTGATGACGATGATGATTCAGTTAAGGCTTATGTCCTGGTTGTGGCCTGGTCCATAATATCTTTAAAAGTAGCTATGTCAATAAACTTAACAGTTTGCAACAAACAAACAAATGGACAGACAGACGAATGAACTTATAGGCAGGACAATCTGACACCATGGTACTGTTTTATCAACAGACTTACAGAAATCGTAAACTTACATTCATATCCATTCTCATGAATCAGTGTATAGTCATGTAATTGAAAATAATACGCTGGTTGAACGAGAATGATTCATATCTAAATTACTGTATTATTTTCCGTTTAATCAATAATAAGACCACCCTTGATTGCTTGAGTTACTCAATATTAAAAAGGCCCTAAGTTTGGAGAGGCAAAGTTCATTTTGGTGCAAGTCCCAAGTCTCTGACACATTCAATTGTACAAAAAAACAGTAACTTTTTTACATACTGAGACTCAAAGATTTTGTAAAATTTTGGAAGGAGAGGACTTATGGTTTCCAAAATGAAACACTGGTGTGGTCATAATACACAAAACGTTTTACTATTGTACCAATTATATCATTTAACCAAATGCACTAGCTTTCATCGATTTAATAAACTTGCGTGAAACAAAATAATTCTGACTCTCCCTCTCTCGTGGTTAATCAGAGAGAGGGAGAGTTCGAAAAATTTTGTTTCATGCAAGTTTACTAAATCAATAAAACTGTGTGTCTGTGCATTTACCCACAAGCCTAAGAAATTATATCACAAAGTTTAACAACGATTTTGACTTCCTCAAATTTGTACCCATTCAATACAACAGAAAATTGGGGAAATGATATAATTTTGTAGGCCTGTGATGTAACACTAACAGTCTTAATATATGCATACCTGGAATAGTGATGTTGATGATCTTTCTCTGTGGAGGCCAGTTAGTATTCTCAGCAGACCAGGCAACAGGTTCAAATATCTCCTTAGTTTGAACCACCATACGATCTCCGGTGTCCGAATCAAAGAATATCCACGGGTGACCGGCGAATGTGTTTATATCCAGAAACTGGTTGGGTGATAACGTCTTGTATTTAACACCGGCACCTTCATAATTCACCCAAATAACGTCAACACGTCGTAGAGTACTGTTTAAGAATCGTACAAATGAATAATGAAGTGATTTCTTTGACTTCAATCTAGGTCCAACTGCCTCCTGTGGTCCAGCTTCTCCCATGACGGTAAATCTGAAGACAAAATAAACAAACAATTATGATATACTGTAAAATCATTTAATTTCGGGGTTTTGGTAAAAAAACAATTTTTGTTGGGACTTGAATTCTTGGATTTTGCATTTCAGGTAATAAAACATGGGTCAAAATCAATATTCATTGGGATTAAAGTTTGTGGTTGAGGTGAACCACGAAATCCACGAAATTTAATCCCCCACAAAAATTAATGATTTTACAGTAATTACTTTTTTATACTTACACAATTAACTGAATTGCTTTCAAAACAATCCAGCTACGAGTGAAAGGCTTAAGTTAATTGTATCTATTTTTATTTGCAAAGAAGAAATAAACAATGTAACTGCAACAAAAGGCACCCTTCATTAGGGGTTCTAGTGACCGTTCTACTGATGCATAATCATCAGTTAGTTGCAACCACGCCCCCCGCCCCTTCAAACCCGGTGGAAAGCTTCCCCTACACTGCCGGGGAAATGTGGGGGATTTTTTCTCAAAACCAATACCGGGGGACAATATTTAGTATTCAGGGGCCGGGGAAATACCGGAGATTTTACCATTATAGCTTTCCTAGGTGGAGAACGGCGGGGGGTTGACAAACTGAAAGTAAAAATCCCTGCAGTAGGGGACCATGGATGAAAATGACTGGTGCATAATGACCAATCCTGAAAATTAGTCAAAGTCAGTTGTGAGTGTCATTAGCACACAATGGTGGACACAAAAAATCATTCTATTGTCATCTATTGGAGTTCAAAATGACCGTAATTTAGTCAATTCTTTGAATATTTTCACAAGATAATTTGTATTTTCTGCAGAAAATTTTATTCCTTAGTGCAGTTACCGATATTTAATCCAGATTTCCATATTAATCCTGAATTGTTCTCTTGAATGGATTATCATTCTGTATTGTTATCCGATACATTTTTTGGCTAACTAATTATATAAATAGACTAGTAATTATAAAAATAGACTAGTTCTAAGTCAAGATTCTCATGAAGGCTGCAATATTTCTCGAGACAAATCAAACGTTGCCAAAAACACACTTAAATGACGCTGACAAAAATCCCATTACAAGACAGACAAGAGCTGTCACCGGACAGCACGCTCCACTATTCTCAGTCACATCCTTTGATAGTGTAAAATTTATTTCTATTGTCTAAGTCAAAAGGGGCATAATTTGGTCAAAAGGCTTGATAGGGATACCTCCTGTCGGGGAATGGTTATAGTCAGATGGTGAATGTGACTTTAGTGTGCCAAGTTTCAAACCAATATGTCAATGGACTTTGAAAATATTCGAGGTGGTATGTAAACTTTAACATTACCATTATGCTGCCGTGGATATCAACGTCAATTCAATCGCTGGAGAAAAGTCTTTACAACATTAAAATTGTTTTTATAAGTAAAACATTAATACCAAAGGTAGTTTCATAAGAATAAAATAAAATTCAGCCCATATTTAGCAAACTGTATATTCAAATTACGCCAAGATATGTGTAAGCATGTAATTGATGCTATATTTTGTTCACTTTATGCACATTTAATAAGATGTGACAAAAACTGTCATGCTCAGGACAGAAATTTAGGATCGTATTTTTATACCAAATAACAACAAGAGGGCCATGATGGCCCTATATCGCTCACCTGATTATAAATGAAGCCCTGCACAATTTAGACTAACAAAGGTAGAGCGTAAATATAGAAACTGGTGACCCCCGGGGCAGGGTCAATTTTGACCTCAGGGGCATAATTTGCACAATCTTGGTAGGGGACCACTAGATGATGCTACATACCAAATATCAAAGCTCTAGGCATTGTAGTTATAGAGAAGAAGATTTTTATATGTTTTCCCTATATAAGTCTATGTAAAACGGTGACCCCCGGGGCGGGGCCAATTTTGACCTCAGGGGCATAATATGAACAATCTTCGTGGGGGACCACTAGATGATGCTACATACCAAATATCAAAGCTCTAGGCATTGTAGTTTTAGAGAAGAAGATTTTTATATGTTTTCCCTATATAAGTCTATGTAAAACGGTAACCCCCGGGGCGGGGCCAATTTTGACCTCAGGGGCATAATATGAACAATCTTGGTAGGGGACCACTAGATATTGCTACATACCAAATATCAAAGCTCTAGGCATTGTAGTTTTAGAGTAGAAGATTTTTATATGTTTTCCCTATATAAGTCTATGTAAAACGGTGACCCCCAGGGCGGGGCCAATTTTGACCCCAGGGGCATAATATGAACAATCTTGGTAGGGGGCCACTAGATGATGCTACATACCAAATATCAAAGCTGTAGGCATTGTAGTTTTAGAGAAGAAGATTTTTATATGTTTTCCCTATATAAGTCTATGTAAAACGGTGACCCCCGGGCCGGGGCCAATTTTGACCCCAGGGCCATAATTTGAACAATCTTGGTAGGGGACCACTAGATGATGCTACATACCAAATATCAAAGCTGTAGGCATTGTAGTTTTAGAGGAGAAGATTTTTATATGTTTTCCCTATATAAGTCTATGTAAAACGGTGACCCCCGGGGCGGGGCCAATTTTGACCCCAGAGCCATAATTTGAACAATCTTGGTAGGGGACCACTAGATGATGCTACATACCAAATATCAAAGCTCTAGGCATTGTAGTTTTAGAGAAGAAGATTTTTATATGTTTTCCCTATATAAGTCTATGTAAAATGATTAGTAAGGTTGCATAAGACTATAATTACAGCTTAATAATTGTTTAATAGTTTGTAAACATACAATCACTGTAAACCATGATAACCCTAATATCCACATTCTGCATTTAATTTAAATTAAAGCCTCAAAGCTGCCAACAAGTACACATTTCGTAGTTCTACAACTAAAATATAGTAAGAGAGACAACTCTTACATGATCACAACCAGTATAATTACAGAGTACACTCCCTTTGATAAAATGAAAAACAAGGTTTTTCTATTACTTGACCTAGTAGCCTAATTTTTGACCTCAGATGACCCAATATCGAACTTGACCTAGATTTTGTTAAGATGATCATTGTGACCAAGTTTCATAAAGATTAGGCCAAAATTGTGACCGCTAGAGAGGACACAACCCAATTGTTGACGGACAGACGGACGGACGGACGACGGACGAAGAGTGATCACAAAAGCTCACTCTGTCACTTTGTGACAGGTGAGCTAAAAACAGCAAAAAGTACAGTCCTAGGATTACGCACGAAACTAGTACTTTTTATGAATTTGGGGTAGTAAATAAAGTTATTTACCATTGTCAACGGGTGGATAAATGTTATAGTTTTATGCACCATTAAAAGGCTTTAAATTCACTTCTTTCCATTTCAAATTGTAAAATCAGAAATATGTTTTCCTGTATTACATAATTTCACAGGCAATGAATGTATTGATAGTTCGCTATTATAATTTTCTGTAAGTGAGTTTTATGCATATTGCTTGTCTAATCTTGGGCCGTATTCAGTGACTATTCACCAAAGTTGTAAGACTGAAAATCAAAATTTAGAATGACTGTCATAATTTTGCAATCAGATTTAACAATGTGAAATTTTATCTGACTATTTGTTGTTACCCACTGCACACGTATACACATTTATATCAAAATCAGTATATTTTTTACATCATGAGAGCGAGTGGAACATTTGGCAATTTCAAGTCTAAGTCTGAATTTTAGACTTACAACGCTGGTGAATAAGGCGCCAGATTGTCTCGGAATTACATGTGACGAAAATCCATAACAAGAGGGCCATGATGGCCCAATATCGCTCACCTGATTATAAACCCTGCACAATTTTCACCCAAAGGAATAATTTGAACATCTTGGTAGAAAACCACAAGATGATGCTACATACCAATTATCAAAACTCTAGGCAGTCTAGTTTAAGGCAAGAAGATATTAATATGTTTTCCCTATATAAGTCTATGTAAAACGGTGACCCCCCGAGTGGGACCAATTTTGACCCCAGGGGCATAATTTGAAAAATCTTGGTAGAGGACCACTAGATGATGCTACATACCAAATATCAAAGCTCTATGCAGTGTAGTTTCAGACAAGAAGATTTTTATATGTTTTCCCTATAATATAAGTCTATGTAAGACGGTGACCCCCGGGGCTGGGCCAATTTTGACCCCAGGGGCATAATTTGCACAATCTTGGTAGGGGACCACTAGATGATGCTACATACCAAATATCAAAGCTCTTAGGCATTGTAGTTTAAGACTAGAAGATTTTTATATGTTTTCCCTATATAAGTCTAAGTAAAATGGTGACCCCCAGGGTGGGGCCAATTTTGACCCGAGGGGAATAATTTGAACAATCTTTGAAGAGGACCTCTAGCTGAGTCTACATACCAAATATGAAAGCCCTGGGCCAAGCAATTTCGGAGAAGAAGATTTTTTTAAGTTTTCTCTAAATAACTCTATGTAAAACTAAGGGCCCCGGGGCGGGGCCAATTTTGACCCCAGGGGCATATTTTGAACAATCTTTGTAGAGGACCTCTAGCTGAGTCTACATACCAAATATGAAAGCCCTGGGCCAAGCGGTTTCGGAGAAGAAGATTTTTTAAGGTTTCCCCTATATAACTCTATGTAAAACTAAGGGCCCCCGGGGCGGGGCCAATTTTGACCCCAGGGACATAATTTTAACAATCTTAGTAGAGGACCCCAATGTGATGCTACATACCAAATATGAAAGCTCTAGGCCTTACGGTTTCAGAGGAGAAGATTTTTGAAGTTTCCTTTTTGAAAATCTATTTTTAGCCTGTGTGACCTAGTTATGCGACGGACTGGAATTTTTTTAACAACTTTAATAGAGGTCCACCCAAGGAACATTCCTGTTATGTTTTATCAAATTTGGCCAAGCGGTTTAGGAGGAGAAGTCGTTTGAAGAAATTGTTGACGGACGCACGACGCACGCCGCACGCCGTACGCCGCACGACGCACGACGGACATCTCGGTATGACAAAACCTCACCATGACCACATTGTGGTCAGGTGAGCTAAAAATGTCCCAATGTCCAAACTATTTTTCATTTCAATAATTTGTCGTGAAATGCTTCTTTTAACAAACTGGAAGCGAAAGACTGGTCCTAAACAAAACTTAAGATTTCATTTCTTTCCGCTACGGGCATCAATTATTGTGCACAAATTAAGTACTTCTGTAACTTAAGGAGCCTCCCCACCTTTTCGGAAAAAGAGAAATATACGTCAGATTATAATCATATTTGGTGTGGTTGTAGTATAAGATGTCATCTCTACAAATTGGGCATTTTTAGTGCGAAAAAATTATTTAAATGACGTCAAAAGCGCCACCTGGCGGGACGTGGTTTTTCGCATCAGTTTTGACGCGTTTGCTCCATCTACTTTTTTATTATAGCAATTCTGATTAAATAAAATGTCTCTGTGTGTAGGGTTTTGTATACGGCATAGTTTGGTGTTTTTCATTTTATGCTACGTTAAGTATTATTCGAGTTACATCATAAAAACCGCACCATTTTCGACATATTGACGTTCTAAAAAACGCCGTTATTTTTGCGTTCAAGTGCAAATATTTATAAAACTCGACGACATTTTTTTATAAAAATTTCACTATGATATTAAATAGAGTATTTGCTAAATATATGTCAAAGAAAGTGATGGGGTCTGCTACTCCGATATTTTGCTAGAATTAAATGAAGCTTCCTTGTAAGAGTGAAAAAAGGCGCGACGTTACACACTTTTTGGTCCACGTCATATGCAATATTCTAATTTCATTCATTGGTAAACCGGTCTAAATGATAAATAGTTTAACTTCTAGACAGCAGTCATGTAATATGTTTGATTGTATTTTACTTAAAAAAAAGAGAAAAAAAGAAACCAATGTGTTCCATTGTTGTCATGGCAACCAGAATTTAAGAAGTCAGTTAAAGAAAGTAATTATTTAAATACATTATAATTGTCCCATTTTGCACACAAAACGACACATTCGACACTTTAACATTCAAGACGGCATGTCACTTGTGTATACTTGCTTTAACTTTTTTCTGTCAAAATTAAGTCATTGTCATTATGGTAACAAAACTAAAGACTATTTATCTAGACTATGCAACCAGCTAACAACAGTTGATCAAGTAGATGTAATTAAATTTTGAATATAACGATTGGAGGTTACAGTTAGAAAATGTGCACGTCTTCACAGATTTGACAGAAATTGTGGTTGGTATAGAAAAAATGGTGAAGTGTTTTCCTTAATGGAGGAATACAATTAATATATCTATCTAATACAACCGAGGCTTTGTAAGTGGTAATTCTCCCGGCATCTATTGGAATGTGAGGTTATAGGTAGTAACATGTCTGTCTGCGCGTCTGTTGCCTTGACAATGTTAACAAAAACTTTCCAATTTTATGAATCTTAAATATGTTCACATTTAAGTGCATCAAGACATAGTGCGCACAGGATATTGTGAAAATCGGAAAAAATGTGGAATGAGCCACGAAAGTCGATTACTCAAGTGTGCACAATTTTTCAGTGTTATTTTAGTACATACTTTACCAATTTTACTATGGTGTATAGCTTAGCAATTTTGACCTGAACCAGAGTATACAACAAGGTTCTTGCTTTGAATATATCAATTTCCGCAAGGCAAATCGTGTTTGTATTACATCTCGAGCGTCTTTGTGATACTCCCCAATTATGAAAACATACAATCGGTTTTGTATCGTAGATAATATATCGACAGTTAAATAATACTTATCAAAAGTTCAGGCTCGTGTCAAATTAGCCAAGCTATATACAGTAGGCTATATATGGATATTATTATGCATGTGGTGTACCGTGTATGAGAACCATGTATAGCCCTACCAGATTAAACTGAGACTCCTTGTATAATTCGTAAAAGTCAGGAGAAAACGGTATATATTAAATTAAAATACAAATCAAATACAACCAAGCATGGCCCGATAAGCTTTACGGACTTTGATAAGTGTCAGTTTAATCTGGTCAAGCTATATATGTAGCTGATACATTAGTCAATAGAAATCCGTCCCAATTCGTAGGAAGTGCCAGTATTTTGACGTACGTCTCAAACCTCATGTTGCGGATTATTTCTCAGCTATTTTGATGTAAAACAATAGCTCCGCACTGACACGGCCGTACGTACAGGGTCATAGGAAAGGCAAAACACGGGACTATTCCCAACTACCCCTGCTCTTCTCAAGGGTTAGTGGTAGAGTTTCAATCGACTTGTGCATAACCGAACATGCAGGTTGCAATTGAAATTCACTTGCGAAACAAACGTGTGCATGTAGAACTACATGACATTATTAGTTAAAGTTCGTCATGAATCTATATTGAGTATAAATGTTTACATTCAGTAAGTTCAAGGGTGATGAAATACTAGTATTTGTTCACAGTACATCCGATAACACAGTAAATTACTATATACACGAAACTCGAAAAGCGTTGAATTGTGTGTTAATGAGACGGCCGTGATGGATGGACATTTGGTTCGATCCCTGCCTTGTTGGCATGTAATCGATCGCCTTCGACTTCGAGGGAAGAGATAGACAGTTTGTGTACAAGGAATTAGGGCATGCTGCATTAATTGGTTAGTGTACGTTTCCGATACATGTGAGACTACCTCTTGCTAAAATTATGTACAGTTCATTTGAGAAACAATGAAACGCATTTCAGAAATTTCTGACAGTTGGACAAGAGTTTTGGCATGTTTAGTTCTGTTTACTGTATTGCAGATGGACTTTCAAATTCTATGTTCTTCTATCAACGTGATCGAGCTCTTACTTTATTATAAAAAAATATATTGAATTAATGTATACTGTCAATATGCACTACAAACAATGCAATAACTTGACTGTAACAGTGACATACATTGCAGGGTATGGTTTTCAGAACGGGCGTCTTAGATAATTAAACATTACATCAATCAGCTTCACAAATTAACGATTTATCATCATAATATTTAATCGTGAATGTCCAAGGTGATATCTGAACTTATGAAGTTGAAATCATGAAGTATAAATCGCGAATTCATGAATTTGAAACTTGTTAAAGTGTCTTAACATGCCGTCTTCCATAACTTTAGATTTTTGTGTTATGGAATTAAAAGTTTGAATCATTTATATTGACGTTATGATAAGGAAACTCAGCAAATCATTTTCAGGAACTCATCCTAGACTTCGGGGATATGTTACATTAATATCACATACTATTATATAATTGGATGTATGAATGTTAAAGCTGACATGTTTCTCTCAAATTGGGATATTATCATTTTTATGAATATATGTGTATGTTCTCATGTGCATAAAATTATGTCTTCCTGTATAGCTTGGCGAGTTTGCCCTGACCCTGACCTTTATGCATGGATATATTTCATGGTTCTTGCTTTGAATATATCAATTTCCGCAAGCAATTTGTGCAATATTGGTATTTCAAATTGTGTACATATTACATTTACTGGGACTTTTCACCATTGTACTTTCATTGTTTCATGTTTTCATTATCGTTTTATCACTATTGTACTATCGACTTTTCATCGTATTATCGTTGTTTCATACTATCAACTTTTCACCATCCTACTTTCGACTTTGTATTGCTATGCCGCGATGGCTCTAACGGCAGACCGTAGGGACCTAGCGCATGATTTAACCGCAAACATATTTATGAATTAAATAAACCTATATGAAGACATGATACTCTCCTCGCTACAGGAATTCAATAATTCTTGAGTGTATTACCGGACCCCATGTTTTAAATTTTGATGGGCGAGTTTTGGTTGTCATTGCAACAATATGATATGTTTTGATATAAAACTATATCCATGTAACTTACTCCTAATCTTGCTGTGGTTTATCAATTTGTACGGATGAAGGAAATTAGGCAGTCGCATTTAACGTCCAACAAAAAGTGCATAACGTCAAGCAGTTTTTACCCTACCAAGACAGTTAGATTTAATTTTAGCAAAAAAAACTTAGTTGTAGACCCTATCTTATCATTTACATATAAAATACCATAGTGAAATTTGATGGTCCCATTTTTTAAATATTTGTTTTTGATCGCAAAAATTACGGAGTTATCACTAAATGAAATTAGAATATTGCATATGACGTAGAACAAAAACTGTGTAACGTCGCGCATTTTTCACTCTTACAAGAGAGCTTCATTTAATTCTAGCAAAATATCGGAGTAGTAGACCCCATCTCTTTCTGTGACATATATTTAGCAAATACTCTATTAAATATCATAGTGAAATTTTGATAAAAAAACGTCGGCACGTTTTATAAATATTTGCACTTGAACGCAAAAATTACGGCGTTTTTTAGGACGTCAATATGTCGAAAATGGCACGGTTTTTATGATGTAACTCGAATAATACTTAACGTAGCATAAAATGAAATACACCAAACTATGCCGTATACAAACCCTACACACAGAGACATTTTATTTAATCAGAATTGCTATAATAAAAACAGTAGATAGAGCAAACGCGTCAAAACTGATGCGAAAAACAATGTCCCACCAGGTGGCGCTTTTGACGTCATTTAAATATTATTTTCGCACTAAAAATGCCCAATTTGTAGAGATGACATCTTATACTACAACCACACCAAATATCATTATAATCTGACGTATATTTCTCTTTTTCCGAAAAGGTGGGGAGGCTCCTTAAGTCGACTTCCAACAACATTTTACTTAAATCCGTGATTGCAAGATTAGCGGAGCCGGATTTATTTTCATGAGCTTAAAGCTATCAATGTTCCCAAGCATAAAGACAAAAATAAAATATATATAAATATATATATTTTACTAAAGTTGTTTATTAAAACTTTAAAAAAGATATATTAGACATTGAAACTTTAATTCTGTCTCAATATGTTAACAATATTCACATTACCAGGAAGGATACTTTATTAAGTCTTCCTGACATAATATAAATTTATGTCAAAACCATCGCTTGTTTAACGCATGTTCCAACACATAATCAGTGTATAGTCAAGTCCCTAGACTATACTCTGATACAAGACCCCTTATATCGTTTGCAAATTTAAAAATAGCTCTATTTCGTCACTAGTGTATTCCCGCTATTGTCCAATCAGAACGCGCGTTACGACAGCCGCGGAAATATTTCTATAAACAAACACAATTGTGAACATGGATTATGTAATTAGCGAACGGTGATTGAAATTAAATGCCGAGTTGTTTGTTGAAACATATTGAATCGATTTTGGCGTATAAAAAGTATGAAGAATAAGAGAATAACCTGATATCGGTTCTCAAATGGAAATGTAGATCTACCGGTGATTCGAAAAATATTTATCGGAAATAAAATTTAAAAAAAACGGCGAGTCGAGTGGAGTGCTGACGTTAAAGGTAAATTCTGTTTTTGTATGACGAACTACCGCTAGTTTCAATTCAAATAACAAGTTATGTTGTGCAATGATAGTAAAATCTTCTTTTGACCATCAATGCAAAAATATTACAATTTTTTTTTTCATACGTCGATTTCATAGTCGGAAATAAAATTCAAACTCTGTCGGTTTATATTCTGTATGTAACGTCGATTTTGATTGGACGATTGACGAGGGATCTTTGGAAAACACCCGTGACGGAATTTATTCAATTGCCTTATAAGGAAATGAACAAAATGGATTTGATTGGTTGAGACGTTCGTTCACCACGCTGAGATTGGTTAGTTTTATACCAGGGTGTATTACGGAGGAAAAACATGCTGGTTCAACGAGAATGCTATTGAAAGGGCCAGTCAATTCAGACTTATGAGACAATCATACAATCATACAACCGGTCTCATCAGTTCCAACCGGGCTTCGGCCAAGATTCGAACCTATGACCTCCCGCTTCCAAGGCAGACGCCCTTACCACTCGGCCACTGTCGCGGTATAATGAGCACTAATAATAGAAGTGTAAATGGATACAATAAGTTATGTTGTGTGTACAGAATGAACATATATAGTGCTCACATAGTGCTCATTATACCGCGACAGTGGCCGAGTGGTAAGGGCGTCTGCAATATAATATTTAATAGGATTATACCTAGCCATTCAATTAGGTGTCAGCCGTTATTAGGCTACATTACTCCACACAATATAAAATACAATATACAACAGGATACTGTCAGATATATAACTGGTAGACACGATTTCTGTCTCCGGTGGTTATATAACCGGTACCGGGTTTTAATATGCGCCCAAATATTATCAGATATTCTGAGCAATTCGACTATTTTTATTATATTTAACATTTTCAAAGCCGAAAATTGCTCTAATTTGGTGTAAAAGACAGAATTCATGAAACTCAATTTCTGACCTAGGAAATGCACATTGGGTCTCGAAGCAAGAGACGCGTGTACACGTAGTAGACCTCTAAGTTGAGATTGTTTGACTAGGTAAAACATGGCTGTTTCCCCAGGCTATCCACCGCCCATCACCATTAACAGGTTGACATAAGTATAAATAAAAGACCGTTTGGTTATTACATCCAGAACTATTAATTATAATAATATTATAAATCTGACAAGTGACATTTTGGAATTTCTGTTCATTTACTGGATTGAAAATTGAGATTAGCATCAAACCGTCACTTGACACACCCAGGCAAACATCCCTTCATTATGTTCTATAATATACAATTCAATCAAATATCATACAATGGCGAAAATGTTTATAATCAATGAATAAAATAAATGTTTATTACGTGACAAGTTCCTTGTTTTCTCAGCAAAACAAATGGCGTTAATTATCAAAGGGAAGTAATGCTTGGTAGTTGCTCGATTACGGTCTATGGACGGGTTTTATCCCCAACCATGTTTACATTTTGTGACAGTTTTGACAGATGTGTATAGTGCGTTAGCGACTAAGCTGGACCCCCATAAACCTTAAATATCTTTAAAAATAATTATGCAATTTTATTGAAATTTGGCATAGTTCATTAAATTACCTTTACCAACTCTGTGTTTGAATTGCAGATTTTTTTACTATCTAATTAATCTTTTCCCCGTTGCTATAATGTATTATTTTTGGTATTTTTATCAACAAATAGCTAGGGAGTAAAATAAGCTATTACAATCAGCTAGTTAGAATAATGCTATTGTATTGTGTAACAACTATAACGGGATTATTGTATAACTTCGACCAAAATTTGTCTGGTCATCAATGTGTATATAGTTGAGGCCCATCTTCTGATTGTAATGATCATTTGTACAAACATGATATACGATGTTTTAATTGTAAATATTTGTACAAAGTTGCTCCAGTTGTACAGGCTAAACTAAACGTTCATGTATGGGCCTCATTGTATATTTTCAACAGTCACTGGTGTGTGACTTAATGTACAGTTATACTGGACCAAATTGTTGATCTTTGCTGTTCCGGTCACTTCTATCACCCATACGTATTTCCCCTGTTTTAGACTTAAAATTTTGCATTAGGCGTCTATGCAAAGTACACTTTTCTGTGGACTGTAAATTCTGTTTTATTTTATGAGAGTTGGTAAGGGTGTTTTACCAAGATATACCAATTTTTGTTCTCATCAGCATTGTACTTTTTAAGATATTTAAGGTTTATGGGGGTCCAGCTTAGTCGCTAACGCACTATATTATGATCATTAAACTTAGTTTTCTAGTCATTTTGGTACACTTTGCTATTTTCTTGTCTTATTCATGCGATGACATTAATAATAAATACTTAATGACTTCACGTGACAAATTAACGATAAATTCCTGTGATTCCGAAATTATTGGAAGTTGTGATAAAACCCAGCGTCCGGACAAGATGAATACGGACAGTATACATTCTAAACAGATAGATGAGGTGCATAATGTACCTATAAAGATTCTTATACGACCTATACCTTCTATTTTGGATGAAACCAAAGTAAAATCATTGATGGAAACAATAAAGGTATTTATTTTTTAAAATATTATATCGCTGTTCAAATGTGCCCAATGCATAGCCAAGGTGCTATCGAGCCCTTTTTGGTAGAGCTTTAATAATCATAATTATGCAACAGCATTCTACCAGCGAGCAGTGTTCGCGGATAATATACCATTCCTCAGCACTTTGCTGGGCGAGCACTTTCTTATGCAACAGACCGCTTTGGACAGTCCGCTAGCTGACAGAATATAATTTTTCCGCTTTGGCAGCTAAATAGCAACTTTGTAGCAAGCAGTTAACCATTGCTTAGGCAATGTTCTTAAGCTCTAATTTAAAGGACAAACACCTTAAATATACATGTCTGTTAGGGCGTAAAAAAGGGTTTCTGAAATTTTCAGTGCTCTTACAAAGATTAGAACAGGGACCGCCAGGTAGCTGAGAGAGCTAACACGTTACTGTGAATTCTGTAAAATCATTAATTTTCATGGGTGGTTAAATTTTGTTGTTCACCTTCAACCACGAAATCAAATCCCATCGAACAATGAATAATTTTGACCCTTGTATTTATTACCTGAAATATATACTTCTCATCAAAATGGGGTTTTTTACCAAATCCATGAAATTTCGTCTCATCGAAATGATTTTACAGTAATTATTTTCTTAATTTTCAGGATGCCAACACTCAACACAACATTCCTCCTATAGATGTATTATGGATCACTGGTCGTCAAGGAGGCGACTATTATTATTCTTTCGGTGGTTGTCATAGATACGAAGCATACAAGAGACTTGATTTGGAATATATTCCCTGTAAACTGGTGAAATCTACCATAGCAGATTTAAGACTATATCTCGGAAGTTCAACACCCGATCTTTTATGATGTTTGTTACAATGTATACAGTATATGAAATGTATAGATGTTATGTTCATAATGTACATAATTATGTAGTCCTCATTATATCATATAAACCAAATCATTGTGTGGCTTATTGAAATTACTAAAAAAATCAACTTATATCATTAATTGCTTTTGAATGCACATGAGTAATCTGATCACTGTATGACTTATTGCCATAATACATTGTATATAATTCAACATGTATGCCTTATTGCAATTGCCAGAAATCGACTTGTTCATACAGTGCTTATGGGCCCTATTGCCTATTGAAATGGAAATAAAATAAAACTTTAAACTTTATTTATTCATATTTTATTGACAGGCAAGAGTTATCACAACCATGGCATACTTAACAAATAACAAATGATACAAAATTATCACCAAACACATATAATACATGTATTGCACCATGAGTCAGTTGCATCCACAGCCCTAACCCCCGCGGAGATAGGCAGTGATTTTTATTTTGCATTACCCCGCCCTGCAGTGACAACTGATGGTAAAATCTCTGGCATTTCCAAGGCCCCTGATAACTAAATATTTCCTTGGGGTATTGGTTCGGAGAAACCCCCCAACATTTCCCCAACAGTGCAGGGGAAGCTGGAAGGTAAAAACAAGGCTGTTCCCCAGGCTATCCACTGCCCATCCCTGGGGGTGAGGGGGCCGAGGATGCAACTGGCTGGTACATATATAATACACACCAACAATCACAACTCATGGTTTAGTTCAACACTGGATTAGATCACATTGACAATAACATACACAGTACACTAGTACCAGAACCAAAACATTGAAATGTGACTGTAATTATTGTCGATTCAAAGATGTCTGTCAAAACCGCCATAATGTTCCATCTCAGAATAGCTAATTGCACCACGAATAACCACTACGCTTTAGGACCATCAGCTTTTTAATCATTTAAGTGTATTATTGATGGTAGAATTTAATCCTGATATACCTTTAATAATCGACCGGGATGAATGTTTGTTTACGCGGTTGTGACAGAGATCTTTGAATCAACTATACATGTATTATTCACCTATGGTATACTATATCTAAGAACACTTAAGAACTGGGCATTTTTTCTGCATCATATAAAATGACAAAAGTTCTTCTAGGAAAAGACAAAGGACATTTTACATGATGAATGACAATGGTAAACTAAATAAATACTGGGTACATGTATATCTATCAATTTTGTGGATCTGGAGTTAGAATACTATATAACAATATTATAAGTTAATACAGAACAATAAAGGAATGTCTTCAACGATAGCACATATTGTGGTTATCACATGATCAACAAAACATCTACCATCTTAAAACATGATCAATTATAATAAGGCCGCACCATACCTTACACTAGCATTTACCTTTACATTTATTATCATAAATATGTTTTGAAACTATACAAACAAAAGGGATAGTTTAGTATGCTCTGAATCATCTACTGAAAGAAATTGCACGCTTAGAATGAGAAGGTCATAAGTAGTACTATTTTCCGGACAATTTTTTCTTGTTTCCTCAAAATATTAATTTTTTACTTACAACCTTCTCATTCTAAGCCGGCGATATGTCTATGAAGCGACCACACAAACGTAAAGGAAAGTGGATTGATGGTAGATAGGGTAGAGGGTTAATAGAAAATTACTTATCACAGTTTTCTATAAATAGGCTTTCAGAAATAAACAAACAGTATCATTTACTAGTATCAAAACAGAGCTTAACGAAACAACTTATAATCCAACAACATTAAACTGAGACTGCAGCCTTATGCTCATTCATGTTTGACAATGAAGTTAGCTAACACTGTAAAATCATTAAGTTTTAATGGGAAAATTTTTTGTGGTTTTGGTTACAAAGACCATTTTGATGGGACGTAATTTGTGGATTTTGGATTTCAGATAATAAATACAAGGGTCAAAATTATTGTTAAATGGGGTTAAATTTGGTGGATGAGATGAATTTAATCCCCACAAAACTTTATGATTTTACAGTAACTATTTAGCATATACATGTAATCATAAATAGAGCACTTGGAACAAGCCATTTCTACCCATATTGAGTTTACATTGTCAAAACTTCATCTATTTCTATTTAATGGTCTTATTTATCCTCGCCATCGGATAATCCATATGGGCGAGGCCCCCAGAAGAGGTTTAGTACTTTTAGTTTTTAGGGGGATTGTGCATGATACAGAAGATGCCCCAATTCCAGAAGCATCCCTGGTTCCTTTACATGCCAGGAGTATAGCACCCATACATGTGTTCTCGGTTTAAAGTCTCATCTGAAAGACTATTAGTAATTTTAGATGGCCAGCCCGGGATTCGAACCCACAACCACGAGATCAGTAGTGACTACTAGTCTCGCGCTCTACCGACTGAGCTAAGCGGGCTGGACTATCATCATTCAGACAAGAGAACATACGAGGACAAATGGAATGTATGAGTGGAATGTAACACAGGTAACAATAATCAGAATCATTGAAAAAGAATAAATAAAATGTATGAATTTGTATTTTCTAAGGTACCCGGTAACATAAATTTTGAGAAAAAAAATCCCAAAATTTTGTTTTACTCATTTTCAGTGGTACAGTTACATGTGGGATGTAGAGAAAGAAAGCTTAGAACAATATCATATAACTTCAAAAAGTCAGTTACAATCACTAACTCCAGGTAACAGTTCAGCTTGATAATAGGAAAAAATATTATCATTTGCATAAATGAAATGGTCATGATAGTTTACCAAAACAGACAAAGTGAAAATATCACTCCATTTAGATCTTCAAGTGAAATTTTAAACAGAACAAGGATTGAAAGTAATAAATTCACATGGGTTCCTTTAGACCCTTATATTGACCTACTGAAAACCAAAATTAAGAGATAAACATCACACATTCACAGAAACTCATTAATAACCAAGTAGTATAACTCTGCACATGTTTGAGTCAGTTGGGTCGGAGTGATACTTCATTATCAAAAATATACACTGACTGGACATATTTAAC
Organism: Spisula subtruncata; assembly: GCA_963678985.1. NCBI lineage: Eukaryota > Metazoa > Mollusca > Bivalvia > Venerida > Mactridae > Spisula > Spisula subtruncata. The sequence continues at coordinate 8,230,372 of OY787673.1, read as the reverse complement.
ACAGCAGCTGCTCAATAAAAATTGAAAAGCAGTACTTAGATCTGATATACTGTAAAAACATATAACTTCAAAGAGACAAAATTTCGTGGTTTTTGCAAAAGAGACAATTACTTATGGAACATTAATTTGTGCATTTTGCATTTCAAGTAATAATACATGGGTAAAAATTATTGTTTGATTGGATTTGATTTCGTGGTTGAAGGTGAACAAACAGAATCTACAAAATTTAATCCCCCATGGAAATTACAGATTTTACAATAGTCCTTTTTAAGTGCAGGTACTAAATTTGGGTATAACATGGGACGGTTGTCAAAAGCACTTAGACGTGTGACCAATAACACATACAGTATTACACATTTACAGCCACAAAAAAGACAGGAACACAGGATGTACCATAAAAATGTACTGATATGTAACAATATACAATACTGTAAAATCATTAAATTTCGATGGGACAAAATTTCAAGGTTTGAGTAAAAAAACATTTTGATGGGACCTTAATTCATGGATTTCCCATTCAGCTAATGAATACAAGGGCCAAAATTAGTGTTTAATGGGATTTGATTTCGTGGGTAAAGGTGAACCAAGAAATCCATGAAATTCAATCCCCACGAAAATTTATGATTTTACAGTACATGCACTGATATGTAACAATGTACAATAACTGTACTGATATGTGTAATATATAAGAAATTACAATATTTGGTCCCAGTATAGGGAACAATATAAACATCACAAATTCAAGTTACAACTCGGATAAAATCACGAAAGACATAAAACAAGTAGACAAGTCTTAAACATTTAACATGTCAGTACTATTACCAACAGTAACGAAAAATGAGTAGAACCATAGTTTAATCCCGATGCACCCTGATTTCATGAGGGTCTGAAGAAACTCGACAGCAAGTTGAACCTACTGTACGTTTGATTTTTCTTTTCTGGTTCAATTTGTTTTGGAGTTTATAAACTAAATCAACAGAAATTGGTCCCTCACATATTTAAACAATTTCTTACAGTAATACTTGAGCAGTGATAATTTAGTAACATTGAGATTCAGTGTAGATATCATAAATTTTCATGAGATTCATTTTTACGAATTTGTTCATGATTTGTCATCATTTATCTTCAGAAAGAACTCACAGCTTCACTAATTTTACTGCCATTGTTTCAGCTTCCAAACAAAGATTTGCATAAATTTTTCGAAAACTTGCTTTTTGAGAGCTTATATCAAATCATAAAATTTCAAACACTTACAGTTACATCAAATCATAAATTTTCAAAACTTAATAAAAACATCAATTTGAGAACATAAATCAAATTTATCATAAATTTTGAGAACTTACATGTGAATTATATATAATTTATCACCTAGGAAAATGTCTGATTATAGAACGTTAAGACAGTGAGTTATTTAAATTACTATACAACAATTAGGAAATAGATCTTAGTTTTCCGTGATATTATGGCCAATATATCACGGTTTGGAGTTCATATGCGTAGGTATTAATCACGAAGGCCGTAGACTATGCATGTGAACGACAAACCGTGATATATTGGCCGGTATATCACGGAAAACTAAGATCTATTTGCATTCTAACACGTGTAATATGCGCAATTTCATATGGACTCATTTTTATTGCAGACTGATGCAGTGTTTGTCGTGTTGCTATAGACAACTTCCGCTGTTTAAAGTATAAAACCTTCACCCCTAGAATATCGTTTTTTGCTCATTTCATTTTAACAGAGGCATAACTAGAGCTCATTCCAAACTATGTATTTCTTAAAAACTAAAATGAATCGATAAATGCAATTGACGTTGCAATACTACGGATATAATTAAATAAATTAAGAAAGAACGCTACGCAAATAAAGTTCGCACAACGTCACGTTAACGTTGACGCCAAATTAACTTCATACAATCCATGACGTCATGTGATAAACAAGACGTAAATTCCATTCATAAAAAGCGTTATTTATACGTGGGAGGTAATTCAACAGCCAAAAAGTAGTACGGCAAAAACTGTGATATACCGGAAATTTAACCACGGTACAGTCCTATAGGTTTACACGGAGCTAAAAATAGACAGTGTTAGAATGTAATATAAACATACGTAAAACATCAGTGACTGTTTACAGAACACACATATACACTGTATACAAATTCACAAAGATAAACAATCTGACAAAAAGGCTTTGATAAACACACTTCTATTTTAAGATTTCGGCACTTTTTCCAGCAAAAATGTAGATGTAAAATAATATATATTCAGTCTGACTCAAAAACTATTTTGAGATTTCGGCACTTTTTAATCAGCCCAGAGTCTGACTCATAAACCAGTATCCAATATTCACTCAATAATGCTATAACTTACAAGCTAACAACTGATAAATATAGAGAAAATATAGAGACCAGCTTCATATTATGGTAGTAGTTAAATCTACCACGCTAATCAACATCAGACCTCGCTTTGGTCCATGATCGACTAGCCAGCAATGTTTGGATTTCCTCGTTGTGGTGAAAGATGTCTTTAAAATCACACTAGGCATGGTAATCTTGTGAAGTTAACAGAATCAAGGAAACTGGGTTCTCTCAAGTTGATATGTAACCATGGCAACTAATTGTTGAAGAATCAACAAATACTAGAATTTTGATTTCTGTATCAGTGATTTATTTGGCACAGAAAGACTAAGTTCATGGATCCCTTCGTTAAAGCTGGACACACATATACTGAAACAGAAAAGAAAACAATCAATCAGCACACATCACAGTCTGGTGCCCTCGAAGTCAAAGGCTATTGGTCAATTAAACACTGACAAACCGTAAAAAACCTTATGGCCAAACATTTTAAACTATCTAGGTCGAACATAAAATGATCAATGGAATATATTAAGCACATCTAGGTCCCAAATTATTGATCAGGATAATGGTTTATTGCTACTAAGTTGCCACCATTTTCTCAACCATTTCTCAGTCATATACGTGGGGTTATCCAAAAGTTCGTGGACTTTTGCTCTAATTATTTTATTTTAAGTCAGATCAGTATGAAAATTACCATACAGTGACATTATTCTATTGCAAACAAAAACTCAAACTATTTTTGTAAAGTACCCTTTGTATCGAGAGTAACACGTTGCCATAGTAACACAAAAATGCGTTAGCGGCGCACTGCAGATTTTTTCCAGTAAAATGCGTTACGTTATTGCAGATTGTTACAGTGTTTCTTTATTTAGAAATACAAAAATGCGTCCTCGTGGTGAGTAATGTCATACCGATATTTTGCTATAATTTAAAGGTTATATCTTATATATTCGTCATTTTATTAATATGGCCGTTAATGTTGTCATATAAAATTCAACGTAAAATATGACGTCACAAGATTTTATTTGCAGTCGCAAAATAATTCAATTATATATACAGCTATGAAAACCCGCAAGGAAGACAAGAATTGTTTGGCAAATTAAGTATGAACCCTTCTGCATTGTATTCAATTGTTTTTAAATGACATAAATAGTTAACAGAAAGTCAGGGTGATGTGACAGACGATGCATGTTAATAGGTACAAAACCAACGTTCAACGAATGAGCGTTACGTTGGTTAGAATCGACCACCCTAGGTATTAGAGGGAAAAAATCCACTTGTAGAGATAGAAACGACACAAATCAGTACACATCGACAGAACGAGTATGTTGGCATATTATAAGTAAACAGCTGGTAACGGGAAACGAAGAACAACTGATTTACAGTGTTTAAGAGCTTCATGAATTGATTTAGTCAAGAGGGCGACGTCGTACGTCATTTCTGAGCGTGCGCCGGGTATGCCTACCACGCATGCTTACAAATGCTATATTTATGTTATTTTTAATCATATCCGTATGATATTTGGTATACTTGTAGAATATAAATCAAGTTTACAGGGACAATAGATTAGTAGCTTTAAATTAAATGGTTTTTGAATAAAAGCAAAAGTCCACGAACTTTTGGATAACCCCACGTACATGCTGATTAGGGAATAATCAAACAAATGTGACATTGGTGGTCATACAGAAAGATTCAAGTCTTGCATACCACATAATTTGATTTCCTGCAATTAATTTTCAACCTTAGTTCTTAATGGCTCTTCCACAAGCAACTGACAATTACTTCGCATGTGGAGCACGGTCTGGATAGACATAAACATAGCCAATGTCAAAAAAGAACATAAAGTTCCATGACCTAGTGTTAAACCCTGATCGCATGGAAAGATTGACGATTACTCTATCCACTGTGCTGACCAGGTGGGTTTCTCAAAAGTGAGGATGTTCAACCAAACCAGAGCTTTTCAGATAGACATAGAACATCAGTGTAACACTGGCCTGTAGGGAAATCTTTGCAATGATACAGAGAATAAAGAAGAAATATTTTAAAATGCCCGAGTTACCTGTTATCTTCGTAGGCTATAAGTGATGTTAATGGTCCGGAACAACTTATAATACATTGTGCTATCATATCTGCAATACATTAAAACAATACCTGGTAACTACTTTCAAAGTAGCTAAATAGAACATTATTGCCTGAAAACAATACAATTCTGATAATCTGAAAATTACATAATCAAAATTTCTGCAAAATAATGCAGAGGTCCTGCTGAAGTCTCAAGTCCAATTCTTGAGATCAAATCTGTTTCGGGAACTATAAACACACATCTCAACACCTAAACTCTGGTTCAACCATTATTGAATATTCTTTTATTAATTTTGCTGTCACAATTCTAGACAATCATAGTTTAGTAAATACTGAACATTTTCATCAATTTTACTTTATACAGAAAGTTCATTTTTCGTAGTGCTGCCTTCCCGGTCTGATTTTCATTAAATTTTAAAAGTAATCAGGCATACATGTAGCCTTGCTGAAACACATAAGGGGGGGTTGCCTTGGTAAAAAGTTTGACAAATACTTAAATGCCCCAAATAGGCTCTGGAAAATATTTCGCTCAATACTTTTCTGTCTTGACATACAGCTCTGGTACTACCGGTACTAACCTCTAGTGTTCATATCCCAGACTCTAACAGAACAATCCCTGGATGATGTAGCTATCAATGTATGATATTGTTGTGGCAGAAATATACAACTTTCTACAGCCTCTGTATGACCCTTATATTCCTGTACTATCTGCAGTGTCCGCAGGTCCCATAACTACAATATACAAACAAAGTGTTATCATAGTGGAATCAAAACTTCCTGGATTTGAGGGAAGATGTCTCAGAAAGATCTTGAGAATACATTGGCCACAAGTTATATCTAATAAAGGAGGCCCAAAACAGATGTAGGTGGAGAGCAGCTGTGGAAGCCTTATGTACTGAAGAGTGGTTAGAGGACTAAATAAGTAAGTTATCACAATATTGAGGTTGCAGTAAACTTTGAGTGGCACCCATAAAAAGGCTCCTTAATTACAGCATCCATATTATTGATACAGATTATTTGTTTTTATTGCAAAAATTTTATTGCAAAAGCAGAATAATTCAATGTTTTTTCTTTTGTTTTTGAGACTTAGCTTTGCTAGACAATTGCACCTTAAATTTGGGATTGAATTCCACAATAGGTCACAGTGTAATATACCATTCATGAAAATGCCCAACCATTATGTTCACATTCACTTGTTTAGTTTATCACAATGAACGAGAAGGCGACAAAGAAACAAAAATAATTAAATATCTGAACACATTTTAAAACTAATAATACAAGCATAACACAATATTGAGGTTATGGAATAAATTTTAGGGCAGATTAGAATACTGGAAACAATTTAAATTTGAAACAAATACAATTATACAATGAACTTCTCTAAAATCATTTAATTTCAATGGGACAAAATTCATGGTTTCGGTGGAAATGACCATCTCAAGGGGACCTCATTTCAAGGATAACTTGTCCTCTAAGTCAGATTCTACAGAATTATTCATACTTGTGAAGGATTGAATTTCCTGATTTAAGTCACGCGCAAAATCCAGGATATTAAATGATAAATCCCCAACAAATATTAATGATTTTATAGTCAGAAGTTTATCATACATACCGTAGCCTCACAACCGTTGCCACAGAAACCATTGCTACAAGTTAAGCAATAATTCCCGTCCGCACTAACATCACAACACATCTGTATATACTGCTTACGTGGAAAATTATGACTCACACTCATTGTTCGTGTATCAAACAGTCTGAAAACATGTACAATAAACCCTCTAGAAAAATACATGACATTTATGACGTCAAAATGATATAACGCATATTTATAAGCCATGTTCCTTTGAAAAACCTGGTTAATGAACCCAGTGTTTCATTTTGGAGTGTGTCCTGAGTTCCTGACTCACAAAATTGGCTTGGGAGTCATTACAATTTGAAAATATAAAATGTACATCATATTTACATATTGGGATTCATTCAGAGAGACAGGACTCAGTTTTCAAAACCAAAAATTAAATACTGAACAATTAACAAATAGAAATGGCATTAAGAATAATAATTCATTGTAAGACTAAGCCATGCGTCGTTAATGTTACATTTGTTTTTCTGTAATGTAATGAGACCAGCTTCTAAACCATTTTGTTAATTGCAACCAAGAATTTTGAACATAACCGAAATGTAATCAACTAATGGTCCATGAAATCAGCAATAAGTCTGATTTAAAAATTTTAACGATGGATTACCTGTTTATTTTTCACATATAATTAAATCTCTATATACTTGATTCTCATCGACTCAATCCTTCTCATGGACTTGAGCCCTATTTGTTTTGGTCAACTATACACACGTGCGTAGATAGTTCTTATCCAAAGCATGTTAAACTCTGTTGAAAGACTTATTTCTGTCACAGCAGCAAACCAAATGTGAATGAAAACAATGTGTACTCGTTCTGTGATCATTAATAGCAACCAGTCATGAAAGACCATTTTTGTTAGCCTCCATACCTAAGCTTGTTACCATGGGATTTTGTTTATGGTGATTGTTTTGTCAACAGGCTCGTTCACATTGATTAAAGTCTGTGAATAGCATCTAAGATGATTTAACTTCATGTCACAACTGTATTTTGTGAAGAGTTTTCAGTCTTTGGCTTAAATACAGGCTGACCAATCAGAGGGCTCGAGTCGATGAGAAAGTTTCTGAATGATGTAGGCTCTTGACTGGTACTTGCTCTATTGCAAATATTTTAATATAGAAACTTTTTACTGACAAAACTATTTTGTTTATATCATAATGTTAAGTAATGTTCAGTCAGTAAAAATAAAATTGGTTAAAAGTAAACTGTAGGAAGTGTGCATGCAAGGCTTTTAGCTCTTAGGGGCTCGACTCCACGAGAAAGCAGTATAATAATCTGTTTAAAAGCACATATTAAAATTAAACATTTACCTGACTTCTTTATCTTCCCCAGTCTGAACTAATAAATGACTATCTGGTATAAATTTGACATCTGTGACCTGAAATACACAATATTAAACTAAACATTCCCCGAATGGAGACTGTCAGTGACATACTATATACAGTAACAGTACACCAGTGTGCTGTTTTTCAACATACATGGTACACAAAACTTCATGCATATTTTTTCCAACTACAAGTTAAAGAAGGAATTATTACAGTAACTGAATTGTTTTCAGTTTCAAATAATCTAAACCTTAGAAAATGACTTTTAAGTCTGATTGAAATGAAAACTTCTGATTAGAATTTGACATACAGTACAACCTCTCCACAAAGGCCCTCTGTATTGCAACAACCTCTCAATGACAACACCTTCAAAACTTCCCTGAGCTCATTATGACAAATTTACTATAAAGTTAAGAGCAACAAACTATAAAACAGCTACCAATAACTGCAGCTCCCACAGGGTCTTGCTCTTCAGAGGTTGTACTATAAATGCTTTCCTCCCTGCACGGAGCAGTATACTTACTAGATTTCTGGATATTTTATTTTCCTGTAAACATCCCCCACTTTCCACATCCCACAGTTTGAGTGTGTTGTCACGGGATCCGCTACATAACCAACTGTTATCTGTATTACAAATATACATCCAGGTAAAAATTTGTTTCTATTCATTATATTGTCACCCCCTGATAAAAGGGACAGCAGACCGTATTAACATCGAGGCAAATGTTTTCAAGGAGTATTTGAGGCATTTTTTCTTCAATTTTTTTTCAGGAAAGTCTCAAATTTCACCGAGACAAGTTCCTAGCTGCGCCTCTATGTAGCTACGGGCCTGTCCAGTCCCTATAGCTCATCGGATTTTTTATAGTCTGAACAATAATCAAATAATAAAACACTACAGATGTTTACCTTTCCCTGTTGCTTCTGAATCTGAAGTCAATTTGATATTTTTACTTATTAAATAATTAATTGTCTCATTTTATAGGACTACCACAACAAACACTAGATACGCTGTGACCAATCTGTATACCTTTGTTTAGGTGAATGGCTGACACCACGAGTTCGTGACCATCGTATTCACGTATAGGATTAGCATTACCACGTTTCCATAGTTTCACAGTTTTATCTCTCGAGGCACTAAAGATACCCTGACAATGTATACCATAACACACCTGCAACAGAAAATGCAACATTTTGAAAGTACCACATCAATTTTTTCAAAGGTATTTGAAGTGCTTGAAGATTCAATTTTATCCCTGCCTGATTCACCAACAACCTACACTTCAAAGAAAGAGAAGAAAGTTTGCGTCATATAAGAAATCTAGGAGTGCTGTACTAACTCTTTCCGAATGGACTCCATGGTTCTTCAACCTGCCTGGTGAATAGCACTAACAGTAACACATGCAAGACTACCTCTGGGTTTTCAACCAGTTTGTCTCTAGTTGGATGGGAAACACTGGTCTGACAGTCACACCCATAACATTTTAATGAGCAGCAAGCCAGCAAGAATAAACAAGCTCTGCAACTTTCAGCTTAATACTTGGAAACCTAACATCACTTATTATAAAAATAATTAATTCAATGATATATTACATTACAAGAAATTTAAAACAAACTAATTAATTGCTTTATATTCTACAAACCTTGGTGATCTCCCGTTGATGACCAGTCCATCTATCTTCTAATCTATGATTATGATAGTCATACAGTGACACAGTCTATAAATACAGAAATACAGTGACACAGTCTATAAATACAGAAATACAGTGACACAGTCTATAAATACAGAAATACAGTGACACAGTCTATAAATACAGAAATACAGTGACACAGTCTATAAATACAGTGAATGATAGTCAACAAAATAGCAACTGACAACTAACGAAATTGAAGGTCCCTTGCAGGTAAATGGTACAGCCATTCTGTTGAGGACTGTAGTATTCTATTATTCAAAACCTCATCAGACAAAGTGATTTCTTGTTTGAAGAAGTTATTTTCTGTTCATGGACTTCCATTATCACTACAAACAGACAATGCTCAGAATTTTAATAGTGACGAATTGAATGATTTCTTACATTCACTTGGTATTGAGCATAGAAACACGACACCGTATTGGCCTCAAGCAAATGGTGAGGTTGAGATCCAAAATAAGTCGATTATGAAACGTATTCGTATTGCGACTGCCGAGAAGAAAGATTGGAAAGAAGAATTACAAACTTACCTGTTAATGTATCGGTCGACTCCACATACAACTACAGGAATATCGCCCGCAGAACTACTGTTCAAGAGGAAAATTCGTACCAAACTTCCTGATATAACTGAATACAACCTGATAGATCATGAGATTCGAGATCGAGACAGCGAAAATAAAGGAAAGGGAAAGATATACGCGGATAACCAGAGAAAAGCTACAGAAAGTGATATCAAAGAAGGTGATTTAGTGTTAGTTAGGCAGAAGAAGCAAAACAAGTTATCAACAGTGTTCAATCCTAATCCAATGTCAGTTGTGAATAAAAGTGAAAATAAGTTAGTTTTAGAATCCAAAGATGGTGTTCAGTATTCACGAAATGTGTCACATGTGAAGAAGTTGTTAACCAACGAAAAGTCAGTTAGTGGCGAATCAAAAAATTCATACACAACAGATGAAAATTCAGGAAACCAATTCATGGAGGAAAACCCGAGTAATTATCAGACTGACAATAGTGATCAACCTTTGAATACGTCGATCGGTAAGGAAACCAAGTCTCCAGGAAAGGATATAAACATTGACATTGAAACTACCGAACTAGAAGTCGATATACCCGAGGTTACACAAACAACACCTAGACGATCGAACAGGACTAGACAATTACCAGAAAGATATTCTGACTTTATCATGAAATAGTTGTATTAACTATTATGACAGATATTCACTGTGAATCATATTGTATTGTTCACATAATCATTTATTGAGATATTATTATGGATGTGTTATTTCATGTAGTTTCAGATAGTCGATTGATATACATTGATGGACAATGAATGAATAAGACAATCATAGACACTGATTTAATATTAAGTAACATGTAACAGTTTTGACATGTATTATGATTATGTTTTGTTGAGTTTATTTAGTAAATTATACTAAGTGGGATTTGTGATTTTAATAATGCTACATGTAGTGAATTTGTTTTAAGTATCAGTAATATGTAGGTATTTTGAATTTGATTTGGGGAGGAAATGTAGTATTCTATTATATGTATATTGATCATATGCAAGGGGGACTACTCTGTATGTAACTGTGTATCTTTGCTGTACTTGTTACCTCTTTGAGTTTATACTTACTAGTTTGTAGACCGGAAATAAACGGCAAGAACCTTCAATGGTGTTTTATATTATTACAGTTAAATCTGGTCATATCAGCTATTAGCTGGGTCATCATTACAAGGACACAACTAAAAGTTGAACTAAGTACCTCACCTGAGTTCAGTCCAAAGTGTCTGCTTTTGTACATGCTTTTTCGCACCAGTGACGAGTTCAAAAATAAGGCGCCCATGAGGACCACTTATGTAATTCCAAAATCGCTACATAACCAAAGGACCTGAGTATGCGTTCCATCTTCATCATGCATGTTTTTCTCGAAGGGATTTTCACAATTGTAGCCTATAAAGCTAAATTTGAGTGCTGAGTACCAAACTATGGTACATCCAATTGATGTAGTTACCACAGTTTTGCTCCGAGCCCCAAGTATCATATATATCGAAGCAAGGGAAAATATTGACCCGCTAACTATCACTAACTTCACCTACCTTATCTTTACTACCTGACACACAGAGACCAGGTTGTATCTTGGCCAGGCTTACTACAGCATCTGTATGTATAGGTCCACCAGTTGGTTGAACATTGTACGTATCTGTGGTATATCGGCTCATTCTACCTTGTTGACCGGCTTTATACCCACCACCACCAGACAAACCTTCTATACTGTCAAACCCACCGTCTCTGTAATATACAACAAAGAGTGATGTCATAAGACAAAATGCCAGTTAAACTCCAACACAGCCCTGGGAATCATCATGATTGGCTTACAGCTGAAAAATGGTTGATAACTCCCGCATGAAAGGTACCAAGATGGGTGGCGTCTGCGATTAATGCAGGCAGCTTGTTCCAAGATGGTGTTATCTTCGAAAAGAATGAGTTATTGTAGTACTGTAGGATGTGTTGACTGAAGTATTTCTTTGATTACGAAGATCTTGCGCTAGTAGATGAAGTAGCCAGAAATTGAGAGAAAGGAACCGATCTACGGGCATATCCACAAGGTTGTTTACCATCTTGTAGAGTAGGGCCAGTAGAGTCTTCATTCCTCTATGCTCCAACGTCTCCCAGTCCAGCATGTTTGTGACGCTGCTGGTGTCATGGTAGCTGTTGCTTGCATACCATGCAGCTCTCCTCTGCACCATATCTCTACCTGGCGAGTATGGCTCTTGGTTTGACTATGAAGTAGGCATTTGACTTCACTGCTTCTTTTTAAATTGGCACAGGAACCAAAGTGTAATGTTGGCCTCCTTCACGGTCTTGTTGATGTATTCCAGTCATGTTGACTCCAACTGCAAACATACTTGCACACACTTTTGGCAGTCTTTCGGAGACTAGAGTGTCCCCCTTCCGTGACTGTGTATAGTTTGATATCACGCAAAGGGGTCTGCGAAATATGGCATGACAATCATCACGATGGCATTGCCAAATTATCTAAGATAACAAATCAATTCACACAAATAAAACAAACATAACATATGTATGACTTACTCTTAGTACTGGTACACAAAAAATAGACGCATAGTCCTTTAGGGTGACAGTGGGTTCGTCAAATCTCCGGTTCGTCAAACTTAACTTTCTGTACAAAATAGGTTGTGGTTTCGTCAAATTGAATTATAGAGGGATTTGAGTTGATATACATATAGAAGTGTGAACAAACACCTTTTATAAGATTTAGTTGTATTGTATGGCGATTGATTTATTTGTTAATATTGTGTGATAATCATGTAATTGTTGGTGTGTTTTAATTAAATGATTATTATGTTTTCAGGTGTAGATGTAGAAAATTGAGCATGAAATACGTCAAATATTTCAGACCCTAATTATTGTATTTTTTAACATTTTATATATGAGAATGAGAAGGTCGTAAGTGCCTTATAATAAGACGCTTCTTGTATATATTAATAATAAGTCTATTGCTATGAAAATCAAAAAAAGTTGTCATGTTGCCATGACAGTTTTTACATGTTGTCTAAAAATATTGATTTTGTAGTTACGACGTTCTCATTCTAAGCCATTCTCATATAAGAACGAAAAACTCACCCATATGGGACCAGTGGAGAGGGTAAATAAACTCAATGTAGTAGATTTTTATTGTTTATTATAGACTACATTTATAAATATTAAACAATGGAATTATCATACATAAAAGTTGGCACGTCAGGTCTGAAAAAGATGTACATATAATGTTATATTATAAACACATTATTTTGATGTTGTTCAAAATAAATCGTCGGACGTTTGTCAGACATGTTCAATTATACCATGTGTTTGTCACTTTACTATACCATAAATGAACTGCATTGACATTCTACATCGTCGGATCTTACTGAATAATCAGTCAGTTGTCTGATTGGTGAAGAAGGTGGGGAGTTGGGTATAGGTATATGTAATACACTACATCCTCTACATTTCCATTCCAACGTTATTTCTCCCCTTTTAAGTTGTTTATACTGGTCAGGAGTGATTCCAGTGTTACACTTCCTGTGCTGCCATCGTTCACAGCCATCACAAGTGATGGCATGCATACGTGCAGTGACAATATTTGAACAGTGAATACAATAGTGATTGTTATCCATGGTGGATTATGAGGAGAGTGACTCTACACATGTTCTTATATACATCTTATTAAAGACGTGCATCACTCAAAAATACAAACTTCCAAGCCTTGATGCAAACAAACATGTAATTTGGAATGAAGCGTTGCTTTAATTAAATGCATTTGTTTGTCAATCATCACAAACAATAACTAATTATGACTGAGTTATGTTTACAGTTGATTCTTTTAATCACAATCATGTGTTTTTAATTACTTGTTTCACTAATTTTAATCAGTGTTGATTATAATTAGTTGATTGGTCAATCAATGCAAACATAAGTCTGCTCTATCCTGTTCTCTTCGGCTATTGGATTTTTAGTCGGGACGTACATATGGACTTAATAAATTGAGGAAATACACAATGAAAAATATAAATAAGAAAATTTTATTTTGCCATCAGGATGTATTAGTTTACTGTGATATATTAGCGTAAAAATAAGCGATATTTAAATGCACTTTTAAATGTATGTATATATGTATATATATATATATATATATATATATATATAGCTGACTTAGAATTGAGAAAACAATAATTTTTTTGGACAATCACTCTTTACTTATCGTAAAGCAAGCTTTTACAACATCATTTTGTTCAACATTACAAGGTGTGCCCCTTGTGATACAGATTTCAAAATGTACCAATCTAATAAGGTCGTAAGTAGTTACGGCCTTCTCATTCTTAGCTAGTCAAACAATCTCGACTTAGAGGCTAGACAATTATTACAATTTTAACCTAACTAATAAGTATAGTAATCTTTTTTTTGTCCGTAGCATGTTTATCATAATATATGACAAACTATGACAAACGCACACAGAGTAATTACATGAATGGTGTGAATCACTCTATATTATCACTTTGACGAACCGGATTTTTGTTTACACTATAAATTCATTTTGACGAACCGGAGATTTGACGAAACCACAGTAATTCGTCCTTTAACACTATAATAGCAGCAAGGTTTCAATCACTAGCAATAAAAAATAAACATACATGAATTCTTAATCATGGTCATATGGAGGCCTACATGTATAAAATGTTCCGTTTTATTAGCACACCTTTGTTTTTGGAGGTGTATGACTCATGAAGTACTTAACTTGACCGCGCACGCCGAGCGAGTAGACATAAACAGCTGATCAATGCAGACGTCTTGGATTAAAATGTCAGTTTAAATTTACGATATTTTTTAAATAAAAGCACTTAAACTTACGAATTTTTCGGTTCCTTCTTTTTACTGAATAGTTTTCCCATCGCACTTCAGTGAGTTTATACTGTCACAGCCGATTGACTCATTTAAATCTTTTGTTTTCTTCTTCAATAAATGTCTGTCTGGCGAGACAAAAATGTAAACAAAACACGGTGCGAATGTAAGAATTAGCCTACCGTGAAAATCACTCGCGCCCTATATCGTTCATTATTTCACGCAAGTATTTATAGATCTAGATTTAATTGATTTATTTTTTTAAAAAAAGATTTAAATTGAATTAGATGAATTTATGTAGATTCTACGCTTATTAAATCATTCAAGTAGCACTAAATGGAATATAAGTCTAATAGAATCTAGTCACCACTGTAGATATATTTCGGCTGAAGGCCCCTGAACTTAGACTCATGCAGACGCGCACTTTCTTTTGCGGCATTTTTTAAAAATATATCTGAGAAAAATGTGCATGAGTCGAATCACGTATTTTAAAAGATACGTCGTCCAAAATTTTGACATGGTAACCTTCTTGAGCTGGCTATATTTTCGCACTAATGACCGTAGAGTTACTGCCACTGAAGGCTATAATAACAATACAATTCCAAATTTCTCTAATTGTAAGCTCCGGATGGCCACAGACAATTATTAAGCATAAATTAAATGTAGGTCTTTCAACATAAATTTATACTCTAGTCTACATGCACCTACACGCATGTATAGATGCATGATGCAGCCTACATATCTACATGTGAACTTGCGTAGTTGCATGACGTTTTGTCTGTAGTTGGTAATAGTCTGTAGATGATGAAAATGCAAAGAAACTCTGTTTTGCAATTTGTTTCAAGCTGTCCATATTTTTATATTAATTTATACTGATACGGTAATCTAAACTTAAGAAAAGTGTCCTCTAAAAGTACACTTATTATTTATAAATAAAAAACGGACGTTTATCTTCTTTAGATCAATCTGTGAGAAAGAGCATCTGTGGTTGTGTGTCAGATAATTTGTTAATTCAAATGCTGTAGTATTATAAATTATAGTTTTCCACAGCTTTTCAAGAGGGCAAAATTTATTCCAATCTACATTGTATAAGAAGGGAAGTAAATCTGATACAAATAACTATCGCCTTATCTTCTTCTTCCTATACTTTAAAAAAATCCTTGAAACCCATGTTATAATAATAATAATAATAAAGACTTTATTTTACGAGGAAACTTATTTGACAATATACTAAACAATCAATCTTCCATAAGATCCTCAACAATGAACAATGAACTAGAAAAATAACTATGCCAAGAAAACAATGATATTTGATATTTTGGCCCCTATGATGTCTCACAATATAAGTTGAAAAATTCATAAAAGAGTGTCAGTGAAAAACTGAGGTATACCTATGCATAATTATAGAAACTTTATCAAGACAATATCTACAGCTGTAATTAAACAAAAACGCTTAATCCGATATAGACACACCATAGGAGTCAGCGTATCATTATACATGTGAACGACATAATCAATATACTTAAAGCAATGGCATTTTAAAAACATAATACACAAAGGAATAATTTTGCAGACGGATATATAGATTTTTATACCTGCAATAGTAATGTTTGCATGAAGTTTGCTAGCCAGTCATTAGGTTGTAGCAATAGCATGGGATGTTTCAAAGTATGATGGCTTCACCCAGCGTAGATATAAAGTTTTAAAATGTTGAATAGAAGTAGAGTTTTTGATGTAAAGAGGGATAGAATTCCATATTGAGGTGCCAGAGAAAACAAAAGTATGGCGAAATAACTCGGTGTTGGGTTTTGGACTGTACAATTGGTATGTAGAAGACTGAGAACGTAACAGTCGTGAATGAATATCTGTAGTAAATGTAAATGCATTCTGAAGATAATCTGGTGCATCTCCTCTGAGAGTCTTGTACATTTGGATAGCTTTCTGATAAATAACACGCTCATGAAATGTCATCCATTTAAGCTTTGAAAATAGAGCAGTTGAAGGAGTAGAATAATCGCTATCAAGAATTACTCTAGCCGCTCTTTTCTGGAATTTTATAAGTTTATCTGTTATTGATCATTTGAAAGTATACCATTAGACAAACTCTCTAATTCACAAAACCGCTCGAAACACTCCTGTGAAACTGCTCTAACCTGAGTTGTTGACGCATGGATAAATGCCATAAATGATAATAAACTTGTTGGAACGGTGTTCTTCACTGTGTGGTAGCACTGTACTGCCGAAATGCACGGAGAATTCAAGATGGAGTACGTCAACGACAATAAAAGTAAGCATGTTTTGTTTTCGGTCCAATCTTTTTAAATACGGCGCCCTGTATTGTAAATTAACAATGTAACGAAAGAGCTTAAATTGGCGATTCAGCTGGGGCTGTCAGTGAGAGATAAAATAACAAGATCTTTCTGTAAAGTTTAACAGAACACGATGATTTGTGACAGTTGAAAAGTGAAGCGAGAGACGACAAGAAAAGGGGCGATATTTTCCCTAGAAAAAAAGACCACTACATAAATAACTACCCAAATCAGTTTATATGACCATTCCCCACACATGTATCAATTGTTGCCTGGTTAAAGTTTTCTAAAAAAGAAGTTTGAAGGGTTTAAAGTTTTGGCTACTGTACTGTGCAGAGCAAAACGTAAACATTTTCCTGTACTGCAAAGAGAAGGCAAGTTCTGTACTGCGCAGAGCTGGGCAACTAACAAAAAATCTGTACAGCGCAGAGCAATTTGGAGCTGGTTGGGCCGATAGCAAATATTATTTCTGTTATTTCTTAGTAATATTTAGATGCCGATTTCATTCCATTCGCGTCATAGTTATATTGCTAAGACGCGTTTATTTTTTTTCCAGATTTATAATTCAGAGTAAGATGATGGCAGAAGTGGACGAAACGAATATACTAGTATTTCATTTTATGTCTATCCTTTATGAGTTTTAACTACCCATCCGTCGGTCATGGACTTTCGGTATATACATAAATCTTTTTCTATATCTAGTTTATCCGTATATTTATACAAAAATATTTTTGGATATATTATTACCACTTGTACATATACTGAAAGACAAAATTGGCGGCGTCTTTGGAAAAGTATAGAACGTAAAAGACGTCAATGTTTTGACGCTGATTTGATGCTGTATTATATTTTATTTGATATTGAATAAATTGACGTCACGATGTAACCGTTTATGGTCGTCATCAAGATTTGCGGGAAATTTTCTTTTAACACCTAGAGTATGTGTAACAATGTCTTATATTCGGAAATCGTTTAACTCAATCATTTTTGTTACTGGCGTTCTCATGTTGGCGTGACGATGACGCACGCAATCGAGAGCAACGTCACGTTAGAGATAGGTTCAACCTGAATTACACACGACAATCATCTCAAGTATCCATTACATACGTACAATTGATCGGCTGTCACGTAGACCGGTCGTATCTCGTATTGAAGCAAATGCTGGATATTCTTGATGACGAAAACGTCCATTTAATGACGTTAGTTACCTGCATGTTATGGAGAGGTCATCACTAAATAAATGGACAATCATATCGCAGGAACATGTCTACAACTTATTCCAAGTGTTCAACAAAGTGTAAGGGCAGAAATCGAATCATGATGGGTATCACGTGTGATGCTGGTTTTTTCTGTGAATTTTGTGTGGCTACCCTACGTCCCTTGACGTTAATTTACAAGCAATTAGCACGTGGTTATTAAAATCATTTTTTGGTAAACATGTTTGTAACAGTTTGTTTTAAACACCAAAAGAACTAATTATTTTTCTTCTTTCAAAATGAGTGTCATATTAAGAAATTATACTCAATGTTGCTAAACTTATTTTACAGAGTATATCTGCTTTTAAGAATAAAGCAGTATCTTAGTATTTATATGAGAAAAAATGTCTTCACTGCTTACATCTTGCCACACCTTGATTTTTGCTGCACTATCTATGGCAATTGCAGAGTTGAACTGTTAATTAAGTTGCTTAAATTCCAGAAAAGAACAGCCAGAATAATTCTAGACATGCCTTTTGATGCACCTACTCAAGGCTTATTCATTGATTTTAAATGGATGAAAATGCAATACCGCATATCATACAAAAAGCTATCTTTATTTATAAATTCTTGAATAATGTATTTCCCAAGTACATGTCAAACCTATTTATTGAAACTACTAATGTATCCGATGCACTAAGATCTCATTCAAACAATACCTGTACATTCCCGAACCTAGACTAGAGTACTGCTGAAAATCTCTTGCATATTCTGGTCCAAAAATCTCGAACAAAATACCCCTAAACATACGTCAGTCAAGTTTACTAACTCATATCTCACATGGTTTTACTCTTGAAGACGCAATGACGTTTCTTTGTGAATATTGTCACAATTAGTATTATTTTTGCATGCGAATATTGTCACATACGTGGGTGAATAAAAAAGTTCGTAGAAAAATATCATAACTCACAAATCACAGCTTCAAATGCTTTTAAATTTTAATATAACGTGACCATCAGTACATTGTATAACAAAACAATTTGTCAAATGTTATTGAAAACGTCAAAACTACATGATTTTTACATTGAAACGCACACATGCTGTAACAGCATACCGGAGCACGTCAGCGTCATTTGATAAATAAAACGACGTCAAACTAATATGTAGGTATTTTTTGGATAACGTACCGTCGTGATAATAGTTTCTGCTTTTCAATTGTTTGTTTAATATCGTGTGCGCTGTCCCATAAGATTAATCTAAGTGTTTTGCTATATCCGCTATTACATAGCGCTGGTCCTCTTCGACGACGTTACGAAACAACAATATCGGTTGTATTTTATCCGCTTCTCAACTTCTGGTATCCTACACGAAAGCACAGGTGTTCGACCCGACTTTTTATCATTATTATTATTATTATTATTATTATTATTATTATTATTATTATTATTATTATTATTATTATTATTATTATTATCATTCATTTTATCATTATCATTATCATTATCATTATCATTATCATTATCATTATCATTATTATTATTATTATTATTATTATTATTATTATTATTATTATTATTATTATTATTATTATTATTATTATTATTATTATTATTATTATTATTATTATTATTATTAGTGACATTGATCAAGGTGCACAGCCACACATACATCTGGACGATTAGATCAAGTGTAATCTGGACCTGGAGATTACACAACAGGGGGCACGTTTACTGGACATTACACAACAGGGGGGGGGGCACATTTTATTGCCCTCGCTTCCGGAATATGTAATATACAGGGTTACTGTCACAAATTATCGATCCATAGCCATATCGATTGGTAATATTTTAAGGATTTTAACATTCAAGTGATCCAAAGACCTAAATTACAGCTCTTTGAGTGATGTAAAAAATGGTCACTCTGATGCCAACTGTGGGGGGGACACGGGCCTGATCTAGAATTGTTAAGATATATGATAATATATGGAAAAAGAAAGTAGAACAAAATAATAGAACAATATAAGACAATTTAGTTTCTGAAAACACGCGCTGAAATTTAACTAGTAAAATGTTTCGTCTAATAAGAGTAACAAACGCGCTGGTGTACGTAGGTCTACTGCGTTCCATACATTTTGTCAAATGGTTTATACATATCATATACCTATATACGAGTATAATTATTGAACCTAGATCGATATTATCGGATCCGTGGTCATATTTAGACATAGCTCTACTAGGTATATAATAAATTTTAAACCTTGAAATACCCGATACCGGCGTAGTCGAGTGGTTACTTCGACTTAGTTTCATTTCCAAAGATATTGATAACCCCGCGGGTTCAATCCCGTAATTACCACTGATGCCATCCGGTATTTTTTTTATCTTATTTTTAAAAATAAAAAAACCTTAACCCCATAACTAGATGCACGATAACTTATAATACGTAACTTACCTTAAGTATTATAAAAAAAAAACATTCATAATGCATACTGATCAAATACATACGAGCCGTTCTCCAGGAAATTCGGGCTTAATGACATTGTTTTGTATAATTGTGTAATATGAGTTACTTAAAACGAGAAAAAAACTCGTGTTCTTTGATTTTATATTTAAGTTATTGGATTGTATAGTACTAAAATTAGTATTGTAAAACTAGGGTTATATGTGACTAGAAGCACTTGCTATATTTCCCTGTGAACAAACACTCACAAATAGGACACGTTTTATTAAAATAAAATATGATTCTAAAATGTGACACAATATTAAAAGTTACTTCAAATAAATATCAGATTCTGGATCTTTGAAATGCCAGTTTACGTTACGTCAAAAACACAGAGATTGACGTTCGCGACGTCACTCATGAAGTAGGCGGTAGTGGCTGGTTTAAAGAGTCAATCACTTTGTTGGTGTAAGGCATAATTTGTTCAAATTTTCAGAAATTGTTCACAAGAGTTTCCTTTCTAAGAATACATTATCAGGATTTTCACTATCATTTTGTCACTAAGCCCGGTTTTCCTGGAGCATCCATGGCTCATTTACAAATGTATTTAATGGGGGCAACGTAACGTAAGGAGACGGAAGTGGATACACTGACTATTTTGATGGCCGTTTTTCGTCGATTCGGTAAGTAAATCTTGACTTTTCATTGCTTAGTAAGGCGTTTGAAATAAAAACAAGCTGATCAAACTACCCGGCTTGGTTTCCAGTTTGCGACCCGTGGTCGTTTTCCCTCCAAGGACCTATAATTAAGCAGAACCGTTCGTGGACCATTTGAAACAAACAGTGTAGCTTTGTATAAATTGCCTACTCAGTATACTTTTAAATAGACCCACATTAATGATACGCTCATATGTGGGAAATGGAAAGTAAACTGCAAGTTACAATTTGTGAATGGACAGAATCTATCGAAGCCTAGAAGTTATTAGACAGATATCATGAATATATTACAAATTGTCTAAATTAAACAACAACGCGTAAGCTAGATCTAATTGTATTTTGCTAGTTTTATGGAAAAAATAAAGATGAAAACCTTTGGTGCAGTAGCAGTATTTCGTGAAATATATCACACAGTGTAAGCACATTTATCGAAGGTCGATTGGGAAACAAGTATTCTCATTTTTGTTTGCCTTATTCGCTCTCTGCACTTTATACCTGATGTTAACCATCGGGATATGAGAGAAGAGAAGACAGCTTCCCTTAAAAATGCTCAAAGCCTCGCAACTTAATATAATTAATGCCAGTTTCTGTGCGCACGTTGGCTGATATCTTTGTTGTAAAACTACATGCGCATGGGCTCGTGGTTTGTCTAAATCATACTGACTTTCTGTGGATATTGTCTCTGGACATACAAGTATGTATTTGTAAATCATTTTATCGTGGCTGTCCAGGATAGTCATTCGTTTTTCACTGATCTGTGATTTCACGCAAAAGGTCGTGGACATGTGTTCGGTGGTCGTAAGGTCGATGTGACGCAAAGCTCCTAATACATTGAAGGTATTCTACTGACGAGACTCATTGATTCATTCTGAATGTAACGGATACTTCATAAGGATGACACCACTTCGTAAAAATATCTTTAAATGTGTTTAATACATTTATTTTATGCTTCATATAAAAATCGATCATTGCAAAATTGTCCAGCCTTCATGAAACATCCCACTGAAATGATAGAAACATATATTTATACTAGGTGTTAGTCAACGATAAATATTACATTAATCAGTACAAAAAAAGTATTGTTTGTACGTTGCCTTACCACAGTCACATTATCAACCTAAAAGTACACTGTGCAAAAAAACTGCAAATGCTCCAATTAGACCCTTTGTCGTTCTTAGGCGTCGTTGCTTGTATTTGACTGTATATTTGGAAAAATATCATTGGTTTATTAACTTGACACAAATATAGCAAGTCATATGAAAAAAAAACCTAAACTGCATGAAGAAAAGTTCAAACTGCATTTGCCTGAAGTATAATTATGTAACAAAGCTGACATAAGTAATTATACCAATATCTTTCACCAAAATCAACAAATATCCTCTATCTATGAAGGTGAATTTCAGTGAACTTTAAGGATATCGGTGCCACAAAACTGTACACATTTATGTTTGTAGATGTAAGTCAGCTTCAACTATACGTATAGCTTGGCCACATTGACACGACCTGACATATTGATTAGCATAATTTAACAATTGATATATTGTCTATGTTTATAACACCGATTGTATGTTTTCATGATCGAGGAGTATCACGAAGACGCTCGAGATGTAATACTAACACAAAAGTGCACGATTTGGTTGCGGAATTTGATATATTCAAAGCAAGAACTATGTAATATATTCTTGCATAAAGGTCAGGCTCAGGTCAAAATAGCCAAGCTAAATATAATAATGTGTGTGAGGATGAATGGAAACTTACGAACTTATTTGCCGTGAGAACAGTCTGTACACGTACATCGTACCCAGGCTGTCCAAGCATCACAGTATCCAGCACGACAATGTATATCTCGACAATGTTTGTCACATTCGTACTCATCACCAAATGGGTTACCATAGCAACCAAACCCAGCATTAACCACAGTTAGACCTAAAAAACGTAGAGTTTGTTTATTATAGTGTCACCCCTACTGAAATTCTGACTCATGAGACTATCTTTCTGGCTCAAAAGACCTGGCAGGGTATTGGGGGAAATCAGAGGAGAACTTGTTGTCGAATGGATAACAATGCGACATGGTGTAAGTTGCTATATGTGCAAAAGAATCATATCACATTCAGACACAGTTAACTTATTCTTGTACTAGTTGCACAATGCGACATTGGTGCCATTTTTAGTTTGGCAAATGTACTTAGTACGATAAGTTGCAGTACATACTCCAATTACAAATGTACTTTAAAACTTAGACAAAATAGTATCAAGCCCAGGTCTTTTGAAGCATCTCAAGTAGAAATCGCAACTCAAATTGAGATTTTGCTCAAATCATAGTCTGAATTATAGTTAATCTGAAGTTGCAGCTTTTGAAATGTTACTGTTAAAAACTCAGAATGTCATTTCTGTATAGTGGCCTTGTATTGAAATTAACATGAATACACAAGCTAATATTTGAGATAAGTGCTTGCTCAGATTGAGTTGCTTCGAAAGATCTCCGTAATACTGGCATAATGAGAACTGGATATAGAGGATCTATCACGAGTTGTCAATTGATATAAATTTATATTAAACGAGTTTTGGAAATTTTATTAAGCGAGTCTCTGACGAGCTTAATAATATTTCCTGAACGAGTTTAGTATAAATATATCAATTGACAACGAGTGATAGATTCTTTATATCATATGACACTAAAAACGCAAAATACGCATTGATTTATTGGAAAAATCCTATAGTCTATACTACACGTGGTACGTATAACTTTATACGTACTGGCTATACTAACCTTGATACAAGGAAAATCATGTGATATAGCACATTTATATGATGAGTAAAAAACTTAAGTACTGTACTTACATGTAGCCATCAAGACCATCAAAACGAGAGCTGAACTGAACTTCATTGTTTACGTATTTATTAGTGAGCGTCTTCGGAACAGTTTGAGACAATGGATAGTAAGACTCGAATGTGAACGTGCTTATATAGTATTCTGCTACCCTATCTTATCGAGCCACATGTTGCAATGTTCACGGAAATAAAAACAAAATCTGCAGACAACTTGTTGATTAAGCGTTTAACTTTCCTTGTTTATACACGTAGACCATACGCCAAAAAGTACGACTTATCTTAGAGTTTGCAATCATTGGTCTCTGGTTCTCTGGTTAAGTTTTTTCCGGGGTTGATAACATGGGCGGATCCAGGATTTCCGGTTAGGGGGGGGGGGGGCGTAAGAAATTTGCTGGAGTCCAGGGCATAGGGGCGTCTTTAACATTACAACTTCATTCATGGAAGCGTATTTTGGTTATATTTATAAAATTATACTGATATATAACAACTGAGTTTAGGATTCCCTGGCAATTTTGTTATAACGTGGTAACTGGAATTTGATCATTTGAAATAGGGGGGACCGGGGGCATGCCCCCCCCCCCCGGGAAAATTTTCTAAACAATGGATCAATCTGATGCATTCTGGGCGTTCTGAGATACCTTATTTGGTGTTAAACAGGACTCGTTTTATGATTAAATACAGAACAGTACTTAGATTAATCGTAATGAAGTGTTTGCCCAAGTGCCCGATTTTGAGATCTAGCTATGCTTAATGTGAAGACGTTTATGTTAACCTTTAAGGGCTTTATATCTAATTGACAACCTCTAAAAGTAATATGGCAGGTGGGAGTATTTATAAATAAAAACATATTTATGGAGTGTATACGTTTTCGGAAAGAACGTGTGTTGACACATTTTGTTTCATAGATTGAAGTTACTTTGCGAGCGAAGCGAGCCAAAAAAATCAGTAAAAAAGTAATATAAAAATGTGCCCGTGTGTTATCTGCACCGAATCATAGTTTTACAAAAACTCGCTTTACAAAATTAATGATATTTAGAATATAATTGCAAAAGAAGGGGGTCCGGGGAGGCATGCTCTGACGGGAAAATTTTCAACACGAGGGATCAATCTGATACATTCTGGTGGTCTGAGATACCTTATTGGCTAGTAAATAGAAACTTATTTAAATCTTTAAAATGTACAGTGTTTCATTCATTACAGAGTGATCCAGTATATAGGCGTACTTGTAGCATCCTTTTTTGTGGGTGCGCCCTTTCTTTTATAAATTAAAACTAATTTTGCGAGCGAAGGGAGCACAAAATTTTCACATTTTAATACTTTTTCACAAAGAATTAAAGGCAAATTACATATAACTAGACTATTTCAGTCAAATAAAAATCGTTACTTTGGCGATTTTAGGGGGGGGGGCGTACGCCGGGGCCGCCCCCCTTGGATCCGCCTATGGATAATAATGCTCTTTTAATTAGGTCATAGTGATTGTCCTAATTATGGATTTTCCTAAATGGTTTGGCACCATAATTGTTGGCTGCTAGCATTGCAACTGTAATATTCAATTTTGAACATGTATGCATGTACGTAACGTACAAACTGGAACCTCAAAATGTTGCATAAATATCCGATCCAAGTCTGAATCCCGCTGCAGGTATTATTTATTTGTTTTACTTTTCTATTTCACAGCAGCACTATACGTGCTGTGTCGGTCGTATAAAGAAGTCTCCTCGTACAGGAATATAGTCAATGATGTTATTTTCATATCCACATACAGTAAAACTTCGTTGTCTCGAGGACTCAAAGGGACAAAGCCAAATGCTCGAGATAAGCATAGTGCTCGATATATTACAGGTTATTGGTGTAGTCGTATGCTGAACATTGCATCCAAACAGTCGGTAACATTCTGGGCGCCAATAGTTGGTGCGATAGGTTCGAGTTGTCTGGTGCTTCGTACTTTGCTTTGATAAGCGATGGTATCGTGTAATATTTGACACATTTAATGGACAGGAGAGATACATGTAATATGCAGAATAAGAAACGAACAATAAACACTCAAGATAAGATTTTGTAGAGATGCCATTGAATTATCTCTTACTTTCATACTCTTAGAGAATCACGTGACATTGTTGTGATGTGTCGTCTGCTTGTTTCTGGTTTTTAAATGTTCACAATATTTGACGCATTTTGACATTCTGATTACCTCAACCTTCATGCATTACAATACTATGTTTCATTCTGATCACCTAGATCTTTTGCAATGCAAATGATATAGACTATATATATCATATGTAAATTTACCGGAGAAAAACGGAAATGGCCGAGCTTTCACGATTTGTCCTTTTGAAACGTCAGTGGTGTTGTTACATTGAACTGACTCTTAACTGTTTGCTCACGGGGACATGGCTATACACGTCTTCTTTACAAATATCGTAGCTGAATCCAGCGATACTTTTATTTCACACTCTGCATCTCTGCGGCACTATCACTTCATAACACTTGAGATGTCTGCATTCCTGACCGAATCAAAAGATGGTTTCAATGAGGAAAGATGGTTCCCGGTGCGGCAAGGTTTTAATTGTGCCCCTTATTGACACCAACCAGCACGCGACAAAGGGGCATCACGTGCGGGAAGCTGAAGTGGTTGTGGTCAATGTAGAATCGTGTAGCGGCACGATCTGCATACGATATTAAAGAGGGGAATTGACATTTTGTGTTAAGGTCTTCAACGCTATCATTGATTTCAATATTCGTTGGTATATCGCTGGCTTAGAACGACATAATAAGACTCATACATAGCTGAAATCTGTATTTCATGAGCTTATTTTCATGAATATCGGAACTTGTCATGTTGATCAAATTGGAGTCCAAAATGTTGGTTATTTCATAACTAAAGACATCGTCGGATACCCACGTTCGATTGGACAATGTTATACTCATACATCGAAGTTGTACGTAATGTGTACCGTGGATATCCGACGATGAAGTAAAGAGTGTTTTTTGACATTTTTTCTTAAAATATTAGTTTTGTACTTACGACCTTCTCATTCTAAGCCAATTATATGCCCCAAAAAGATTTATCATACGAGATTGCCAACAGTCATAGCGGCATTGGGAAATTCTTTACACACTTTTTATGCTACGGCGAAAATTAACAAGGTAATAGTCTAATAATTATAACACTTTATTTACAGAGGCAGGACGTACATTGAGCCTCTTTCAAAATATACATATCACTGAGAAAAATAAAAAATCAAGAGCAAAAATCAATTAAAAAAAATACAACATATAGTCTCCTGAGCACAGGTGGCAGTATCAGTGTTCAGAAAATAAAATAAGTAAAAAACCCCGTCACGCGCTGGATACCCGCTCCACTCACAGTATCGTAATTATTGTTTGGAACCAAGTCTATTTTTAGATGCGATGTTCCACAATCTTTGGACATAGACATAGAGCAGACTTTCATAGTATACTTAGCTCAGTGACGGATTTTTTATATATATATATTTGTTTTCATTTTATTTTCCAAACACTGATAGTGCCACCAGCTGTGCTCCTGAGTGGACGTTTAAATGTACAGGATATTATTTACATTTAACCAACGTTTGATCAGTATCAGTCATACCACAGTAGTAATCAGTGATTAATGAATTGATATACGCAACAATTTGCTGTTAACATTGCGGTGCTTTAAAAATGCCGGACATAGCCTTCATTTCAGCTGAATTATGACAGGCAAATGAGTGCCTCCACCCGTATTAGAAGCATCCGAGTCGTCAGAAGTTCTCCTGACTTGAATAAATTAGCTTCGTGAGGCTTTTGGAACAGGGATTTCACAAATTTTCTTATGACTTCCTAGTCCACGATGTCCTGCAGATGTACGTCTTAATCGGGAGGACATCGCCGATACAAAAACGTCCCGGCTTTTCTCCTCCGTGACGTACCGGTACAAGATCCGGGACAGTGAGAACGGGACTTAAGGGCATACAAAGAGAAAGATCATCAGTATTAAAACTGTATTCTTGCATTTTTTTATCAGATCGATTGATTAAATTAAATAACAAACACGCATCTTCTAGACATGCATTGATTATTTAAACAAACACACATAAGAGGTCTCGTGTTTGAGTGTTAGGGAGCCGGGCATCGTTTTATCAACGTACTTACGGAAATCGTAAACTTACGTTCAAGTTTGAATACAGTATAATTATTTAACAGCTGTACATTGGGGACAGCTATTGTTTGTAAGACTTCATTAACTGGATCTTGATTAGTATTACAGCTCGAATTTCCACATGTTACAGTTGTAACAGTATTATAAAGAATTTAAATTTGACCGTAAGTTAAATACTTTCGTAAATGCTTTGATAAAACAGTGCCCAGGAGCGCAGATAATGACCCGGGAATTATCTTTCACTAATAAGAGGCGAACATCGCTTTTCAATAATAACGTGCAGCGCGTGAAATTGACAGCCTTCGTGGAGAGAGAGGCGGGACAGTTTTAGAACACATGACATCATCCTCCAATAAGAACGCTCATTGATATCACGTGGTGAACGGTCTTCCAATAATTACGCTCCTCGAATTCTTGGAACTGTTTAATAAAAACAGCATTATAGGACCATTTTATCATTCGCTATTATGAAATATACTGTGTTGCAAACAAAAATGCAACAAGAAATAAAGCATTAGTTTAAAAATTATTTGTTGAAGTTTTTCGGGGGTTTTCTGGTGTTCGACATTTCTTAAATTTGGACCACTTTAGAACATTCGTCCGACTTAAAACATTCCATTGGAGTAAAATATTCGTTCGCACGAGAAAATCGAGAAAATGATGCTAAATTAAATAAACAAGCAATCATATGAACTGACAGAGTTCACGTAATCTTTGTGGGCAGACGACATACCAATGGTCATTTATTCTAAATATAGAACACTGCACGTGAACACGAGTTTCTTGTGTTTTTCTGTTCCAAGAAGTGCGAGCTTCATTGGATGACATATTTGTGCATTATGATCGGACCATGTGATCTATATATCAGAAAATAGCCGACACTAAATGCAATACCAACATTACGACAACCTTCTCTGAAACATATCAAAAGAGATAAAATTATATTCGAAATTTTTGATCAAACTGAGTTTTTGTGATCAATCGGAGCTTGTGATCGGAAGCGAGAAGTTGTACCGGACCGGAAGTGTGTGGATCTGATGAAAACATGAGTGTGAGTGGGACACTTCATATAGTCGGTAAATATTTGTTTCATTTTTTTATTCCAGTATTAATTTATCAGGGTGGAGTCCGTGAATGCTGTTTTCAGAATGATAACATTACTAGTAATTTTTGGAACCAATTTTCCTGCCAATATCAACACGTACTGAGTTTGAGTGTGTTCTTCTTGCAAGCAACAGTAAGTGAATGCTTCTCATTTTGTGGATATTATTACCGCAGGACTTCGTACCGCTATTACGGGGAAAAACATTGTCAGAGTGAAATTCTAACCGGTTGTATCAAATACGCACAAATGGGCGACCTGTCTCTCTTACTGAACTCCAAATTATTAGCAACATTCCTCTCCTTTTCTGTTTCATTGAACTTTATTATTTTATTTTTAAGTATCAAATGTACAATATCATGATTTTTATACGCGACATGAGTTATATACGGCGGACAGGTGGACTAACTGTTGAATGCTTTTGTGTTACCGCCTTCAACGGTACAAACAGCCTCCTTTACATGTTTACTCACGCATCTGACAGATTTGCTACATCATTGAAAGTCGAGTTGTGTTGTGGAGCATGAAATACTAGTAAATAAAATTATTAACTTGAGAGATTGATGTTTTGAAACCAATAATAATAATAATATGTTCATTGTATAAAAATTAATACAAAATTTGTGGTGAAATTAATTTTAAAAACTTCTGCAAACATCCCAATAAATACATTATACTAAATTTTATAAAGCAAAGACATAAATTACACATATTGGACACTCCACTAAAGATTGAGAGAAAGTGCAAAATAACGGGTAGCAGAGTCAGTTATTGTGCATATAACTTTTTTAGTTATCCAATTTTAATGGACAATGTATCATACTGAAGAGCTAAGTTTCTTCTACTACATAAAGAAACTCATTTTTGTCTACCTCTTATAGTATACACAAAAATAGGATTTGAATGAATTTAATTTAGGTCTTTGTATAAAGTGACCTCAGTTTCTGTAACATTGTCCTTGTGTATCACATGTACTTTTTTGTATGTTTTTCTTTTTTTTTGGCATGCATCTAAAACACATTTGACCAGTTCACGTACATGTATCTATGAACCTTCTATTTTATTAAAACGTATTTTTTCATACCATGCTCGTGAAAAACACGTGCAAAACCATTCTGCCAACATAATGTAAAGGTTTTCCAAATGCACGTGTGCTACTTCTAGGACTTGACGAGTTAGATACAAATGTGTTGTGTACGTATTAAAATAAATACATTTTTTCTTGATGTTTTACGTTACAAATGAATGAAATATTGTCAATTTCGTTAAGATTAAACTATGATCAGCATGTTTGTCACAGTTTGATAAATTCCGTCTCGCACGATTAATAAGTTCAAATAAAAACTTAACTTATAATCAAGTCTAATACTTATTCTTATATATAGATATGTATTTTGCATTTGCAAAAACACCAATTCGTAAAAATGCCAAGCTTAGCCTTTATATGCCAGTCAGCTTTCTGTTGAATATGGCACGCACATGTGTGCCTCCATCCGGATATGGACCCGGATCGCCGGATTAAGCGGCAAGCGCACTAACCACTGGCTACGGATGCCATTAAGAACAGTGGACAAGTGGGGTAGTGGCAAGGGAACACTGCCTGCTGATCACTGAAGATGGTTGAGGGTTCGATCAGCCGGAGTAAAACAAATTTCTGTGTTTTCCACATAACAGTCGCTACATTAACAGTCTTTGAGTGGGATTTCTTTATCAACTAGGCCCCCGGATGTATGAAGCTTCACATAAGTTTGAACCATTGGTGCCTTAGGAACTGGTGCATGTTCTGTATCATGCAATATCTCAAAAACTAAAATAAAGAACTTCTGGGTAGAGCTCGCCCATATGGATCATCCGCCGTTGGCGATGTAAAATAAAAAAAAAACATATAAATGTAACAATTAGTAAACTAAAGGGATTGACTGTTTAGTTAAATAAAAAAAACTTTAAAATGATCACAAACGTACAAAATGCCTTGGTGAGTCTGAAATAAACAAATGAGCAAAGGTTGTTGATGTTACAGCGTGTTTGAAATTAAACAATATTCATCATGTTTGTAAAATACCCACAATACAGATTTTTAAATTAATAAAACGTGACTGATCTATAGGAAAATACCCTTTTCACAAAAAAAAACAGGACCAAATAAGCCTTTTGCTAACCTGTCCTTTCAACGAAATAAATATTGAGTCGATTTGGTGCATATTATGAATTGAGCAAGTCGAAGGTGACCTGTTGTGTTTCCTATGTATCTTGCAAACATGATTTATTGACTTTGCAAAACATATTATTTATAAATTATATGTGTAACCTGGATTAATCTCAAGATAAGGCCGCGGAATCTTAGGTCAAAACATACGTACACTTTCTATTAATGGTAAATTAATCGGATGAGCTCCGGATTCTTTAATCTTCTGATTTTTGCGCAAAATTGCGCGACCAACAAGAAGATTACTCTCTCAATCGGGTTTTCTTGACTCTTAATTCCCCTACAATATAATAATACTTAACTTTGAATGATAGTTATTATCAAAGTCAATGAAACAGAATAGAATCGAATTAGTTGTAGCATTATGTAGCAATATAACGCAATATTGAACCCTTACCATTGGCGCGAGTCAAATATACAATACACCAATTATTACAAGACAATAGTTGAGGTATTAGCAACACTTAATCTCACATAGCAACGCGTTAAGCATGTTTTTATCGATTTTTAAAAGATTAAGGGAGTAAATGTCCTAAACTGAGGTCCCTAACTGTCCCCAAGTGCCCCCACTATGGACATGTATGATATAGCGAAAGAACATTAATACCTTTGTTGAGAAAATCAAATGTAAACATTGGAAATAAATTATTATTAAAATGTATAATAAAAACACATGAATATTATGCATATTTAATTATAAAGACACTTGGGATTTTATTGGAAATACGGATTTTGTGCGTAGATTGTGTTTTGACATCAAATGAAAATTTCATACACATTTTATAAAGTGATTCGCGGAAGTATGTTTCAAGACACCTGCTTAGCTAATTAGAATCCAATAAGCGCATGAATTTACATTTTCGCATATAGGACTTGAATAATAATAAATATAAATTGGAAATAAACTTTTAGCTAAAATGTTTGATTTTGTCGGATTAGACCCAGGGCAGCATCACATGACCTCAGGTTTGTGAATTATATATAATAACTTGGATTAATTAAGTCTTAAAATGTCTTGTTAGTACGAGACGGACTATGGACAATCATATTGTACGCAACTGTGAGTAATAGATATTTTACAATCTAGTATCCACACCTACACATGCTGACGCCTGAACTTGATATTTTGTTGAATTCATGCAAAATGAAATTGAACAACAACTGTCATCCTTGTAGACCCTTTACTCCACCATGAGCGTCGGTAAAAAAAACCCAGTAGATGTCGCGACTGTGAGTTAGAACTCACCGTGTTTAAGAATTATTTGAAAGAAATACATTATAACTTAGACTGATTAATGTGATATTAGTTTTTGTAAAATCCCGAGACAAATTCTCCCAATTTGCTTTTCTGTTTGTGATACTTTGAGACCGTACTGTTTTCAGTTTCTCAGTATTTTTCCAACTTTCACTTTTAATAAAATTCTTATTTATGACTCAGTAAATTGATACATAAAACATATGTAATAAGACTGCGTTCAGTAAACGCTAAATGCTTAGACGGTGGCATTGTCCGTAAGAACTAGCTTTGTCAATCAGGGGCCATAGTTCTGTAGAAATGCTGGATTGTGATATATGGCTTTGATAATTAAAGGTGTTTAGTTTAAACAGTATTTATTCAACAGTTATTTAAAACATGTGGTAATAAATAAGAAGCTGTATAAAGGCTTAGGAAACAACTTGTATGGTGTTTATAATGGCTAACAGGTTAAAGGTAAAAGGCAAAGCCTTATTGAACTTTGAGTTTCAAGAACGGAACGAACGAACGCGTTAAATACGCGAAATTACAACCGCGAATATTGGTTATTTTTTGCAATAGCCCACGTATACAAACTTGTTGTAAACATTGGTATAATTTGGTCGTCTAAAATCCGTTACCCATGATATATTTCCAGAAACGACGCCATTACAGAAACCGGAAGTGCTATGCCGCGTCTGTGGAGACAAAGCTTCCGGTAAACATTACGGCGTTCAGAGTTGTGACGGATGTCGGGGATTCTTTAAGCGTAGTATCCGACGGAATCTGGAATATGTGTGTAAGGAGAGTGGACTGTGTGTGGTAGATGTCGCCCGACGTAATCAATGCCAGTCATGCCGCTTCAAGAAATGTCTGGAAGTCAATATGAATAAAGATGGTACGTTAGGCTTGTTTTGTTTAAGGAAAGTTTTATGCGATCATTATTGAAGCCTTGTGTCGTATTATTATGTCCAATTGCTTAATAATACTCATAATTATGTAATGAGCACTATAAGGCAAGCTCCTCTATTTCCCGTCATGCCGCAGCTCGACTGCTCGCGATTACGCTCGCAAGCCAAAATCAGATTTATATTCCAGTTCCAATGAATGCCTATGACACACTGCCAAATGTTTTCAAGATCAATTTAACCCTATTATGCCTTTGATAGAAATTCCTTGTACAAAGGTTCGAACAAGTGGTGCTTAAATTCTAGAAAAGTGTACCCTAACAAATTGCCATCTCTGACACTTTTGAGTTGCAAATGATCAATTACGATGCAAGTTTCAGAAGCGCGTTTCTCATTCCCAAAATCAACAATTTATTTTTGCTTCATTTTATATCCATTACTAGAAGAGGGCTTGGAGTGGCTTAGAACGCTGCTGACGTGTGCACTTTTCCTTTTGTTGGCAACATCGTTTAACACTTTCTTTATGATAAATATCGTATTCATATTAATGTAAGTGCAGTGTTATGCAGACCACAGGATGCGTAACAAAGAACTGCGTTATAGACCTATGTGTGTTTAGTACCGACCCATTACTTGTTTAAACATACTTCACTCCCGCAATACGTTATACTCAACTCCTTAATTGGTCAGAAAATCAAACCCCTTACGATCAGAGAAAACTAAAACCAAATCTTGAATACGTACTTGATTGAAGAACAACTCACGTTCGGAGACATTAGAAGACGTTCTCTTTAATCGAGTGGCTTCTTGTCTTTGTAAATTTAACAGACGTTTTCCCGCCATAAGTGGTGCTACATTAAACGGCACTGGTCGGTACTGAAAATTATTCTAATCAAGTAGATCTTCATGGACCCACTTGATTGATTCAATGATCATACAGTCGTCATTAGTTTGTTCTGATTAATCAAACGAATGTAGTTAGAACGTCTTAAGAAAATACAGTACACGTACTTTGGGCAAATAATAATT
This sequence comes from Spisula subtruncata, assembly GCA_963678985.1. Classification (NCBI taxonomy): domain Eukaryota; kingdom Metazoa; phylum Mollusca; class Bivalvia; order Venerida; family Mactridae; genus Spisula; species Spisula subtruncata. The sequence goes on along the minus strand of OY787673.1, from coordinate 8,195,748 downwards.
TGAACGATTGTCACGGATACCATTACAAAATCGAATTTCGAGAATCAAGTTATCATATAATCTTATCGTATAATAATGATGTAATTATAATTAGATTTTGTATTATGGTCCTCAAAAATGAAATAAAAACATATGTTTGAAATGGTTTTCTTCTCAAAGATCATCGTCAACCATCCGAAACCTTGCAACTGAAAAATGCTGAACGCTAGCACGGCGTCTTATTTGTTCAATACGAGGCTCTTGAACTTGATATTTGTGCAAATGTTTAACAACTGAAAAGATACACGCGATGTTTACACTACTACATTTTGTATGCTAACAACCGAGTTCAAGTCATGTGAAGTCTTCTTTCATATTGGAACACAATTAATGTTTCCTTCTTTTAAACGATAACGACATATCGTAACTACAAGAAAGTAGCATTGGTCAAGATTGCTTCTAATAAATTTATTCTTAAATTCATCTATTTGTACAGCGGTTCAACACGAGAGGGCACCACGATGTTACCAGTATCGCAGAGAAGGCCAGGAAGCACCACGATTGGCTGAAGACAGACACTCCCCTTATCCTATAGGAGAGTACTTGGAGAGAGCAAGGTACAGTAACATACCTATTATATTGGTACACAAACTGTGTAATGTTACGTGGTATACGTAGCCAAACAGAACAGAACATTACTTTATTTGCTTTCGTTGCTATCGCAACACAAGAGAATAAGTACATAATACAAATATGAAAATTGTGACATGGTATATATATAACAATACATATGCATTTATACAACAGATGACAAGGTATATAAAGCCAAACATGTATGTCCAGTCCATCTAGATCTCAGTTCAGCTTCTTCTTACGACTGGCAACGGCCATGCGCATCGTGTACTACGCGAGTAACACTTGTCATTTGCTTCTTGAAGCACTCAGCTAGCTATCCATGTAGGAGTATAATATCATCGTTAAACACATGTTATGTAAATTTGTCCTCTTTTATAATAAGAGTTATGATCTTGATCTACTAGGGGAACTTCGGAGTCATTAGAAAGTTTGTGAAATCCCTGTTCCCGATCCGAAGCTCATTTATACAATTCGGGAGTAGGCCTACATCACCGTGGCAAAAATGCTCAGTGTCACCTAGGCTTTATAAACTGTCTGTTTGCAATCTAGTAAAATAACTATTATAATATTGATAGTCTCTCATAGGAAAGAAGTATTCATGTTGAAAAATAATCGACTCAAATTTCTAATTTTCGGACTCTCCATCTATCTGAAACAAGATGGATATAACTTGAATTCATGCAGATAGAAATAAATATTGATGAAGGGCATGAGCCCGAAAGTTAGAAATTTGAGTAAATTATTTTTCAACATAGTAAACTACTGTCATTGAACGTACATTTGTAATGAAACTATGAAAGTATTATTATTTTCGCTTACAGGTCTGAATTTCGTCATATGGCGTACAATCAACCGGTTGGTATACCAGCAGAATTTGGTTACAATGGAAATCATCCGCAAAGTCGATACCCTGTCGTCCCTGACAACCGAGCACCAACCTGCTTCCGTCCTCTACCACATCGAGTATCTCCCGTGTATAACGCTACCAGAGATAATGGGCAGCCCGGATATAACCGCTTCAGATACCAACAAGGAACAGTTAGTAACACCCCATTCACAAACATGATTACCTCGTGCGAGTCACGTGTCAGGTATCAGAATGAACTGACCAATGAGAATCGTTGTAAGATCAGCATGGTGGCGCCACCACAAAACCACGTGACTGAACAGATGAAGGAGACTTGTGACAAATTTGCTGCTAAATCAGAAACTGAACCTGATAGTGCAATGAAAGTTGAGAAAGCGGATTCTTCTGAGGAAATGGCCGACGAGCAAATATCTGTATCTCGCACTCCGTCACCCTCTACATCTGAAGGAACAAGTCCGAAGTCATCCGATATGTCCATGCCAGAAAGAAGTCCGTCACCAACAGTATCATCAAAATCATCCGCCGGGGAGTATGAGGATTCCAAAGGTTGGTATTTACGTGTCTCCAGGATTAGAATTTACAAAAGTAGTTTTGGTCATTACCAATGAATACCCCGAATACTCAATTTCTGCAAAAGTTGCAAGAAATACCAAAACAGTATTTACAAGTACGATGACGATCCAGATAAGTGTCCATTTTGCAGACTTGATATCCCCAACAGTCCATTTTGAATTCGACTTAATCCTCAGACCAAGTAGGTTAAAGGGTATACACCTTCGATTATGTTTGCCTTATATGATAAACCCAATTGTAACAAAATGTTATAATTTATACTTTCAGCTTCCATGGAACAGAAATGTTCTCCAGAAAGTCGACATACATCAACACCGGAACCACGTGGTTTCATTCCTAAAATCATTCCCAGCAATAATTTATTTAATATATCCACACTCGGTTTCTACCCACAATTCAACATGAACAACCGGATAGAAGTCCAATCACAACCCCACGTGGAGGCAACATACGAAACTGCGGCTAAGATTTTGTTTATGTCCATAAAATGGGCGCGCAATATCCCTTCATTCCTGGGACTTCCGTTCCGAGATCAAGCCATACTTCTAGAAGAATCCTGGAGTGAGTTGTTTATACTGAGTGCAGCACAATGGAACCTTTCTCTAGATATTAGTAAGTTGGTATACACGTAACAAGTTGCCAATGCTTGCCTTTATCTGGTTAACATACATGGGAAACGACATGTCAACTTCCCTTCTTGTTCGCCACCTGTCAGTCATTTTGAAGTTCTTTAGCGTACCAAGTCATTAGTATTCACTCTTTGCGTTTTGAACAGCATACTTTCCCTTTTGAAAATTAGAATAAGTAATCATTAAGATGCCAAAGCTATAAAGTCATTGGCTCAGCCGGTGAAATAAATAAAACATATATTGTTGTTTCATACGATTTAGCTTCGCGTTTTCGTAGTGATGGCCTTTTTGGAATACAGTCATTTGTGTTGTATATCTATTTTGAATTCATGTCTGATTATTTGAATATAACAATATATGGTTCTTATGGTCCAGATAACGAATCGTGGAGGTCAGAGTCAATCAGTTTCTTATTTTGTTATTAAGGTACATAAATGTACTTTCATTTGTACTTCCTATTTTATACTGATCTTTGAAATAAGTATACACATGTAACCATATTTGTTGCATTTCAACCCAGATTAGGTGGTTTTCTTTTGGTGTGTATGGATATGTTGCATATTGGGCATGCATCACTGTCGAAGTACTACGTATAGCTTGCAGAGAAAAAGTTTTATTGTTTTATATGTTAATGTTGTAGATGCACTGATGACAGCCCTTGGTTTCACACTAACTGACCAATCAGAACGTGCCATGGTTCTACATTCACAACTACGAACTCTTCAAGAAGTTATCCAGCGATTCTCGGCATTAAGGGTCGATTCTACGGAATACGCATGTATGAAAGCACTGGTCTTATTCAAATCAGGTAAGTGCTGTATTGCAATACGAAAATACGACGGCTTTACAAGGTGATTACTTTTTGTATTCAAATTGTACATCTCCTAGTGGCCGAAGAAACGTAATTTTGACCAGGACAAATGATTATGAACAGCAGCAAGTTAAGGGTTCTCGGCATCATGTTCGCACGAGATACGTTGACTATTCCAATGCCCTAATGTATTTGTACTTCGTATTAGCACTACCAAGGCGATGTCACATTTTGAGTTCAAACTATTGTTAGTAAATATAAAAATGGCATTCTAATCACATAGACCTTTATGCGTTGCAAGACTTACCACATTCCTACCTTGCCCATATTTTAACCAGGTCAAGTCTATTTAGGTCGCATAACGTTATAAGGTCACTGTCCTTAGTGTTTTAACCTAGGTCACGCCCCGGGGTTGCTGTGCCTCATTTGGTCGCCGTTTTTGGCATGGGTTTCTGTGGGCACTGCTCAGGGTGGTTGTGTCGTGGTGTTTCTGATTTCTGTGCTCGGCTGGTTGGGTTGAGTGCTACCTTCCCTGTCGGATTTTCTCATGCCTTTTTTACCGGATACACACGGAAATGAGAGAGCTTTCACGATTGGTAACGGTGTAGCTATAACCATTCCTATTGTTCTTTATTTCAGAAGTGAAAGGTATACGGGATTACATCCAGGTTGAGATGTTACAGGACCAATCACAAGTGATGCTGGCAGATTATTGTTATACCAATCATCCATCCAGTAAAGTACGTTTTGGTAAATTACTGCTCCTTTTGCCCGCATTACGTACCGTTGGACCGCGTTCAATAGAGGAAGTCTTCTTCAGACGGACGATTGGAAATATTCCCATAGAGCGTCTGCTGTGTGACATGTTCAAATCAAGTTAGAACATTCTAGATCTAGTCAGCGTTTGTGAGTTAAAAACTGTTTGGTGCTTATCATATAATTATTTGGCATTCATTTTTCCCTTTTGTAAACGAGACGAGACCATGTCTTCAAAAATCGTTCACTGAATCCCCATTTGCTGTTGACATTGCACCAGACATAGCTCCATCAATGCAGGTATAAACTGTATTGCAAAGTTTTAGTACATTATAAGTGACCAATATGTCGGATTGCTCGCCTTTTACTGGTCTTATTTTATTCAGCAGTGCTTATGTTCAAAGTCAACACAAACTGACTTATATTTTTGACTTAATGCCACATGCGGTCTGTAGCAAATGTTGCAACTTCATGTATGTTTATATGTAGACAAAGGTCTATATCACAGAAATGTATGGCCATGTGTAGATCTATTAGAAAACTTATGTACAAGCTATTCTGTGTACATCTAGATTTGACTTTGTTGGCTAGTTGATTGATATGTTTCGATGAATAGTTTGTGATGACTTTTTAATGATAATGTATGCTTCTTTTTCATAATGCAAATGGGCAAATGTGAGTTAGAGTTCGCCCCTCGATGGCGAAAAGCAATTCCGAACTGATCCACAATGGAGTGGAATACTTTGCATGCTAGTTTACTTATACACGGCTCGCTAGAAAGTTAAGAAATCTAAACTGATAAAAGCGTAGCATTTGGAAAGTCATTCCAAACTAATAAAGGCATTACATGCAAGGCGTTTAGTTTATATACTTACTAGCAAGTTACTAGTACATTATTGACGGAAAGTCATTCTAAACTAAAGTGGTATTATTTTGCATCGCATGTAAGTTCATATTTTACAAACAGGCAGGAAGTTAAAAGATACTTATCCATTCTAAACTGGGAAATGAATTGCGTAAAAGTTTATATTTTACAGGCTAGGCTAAGTTATTGATGGAAAGTCATTAAAAACTGATAAATGCAGTGCATGAAAGTTCATATTTTTTCAACATAATCATCTAAAATCATTCTAAACTGGCAAATGTATTGCACGTTTATATTTTACAAGCAGATTATGTCATTGATGGAGATACATTGCAAACGGATAAATGCATTGCATGTAAATTTAAATTTTCCAAGCTGGTTTAACTATTGGCAGAAAGTCATTCCAAACGGATACATGCATTGTATGTACGTTGTTAAAAAGGTCTTCATATTTTACAAGGAAGTTAAGATATGGATAGAAAGTGTTTTTTTTCAAACTGCTAGTTCATTGCATGTCCGTTTATATTTAAAATCCCACATAGTTAAGTTATTGGCGCAAAGTCATTCCATACTCACAATGCATTGAATATTTGTTTATTATTTACACCGGGTTAATTTGATGGATAAATGACATTTCAAATTTAATTTACAAAAGCAGAAGGTTAGAAAATTGAGGATAGTCATTCCAAATTAGGAAATGCATTACATGCAAGTTATTTTTAGGAGAAGAGTATAATTTTTAGTTACTGGTAGAAATGCATTTCAAACTGGTGAATAAATTTCACACAAGTTTATTTTTTACCAGCAGAACGCTAAAAAAAGTAGAGTTATTGGCGGAAAGTCATCCCAAAGCAATTAATTATATTTTATATGCTGAATGCTAGAAGTTTGATGCATTGGCGGAGTGGTTCCAAAATAGTATAGTTCAATGTATGTTTATTTTTACATGTGGAACGCTCCGAGAACGGAAAGCCATTCCAAATTAGTGAATCGTTATGAACGTCTATTTTTACAAGCAGAACGCTAGAAAACTTGATCTATTGGAAAATTACATTACAAGTTTATTTTTGCAAGGACAGAATGCTAGAAAGCTATACGACATTCGCGTGTTTCTTTATACTTTGTGAATTAGGTTTTGGTAATTGGCGGACAGTCATTCCAACTGGTGAATAATAAAGTTGCACGCACATTTAATTTTACAAAAGCAGAACGCTAGAAGAACGTTAGAAAGTTAGTTATTGAAGGAAAGTCATTGCAAACTGGTTTGAAATGCGTCTCATGCACGTTTATTTTTAGAAAAATTATGTTCGATTGTTTAATGGCGGAAGGCCATTCCAAAGTTTTCAATGCAAGTTTATTTTAACAACCAGAACGCATGACACGTTACTTATCAACCAAGACATAAAGCTTATTTCAAATTGATCAATTTATTTGCATGCAAGTTTTATCTCTCTGAAACTAGACAGCTAGAAAGTTGAGCTTTGATTTACATTTTTGCCATTATTTTTTATTTGAACAATGTTATTGCTTATAAATGTTTTGTTTGTATACAAGTTTATGTTTATTTATGTTTTTGTAGATTTTGTGATGTTTAAGAAAGTTGTAGTATGTTATGAATTATTTAAGTTACTGTCTGTGTTTTGTATTATTATGTTTCGTTTCAAGTAAAAGTTTAAAACCACCTCTCGGAGTTGTTTATTTATCAAACTTGTCCATCACTTACTTATCCTCTTCGTGCCTGCTACAACCAGATTCATCCACTGACGTGTGTCCTTCCGATCTTCTCGATTTCGCCAAAGATTTTTCCCATCTTTTGGCTTCACTAGCGATGGTTCTCCTCCGACCTCCATTGTCCATCACACCCATCTATAAAGTCCTGACTGGAGTCACTCCCTGTTGTGTTGGCTTTGTTCAGAGACAATGCAGCGCTTGCTGACTTCACTAAAGCTGTTCTAGGGATGTTTGCATCACGATCTTGGGACAGTAGGTCATGATTATTTTAAAACTTTGCTTCCCAACATAACAACAAAAACATCATTTATTTAATCAGAAAATTTCACTCCTTTCCTTGTGGTTATCCAAACTTTCTGCCTGCAAAAGGTATTTGAAACACAAAGTGAACACAACATTGAGTTGTGTTAATGGTCATTTGGTGAGATAAAACCACTATACTCGTATGTGACCGGGATGTTACTTCGAAAAGTATTGAACAAGGGCTGCTGTCCCAGTGCTTGGACTTAAATAATTGCCTCGTTGGTGAAAGTATTAACAACTGAGCTAATGATGCTGACTTGCAGCAGATTGAAACGAGGGAAAAGATCTAAACAAGGTGTATGTTTCATCAATTTTATTACAGATTATCTCTTGCTGTAGAAATGGAAGATCAAACACATATAATATACACATATATACACAATGAAATAATTAGAGAAGAACAATATTTGATCACAAAATTTATAACAAATTTGCATTGATTATAATTTATCGCATGTGTAATGAACACATCGGTCAAACACGTACTTATGAACACCAAAAGTAATGGCACTTCATAGGTTGGCACTATATGACACCCAATAAAAGCCAAATACCGGGTGTCATATAGTTTTAATCCACTTCATATAATGCATCAGATAGCCAGAGTATGCTGATCAAATTCATGACCCCAAATGAATAAAATTAGAAAAGACGATATTTGTCATTATGTTAATATTAGACATACAAAATTTCTATTGCACCAAACTTTTTAATCCTGAACTTTATCTTGGGATTCGAAACTTCAGACATTTTTTACTTTATTTTAAAAGCAAACGGAACATCAATTAGCAAGGGAAGTAACTGCTGATTTATCAAGACAGGGCTAAATTCCCACATATACAGTTTAAACCGTTTATGTGACAATTTTGCAATATAGAACTCTTAGATACTGAATTAAATGAAAACTTGTTGACACCTGAAGACTTGTGGGAAAACAAACAGCAAAGACGTACAGCATCGCTGTTGAAAAGTTATCTAAATACCCTTTTAAAGAGTTTCAGAACAGGTACAAGTATGCAAGTACAAAATATATGCAACTATATACACATTCATTAAATTCTAATAGGTCTACATAGAAAAGTTTGCATATAAAATAAATTACGCAAAATTATGCATGAACTTTCCAGTCTGATAAATAAATGTATATAAAGGACTAACAAATACATATATTTAATCCAATCATAATCTTGGGCATTCAAACAAAGCATTAGATGTCAGGGTTTTTCTAGAAATATGAAACCCGCAAAATGGATATTGAAGTAATCATTTCTAGCGAAGTTTTAGAAATTAAATGAGTATATAGTACATTTTTGTACTGGTTAGCTTCTGTATTACCAGTTCTTTGGTTTCAGATTTGGTATCTACACAGAAGTTTCACTTGAACAAAGGTCATATTTATTTACAATAAATTTGTACATGCCCCGTGCATTTGAACAAGAAATTTGATAAAAGAAAAATCCCCATCCATGACCCGGATTCAGTATGCAGAAACTGCAGGAAATTCAATGATAGACAACACATTGTAAGTATACAGCACTGGACCAGCCAGTATACACCAATATAATATGTTGATGCGGACATCCCTCTGGACTATTAGCGAAATAGCTGACAGTACAAAAAATGTTATAAGAAACAGCAGACTTCCAAAGCTTTTTGTTAAATTACTATTGATGAAGCCCTTTAACATTTAATGGATAAAAAAGGCCATATTCAACTTTCATAGCTTTTACAAGAATGACAAAAATCACAATATAAAACTTCTAAATTGATAGTAAAATGCATAGCAAGACGTATTCAATGTGATCAAGCATCAACTCCAGGCTGTACTGTTTATGAACAAAATGATTGTCAAAAAGTACTGAATGCATACACATATATAGGTAATGCTGCATAACTTGCAGCCAACAGAAAAAGCGCTCATACAGTACACCAAATATTAATTCTACTTTCTAATACGTTTAAGTGTGAGCTTTTGTTTTAAATTTCTGGTTAATAAGGAACCCTATGTTCTTACGTTTTTAACATGCATGACATAAAAAAATAGTATGATAGTTTTATTATATGGTCAACAATTTCAAACCAGTCGAATAACAGGTTTGTTAGCAACAAAAAAAGGCACCAAGTTTGAACATTATTTGTCTTCCTCACAATTTTGCCATAAAATATGTAAGGTAATCAACATTATAGTTTGAACAACAAAAGAAAGTACATGTATAAAATCAGTGTATACACAGAATTTCTATAGAAACCATTTATGAATATTCAAAGACAGAACAGACAGTACAAAAATAAATTCTGTAAATTTTGCATAATACAAAATAAAGCATGGCCGTATATTCCTGGTTTCTGTAGTAATACTATCCCACTTCTGACACCATTGTTGTGGAGTAAGCATACAATAGACATATAACTGTATTTTTAAGCAACAGTTAGAGAAAGTTTTGAAAAATTTATAGCATCAAAAAGGTCATGGAAATACTAGCCAATACAAATTTCCAGACCAGGGAAGAGTACTTTTACATGTTGCTATATCATATTTCACTTCTGATTTTGGTAATCTGTATAGATATTTCCCTTTTCACGGGTTTATGAATAAATATAATCTTCAGTATTTCTATGCCTGGTTTCTTCAAATCAAATACAAAAGCTATGAGACTCGGCAAAAGTAATAATATTATCATACAGCAATTATAGAAGTTTTTTTTCTTAGAAAATATACATTTTTATACACACTGTACACAAAATGGATTTACTCTATCCAGTGCTTTTTTTATATATTTTTGGAATTGGAATATAATTTTATATTTGTAGATTAGTCACACCTCTGTCGCTTCAAGCACCTCTTACATTGTATCTTCTGTGTTTAATCCATTGCATTCAAACCTTTCCAGAAGGTCAAACATTTCTGTAGGTCAAACGTTTCTGCTGTACTATAAAACACTTCAACTTTTCATTACCTTATACTTGGATCACTGGACGTAATGTTTCAACATGATTTTCATGTTGAGAAATTGATTTCTTTTCTAGGTTTTTTCAAAACAATTCTGATTAAACATTATTCCTCAGGTATGAATTATACGACACATATCACATGTTTATACAATGGTTACATTCGCAATATAAAGCACTTTTGTTTTTTGTTCCATGTTATTCAAATGCACAGTATCCTCAATCTTTGTCAGCTAGATGCTTGTTCTTCTTTCCAAGGATTTTCATCAGATTTTTTGGCATGAAGTACGGCTTCTCATCTGATCCATCGTTTCTTTCTAAATCTTCCACTGTAAGCATAGAAATGTTAAAGATTTGTTAAAATATATTCAGTTTTATGTATTTTAATGGGATATTGTAATACAAAACAAACAGAAAATGATTTATTGCAATAATCCGAATGCCTTCATAAAATATGTTCAAAATTACCAATACTTACAGAAGCAGAGGAACAATGTATCGACAGCCATATTATACACACTGAAGAAAACTGAGGAAATCACAAACGATCCAAGAGTCACCAGCTGAAAGTATAATATTGACCAATGAGAGTTTGCTATTCTTAAAGGTGTGTCAATATTGACCAATGAAAGCGTGCTATTCCAGAAGGTGTGTCAAGATTGACCAATGAAAGCGTGCTATTCCAGAAGGTTTGTCAATATTGACCAATGAGGGTTTGCTATTCCAAAAGGTGTGTCAATATTGACCAATGAGAGTTCGCAATCCAGGAGGTGTGTCAATATTGACCAATGAGAGATCGCAATCCAGGAGGTGTGTCAATATTGACCAATGAGGGTTTGCTATTCCAAAAGGTGTGTCAATATTGACCAATTAGAGATAGCAATCCAGGAGGTGTGTCAATATTGACCAATGAGAGATCGCAATCCAGGAGGTGTGTCAATATTGACCAATGAGAGATCGCAATCCAGGAGATGTGTCAATATTGACCAATGAGGGTTTGCTATTCCAAAAGGTGTGTCAACATTGACATATAAGAGTGAAAAGTATCATCTTTTTTTCATGAACATTTATGGATACCATTACCTTGATGACTCTTGTATAATCAAGGAAATATAACAATTGCAGCATTTATGAATACCAAATATTAAATTGTTAAGTAAGTATTATCTGGATGAAATACCACAGACACTGTTACATGAAATAAATCATCATAAATAGTACATAGGATTGGTATGTCAATATTGACCAATGAGTATTGATAATATTAAACTCATTTTGACAGTGTTTCTATGACAACATATACATACCACAACTGGTACAACATAAAAGTTGAGAGATGGTTTGTAGCTTTTCAGGAATTCTATCTGACCATCAAAAAAGAAATATGAGGCACAAGCTGAAATAATAACAGACAGGTTTTATTATATAGTTAGAACTCATAACATAACAAGATGCACAAATCAATCCAATATTCTTTTGTAACTTTTAAACTATTGTAGACTATTTGGGATTCCAGTCCGTGTACGGTCTGGATGGGTACAGCTTTTATCCTGTCCGTAATACCCAGGATTTCATGTGTTTAGTGAGATGAGTCCGCGTTAGTAGGCCGCTTGTACTTTGGCTGTCTGACAGTGCAGCGTGTGTGTAAACTTTGGGATAAATGGGCTGCAGGCACGGAATTGGCATTAGACATTTTAAATGAGAGACTAGAATAGACCTAAAGCAATTTTTTCTTCACTATGTTGGCTTGGGGTTCAAATTATCAGATATCAATGGCAGGTAATGGGAACATTTGCAATAACTGTAAAGAACCATGTTTGAATGAATTACAATATATTGTGCGCTTGACATAGAATATATATGCCTGCCATATTTTATAGAAATAAAGCAAATTAAGGCTATGCTCAGCACTATTTGTTATTATAACCTTGTTTTATTGACATAGCTTTATTGCATTATCATAAACCAAGAAAAGAAAGATTTACCTATCCCTCCTACAACAACAAGTTTTCCCATCAACAACAGAAAATCTGTTACTTTGTCTACCACCAACACTCTGTAAAAATTGCAAGAAATTATCAAATTCCAAATATAACACGTTAGCTTTCATAATGATCAATTCATGTTTACTATTTCAGGAATAGTATTGATGTTAAAAAGTCGGAAAGGTTACCAATTTCTGTGGTTGAACGTCATATCAGAAGTGACCTAAAAGTCAATAGGGGTCATCTGCTGTTTCGGGCCAACCTCTATGCAAAGTTTGAAATTCCTAGGACACAGTGTTCTTTGAGTTATTAAGCAAAAAAACACTTGGTTTACTGACTGAAGTACAGGTGCAAATCAATATAACCCTTCATCTAAGGATGGGGCAGACAAAAAAATTGCTTCCATTGTCATATCACCCTATTTGCTCCAGACATAGAGGAATTTTTTTTTTGTGTGTTCATCGGAGACAGTTGTAGTGCATTGCAATGTGGTTTTATCACTGCCTAATTAGCCAATGGTTTCCAGCTTTGAGGAAATATTGGAGCTTGAAATCTTTGAATTCCAAGGTATGGATTATTGTAGATAAATGGACAAAGCCATCACTGACTTACCTGACAACATTACGTAGAATCAACATGAAAGCTTTCTTTGCTGACACACAGAAGTTCCTCCCATGTACTGCTATCTGCAAATATCCAAACATACATTGTTTGAGAATATAAGACAATTATTATTTAAGTCATCATCATATATCAGTGGATAGTCAAGTCTCAATACTATATATTTATATATTTATTTTTAAAAATACTCTGGTTAAACGAGAACGAATTTAAGTCAAATCAAAATGTATACTTATAGCGGTATCCAAACCAATACAGTAAGGCACTGTTGCCAAGCATTACTGAAGTTTCATTGGAATGATTCAAATGAAGAAGAACAAGCACTGATTAGTCTTCCCCATCATATGAGAAATAGTGCAAGTACTAATTTCCTCTTCCACAAGTGATAATTGACACTACACCAATTGTCTGTCATTGTCCTTTAAATCAATTTCTGAATGTAAACAGTAATTATAATAACAAGGTCCAATGGATTAACTTGAAAACCTTCGCCTAACACCTTCCACAACCAATAAGGCACAGCGAAACACTGCTCTGACGTAATGTCAATTGCAGACATGATCATCATAATGACTTTATTTTGTATTAATATTTCAATGTACAGGTACTTACCATAATATAAGCATTTTTGTTGAGGAAGCGAATAAATTTTTCAAGGCACCAAAAGCAACATTTTAAGCACCTGCAAAACAACATGTAAAATTCAACTTTTCGACCAACACAACCTTAGTATCCAGACTGAGTCATAGTCCAGCAGAAACAAACCCCGGATCACATTAACAACCGTCCAATATTTCATCATCACAGCTCAAACAAGTTCAAAGATTGCATTTCCTTTTTCCCTTCGACTAGCCAAGACAGTTTTACAAGCCTGGTCATCTAGTTTTTTTCCATGCCAGATTTCCCAATACTGTAAAATAATTGATATTCCAATTTCCATGGGATTTAATTGATGACGGCATGTTTCTTTAACATGCAAGTTAAAATTAAACATAACATGTATGTAAAATCACATAGATCTGATAATAACTTGGTTGATAAAATTATAATGACTAAAGACTCTTACTTCATAAAGAATTTAGCGACTGGATTGTCGGATCCTTTGAGTTTATGGTCGACATATTCCAACATGACTCGTATAATCTGTATTATAGCTATAATCAGTGAACCGAATGCCAGTGATCCAAGATGATACCTGGAACATAACAAATATATCATTTTATAATCATATTTATCAAATGACCTGTGGTCTGTGAGTGCTGAAAAGCCATGCTAGAAATATCATAAGGCACTTACAGACTGTTAATATTTAAATTAGCTCGACGTTAGTTGCTTCTGGGTGATGTAACATAAGCCAATTGACCTGTGACGTCACGATAATGCAAGATACTCTATATGCAACGTAAAATATGCAATGTTGGAACTTTATTTCAATTCATATACGTGCACATTTATGTGGGGAGCAGTGGCCTAGAGGAAGGGCGTGCTTTATTTTTCAAAATTACGACAAAAAAACAATATCAATTATCGTCAAACCATTATGTAAATATACAGGGGTAGAAGAAATTTAAACAATATTATATATAATAATAAAGGGTTTAAACTAACCTGAAACATCTGCCGACTGAGCTGAGCAGTGGGAATGTAGGGATATCTTTAGGTTTCTGGAAGGCCCAGTAGTATGACGCAAACGCTCCAGCCAGGGCCATCTCTCCGAGAGCAATACAAAAGTTCACCATCCAGAACAACATAAACAGATTAAATATTTGTAGATAGATTGTATATCTGAAATAGATAATAGATAATGTCACACATCTTGGCATTGGTAGTACAATATATATACATGTAATAATTGTGTCAATATAAAATAACATTTGGTTCTATCAAAACCCTTTCATCTTTGGTCAATGTAACAAGAATGTATTACTTTAAACCAAGAAATTATTTTGCGAAATTTAATTTTGCGGATTTCTCGAATGGTTGAAAGTTGTGAAATTGAGTAATATATATTACAATATTAAATATGAATATTGAGAGAGACCTAAAAACACAAAAATTGTAGTCGCGAAAATACTGACAATCAGCCAAATGCAAATTAAGTATTTGGAAAAGTAAATTGGTTAACAATAGTTGGATGGCCAAAGTTGTTTGGGGTAGTTGTAAAAGCTGAGTAATCAAATCTTTTGTCATACTTCAAATTGCTATACAATGGTGTCGTACAGAATGGGGGTTCAAATTACAGTTTAGTTGTAAACTTATTAACACCTTATTAGTAATCTAAAAGTCTAGAATTCATGCTGAATGGTTCCTATGAGGACATTTGTGAAAATGATGCAACATTGGTATCATGAGAAGCATTACAACAGTATTGTTGGAGCTTTTAATTTTCTGCAATGAATGCATACTATCAAGCATTATTTTGCATTGATAAATTAAGCATAAAAAATTAAAATGAACCCAAACTATATCAAAGCATATTCTTATATAATAGTCAATATATACCAGGTGACAGCTAAAGATAGCAATAATACATTATAAATTCAACATTTTGCAATAATAAAAGAAAGGGGTGACAAATAAAACATGTGGGGGAGCTTAATTGTGTCATAACATTCCCTAACTATATAGTGCAATAATACCAGTAACTGAAAATAATACCACTGTAATGAACCATAAACAAATGAAGTGTTTTTAAAAATGTAGGCCCATGTCAGTGACCTTGACCTTTGACCTAAAAATCATTCGGATCATCTACTGTTGGTAATCAATTACAAAGTAAAATTTTAGGAAATCAGGGTCAAGAATCTTAAGTAACTGAGCACAAACTGTTTTTAGGTTAAAGGACACAGTGACCTTGACCATTGACCTACTGTCCTCAAAATCAATAGGGGTCACATTCTTTCAGTGCAAAAGGGCCATCTACTGTTGATGATCATCCTTCAAGTAAAGTCTGAGAACCTTACGGTCAAGAATTAGTAAAAATTCTTGAGTTATTGAATGGCAATCATTTGGTTTACTGGAAGACAGAAAGACCTTGTTCATGGTCAATGAAATATACCCCTCATAAAAGATGGGAGGCATAAACAATTAACATGACCTTGGAATATGAACTTTCAATGTGCACATGTATGCTTCACTGCATGCATACATATACAGGTATTTCAATGTTCAAGTATGAAACACAACTAAAAGTTTATGATTAAATCATACAAAAAATCTGTGTAAAATAACAAAATGACCTGAAAACCAATTTATAATTTCATAAATTCTATCATCAACTATTACCTTACCTGTACCTTGTAAGCAAACAATGGAAATACATACAATATCATACAGTACAAGTAGGTACTACACATTTAATCAATTCTACAAAATCTAATAAAACAAGAGATGTTTGTAAAGCACATTTGCACCCAATGCAGCCCAATAGTAAAAAATGGTAACAGTCACAGTGACCTTGACCTTTGACCTATTGACCTCAAAATCAATAGGACTCATCTACTGTTGCTGACCATCACTCCATGTAAAGTTTGAAGATCCTAGGGCAAAGCATCCTGGAGTAATGGAACTGAAACCATTTGACCTACCGACTGAACTACAAACCGACAGACATGTGCAAAGCAATAAACCCCCTCAACAAAGCTGGGGGGGGGCATAATCAGTTTCAGTTTATTAGCATAAGAACATTATTTATGTTCGTGGCCTTAAACAAACAATAAGAGCATATGAAAACATACAACCGCTGTTATAAATGTAGACAAGATCGATATTGACTGTTTATTATGCTGGCAGAGCTACAGATAAGCTGCGTATTGGGGTAATTACCCAATTAATTTTCATAAAAACCCAATAAATTTTGAGAGTAGGGAGTAAGAAAAAGCAATTACAATCTGAAATACCCAAATAAAAAGGATGATATAGTGAAATACAGTACATCAAAGATCATTTACCCTATGAGTTTGATTAAATGCCCAAATAAAATTTGTCAAAGCCTAATCAAAATTGAAACTGGGGGGAAAAATACCCAATGGACTAAAACCTTATCTGTAGCTCTGTGCTGGTCCGGATCTATCATGTTGAAGTCACCCAGCTATACAATTTTTAATGTTTTGATCACTGTTAAAGAATTCCTGACATTCAAGTATTTGCTACATAAAAATCTAAAAATAGAATCAAGCAGTCACTTACTTTCCCTCCTCAGCGTGTTTGAGAACCCCACATAGTTCACTCAATGTATCATTTTGCTAGAAATATAAATATTTATACATTTGACAATTTACTTCTTTAATTTTAACAAGTAATTAACCTTCCTTATTGTATTTGTATTTATTCTACCAGTCGGATGAGATTAAAAAAATTACTTACATATAATAAACTTAAATACACCTTCAATTTAAAGGGATAAATAAACGTGGCCTATGCAAATAGGTAATTTTCTAATCATTGCAGACATATTGGTGGGACGCAGTAATTAATTAGAAGGACACATTTTCATCAAGACCGCAGTTCCAGAAAGGAGGCAGTTTCATCCAGGATGCAGCATTATAAGCAGGGATGGGGTACAGGATTGCAATTTCAGCGAGAACGCCTTTCCAGCAAGGACATCTAACTACTGTAAAATCATTTAATTTTGATGGGACAAAATTTCTAGGTTTTAGTATAATTTAAAAATACTATTTCGTTGGGACGTTTTAAAAAAGTTGTGGATTTTGCATTTCAGGTAATAAATACAAGGGTCAAAATATTGTTCAATGGGATTTGAATTCATGGTTGAAGGTGATCCACAAAATACACGAAATTTAATCCCCATGAAAATTAATGATTTAACAGTAATATGAAATACTTACTGCAATATCACATGGTATTTCATCAAACAGGCTGGATGTTTTGTCTTTAATAGTACCGTAATCATATGTTCCGTTGGAGTACATATAATCCGTACCATTGAGACTGAAAGTGGGTTCTCTACCAGTAGATGCTAGGTAACTGGGCATGGTGTTAAGGTCAATTGTATAACTGCTTTAACATGACAACAGACTGTGGAGACTTGCTAAGAAACACAAGTTAATATAGTATTCAGATTTATTTGTTTAAAAGTTTTATAGTTTAGAAATAAACCACAGAATACCGGCTGATAAACAATGGTTTGGGGTCTTACAAGAAAGGGTACTAACTTTACAAATCAGACTGCCATGCTTGATGAAATATTTACTTGGTAAAAATCATAAAGGATACACAGAAGAGATGAGCCAATATGCAATGACAGCAACTTCTAGTATATATATAAACACCGGAAATATCAACGTCATCAACATGCTTCCCACAGCTCTGCAAGATAAAATATTGTAATGTTAAAACATGATATTGTTATATTCAGTGGAAACAATGAATAAACAGAAATTACAGCACATGTGGGGAGAGGTGGCCTAGAGGTAGAGCATCCGCTTTCAGGATCGAGAAGTCCTGGGTTTGACCCTCTTCTTACTGGTTAATTTCTCTGAGCAAGAATAACCCACATGCTCCACCCCACCAAGGTGTAGATTGATACCTGTGACGGCAGAGATAGTTAAGAGCCACAAAAAGTTATGACTTATGATGCTTCGTGAATACCAGATGACAGTGTAATCAGACTTGAAATTTGCATGTCAAATCCAGTTGAGGGTCCTTAACTTTAGACAATGGTTACTTAAATGAACATTCCACTTATTTGCTACTTTTCTTGGATGAGTGCAATATAAATATATGCCCACCAGCAAGGTATTGGTGAATGGCAGGTTCCACTGTTCATTCAGCTAATAGTTTACTGGTGGGCACTTTGAATGTATACCATCACAGGAAGACTTACCTGCTACTTTCCTTGATGAGTGCTATAGCAATCCTGATTCTCTGACACAGTATTAACAATATCAGCAACACAATGGCCAGTATCACCACAGATATTATACCTGAAATACAAATAGGTCAAACTACTCATTTGAAGTTTCATCAAAATTTTACCTAAAATTAAGAAGAACAAGTAATTAGAAATTGGAAGCCATACAGAAGTCCCCTCCCAGTTTAAATATACTTTCAATGTTTCTGTTGCAATGGGAACCACAATTTTTGTCTGAACAGGCATGGCTGTCCTTCGTGAAAATCAGACAGACACCTAACAAACAGGAGATGTTAGTAAAACATGAATGCCCTATGGCAGCCTAGTACTCAAAAGTGGTAAAGGTCAGAGTGACCTTGACATTTGACATACTAACCTCAAAACTATTAGGTTTCATCAACTGTTGCTGACCAACCTCCATGTAAAGTTTGAAGATTTTTGAGAAAAGCAATCTTGAGTTATTGAACGAAAACCATTTTGGTTTACCGACAGACAGACCAACCTACCAACCAATATAACCAACTGGCCGACATGTGCAAACCAACATACCGGTACCCCTCATCAAATATGGGGACATAAAAATCAATATGTCTCCCCTCTTCATTTGTATATGCGGTAGCGACATAGTAAAGAAACTCACCGAAAGTAAGCCAAAATTTAGCCTGTGAAAAGGTGAAGGTCATGACAGCCATGTGAATATGGAATGATTGTTCTGTGTCCTTGACATCCATGTAACTCTTAAAACACCAGAATGAGGCTGAAAAATAGTCACATGATCAAATATTTCACCAGAATGAGGTTACAAAGTATTATATGACGATCAATTCTTTGAAAAAGAGCAATAAAATGTCCCAATGTCAAAAAGGACAGTTTGAAGGTCATGAATGATAATAATAATGACACACCTTAAACATGTTTTATCTATTTTAGCAAAATAAGGTATCAGCGATTTTAAATACTCACTGTATAAATGCAACAAACAGAATGTGTTACTGCAAAATCATTTAATTTTAACAGGACGAAATTTCATTGTTTTGGTAAAAAAGCCATTTCAATGGGACCTTAATTTGTGGATTTTACATATCAGGTAATAAATGCAAGGGACAAAATTAATGTTTGATGGGATTTGATTTGGTGGTTGAAGGTGAACAACGAAATCCACAAATTTAAATCCCCTATGACAATTAATAATTTTACAGTAATTAGTAGCTACCTAGAACATTTAGGCTTCCACTATGATCTTTGTAGTGACCTTACAAAGGGGATTTACTACTTGCATGCAGTACACAACTATATTATAAACATGAATGAGCATATCCATTGTTTCAAGTTTCACTCCAGCATGACAATAGTTAAGGTTGGCAAACGAAGATTTCAGATGGACTAATTTGATACCCCGACCATGTACACTACCTAAGGAGGCCTATTCAACATTTACGATAAAATTAATGATCACTTCAAGCACAAAAGAATGAAGTGGTCACCAAATGAATTTAATAGATTTCTTTTGTGTTAGGTCACACCTAAGATAACTTACATGTGTATGGAAAGAAGGATGGTCAAACTTATATCGATCATGTCAATGCAATGATTGATTACATGCCAAGCATAGCCTTTATTTGCCAGTCAGCTTTCTGCTGAATTTGATACGCATTTGTGTGCCGCCACCAGGATTTGAACCCGGATCGCTGGATAGGCTACTGAGGCTATAAAAATACACAGAGATCTGTTTGTCATACTTACAGAAACCAAATACACCAATGAATAGAAAGATGGTGACCCAGACCATCACTCCAGCAATCCATCTCATCAATACAATCCATAACAATGATACAAACATCGTCAATAGATACGCACTGTAATATATAACATAGAACTTCATTATTTTTAAGGTCAATTTTAAACACAGGTAACTGTATCATTGATAAAGATTAAAACGAAAAACTTTTTATCTGGAAAATTTAAGTTTTTCTAAAATTTCTAAAGAAAAAATTTCATTTTTTTTGTTATCAATGATACAGTTACCTGTGATATAAAAATGATAAAATTCAAATGTTTACTGTTAGTTTATTTAGGTTTATATAATGCCATTTCTAAACAATTTATCCATTATATTTAGAGGCTGATCAAACTTAACATTTTTTTTATTATAATAATCTCTGCATTTCCAGGAGTATTAGTTATATAAAATTAATTATAATATATATAATCATATTGTGAAACAATTTTACAACTAATATCTATCACTCTCAACACCTCATTTCTTATGTTATCTATAGCCACAAGGGTATGAGGCAAAAGAGTGTCTAGCAAAGGAGAAGTAAGGTACCACATTTATTTTATCTTTAGGCCTTCATGCCTAGGAACTAATTAATCTTCTGCACATGATGCTGATGCAGCGATGCTCTACAACATACTAAGCCTCCAAGGAGGCAATATAATAATTTTTTTACTAGAAATTTGTGCCCTCGGGCAAATTATGTCGAGCCTTGGCGCACATTGAAAAAAAATAGGAACTTGAGGGTTGAGCATGACACTCCAGCTTATTGAGGTGAACATCCATGCCAAATATAAGAAGGATTGGTCAATGCACAAAAAGGTTATGGTCTGGACAAGCTTCAATTTGACCTTCAACTGTGACCTTGACCTTTGAGATATGAGTCTGTCATGAACCTCTGTCACATGAAGGTGAACATTCATGCCAAATATAAGAAAGATTGGTCAAGCATAAGTGAGATACAGCCCAGACAAGGTCTATAATGGTAATTTTTTAAGTTTGACCTCTGAGTGACCTTTGAGCTAGAGACCTGTATCTTGCGCACTGCACACTGCCTCATGGTGCACTGCACACTGCCTCATGGTGTTTAACATTTATGCCAAGTTATTTAAAAAAGTGTCAATGCATAAGGGAGATACAGCCCGGACAAGGATCTGGACGGACGCACTAACTTACTAACTCAATAACTAATGTACAGACACGCAACCACCACTATGTCGAGCTCACCGCTGGGCTTGACAAAAATTAGGGCTGCATTAAGGACATCATTGAGAGGTGTATATATATTACTTACGCTACAATCATCCACCAGGAGGCAACAACATCTTGTATAACTTTCTCCCCGTATTCCTTGGCTTTCAGAAACAATCCATAGGCACTGCAATATAAAACATCACTATACAGTATGCATACTTGATAACCAGGAGTATAACAATAAGCTCAACTCACAATTATTTTATTTATTTATTATACCATATTTATATAGCCCTTTTTTCATGTATACACACGTTCCAAAGTGCTGTACAATCATGACTAATACATGGTTAAAACAGTATATAATGTACATAAAATATAAAAGTAGGACCTACTAAACCCAGTAGGCGGGGGCTCTACTTAACCCAGTAGACGGGGCTCTACTTAACCCAGTAGACGGGCTTCTACTTAACCCAGTAGACGGGCTTCTACTTAACCCAGTAGACGGGGCCCTACTAAACCTAGTAGTAGGGATCTATTGAAGACAGTTGACGGAGCTCTACTTAACCCAGTAGGCGGGGCTCTACTTAACCCAGTAATATCATACAATACCATACAAGATGGCTTTGCTTATTTCAGTATGATATGATACTTTATAACAGCAGCATGAATAGACCCTACTTCAAATTCGGCAGACATTCTAGAAAATTACTTCATTGCTATTATTATGCATCAGTCAGTTGCATCCAGTCCCCCCCCCCCCCCTCTTTGATGGGCAGGGATTTATATTTTTGGGCTGACTTGTGACTTGTGTAAAATCGCCACAGAATATTGGTTTGGAGAAAAAATCCACCACAGTGCGGGGGAAGCTGGAAGGTAAAAATGTGGCTGTTTTCCGGCGATTCACCACCCATTCCCAGGGTTGAGAGAGCCGTGGTGACAACTGACTGGTGCATTACTTTCAACTGTTTTAATTGAATTTCGACAATATCATTTATCTCTTATCAAGGGGATAGTACTATCTGCATTTTTTTTTAAAAAGTTGATAAGTTGACTAATTTCCTTTATTTTTAGGTTTTATGTCTATAAAAAGATACAAATTACTGGTACTCAGTGTGTTAGAGAAACATATATAACATACTCTAAACTCGTCTCCACTTCTGATAAACTCATGGATTGGTTGTTTTTGTCTCGTAATGATGTGACATTATCATTCTGTAGATTGCTCGCTAACGTACCAGCCTCATCCAGGAGGTCCGCTAATGCATTCGGTACACATCTGTTCAGAACTGAAAATATTAAGAGAATATTCACAAAGTAACAAATTTAATAGAGATGATATTTAATTAGAAGTTCAGGAATGTTATAAAATTTGTTTTCCTGATGGTGTACTGTAAAATCATTAGTAATTCAACCATAAAATTAAATCCCCATGAATATTATTTATTTATACATGTGTATAGTATATGACTTAGTGAAAAGGTACTCCTTGAAATTACGTCCCCATGATATGGTCATTTTCAACAAAACCACGAAAATTACAGTACATCGCTATGAGGGTATAATGAAGAGGAAACCGTGATCTCTGTGAAGCCAATGGAAAACCTCGTACCATTTGTCACAGAGTTATCCCCCAGAACCCCTACACTGAAGTAGACAATCAACCATATGGACTACGTGACAGTTATAAAGTGCCGTATACATGTACAGTAGACTCTCTTAAAACCAAACTCCCTCAAAACCGGAATCCTCATAAAACCGGACGATTTCTTAGGTACATGTTTTAACAATAGAGTAAGATCGTTGTGTTTATGACACATTTACAATCATCCATTATTATTAAAACAGACTTGGCCAGTTTTATATCAAATACAACAGTTTGAACTTTGAAACTGTCACACTTTAAATCTCCTTTAGTTTATACTATTTTATTTAAGGCTGATTCTGAAACAAGTTTTTCAACTTATATTAATCAATCTTGGCACCTCATAGCTGATGTTAATTCCATCGCCATGAGGGTATGAGAGAAGAGAAAACATTTTCCCTTGGATCAGCAGCTTCTTACAATTACTGGCGCTCTATATTTTGAGGAATAATTGCTAAGCAATTAATATAAAGATGCACAATGTATTCATTCACACAATACTTAAAATAGTGGCTGCATAAATTGTCATAATGAGATAAACACATACAGACTCAATCTGAGCAAGCTAGATCTCATCTTAAATATTGCAAGACTTGACTGGAAATTGGCATCACTATACAGAAATTACATTCTGTGTTTATTACAGCATCATTTCAAAATCTGGAACTTCAGATTTGTCTATAACTTTGACCCTGATTTTAGCAAATATAAATCTCAATTTGAGATGAGATTTATGCGCGAGATGCTTTGGGAGATCGGGCCTGATGAGTGAGAGATAGATACTGTAATATTTGACGACTTGAATTATAGTCATGCTTTGTCAGCAACTAAAAGATAATTATATGTGTGAATTAATGCTTAAATATTCATGAATATACATGTGAACAGTTATAGCATATTAAGACATGAATGCAGAAAATATTGTCTCGCATTGAATATACAAATACAGGGTATATGTTAGAATATAAAAGCCAATGACAACTATAGCTCACAGTCGACATTTGGCAGACTAATATACCCCCACGCCAACAAAAGGCTGTTATTCTGGCAAATACAACATCTAGTGCTAATTCTTTCCTTAAAGCAAATATCTACATGTTGAGGTTGTTCATGTGTAAATGTTTGAAGAAAATCCTGCAAAAACTTTAGGAGGAGTTCCGTTCACCAGACGATGGACAGACAGACAAACTGAGAGCAGTATACCCCCTTACAATTTCCTTTGTCCGGCAGGGGGGTACAGCAAGTAGCACTGATACAAATATAATGCAGTATAATAAGAGATGTAACATTCAATGTACTATATGAGGTGAAGATTGAATCTTGCAGAGGGATACATACAGACTCCCCACTCCACTACAAACATGTATCAACATATATAACACAGTTATTTAATATATACGGCTATGACGGAACTGATATAAACCAATGTAACACTCTTGATGGAACTGGTATCATAAGTACCGTCAAAAATGTTACATTGGTTTTCACTTTTCAGTACTTTTAGAGCCATATGATGACAGTACAATTCTTTGACGAAACAATTCTCTAATGGCACAATTCTCTGACAAAATAATTCTCTGACAGAACAATTCTTTGACGGAAGAATTCTGTGATGGAATAATTCTCTGACAGAAAAATTCTTTGACGGGAGAATTCTGTGATGGAATAATTCTCTGACAGAACAATTCTTTGACGGAAGAATTCTGTGACGGAATAATTCTCTGACAGAACAATTCTCTGACAAAATAATTCTCTGACAGAACAATTCTTTGACGGAAGAATTCTGTGACGGAATAATTCTCTGACAGAATAATTCTCTGACAAAATAATTCTCTGACAGAACAATTCTTTGACGGAAGAATTCTGTGATGGAATAATTCTCTGACAGAAAAATTCTTTGACGGAAGAATTCTGTGACGGAATAATTCTCTGACAGAACAATTCTTTGACGGAAGAATTCTGTGATGGAATAATTCTCTGACAGAAAAATTCTTTGACGGGAGAATTCTGTGACGAAACAATTCTCTGACAGAACAATTCTTTGACGGAAGAATTCTGTGACGGAATAATTCTCTGACAGAACAATTCTTTGACGGGAGAATTCTGTGACAGACAGAGAGAAGTGATGTATCTGGATTATTTTGTTGAAGTCATCATTCGAATAGACATTTAACTGTTCCAATGGAATTAAGGGAAAACAAACTATCGCTGACAGTTGGTACATATCCAAACCTTTATAATGCTTTATAATGGGAGAATTATATCAAGCATATGGTTTAACTAAACCTGGCCCAGTGATTATAAACATTTTTCCTTCTCATACTCAAATTCCATACTCCATGCTCCAACTTGAAAAACAGATTTTTTTAGAATTTTGCATCAAAACCAACACCAACTTGTAGCAAATGGTCTAACTAAGAAAATGAACCTCGGCTTCATATGTTTCCATCCAGTAATCAAGAAGTTACAGCAGTTTTTTAAACTAAAAAATATTCAAATTGGAGTACGACGTATGAGTTGGAGCATGGAGTATGTACTCTAATGTTTATAATCACAGGGCCAGTTATATAGCTTACCTGGTTTACTGGCTAGTATATATGCAGGACAAAGTTCTTTATCTACCAATTCTGGAACTTTCTGTAAATAAATAATCAGGTTGTCAATGTTTCTGTTGCCATGGCAAACACAATTTTTTACCGAATCAACAAAATGTTATATGCGCATAATCACCTTATTGGTTCCTATACCCATTCCAAATTTCATAAAAATAGCTTAAAAACTATATGAGTTATGGCAGGATCCAGATTTAGAAGTATTTTCACTGTTTTTCACTATTTTCGTATCCATAGCAACCACTATATTTGTCCAAATCAAAATAAGATAGACATGCATAATCTCCTTCATGGTCCCTAGCCACTTACTAAATTTCATAACTCTAGCTTGAAAACTGTTTGAGTTATGGCAGGATCCAGATTTTCTTGGCTGATGGCAAACCTATAGTCCCCTCGGGTCGAAAACTGGTAGGGGCCTAATAATCATTGCAACAAGTGACACATTCTAAATAACAATGCTAAGCTTTCAAGCCCTATTTGTGGAAGTAGCAGGGCTTGATGCCGCTTATAATATAGAATATTTTGGCAAAAACCTGAAGCCCATTGCCTAAGCAAGGAGCTATGGAGCACTTTGTAGCATTATGCTAGTAGGGAATGGCTTGCTTATTAAAAAGTGCTATGTAGCTGACAAAGCGAAAAATTAAAATGTTCTTGGAAAAATTTAAATGCTTTTGGCTCCTGAAGTGATTTTTTTTGCATAAGAAAGTGCCCATCTAGCTAAGAAATTTGACCTAGTGACCTAGTTTTTGACCCAACATCGATTTTGGCCTAGATTTCATGCAGAACAACATTATGACCAAGTTTCATGAAAATTGGATGAAATTGATGACCACTAGAGTGTACCCAATGTTTTTCTAAGATTTGACCTAGCGACGTAGATTTTGACCCAACATGACCCAGTTTCGATTTTGGCCTAGATTGCATGGAGACCAATATTCTGACCAAGTTTCATGAAGATTGAATCAAAACTGTTGCCTCTAGAGTGTACACAAGCAAATTGATGACGGACGGACAACAGACGAAGAACTGTGATCACAGAAGCTCACCTTGTCAATACGTCACAGATGAGCTAATAAACCAACAAATATCACTCACCATTTTTGTAGTAGATAGATCCACACTGGGTTTACAATATTTGAGATTTGCAACGTTGTCAAGAGCTTGAGCGAAAAACCAGTTCTCTGTCGGACATTTACTCACACAAATCTGTAACACAAAATATACAATATGATCTTATAAGTCAAGGTACTGATTTGTTAATACCAGTAGTTTGCAGAAGTTGGGTGTAGGTGTATGAATTAATCGGTGGCTTTAGAATGAGAAGGTCGTAACTACATAATCAATATTTTGAGAAATTAAACAAAAGAAACTCTCTGAAAACTGCTCTTTACTTATGGCAAAACAAGCTTTTTCAACTTCAGTTTGGTCAACATGACAAGTTGCGATTTTCCTGAAAATAGGCTCATAAGATGCAACTTATGATGTAAATTACTCTTATAAGTTGTTAGTGGCACTTACAACCTTCTCATTCTAAGCCAGCGAAATGTTTTGACTTTCTCTAAATATTTTTAAGTTTTAGCACAATTAAACATACACAAACAAAAACATGCATCAAATGTGTTCACGGCTATAGATAGTTCAGGGCTTTATACAATGTAGTGGGTACCTTTGTTTTTAAGAAAAGTACAATAATTTATACAATGTAGTGGGTACCTTTGTTTTTAAGAAAAGTACAATAATTTATACTGGTACAATAAAGCAGTCGAGCTTCTACGGTAAAGATGCACCTTGCTGCATACCAGTTTTGTTAAAACATGCACCTTAACAAGGACTACTCTGTTAATATTGAATGAAAGTATGTAAATTATGCCAAGGATTATATAATGATGCTTGGTGATGATGATGGTGATGACCACAACAACAATGATGATGAAAAATTGTAACAATGAAAATCATAATGATGAAAAATTGTAACAATGAAAATCATTATGATGAAAATGATAACAGTGAAAATAAATATGATGAAAAATTATAACAATGAAAATAATGATGATGAAAAATTGTAACAATGAAAATCATGATGATGATAATTATAACATTGAAAATAATGATGATGAAAAATTATAACAATGAAAATAATGATGACGAAAAATTGTAACAATGAAAATAATGATGATGAAAATTGTAACAATGAAAATAATGATGATGAAAAATTGTAATAATGAAAATCATGATGACGAAAAATTATAACAATGAAAATAATGATGATGAAAAGTTGTAACAATGAAAATCATGATGATGATAATTATAACATTGAAAATAATGATGATGAAAAATTATAACAATGAAAATAATGATGACGAAAAATTGTAACAATGAAAATAATGATGATGAAAATTGTAACAATGAAAATAATGATGATGAAAAATTATAACAATGAAAATAATGATGATGAAAATTGTAACAATGAAAATAATGATGATGAAAATTGTAACAATGAAAATAATGATGATGAAATATTGTAATAAAGAAAATCATGATGATGATAATTATAACATTGAAAACAATGATGATGAAAAATTATAACAATGAAAATAATGATGACGAAAAATTGTAACAATGAAAATAATGATGATGAAAATTGTAACAATGAAAATAATAATGATGAAAAATTATAACAATGAAAATAATGATGATGAAAATTTGTAACAATGAAAATAATAATGATGAAAATTTATAATAATGAAAATAATGATGATGAAAAATTATATCAATGTAAATAATGAAAATTTATAACAATGAAAATAATGACGATGAAAATTTGTAACAATGAAAATAATGATGATGAAAATTGAAACAATGAAAATAAGGATGATCATATTAATAACAATGAAAATGATGAATGAGTAATGACAATAATAACTACACTTTAACAACTTTATTTTAAAAATTCAATTGTAATCAATTATCAAATATTACATATCATTTATAATTGTTATATTCACTACAATTGCCTTCCAACACTATTCATGCATATAGTTCTAACTTTAATGTCAGTATTTGATCTAAACACTCCACCTTTGTTCACTTACCCTGGTACACCAAATCTATTATAGAATAGTGTACACACATATAGTTAATGTAACTGAAATAGTCATTAATATTTGCAAGGTAATAATTGATCCGTCTTGTCAGAATGGACTCCCCTTAATGTGATGGTGTATCTATGTCAAGTTCCAAGTTAAAACCTTCTGTAAAAAAATACAAAAATATAAACCGATGCAAAGGCCCACAAAGAGCCGCATACTATTCCGTCATGAAAAAAGCTCGTTTTTTAGCCTTCGAAAAATTTGAAAGGGCAATAACTTTGTAATTTGGAAATGCAGCACAAAAGACAGCCTACCACCAATATGGCAAATTACAAGTCGGGGAGGGGGGGGGGGGCTATACAAAAGATTACATAATGTGAGTGATAAAAAAGATATTAATAATTGAAGCCTTCAGTAAGGTCAGACAGGCAGTATCTATGATCTGTGTGTTTGTGTGTCTGTATACAGCTAACAATCAATAGTATATATCATATTCTAATGTCATAGATCTAATACATTACAACAGATGTCCGTGTTCATATCACACCCAGTTATTATCCTGTTATCTATTACATGTGCTGTATATACAATACCTTCATATGGACAATCAAATGATATTTGATGGATATGTATAGGTGGAAAAAAGGCCTATTGATTATAATGAATACATGAAATATTTAGAGAATTTCCATTTCAACTCGGGAGTAGGGTTCTAAACACTTTAAATTTACAAAAAAGTAACATTTTGCCGCTCAAGATATATAATACCCGTAGGATGGCAGGTCATTATCTTTTAAAATTATGGGTATTTTGTCTATCTATGAAATGGTCAAATTGAGTCAAAATAATCTAATTGAACCCTCAAATTCAGAATATAGTGGAACGAACCAATGGGCTTTGATTCCAGAGGTCAAGGGAGACAATACAGGCAGTGATGGTATTACATATATTGATTACCTCCCTTATATAACAATTTGTCATCAAAGATTCAAGTAAATGATTTGAACCCTTCACTTCATGAAAACATGTTAAACACAAATACTGATGTGGTAAGGATGTACATCAGCAAAAAGCCTGGCAAAAACTGGAGACAATGAGTCGAGTTTATTAAAACATAAATGAAACTTTCCAATGATTTTCTCAATAATTAGTTGAAACAATATTTATTTCCATAGTTACGCATTATTATGTGTTACATAGACAATATTCTTGAAGAAAAGATGTACATTGTACAAGCATAAGTAACAGGTAGTTTTATTGGAACAGGGAGCTTTAGCGCCCAGGTCAGTGTAAGCGTTAAAATATACTGAATAAGATTACGAGCTAAAAATAGATCCAACTGCGCATTCCGCGGGATGACTTAAGACTTTATCGCCTAATCTTTAGCCGAGACAGTGTTTATAATGTTGCATGATGACTTAGCACTTGTAAATATATCAAGACAGCAATTGTATTATGTTATGTAAGCTAGGTTACCATCCGGTTAGTGATAAACGCTCAACGTTTAAATACTGCGAGTAGTAAAGGCAGTAGATGTAATAACGTATTAACTAGATGCTGGAACATACATATGGCGTTGGGGTGGCATATGCCTTCATATGCTTTGTGACTTGAAAAATATTTTTCTGACTACAGGAACAATCCCTGTTCTTCCAGTGCCATCGGCACTTTGATAGTAACTTAGATAGAATTTCCTCAATAATTGATTCAATCAAATATGTTGCATACATGAGGCAGAGATTATTCACCAGACTCTGGGAAGTTCAAGCACCTGTGTGTACAGTGTAATACAGGAAGATAAACAATTATCTAAGTCAAGCATTCAATAACAGGTTTATATGAACTGATCAATCAGTAACTGACCATTGGTCAATGTATCTATAGATCAATGAACTAGGAGAGGGTGGCCAGAGTGCATTCAACTTCTGAGAGTAGCAGGAAGTGTATTACATGTATCAAGGAATAGTATGGTCTATGTAATAATTATTCCTTGGTCCCACTGAGCATTTTTTTGCCTCAGCGATGTACTCCCGATTTAAATAAATAAGCTTCAGGAGTGGTTTGAAACAGGGATATCCTGAGGCTTCCCCGAAACCTTGAGGACCCTTTTCACAATGTCTTCCGATGTCCATTTATTAAATCTGGAGTACATCACCGATGCAAAAAAGTCTCAGTGAAACCAAGCCATAATCAGTTAACCTACATGTAGCATATAAATGCAGCATAACCTCTGCAAGACACCCACCGTAATTTGGTTGTTGTACAGAGATGGCTGCTATGGAGAGGTTACATTTTATAGTAAATGATTTCCTCTGATACAATGATACTGTTGTTCCAGAGACACGGTATGAATTGTGTTACACTACTTCTCAGTTCAGTCGGAGAATTGTTCTGTTTTCATATGGCTCTGACGGAACTCAAAACCAAGGTAATGCTCTGACGGACCTCAGGATACATGACATTTCAGTTCCGGCCGAGCATTACATCAGTTTCGAGTTCCGTCAGGGCCATATGAAAACAGAACAATTCTCTGACGGAACACGATTCATACCGTGAGAGAGGTTGGTGTTCAATGCAGGGCCTCTCAGTGAAGAGGTTGTACTGTACCATAGAGTGATAAAGCCATGTTAACTTTCTAAAAACATTGGCTAATAGTATTCCTTTATATGAATGGTAACGGTAACAAGTTAGTGGAGAACATAGGCTGTGAGCAGCTAAAGTAATATGATACCACAGATTTCTCACAACACGGTTTGCATGGTCTTAGCATAGTTACAACCATTTATATAAACATAACATATGTCAAAATGTCAACATAAAATCCCTTGTAAATCTTAGCAAGAAGTTATTGTATATATAATGAGGCAAGAATTCAATACTGTATGTAGATATACAGACACATTGATCATTTCTCTAACAGCAACAACAACAACAAGATCAACAACAACCATAACAACAACATTGATATGACAGTTATATTGAGTCCGCTTTTGACAATCTGGGGTGAGGAATATCTAACTGTGACTTATAAATAATTATTGCAAAGAAGCCCTGAGCTCCTGAAGCATCTCAAGTAAAACTATCAGCCAAATATATTGACAGTTCCCTAAGACAAAGTGTAAGATAAATGTGTGAATTTGAAAACAAATTTAAGTTTGAGCTCTTGAAATTTTACTAAAAATGAAATCTCAGAATAATGTTTCTTTTCGGTAATCTCCAATTTTG
Source organism: Spisula subtruncata (assembly GCA_963678985.1). Taxonomy (NCBI): domain Eukaryota; kingdom Metazoa; phylum Mollusca; class Bivalvia; order Venerida; family Mactridae; genus Spisula; species Spisula subtruncata. Next base: position 8,163,628 of record OY787673.1, on the reverse strand, counting down.
AGGCCAATCTTCCATGAGAATTTACTAAAAGACACACAGCAAAAACATAGCTTAAATTTAGTTCTGATGGAGATGACTTCTGGAGATCAGGGCTAAAGTCTAATTATGGAGATTATTTGAGTATTATTGTTAAGGTAATGTTTAGAAGAGGTTTTAGTGCATGACATGTTGATGTAGGCCTATATAATGTAAAATCATTTAATTTCGATGGGAAGGTAATACATGGATTTTGCATTTCAGGTAATAAATACAAGGGTAAAAATTATTGTTAGAGAGGATTTGATTTCATGGCTGTAGGTGAACCACAAAATCCATGAAATTTAATCCCCCACAAAATTTTTACAATGAATTTACGGTATTATAAAGAGACTAACCTGTGTTGTGGGACAACCATCTACAAACACTCCAGGTCCCATCTTACCACATGCAATCAGATCATAGAACAATAGATAACTCTTCCCTCTGAAGGTAAAAATATACAAAACATCTCAATAATGTCTGAAAAAGTTTCTATTTTTATTATGTAGTGTGTGTAGCTAACCAACCTACATGAAAAGGGGCCATGTCGCATGTATCGCCGACCAACCTACATGAAAAGGGGCCATGTTGCATGTGTCGCCGACCAACCTACATGAAAAGGGGCCATGCTGCATGTGTCGCCGACCCACCTACATGAAAAGGGGCCATGTTGCATGTGTCGCCGACCAACCTACATGAAAAGGGGCCATGCTGCATGTGTCGCCGACCAACCTACATGAAAAGGGGCCATGTTGCATGTGTCGCCGACCAACCTTCATGAAAAGGGGCCATGTTGCATGTGTCGCCGACCAACCTACATGAAAAGGGGCCATGTTGCATGTGTCGCCGACCAACCTACATGAAAAGGGGCCATGTTGCATGTGTCGCCGACCAACCTAAATGAAAAGGGGCCATGTTGCATGTGTCGCCGACCAACCTACATGAAAAGGGGCCATGTTGCATGTGTCGCCGACCAACCTACATGAAAAGGGGCCATGTTGCATGTGTCGCCGACCAACCTACATGAAAAGTCTAAGAATCTAAAGGCAAAACATACCTTCTCTATCCACCTACCAACAGACAGATTTTTAAATCCTCATCAAAGATGTGGACAATACTAAAATGGTCTTGAACAAAATATGTCATTCACTGTGACTATAAATAAAGTCATTATCATTATAAAGGATTTTTTGGAGAAAAAAAACATTTACAAGGAACTTTTCAACACAAGGAATCTTATTGCCATCGAGGAAAATAAATGTCATTGCCAACCAACACGTATAGGAAACAACAATACTTGACATTCTTATTATTCAAAGTGGTTTACTACAGTATTGTAAGTGGTCTTGTTGTTTAAACCACTTCAACTTAAGGAAATATTCTACCAAGCTACGAGCTTGCCCCAAATATGAGAGAAAAGTGGCTTTGTACATTAAACTTTAATTTGAGAGAAATAGTGTCATTGTACATTAAACTTTAATTTTTAACTCCGTATTAAAAGTGGTGTTATTGTTTAAATCACCTTTACCCATGAAAATATTTTAGCAAGATATGACCCTTCACAAACCATTTAGCACAGGCAGTGTCATTAGGACTTTGAACTTTTATTTTTTAGAAATGCATTTTTTTTATGAAAGTGTGTGTTACTTACTTTTGTGTTCCAAAGCCACATAATTCTTTATCAGAATTCATTGGGTATAACAACAATCTTGGATTTCCATATGTGAACGCTGAAATGTAATAATATGACATTAAGATCATTAACAATTTTAAACCATATAAGAAATGTGAGGCAAATACAAATATATTTATGTTACATATGTTGTTTAAGGGCCAGTGGCCTTATCATATAATAAACTGTTAACTGAGGCAAAATAATGTCAAATTAACTAATATTCCAGTACTCTTTTATGGATGTAGATCTATAGGTCAAACGTTTTCGATGGTTAGGCTTATTTGAGTTTAACTTTGCTTCTCAACTATGTTTTAATTATGCATGGGAGCCGATTCATCTTACCCAGACTATAACCTAACCAGTAATCACTTACACTCCCCTGTCACCCAGCAATTACTCCACATGTGGAGGAAAATTGAAAATTTCATTGAAAGGTATAATCTGTCACAATGGAAAATAATTGACCAGGATATCTTCTGGGTTACAAATCCAGAGAACTTACGTTACTACTGAACCATGGCCAGAAGCTCAACAAATTGACAGAAATATTATTATTGTAACTGTTCTTCAGAGAACAGACAGAAAGGACCAGTGTATACAGTCCGAGGTCACCAATTCCATAGTACCTAGCATGCACCTGCATTCATCAAGTATATTCCTTGTCTTGGCACTGGGGTTCAAACAATTTAGGCCAGTCTACATTGTAAATATTTAAGTTTGTATGAATGCTGTATATACATACCAAAGTAGCCGACCACTGCCAGCCCTCCAACAAATATTACAAACAATAAACAACATATTATGTCTGTACATGATCTGAAATAAACAGTACATGAAAAATTATTAATAAAATTGACCAAAGGGCAAATAACTCAAATAAATCTGAAGTTAAACTACATCTTGTGGGAAAACAATTCAGTTAAAGAGGCGTTCCATATAACTTTGATCGTTTAAATCGATTCAGGAATATTATACATTAAATGAGATGCATTATTGCTCAAACTTCTCAAATCTTCAACAAAAAGTACCCGCTAGTAACCGAGAAAAGAATGAAAACATATTTTCATAACGAGCCAAACTAGTCACGAGTTATTTCCCTTTGACTAGATAATAATAAATTGCTAGAAGTGATAAATTATTATTGGTGATTTAAATGTATTTTTGACATTATAGAGACATAATTTGCGCACACTAAGTCTTTCTTCTGACAAATTATGATTATTGATGGTGCTTTGTACATTTAGCTCATTTAATGTAATAGTAGAGAAAAATATGCTATAGGGAATGCCTCTTTAAATATCCATACAGCTCTAGTGAGAATTTCATGAATAGTTGAATTTGTTAAAACGTTCATGACTATTTTTAACATCTTCATGAACATGAACTAAATAAAGTTACAAAAACTTGTTTAATAATATAAAAGTTTATATATCCGTTGACAACAAGAATTAGATTCTTTATAGTTGTTGTAAAGTTAGATCTTTACTCCTGCATGTTACATAATATTACAATGATTACATAATTAATTCATAATATGCCTTCATTTAACTTTCTAAAGTTTTATAAACTGTATTGTGTTAGGAATCTAGCCAGTCTATTTTTAGTCATTGTGGGTATATTTAGCTAGTCTATAGGTATATGAGATAAAAACATACATTTAAACCACTCTGTATATTACATTGTGTATTGCTTATATTGCTTTATCTACATGCATTTTAAACACCATCTTGTGTATTAATTTGTATTAATACTTTATTGAATACACGTTTTGCATTTCATATGAATCATAATGACATTTAATTATTGTAACCATTGTTCAAATATCTGTAGATTCTAGAAAGTTCTAAGATGTTGCATAAGTTTAACCACCATGCTGTGCAACTCCATTGTACTTATCAGCCACCAGCTGCATGATCTGTGTATTGCTAGAGATGAAAGGACTCTGTTATGTAATACTGTCTGGGGCTTATGTAAACAAGGAATATGACTTGCCTTGATAGTTATGTTAGATACTTTTTGATTGGTTAATATTATTTTAATTAACCAATCAGAAATAGTTTTACATATTAATTATGTCTATATAAATGAGATTTTTGGCATTTAGTATCATTCTGATTCTTATTTTTGAAATAGGAGGATCTTAAATCCTCGCTCCAAGATAATTAATTAATTAATAATTAATTAATAATTTAGGTACTTTAGGCATTTATCTTGGAGCTTTTAAGTAAATTGTTGAAATTATTTAAGTAATATTTTTGCATTTAATTAAGTTATTTTATTAAGTAAATTGTTCTGACTATTTTGAATACTTGCATTTAATTACATCTTTGGTAATTAATTATATTTTTGTAGTAGCCATTTTAGAATTCTTAGGCTAGCTACTTTAAATACTTGTTAAGTTCAGAATCATTAAATAGAATATTTGGGCTTGATTTTTGGCAAATGGACGCATTTGTTTATTTGACAGTTTTAATATTGTATTTAATCTGTTTATTTTCATCATTACTTTAGGTTATTTTGTATACATTTTAAACTGGTACTTTGATCATAAGTTAAGTGTATTATTTTAACTTAAGGTTATTCTGACTAGTTTATTATAATTGTATTTTGATCATAACTATAGACTATTGTTTCAAACATTATTTAACTATAACATCATATTTTGTCATGGTTAGTTTAGCAGTAATAATTTCATTGATCGCATTTTGTAACTTTTAAATCATTACATTGTTTGTTTTCATGGCATTTAGATGTTTGCTTAGTTCATTAAAATTAGTTTAGTTTATAAAGTTCAATCATTATGTTATATTTTCTCTGTTTTATTAAACAGAGTGGTGTCATCCTGACGTGTCAGTAAATCTGACTGTACTTTGAGTTTCTCATATAGAAACTAATATTTGCTTTGCACACGAGTTCCTACTAAGCCAACTATAGAACGATGCGCAAGGCGCAGAGCCGAGGCGAAAAGGGCACGGCGCTAGGGCGCATTTTCGATTCCACAACATATTATATGATACAAATAAAATATAATGCACCTTTCTGGTGATATAAAGACTCAGCTTTACGAGCGATGCCAAAAATATTGTCATTTAAGGCATAAGACGGAATAAAGTGACATCATATGAACATTATACTGCACATTTATAATTTATACTACACATGTGTAGTATAAGAATATACAAACTCGATCGTTATATTAACCTGGATACAACCAAAGTCATGTGATTTAATTGATTACTTTTATCATACCTTTTACTGGTTGGTCCACGAAACTTTGGATCAAACTTCAAAGGTTTTCCTGAAAATAGACAAAAACAAACATAAGTTTTTTTTATATCATCCAATGTTAAAGGGCCTAGGCTATACCAACCATTTTGACCTATTCTCACGTTAGATCTTGACAGGAAGGTTTGTCTATACACAGTTGGACAGGACTGGGGTCCATTGCCTAAGTAAAGTGCTATGTAGTGCTTTCCAAGGGAGGTAATTCCAGCCTTCTATAATTGATGGAAAGAGAGGTAACTGAATGAGGGTGCACCGCAGCACTTTGCTAAGGCAACGGACACCTGATTTCAATTCAGCAAGATAAAAACAGAAATGCATCACACATCTGCAGATAATAATTGGATATCAAGTTAGACAGAAACTGTTGAAAGAAATGCTTACATGAGTTTGGCATATTTACAGGAAACTTGGGGCATAAATTTATGTTTTATGCTTTTTCCTTTTCAAAAGCATAAACTTCACAGAAAACAATTATACGCTTTTATTCAAGACTGCTCTCCACAAATCTACCACTTTAAAGATGCCTTATCAATAAAGAAATTATCGATACAAATCACTCTAGAGTGTCTGGGATTTTGTCTGTGAATTTAAGGTGCTCATGGAAAAACTCAATGATTGTTTTATGAACAAATTTCTCTTGCAAGCCTTTCACCGTAATTGGTAGATAAATAAAATAAATTGAATGTTTCAAAACATAAGCACACTTAACTGGTTACAAAAATACTTAAAATAAATTAAAAGCCTGGGCTGTCATGAAAAGGGAACTTAGGGTCAGGTATTATTTGATTTGAGAATAAGGATAGCCAATCACATTGCCTGTTACTTGCCAATAGTATACTTTGGTGTGATCTGATAAGTAGTAAGATCAATATTGAATGCCACAGGTAAAATATTGAATGTAAGAATTTATTTATTGCCTCCCGAAAAAAATTACATTTATCTCAGGTATGCATTTTACCAAATCTGTTGCCAGATAAAAGCATACAGCCTATATATCATTGACACCATCACTATCAATCGCTATCAGGGCTGGATTTTGTTTTCACTGATAAAATGATTACAAACTTTAATTTAAGAAACATGTGCAGTAAGCCAGGAGATAACAATTTGTATTTTAAGAATTTAAGCAATATGTGTATTTTATTCAAGACAGAAAACTAAGTATAACCTTCCAGGTAACTGTGTAACAAGTACTGCAGAGTAAAATTGTACATTGGTACATCAGCATGGGAAGAAGCTTTAGATTCTTACTTAAGTATGTCAAGTACATAAATTTCATGAAACTTCATGGAAAAATCTTTGTTGATTATAATATGATATTTATAAGACAATTTAATTGGATTTTAAGACTTGACTTGAAGTTTACTCCATAACGACAGGAGCCTGGCTTAAGTTCAGTTGGCACTGAGCCACAGACTTAAGTTTAGTTGGGGTTGTGGGTTTTTGTCACATTTGTGTGGCACTTTTTTACTTTTTAATTGATACATTAGGCGAACACTCACACTGGCTACAGAATGTTGCAATTTACAGTATCCACAACCAACATTTCCAACTTTATGCCACTGTTGTGGACTCGAAAAATGCGCGCTAGCGCCGTGCCCTTCGCCTCGGCTCTGCGCCTTACGCAACGTTCTATAGTTGGCTAAGTAGGAACTCATGTGCAAAGCAAATACTAGTTTCTATATGAGAAACTCAAAGTACAGTCAGATTTACTGACACGTCAGGATGACACCACTCTGTTTAATAAAACAGAGAAAATATAACAAAAATGATTTAAATTTATAAACTAAACTAATTTTAATGAACTAAGCAAATATCTAAATGCGACGAAAACAAACAATGTCATGATTTAAAAGTTACAAAATGCAATCAGTGAAATTATTATTACTGAACTAACCATGACAAAATATGATGTTATACAATACTCTAAAGTAATGATCAAAATACAAGTATAATAAACTAGTCAAAATAACCTTAAGTTATAAAACACTAAACTTAAAATGATCAAAATATAAGTATAAAATGTATACAAAATAACCTAAAGTAATGATGAAAATAAACAGATTAAATACAATATTAAAACTGTCAAATAAACAAATGCGTCCATTTGCCCAAAATCAAGCCCAAATATTCTATTTAATGATTCTGAACTTAACAAGTATTTAAAAGCATAGCAAGCCTAAGAACTCTAAAATGGCTACTACAAAAATATAATTAATTACCAAAAATGTAATTAAATGTAAGTGTTAAAATAATAAGAATAATTTACTAGATAAAATAACCTAATTAAATGCAAAAATATTACTTAAATAATTTCAACAATTTACTTAAAAGCTCCAAGATAAATGCCTAAAGTACCTAAATTATTAATTAATTATTAATTAATTAATTATCTTGGAGCAAGGATTTAAGATCCTCCTATTTCAAAAATAAGTATCAGAATGATAATAAATGCCAAAAATCTCATTTATATAGACATAATTAATATGTAACACTACTTTTGATTGGTCAGTTACAATAATTTTAACCAATCAAAAAGTATCTAACATAACTGTCTAGGCAATTCAAATTCCTTGTTTACATAAGCTCCAGACAGTATTACATAACAGAGTCCTTTCATCTCTAGCAATACACAGATCATGCAGCTGGTGGCTGATAAGTACAATGGAGATGCACAGCATGATGGTTAAACTTATGCAACATCTTAGAACTTTCTAGAATCTATAGATATTTGAACAATGGTTACAATAATTAAATGTCATTATGAGTCATATGAAATGTAACACATATAATATTCAATAAAGTATTAATACAAATTAATACACAAGATGGTGTTAAAACGCATGTAGATAAAGCAATATAAGCAATACACAGGTAATATACAGGGTGGTTTAAATGTATGTTCTTATCTAATATACATGTAGACTAGCTAAATATACCCACAATGACTAAAAATAGACTGGCTAAATTCCTAACATAATACAGTATATAAAACTTTAGAAAGTTAAATGAAGGCATATCATGAATTAATTATCTAATCATTGTAATATTACGTAACATGCAGGAGTAAAGATCTAACTTTACAACAACACACTGGTTTTCGGGAAGAAAAATTTATGACTTTTAAAAGAAAAGTAATAAATTTTTCAAGATTAAACTTTAAAATATCATGTTACTAATATTACAGAACATATAACTAATAATCATAAAAACAAACATAATACAAAAGCTAATCTCAAAAAATGCTAAACATAAAAATGAAAACAATCCAAAAATAAGAATACAAAAACGTAAAGTCATAAGGCTAAACTTCATTATCAAACTTATCTCAATTATCTTAATTCTAGGCATCAGATAAAATAAGAAGATATATATGGCATGTAAAAACAATAAAGCTGAATATGGTCCAAAACATGCTCAAGGGCCACATAAGGGAACGACAATATTTAGTCTTCTCTTCTTCTGGTAGTCTTCTAGTCGCGTTCAGGATATAAGAGTCAATTTTTCTCTTTAGTTTCGCATCGTATGGGTGCAAATATCATTATAAATGTTCATTGCCCATGTTTATTACTGAAAAGCGCGTAACTTATTATGTATTGAAGTTCTTTTAGTCTTCTGGTCACGTTCGAGATAAAAGAGTCAATGTTACTCTTTAGTTTCAATTCATATGGGTGCAAATATCATATTAAATGTTCATTGCCCATGTTTATTACTGAAAAGCGCGTTAATTATTATGTATTGAAGTTCATCTTCACATTCACTTGCGCGTCATAGTCGGGAAATACAATTAAATGTTTATTGTATTGTTTAAATAGTTACGAACCGCCGCGTTTAATTTCACTTTTAACACTAAAATCACTTTTTTCACTTTTTCGCGTATCACTTAGTATTAAGATAATATCACCTCGTGTCTACTGTAAGCAATTGCTTTCTTAGGAATTTTCAAATAAATTCTCAACAAAAACTGAGTGATTGGGTTACACTACCATGTTAAAACATTAAAACAATATACATGTTTAAAAAAGGATCAGCTTATCACAGATAAACTGAATGGCCACCTGAAGTTAAACTAGTGTAATGCTTCAACATTAATTACTATTATAAAGCAACAATTTAGCTACTAAAAATTAAATGTAAGCATCTTATTGATATGAAAATGTATACCTCAACAGATTTGACAAAATAAAGTCTCTCTACTGTGAAATGCATCACAAAAAACTAAACATTAGACCTAGCCGCAGATGGGCTATATGTTCCTGGATAAAAAAGGCAGTCGCTTGAACCCTAGGATGCAATAGCGATGGAACGTCGGCAATTCAGTCCGACATATAGATATTACAATCTATAAAATACACAACAAATCTGTCCTAAACAGATAACTATAGAGATTAACTCTATAAAACGAGGGAAAGTTTAACATGCCAGATGAACCAAGATACCTATAGGGATTTACCCTATACCTTTAATATAGAGATTAACTCTAAAAGGACAACATCGTAATATCTTCAAGATCCATCCCATGAAAAAACTTAACATCCCTATGCAGCCTAGGAAGCCTAACTGAGACTCAAACCAATAAACTTTACTTAATGTAAAAAGAGTTGCTAGCAACATAAACTTCAACAAAGTTTACAAAATTAATAGTCATCTCACAAAAATAAGTTCTCAAAAACTTAACCATAAACTATACAAATACTCATCTTATGCAAACTTAAGTATCAACTCATCAACAAAACAAAGTATCTCTCACAAAAATAATCATTTGGTTCCTAGGATGCAATAGTAACAAAAAATATGATATCTTAAATACTATGCCCATAGACTTTAAATTCTATGCAAACAAAATATCAGACACATAGCTCGGACCCTATAGATATTAATCCTATAGCCTATAGATATAAGAACCTATAGAGAATACTCTAAAGTTAGTCTGGAATAAACTGACACCTATAGATATTGGAATCTATATACCAAATGCCTAGGATACACAACAGACACATATAGATATTATAATCTATACAAACAATAGACTCTAGTAGAGGTTAGACTCTACGCCAAACACACGGACATTAACTTCAGGGATGCAAAGACATCTATAGAGATTGTACTCCATATCGATAGAGATTAACTCTAAAGAACAACACTGTGATATCCTTAATATCAATCCTATAGAACTTAAATTCTATTCAACAATCTCTCAAAAATTTACTATGCAAACCTAGGAAACTATCCTTAAACTCTAACAAATAACTTCACTTAATCAAAAAGTTAACAAATAATCTTACATACAAAGTACATCAACAAATCGTTACAAAAATACAATGCTCAAAATATTTTAGGTAAAAGCAACATGGAATGGTAGTGTAACTTATACTCATTAAAAATATTTAAGCCAGACTTGTGTGCCACAATAAAAAATGTTAAAATAGTACTTGGTGATATTATGCCTAATATACACATAAAGGTTTCTTACATAGTTGTCTCGTTTATCGATAGGTCTATCACATCATCGCAGTACATCTCGGCTCGGGACATCTGGGTACTGCATTTTATCGTCATAGTACATCTCGGTATGTACGTCTTCTCGGACATCTCGGTATGGTTCTTCTTCTTGGTACTACGTTATATTGTTGTAGTACTTCTCGGTATGGTATGTCTTCTCGGTCATCTCGGTACTACGTTATATCGTTGTAGTACTTCTTCTCGGTATGGTATGTCTCCTCGGTACTACGTTATATCGTTGTAGTACTTCTTCTTGGTATGGTACGTCTTCTCGGTCATCTCGGTACTACGTTATATCGTTGTAGTACTTCTTCTCGGTATGGTTCGTCTTCTTAGTACTACGTTATATCATTGTAGTACTTCTTCTCGGTATGTTACGTCATCTTGGTACTACGTCATATTGTGCAGTACTTCTTCTCGGTATAGTTTTTCTTCTTGGTACTACGTTATATCGTTGTAGTACTTCTTCTCGGTATGGTTCGTCTTCTTGGTACTACATTATATCGTTGTAGTACTTCTTCTATGTATGTTACGTCATCTTGGTACTACGTTATATCGTTGTAGTACTTCTTCTCGGTATGTTACTTCATCTTGGTACTACGTCATATTGTGCAGTACTTCTTCTCGGTATAGTTTTTTCTTCTTGGTACTACGTTATATCGTTGTAGTACTTCTTCTCGGTATGTAACGTCATCTCTGTACTACGTTATATATGGTTGTAGTACTTCTTTTTGGTATGGTACGTCTTCTCGGTACTATGTTATTTCGTTGTAGTACTTCTTCTTGGTATGGTTCGTCTTCTCGGTACTACTTTATATCGTTGTAGTGCATCTTCTTGGTATGGTACGTCTTCTTGGTACTACGTTATATCGTTGGTGTACTTCTTCTTGGTATGGTACGTCTTCTCGGTCATCTCGGTACTACGTTATATCGTTGTAGTACTTCTTCTTGGTATGGTACGTCATCTCGGTAATACGTTATATCGTTGTAGTACTTCTTCTTGGCATGGTACGTCTTCTCGGTCATCTCGGTACTACATTATATCGTTGTAGTACTTCTTCTTGGTATGGTACGTCTTCTCAGTACAACGTTATATCGTTGTAGTACTTCTTCTTGGTAGGGTACTTCTCCTCAGTACTACGTTATATCGTTGTAGTACTTTGTCTTGGTATGGTTCGTTCTCTTCATTGACAATCGTTGAAGTAAGACAATCTTCTTTAGAAGTAATTTGTGTGGAGCCAATAACAGACTATTTCGGAGTAAATTACGGACTATTTGGAAACCAATCGGACAATCTGGGAGCCAAACGGACAATTCGGAAGCCTATCGGACATTCTGGGAGCCAAACAAACAATTTGGAAGCCAATCGGACTAAACATTAAATTTACTAAGAATTCGTTTTTAACAAAGTAAAAAACTTTTACTAGCAAAATTCTGCAGTAACTTTGCAAGATCAGGTATTCTAAACTTTATTTAATAAGTGTAAGTAAAAATCTTATCCCTAATAAGCTTTTTAGTAACTTTACTAGATCAAAAATATTAAACTTATCCTATCATAAATTCTATCAAGTAATAATTTAAAATGAATACTTAAGTCTTTATAACTTAAAAATACCAAAAATCTAATTAAACTTTGTTTCCTACTAAGTTTAAAACTATCCCACTTCTGACACCATTGTTGTGGAATCGAAAAATGTGGCGCTAGCGCCATGGCCTTCGCCTCGGCTCTGCGCCTTACGCAACGTTCTATAGTTGGCTAAGTAGGAACTCATGTGCAAAGCAAATACTAGTTTCTATATGAGAAACTCAAAGTACAGTCAGATTTACTGACACGTCAGGATGACACCACTCTGTTTAATAAAACAGAGAAAATATAACAAAAATGATTTAAATTTATAAACTAAACTAATTTTAATGAACTAAGCAAATATCTAAATGCGACGAAAACAAACAATGTCATGATTTAAAAGTTACAAAATGCAATCAGTGAAATTATTATTACTGAACTAACCATGACAAAATATGATGTTATACAATACTCTAAAGTAATGATCAAAATACAAGTATAATAAACTAGTCAAAATAACCTTAAGTTATAAAACACTAAACTTAAAATGATCAAAATATAAGTATAAAATGTATACAAAATAACCTAAAGTAATGATGAAAATAAACAGATTAAATACAATATTAAAACTGTCAAATAAACAAATGCGTCCATTTGCCCAAAATCAAGCCCAAATATTCTATTTAATGATTCTGAACTTAACAAGTATTTAAAAGCATAGCAAGCCTAAGAACTCTAAAATGGCTACTACAAAAATATAATTAATTACCAAAAATGTAATTAAATGTAAGTGTTAAAATAATAAGAATAATTTACTAGATAAAATAACCTAATTAAATGCAAAAATATTACTTAAATAATTTCAACAATTTACTTAAAAGCTCCAAGATAAATGCCTAAAGTACCTAAATTATTAATTAATTATTAATTAATTAATTATCTTGGAGCAAGGATTTAAGATCCTCCTATTTCAAAAATAAGTATCAGAATGATAATAAATGCCAAAAATCTCATTTATATAGACATAATTAATATGTAACACTACTTTTGATTGGTCAGTTACAATAATTTTAACCAATCAAAAAGTATCTAACATAACTGTCTAGGCAATTCAAATTCCTTGTTTACATAAGCTCCAGACAGTATTACATAACAGAGTCCTTTCATCTCTAGCAATACACAGATCATGCAGCTGGTGGCTGATAAGTACAATGGAGATGCACAGCATGATGGTTAAACTTATGCAACATCTTAGAACTTTCTAGAATCTATAGATATTTGAACAATGGTTACAATAATTAAATGTCATTATGAGTCATATGAAATGTAACACATATAATATTCAATAAAGTATTAATACAAATTAATACACAAGATGGTGTTAAAACGCATGTAGATAAAGCAATATAAGCAATACACAGGTAATATACAGGGTGGTTTAAATGTATGTTCTTATCTAATATACATGTAGACTAGCTAAATATACCCACAATGACTAAAAATAGACTGGCTAAATTCCTAACATAATACAGTATATAAAACTTTAGAAAGTTAAATGAAGGCATATCATGAATTAATTATCTAATCATTGTAATATTACGTAACATGCAGGAGTAAAGATCTAACTTTACAACACCACTATAACTTGGTCTGAATATTATTCTCTGTAAGGCTAACTTATTTCTCTATAATCATATATAAGTCTCTAGTTCTTGCAATTATTCAATTATGTAAATGGCAAACTCTGGTTAGAGTATTTCACCTCTCAGAGAGCTACAGGCTGTGCATCAAAGAGCTACAGATCGCCTCTCAAAGTTCCATGGCATTTCCTGAATATGTTTTCATCAATCGTACAAAGTAACCTGGCACCCAGAATTCCCTCAGATGAGACATTCAGTACTTTGATGACATTTACCCACAATTCCCTAGTCATCAATTATTACCCATGATGCTCTGGTCATCAAATATTACCCATAAGTCCCTAGTTGTCAATTATTACCCATAATGCCCTACATTCAGCCATTATTACCCAGAATACAACACTGAATATTCCCAGAATGCAATACTATCAATTAATATAATAACAATATTTGTTTTATATTGTAATAAATAACCCATTTTGTTATATGAGATATACACTAATAACAAAGCAGTTCTTGCTTCATATTCGACAGGCAATACATTATACAGTACCAGATTCATACAGACGGTAAATTCTTATATATTTGTGGGCGATTATCTTTTGCACCAGTCAATATTATGCCCACACCCTGGGGGGGGATATAAGACAAATTAGACAGACGAATCATTGAGAGGTGGGAATTTGACAACCTTATAAAATCCGAGTCCTGAGTAATAGACTTTGGTCCTGTTCCAAGACCTGGTAATTACTATGTGATTATGTGTCCGGACCCCAGAATTTATAGACAGTAAGTAGAATCTCCTAAGTGGGGATTACGAAATCAAAAAGTTAAAAAAAATATTGTCAGCTGCCCCCTCCCCTTAAAGGCATCATTTGATGTTTGCATCAATGCTTTTCTTGTTTAAAATATAACATATAACTGAAAGTAGTGGTGGGTATTTTGATATCATTGTCGGCTCAGTCTTTTAAATAAATACTTAACAGAAAGTCTGCATAACTTTCACACAAAGAGGTGTAATATTTGAGGATACAGTAAATATCATAATTATACAATATAATATTACAGTTTTTTACGTAAAATCATATTACGACAAGCTTGAGGTTCTGAATGTATGTGCTAAATCACATAATACATGTATATGTTACCACTGAAACATATTTTCACATTCAAATTCTATACTGTACATTTCAATATTCCTTTTAAAATTTGGCGGTTGTAAATAATGTAAACCTAACAAGGTTGAATAAGTCTGAACACTGAACTATAGTTGGGCAATAATTATGATATGATATTAGATATCGCTGAGTGCATATCATGTAGTTATACTTATTGCATAACCCCCTGCTTAAATCTGTGTATTTGTAATACAAGACCTTATCATGCAGTATATAATGCAGACAATACTGATTGAAAGACAAAAAAAGAAGTTTAAATATTAATAGCATTTTTATACGTAATAACAATTTTAAGCTAGATCTGCATGATCCTGAAGTCTAATTATTTGTGAGAACGAAGCCTCACTTCACTATTTGGAATCAGCACTTCACTATTTGGAATCAGCACCATTGTGGCTCTCAATTCACATATTACAGTACAGACCAGGCCTGGTATTCAATATTGCTCTCACTTAATTTGAGAAAAAGGATAGCCAATCATATTGCCTGTAAGTTTTAACTGGCCAAGAGTTTAATATAATGTGATCTGATTGGTTTTTCCTTATCCTTTAGTAAAGTAAGATCAAATTACTGACTACAAGCCCTGAGTGAGTTGTCCTCAGAAAAATACATCCACCTGTCCTTATGAAGGAAGCTAATTAATAAGAGCTGTCTGCGGACAGCTCGCTCCACTTTTTAAGTGTTGGTTAGTGTAGTGGATGCTAAACATACATACGCCTGAAACAAAATATTTTGGGCCATAACATTGGCAAAATTAATTTTTGGGTTACCTGCCCTTGTGAAATAGGTTCCACTTTCGATGATAAACATGCATACCAAGTTTGAAGCAAATATCTTTGACGCTTTCTGAGATATGGACCTAAACATGAAATTCTAAGTCGAATAGGTGCCATAACTATGACAAAATTAAATTTAGGGTTACCTGCCCATGTGGAATGGGTTCACCTTGTGATAATAAACATGCATATCAAATTTGAAGCAAATATCTTTGAGGGTTTCTGAGATATGGACATACGAGGGTTGTCCCAGTAAATCGTGTACTTTGCTAATTACACAAAAAGTATTTAAAACATCTGTTTTAATTTTTCATTGATGATTAATGAATATGTTCTTAAAAGGTATCCAGAATTTCATGAAAATATATCAAGAAATAAATTGTCCGTTAACATTACTAATACACATGGTATGCAAGTGCGGCGCACAGTGACGTCAAAGTAAGAACGTCATACCGCGGAACCATTTTTCTCTATATCTTAAGCTCGTGTTCCTTTTTTCAATTGTTTACGATGGCATTAAACTTTTTTCTGATACGTATTTGAGAACCTATCACAATCGAATGCACCATAGAAAAGCTGTCTGATCGAAACAACCAACTCTCATGGTGGGATAAAAACCAGCCCGAACATATCCCTTCTCCTGCGAGAAGAGTAAAAGCCCTGTGGTGCATGTCACATTTGATAAGGGTGAGATACAGCCCGTTGATGTCCCAAACATAATAAAATATTCATAGTCATTCATGCATACGTGTTCTAGTAACATTACTTTATATCGTCTAGTATTAGGTGAGAGTCTTAAACTATTTTTCGACGGCATAGCAACCAAAAGTATAAAGTGTCTATGTTTCTACAGATGTTTCTTCTTCTGACGTCACAATTCTCGCACGTTTTAATTTTTAGTGTTGCTATTCAAACATGCGTATTTCTCGCACAAATAATGAAATTGATTTGAACTTTACTGAGATGAAATTAAACAGACAGTCCTTAATGCTGAAGTGAAAATTATGCGCAATAACTTATTGAAAATATGAGAATTACAACTTTATTGAACATACATTGAATGAATCACGGCGCGTTTTAAGGGTTGCGCCGCATTTGCGTACATGGGGTTGGTTAATCACCGATAATATGCAGCATACACATATCTACTAAGTTTTTCCACTTGATTTAGATCAACAATGAATTCATCAAGGTAATTACAAAAAATCATAAGCATGTGACGCCAAATAAGAAAATTATTAGCAAAGTACACGATTTACTGGGACAACCCTCGTAAATAAGAAATTCTAAGCCAAATAGGTGCCATGACTATGACAAAATTAAATTTAGGGTTACCTGCCCATGTGGAATGGGTTCACCTTGTGATAATAAACATGCATATCAAATTTGAAGAAAATATCTTTGAGGGTTTCTGAGATATGGACATAAATGTGAAATTCTAAGTCGAATAGGTGCCATAACTATGACAAAATTAAATTTAGGGTTACCTGCCCATGTGGAATGGGTTCACCTTGAGATAATAAACATGCATATCAAATTTGAAGCAAATATCTTTGAGGGTTTCTGAGATATGGACATAAATGTGAAATTCTAAGTCGAAAAGGGGCCATAACTATGACAAAATTAAATTTTGAGTTACCTGCCCTTGTGAAATGGGTTCCCCTTGTATTAGTAAATAAGCATACCAAGTTTGAAGCAAATATCTTTGACGCTTTCTGAGATATGGACCTAAACATGAAATTCTAAGTCGAAAAAGGGCCATAACTCTGGCAAAGTTAATTTTAGAGTTACCTGCCCTAGTGAAATGGGTTTCCCTTATGATAGTTAACATGCATACTAAGTTTGAATCAAATATCTTTGACGGTTACTGAGAAATGGACCTGAACAAAAAGGTTAACCAACGCCGCCGCCCACAAGCTAAAAACTAATTAGCAAATATCACATTAAATACATTTGATTGTGTTACACAACTGTCTTGCTTAAATGATTGATGTATTTGTAATACTTGACAGGGGCAGAATAAACTGAATGATAAATAGACAATTGAACAGTTCAACTGCATGTTGAAACTATTCAAGCAGATGATGATAGCTTAATGTTTCATGATTAAAGGAATGATCACTCAGATTTCAAGCAAACTTACCGATAGTTGCCTTGTATCTATGTGTTTCACAGGGAAATATTCATTGAAACGTGTTTATGACATTCAGACATCATATCGATGGCTTAGAATGAGAAGGTCGTAACTACTACTTACGACCTTTTAAGATACATATTTGAAATAAGCAAAACAAGGCGCTTCTAATGAGCCCAATTTCATGGAAATTGGAACTATAGTCATGTTGACAAAAACAAAGTTTAAACCGCTTGTTTTACCATGTGTAAAGAGTAATTATCTGACAGTATTTTCTCGTTTTCTCAAAGTATCGATTTTGTAGTTACGACCTTCTCCTTCTATTATTATTAAAGCCATCAATATACAAATCAATGAAATGTTATAGAACTGCTTTCTAATAGACAATCAAATACAAGAGATGTAACTGGTCCTTGTGGAGTCGTGCAGATTCCATTTGTTCAAACATGGATAGGAACCAAAATGTGTTTGCTATATTGTTATTCCTGATTGCTAATATTATTAAGTGGTATAATGGATAGTAGTGGTTTGGGGAAAGCCAGACAGTCTGTTGGTTCTACATTTGTATATAAGTTTAGTCAGTTTAGTCAGCACTATTCACTTGTAGTGGTAAGGAGGTCATGTGTTCGGAGACTTCCCAACGATTCCAGAGTACATTGCAACCCCCTGATTTGTTTTACTAGTGAAGTATTAGATGCAGTATTACCAAGGCCATCCTTAAAAAACCCCACTTTGTTCAGGATGGCCCAAGCCACGAGAGACAAGAGTTCAACATAGTCGACTATTAGTCAACACAACTGTGATGAAGCATGTTATAAATTATATGTTAAATGTTTATAATCAATTTGAAGTTACAATGTACATCAGCATATCGACGGTGCCAAACCCAAAACCTGTAACTTAATTTTGGTGCGAAAACATTTTTTGCAGCATCCGCTAGATGTCCCGCGCATTTCTGTCTTGTCGCCATTTAAATAGCCAATCGCGTTACTTAGATGGCGACAAGACAGAAATGTGCGGGACGTCTAGCAGATGCAGATGCTGCAAACAAGTTTTTGCGCCAAAATTGAGTTACAGGGTTTTGATTTGGCACCGTCGATATGTTCTGTTACACTTACCCCCGCTGTCTATGTCATCAAATTCATCCATTTCTACATTTTCTGTGTCACCATTACTCTCTCCTGTATTACGTCCCATCTTTAATAACTTAATTAATTATCCAATTAACTCTCCAATTAGTCCAATCTGAGTCACTCTGTTTACATTCAAATTCTCACAAAAATCATTCAGCTAAATCATTTCCGAAATGTTTATGCGTATCAATTGTTCCACTTAATTCACTGTAAATATTGTAAACATTTTTTTAATTCAAATTGATGTAATTAAAACAAAAACTAGACTTGTTAACAAAATTAGATCAAATCTTATCAGAGACCACCTGACATAACACATGATGTGCACTCACAAATATCAAATTAGTATACAAATCATTACTTGCATCACCAAAAACATTTAAAATTTTAAAGCCAATTACACCAGTGAAGTCAACCAAAGCTTAATGTATAAACCAGAATTTAGGATAACAAAATAACAAACTTATAGAACAATTACTCCCTCTAACGGAATTGAAATAACTTCAAAGTTCTTGATACAAATCACCCAAACACCAAATGTATTATATTTATATATTTAGATACCAGAAACTAGATCAAAACTAAACACACGTAATATGCCATTAAAATATAGGGGGGAAACCCCTTTTTACAAAATGTCATAAACCACATCAACAATATGTCACAGCTTAAGTATGTCTCGCTCATGTACATGTACTTTATTCTACATGAATCATGAATAAATACAAGTACATGTATATGACTAGGATACAATTAATATGTGTGACATTTTGAAAATAAAACGTACCAAGAAGAATGTTGCCGATATAAGCAGTATTGATGTACTACATTTCAACAGAATGATAACACTAAAGGAAACAACAGAATGTACTACGCTCATAACAACAGAAACACCATACCAAGAATCAACGATTATAAACCACAAAAACTTAATAATCCATCAAACAACATGTAATCCACACAAAAACCTGGAACACAAAATCATATCTAGGCTTATCATCTCACTATATAACTGAATCCCGGACACATCAAAACAGAATCACACATATATTTATTTATGTACAGTCCGTTAAATGAGAACGGTTATAAACATTAGCTTGTCCGTTAGGTAAACAATGTTTATCCTAAGGTTTAACCAGTTGTAACTGAATTAACTGTTACCAAGTCCTCACTATTCTTTAAACTGCAATACTAGTAGTTCCCTTATAAGTATTACTTATCTAATCACCAGTATATGATTTCATATAATATATCATATACCGTAATCGTCTCAACTGGAATGTTATCAGTGACGAGACCTTGCAAGTTTTATCAGGTTTTGCACATTTTTATCACTTATTATATATCAAGGCTTTATCAATAAAATCTGTGACCTGATCAAATATCTCACATATAGAATTCACAGATAACGTTATCTAAACTGATACAATAGCCAACAGCTACTTCCTTGTCGTCCCAATACTAAATCTAGAGAATCATGTTGTCACACATTATATATAATCATTATGTGTTATTATGTCCTTGCAACATCAGGTGACCTGATTGCTGAAAAAAGCGCTATGTAGCACAGGAGGCATTATCCATGCCTTCTATATTTAATTGAATAAGAGGTAAGACCTGCCGTCCACTAGACCCCGATGCTATGCGGAAGGGATGCCGATTACAATTTGCTCGATTCGGGAACCCTTCGGGATCATTTATCAATAAACATTGGCAGAGCTGTGTCTAGGTGCTTGTTCTGGAAGTATTCGGGGATAGGTATACGTATGGTTGCAGTATACATGCCGAAGCCTATCTTAAGTAGCCGAATGAATCCCGACTACATGCCGACAGTTCAGGAGTTAGTCCCGAATGTTTCCCGATCGTGCGGAAAGGACGCGCTAACGTTGCTGACTATGCGGAAGGGTTTACACATGGATGCCGAAAGGTTATCAATGTATATATGCGATGCCGAACTACTATCTCAACTTGTCGACAAACTGACGGCATTGCTTCCTCTGTCATTCGGGATATACAGCGACGACTCGGCATCTCTTCGGCGATCAACTAGTGCCTTTGGCAACTGTCCGGCATGTGTTCTTAACATCATTGGCATAGCTTCCGTGTGTGAACTCATCCCTTCGGCGTTATCGGGGAGCTTTCGGCATCGATTCGGCTTTCCAACGGGAACCGTTCGAGATAGCTAAATGATTAAGAAGCCTTGCAGAAGGCGTCCTGATGATGCGGAGTGGATGCCGATGGGTTCACGAACACCCTGAACGGTTGCCGATGGTTTCCCGATTACCTCGAAGCTCTCCCGAAGCACTTCCGAACAAGACCTTTGGCGTCCAAAATTTAAAACTTTTGAAATTTCGATGCCGAAGATTTTTTGGTCCCAAAGGCTTCCCGAAGCATTGCGGAATGATGCGGAAGGGTTCCAGAACACCCCGAAGGCATGCCGAACCATCCCGAACCTTCCAGATGAGGTGAATTTCAGCTTCGGGAACCCTTCGGGATATTAGTGGACGGCAGGTCTAACTGAATGAAAGTGCTCAGAAGCGCTTTGCTTAGGCAATGGACAACTGACAATGGATAATATTCAGATACAGGTGCTGATTCACATTACAAGTTTGAACTCGACTGGATTCTAACCTGGTGAGTGTACCTGCATGATAAACCACTTCCACAAGGAACTGGTATTTTCTCCACATTTAGAGGAAAATCAACTTTGTCATAGCCCCCCCCCCCCCCTCGACGCGAGTACATAATCTGTTGCGACAGGGATTCACACCCAAAATGCCGATCCATCATACTTTACCTATGACCCCTATGAAATCTGCACATGTAGGCAAAATGTTTAATAGTCTGTAGCCTGCCTCTATACAAGCCGAGCACTCAGGCCACAGTGTCACATGCAAAACCAGAAAGTGTCATGATGCGACATAATACTACTAAAGTAAAGTATTCTGACCCACTACAATCATTGGTCAAATATATTACCATTCATCGCTTGAAACTATTTCAGTTATACTTCAGTGATTTAAAACTTTTTATCCGAATAAAATACGCTGAGTCAAGTATTTTTATTTTCTAGTTAAAGCAAATATTGTAAGTGGATCGTGTACATCTTAAGTAAGTAATGAAATCAGGTCAATCATACAAATAATAACACAACATTATTATCCTGGAAGTAATAAACTGTACATAGTATGAGTATGCATGGTGAGAAACGTGTAAAACTTGCCGGGGAATTTTTAGTCGGATACTATAAACCGAAGGATAGTATGTGGTGAATTAAGTACAAGCATAAAAAACGACCAACAAACACTTTATAAGATCATCAGATCTGAGTACAACAAATGTATATCATAATATAGAACAATATATAAAGATATTATATGAGATAATTATTGTATATTTATCACTATTTTACAGCATAGCCTTGTTTGACATAGATATAATTACTGAACGGTCTTAATAAAAATACATACCAAGTTCAGGTAATTAATGTAAGATGAATGAGATTTGCAATAAGATAAATTTAGTGAAAGTATTATATTATATATTATTTGCTATAGGCAATTGTGGCAGACCTAAGGTACCAGGATTTGGTACTGCATATGACTGTCCCATACACTACAACAATGAATAAATGACATTCAGATAATTTTTTACAAAGTATATTTGGTACCTTAGTGGCTGACCACATACTGAATGGATGAAATTTGTGACGGACAAGCTTATGTTTATAACCATTCTCATTTAACTTTAAACAAACTGCAACATTGGTTCATATTAAACATCAAATGAAACAGTTTCAATACCAACTTTAGTAATGTACTTATTAAGACTATGACAAAATTGTACTCTAACAAAAGAAGATTTTATTGTATACACCCACTAATAGAGAAGAGAATGACTGACAAAAAATGTATTGAAAATTCTACATGGCAGTACACTGGAAGATTTTGGCACAATATCATTTACTCACAAACATACTATCTCTCACTACTGACACTGTTGTAAAATTCTAAATTTAGCGAAAAACTAAGACACATTGAAACCCATGATATTTTTTAAATTCCAAATAGATCAATAACACTTCAACAGAATAAACTAACATAACGAATAAAGAAATGAACATATAAAATTATGAAATATTCACGCAATATAAAGATAAAATATCCGCTCTGGTCCGTAATATAGATTTCACTACATAAAATAGAGAAAATTGATAAAATACCAGTTTAAAATTATAATTCAACACGATCACTTCACCAGTTTACACAGATAAAAGTAGGATTTAAAGTTTATTACTAAAACACACACAATTAGTAACCAATGACTGGACGCATTGAGATTTTCAAGTTTGTACTAAATATAGAATTTAACGTGACAGTTACACGGATGGAGCACAGTAACGTACAATTAGATGTGGCAGACATTTTATAAACATGTAGAGTAAAACTCAACATTCATTGACAGTCGTTCACGTGTGACAGAAAGTACATGAATTCATGGTTGACACAACATTCGACATCCATGTGGTACTTCTAAGATGTGCTTTGATAAGAGGTGATTTAATTTGCTTCAATGAACTACTTAATACTGGTTACAAGAAATGGGACACTAAATTTACTACACTTAAATTACCTGTAGTAAATTGTAAAATAAAATTACAGGTAATACTTATGTCAAAGGCATTTCACATGCCGATTATACCAATAAAACTGTAAAACTGTATTTATAAGTTATTGAGTATTATAGTTTTCCCCGGGAACAAGTTAACCCTTAAATAAATGGCAATTTACTGCAGTACATGTATTTTATTTTATTTTTTAATGTATTTCACCATACATAAGTAGTTCAGGAACTAAAATTAGGTCAATTTCAAAATTAAATGCACATATTAAATTGTCAATAAAACATTTTGAATCTGTTTGAAGTTCCCAAAGTGATCAAATGAAATCAAATAGATGACAATTTAAGAGCCAATGATGCTGAACCAACATGTTATAAGGTATAATATGTCATCAAAATGGTTAATTTAAAGATCAAAAGATTATTTTTACCACATAAAAATCAACTTTATCTGGTTAAAGATAAGCTTCAAATGAGCCAATCGAACATTGATACAATTTATATACAGGTAGTTAAAATTCAGTCAGGCATGTTTCACTACGTACTTGAATAAGGTTTATGTTTTATGAATAAGGTTAGGTTTATTCTGATCAGTCTCAATCTGCATGCATAATCAACACTGCATGATAGCTCATGCATATATGAAGTCTCCTGCATCATGGTGAGTCTCCTGCATTTGAGACTTTTCTCCTGCATGATCTGAGGTAACTTGATCAAATCTCATGCTTTTCTGGGGATAATGGATCCTGATATTTTTGTTTACATTACAAAATTGTTGACAAAATATTAGTTTGAACTGCTTCATAGAGCTTGCATGGTATAAGCCAAGTTAGTGCAACTGTATTTAAGTTTGAGCAAAGAAAATCTCCTGCATTCTTATGAACCTCCTGCATTTTCAACACTAATCTCATGCAATTGGGTCAGCAATTCTTGGCATGTATGAGCTCACAGGCCCGTTTTAGTCACACAAAGCAACATTGAGGCGCTTAGTACCTCAGTAAAAGTTTGAGAAGTTTTCTAAATAAGCTGGTGTTTGGAGAAAAAATTGCCCCAAATAGACCCTTAGGGCCTAACATCAGTCTCGTTTACCTTAGCCAGTGAAAATTTGTCTCTGGATACAGGCCTGACTCAGAATCATTGAAAGCTTGTGTCGCCTTTACAATTTTTGTTTAAATTTAATAGATTCACTTAAGTTCTATACAACAATGATTATCATAATGCCTTGGAAAACAAGGTTTTTTTGAGGCAGCCACTCACTGTAGTTGAGATTTTACTTTAGGCCTAATGCAGTTAAAGGAAATTTGGTTTTAATTCTAATTTAATATATATTTCAACATATTTTAAACTGCGGTATACTTGCTATTAAGCATAGTTCAAAGAATTTAAGACAGCCAGATGCACTGAGTACAAAGACTAGAATACTGTAAAACCATTAATTTACGTGGGGGGTTGACTTTTGTGGATTTCATGGTTCACCTTTAACCATGAAATCGATTCCCATGAAACACTTATATTGGCCCTGAGTATTTATTCCCTGAAATGCCACCCATCGAAATGGTCTTTTATACCAAAACCACAGAATTTTATGAATACAATGTATGTAGGAAACTTTTGCTAAGTTACAGAGAATCAACATGTAATAAATCTGCTTAGTAAATAAGTGGTTATTTATAAAACCTATTAAACCAGTTAATTAATAAACCAGCAGGTTGAGGCTGCTAGATGTTATAGTTTTATGCTAGTGTTTTGTGTGAAACATTTTACATTGTCTGAATACACAGTCCGAGTTTACACTATATAGTCTTAATTATTATGATGTAGTCAAACCTGTGTTTTGGAGACCACCTGAACAATATTCAGACAATTGAAAAAGCTAATCTACAGTTGATTCAATAAGTAATACTAATGAGGGAACTATCCAATTCGAAGAATAATTGGGACTACCATTCACTCAGGTAAACCGAGTTAAACCTAGATAGACATAGTATACCAGTCGGATGAGCTGATTGTTACAACTGTTATACTTCGAATGGACGGTACATCTGTCAAGACCTGACAAATTTGATCTCAATATGATCTGACAATAATACTCAAACTGTGAAGAGAGACCACCTGTTAACAAAGAGCAGTATTTTGTCTGATTACTGAAGGTGGTCTTTAAAGACAGGTTTGCCTCTGTAACAATTCCTATCAATTATGGTGGTGTAATAAATCCTCATATGGAAGGGGGCTATTGCATCATACACATCTAAGATAAAACAACAAATTAAAATATTGAGGGCTCAGTGCAAAACTATGGTACATGCCTCTATAAAATGATATTAAGTTACCATTATAACTTTTCACTGGGACCTAGAAATTATTACCCTATTATTAATTAGTCTGATTATCAAATTAATTAATGGATTCTGAAGCACAAGACAGGTGATTAATCTTTTTATATGATACAAAACACACAAAAGAATGCCTGTAATCTGGACCAGGATACCAGACTCTTCGTCTAGGTCTGTTGCTGTTCTGTTGTTTTTTCCATCTTCAGAGGCATGTAAGAAAGGCTTAAACAGACATTGTATAGTAACGTTTTATAGTATGATACAAACTAACATAGAAACACAGACAATAATCAATGTCATTGAATGAGCATAAAAGGATGCACTGATACTGTTAAAGTGGACAATGTCTCTGCTGAAATTGTTAACAAGTTATACGGCTTATTGTGTCAGTTGCAACATTGTTTTTTTGAGGACTTCAAAACAGTGTTTTAAAGTATCTCTTACCAAAATAAATTGTATCTATGAACCTGGTTTTGGCAATGTCCATATTTCAATATGAATTGAAGTTGTTAAATTATCTAAATTGAATCAATTATCAAGTGGAAATAATAACCGATTTTTTTGTATTTTTGAATATGATATTTATGAAATTATGGATAAATAAACAATTATACGGGTACTTTGCATTTTATATAACTCAATTGAATCATACAAGCATCTAATCCACAGGTAACTGTATCGTCGAAAAAGTAAAAAAAAAGGCAAAACATTTTTTTTGTTGAAAATTTATATTTTGCTATCTATATAGAAAAATATAAATTTTCAACAACAAAAAATTGTTACGTTTTTTTTCAACCATACAAAATTGTTTCATTTTTTTTTCAACCATATATTTACCTGTGATCTTATCCGCTGTATGGTAATGCAATTTAAATGGTCTGATAACCAGCTGAGTTCTTAGATAAAACTTGAGTTTATTATAAGGTTACCGAAAATTGTATTTTAAATTGAATATAATGAACATGATTACAAGAATATTTTACATTGAGAGGGCTTTACTGTAAAATTACTTAATTCTAATGGGAAGTTAAAATATGGATTTTGCATTTCAGGTAATTAATACAACAACGGCCAAAATTATAGTGTTCTAATAAAACTTCTGTGGGATTTGATTTCATGGTTGAAAGTGAACCATGAAATCCTCAAATTTTAATTCCCCACGATAATTAATGACTTTACAGTAAATAATTATGGTTCCATTGTTAAATCTTTCAACCAAACCTCACCTGTCACCTTTGTTGAACATAGTACACTGCATACAAGATGATACCACATAGCATGCAATTACCGCCAATTTTAAATAACTCAAGCCAATTAAGTTGAATAACTTACAAACAGAACTGGTATCGAGAAAAACTTATTATAATAATAAGGTCACTTCAAACTAGAACAAACCAACAAGGAAATTGAACAGCACTGCAAGAAAACAACATTACAAACATCCTCATAGCAAACAACAAATAATCCATAAATCCACTCATATACTAACATGAAAATATGTATCGTCTGCTTCATTAACTCAAAGTTCAATATTTACACAGCATACAAATCTAACCATATATAATAATTAACTTTTTAAGTATAAATTAAGCTTTTCTAATTAAATCAAGGAAGTTTAAAAAATCCATAAGTACACAAAAATAGTCCACATCACAGAACATCTATTTGTTTGAAAACAAAGCTGACCTCATCAACTGTGAGAACTGGGAAAACAAACAAAATACTCAATATTCACTGTAAGTATATACAGAACAGCACTGTCTTCACTGCTTACATCATTTACAATGATCTACCATATATAAACTGTTGCTATTTTAATACACAACTAATCCAAGTTTGCTCACACATTCATCAGTCAAGTATCACAACATTTGGATGTATACAATTATTTACATATTTCAAATATAACACCAGTCACTGTAGTTTACTGTACACGGCTGTTTCCCACGTTAGTATGTTTACATCCTAATGCTGACCTGATTCAAACAGTTTGTCAAGGGAGACAATTCATATTGAGGCTGAGAATTCTAGAACAAGAGTTACCTTTCTTACATAAAAATCTCAAAACTGCATTCTTCTGAGCACAGGAACCTGATATTTTCATACAAGTGGCCACATAACACTATCCAAGAACCTGTTACTGAAATGCACCCTCAGAGAAAATTATTAGAAAACAATTTTCTCTTAGGGTGCATGTCAGGGTCTTGGATAGTGTTTTGTGGCCATATATATGGAAATATCAGGTTCCAGTGTTCTTGGTAACCTTACAATTAGATTATCGTAGAATAGATCTAAGTAAACGTAAATGGTATTCAAAGCATTACCAACACCAGTCTATTATAGGGGTTGTTGGGGATGAACAGCCTCTATTCATGTGGGGCACAATTGCATAGGGATTGGGTTCGCGCTTAGGGATTGAGAGATCCCAGGTTTGATCCCTGTCTTTGCCACAGCTTTATTTCTCTAAAACATAACCCACAGTGCTTCACTTGAACAAAGTGAGAAATGATTCCTTTAAGGGCTACGTCTGAACATGTTCAAGATTACTGGGTGCTGTATCTGGATGTTAGCTGCACACCAACCAGGAGAATAATAATCTCTTCAGGGAGACTCAAATGTGGGTTTCCTCGGGGAGCCCACATTGTCCAGGGGTCAAATGTCAAAGGTTGGCCAAAGGGCTGAATGCATGCAGCTCTCGAAACTGATAACACAACTTTTATATCATTATTCCCAGTGGAGGTCATTAAGTTATTTTAGATAAACCTGTATTCAAGAGCCACTTGCTATAAACACCCCAATTTGATGTATTACCCTTTACTGAGGCCGGGTTGCTAAGAAATGGTTATGACTGTTAAGATATTTTTTGACAATCATATAATTTGTCAGCCCCTTAATTAGTTAATTATTTGTAGTCCAAATCGCTGGCTTAGAATGATGGGTCATAATTACAAATTTAATATTTTGATAAAACAAGATACAACTGACTGAAGACTACTCTTTACTTATGCAAAAATCAACTTTTTGGACTTTAGGTTGATCAACATGACAAGCTCCGAATTTCATGAAAAAAGGCTCATTATATAAGAAGGGCCTTGTAATGTAAATTTCAAATATTATGAGTCTTATTAGATCGTTTAGCCCTACCAGATTAAACTGAGACTCCTTGCATAATTCGTAAAAGTCCGGAGATAACGGTTTATAGAAAATTAACATAAAAATCGAATACAAACGAGCATGGCCGGACGAGATTTACGGACTATGAGTGTCAATTAAATCTGGTCAAGCTATACTTATGACCTTCTCATTCAAAGCCAGCGATTTGGACCCCAACGACTGGGACTTTACTTACATTCGAGTCGGCGATCATCTATTAAAGTATGTTTGTCTTGTTCGGACAATCTTATAGATCCAGATTGCATATACATGATACCATACACTCATCTACCCGTCATCTATCACATAGTCATTGGTAATAATGTGTTCTATATAACACTAGATAAACAACGATGGAAAGTTACACCTAACAATGGGTCAATGATTTTTATGATTTCAACCACCGTTTGTAAGAACTCAAATTTTTGTGTAAAAAATAAAAAATCATTGACTAATCCAATAGAATACTGTACACACTTTTATGAGTTTTAGAAAAAAAATTGTACTCCAAAAGAAAGATTTTAAATATTATATATACAACACATACATTGTCCATGCACCATGTGATAATCAAAACATAAAATGTTGCTGAACATCCAACATAATTCCGTCAACTATCACATTGTCAAATAGAACATCATACACACATGTATCAATTATATATCAATTAAAATATTGCATCCTTAGTTACCGTATCTATTAAACAGTTTATGACAATGACCATGCGATTATTACTATCATTAGGAATTATAACATTAACTAATAAGGATGTTTACTTTATCTTTAATTTAAGGCCAATCAAAGGTGTCATTAATTATCTAATTAATTACTGTAAACTTTTTTAATAGTGATCACCTCAGCTAGAAAACCAACTGAGAGTCACAAACACCCAATTACAATGAATATCAAATAAACATGTATCTGCATAAAACAGCCACCTGTAGTAGAAGGGCCAATTTATGTTTTGAGCGGACTCAATTTAATTTAGTAATTACTTTAACCGGAAGATGTAACATTGACCTTGATCAATCAGGTAAAAAATAATGCAATCTGCACACCCCAAAATAGATTGAAAGGTGACTTTTAAAAAGTGACATGGTATCGAAGATCTGCTGATTTTTATGTTTGATTATTTATTGATAATTTATTATCGCCTTAAAATGTTGACGTCAATTTTTACATGAGTTTTTATGACCAATCACAGTAGATCATGTAATCCACCATATTGTTATCATACTGACATAGTGTGAAGGTTACAGGCCTATTGTCTCATGATAGATAAAAGTTTAGTGCACCTGAATTATATCACAGACGGAAGTTACAGGAGTCATGTAAAAGTTGAGTGTACCTGAATTATATCACACGACTAGGTGGAGTCTCTAAACTAGGGTAGAAGGCGGAGTCTTGTAACTAGGGTAGAAGGCGGAGTCTTGTAACTAGGGTAGAAGGCAGAGTCTTGTAACTAGGGTAGAAGGCGGAGTCTTGTAACTAGGGAAGAAGGCGGAGTCTCGTAACTAGGGAAGAAGGCGAAGTCTCGTAACTAGGGAAGAAGGCAGAGTCTTGTAACTAGGGAAGAAGGCGGAGTCTTGTAACTAGGGAAGAAGGCGGAGTCTCGTAACTAGGGTAGAAGGCGGAGTCTTGTAACAAGGGAAGAAGGCGAAGTCTCGTAACTAGGGAAGAAGGCGGAGTCTTGTAACAAGGGAAGAAGGCGGAGTCTTGTAACTAGGGTAGAAGGCGGAGTCGTGTAATTAGGGAAGAAGGCGGAAGAAGACGGAAGAAGGCGGAATCTCGTAAATATCTCATAAGAACGGAAGAAGTTGGAGTCTCGTAACTAGGGAAGATAATATGCATTAGCTTGTAATTGATGCAAAAGCCATATGCAGTGATCTCCCTTGTTGCTTTGTCTGGTAAAGTAGAAATATACAAGGTGTTACTTCCTTAAACTGTAATCATATACCGATTACAATCCTATTGTCACAAGTATTATCTCAGGGGAACCATAGTTATCATAAACATTGCCTCTCTCAAGCAGCAACCTCTCTAAAACAAACAACCAAACTTTGTTTCCTAAAGATTTGTGCTCTTCAGAGGTTATACTGTCTGTTACTCACCATGCTACATAAACACCATTACTCTAATTACCAGGTGCTAAAATACGAAATCATTGAACTTTCATATCATTTTATACATACCATATTCTGGAGGTAATTCATCATCATTTTCTCCCTCCCCAGATGGAGAGTTCACGGCATTCAGAGGATGGAACTCTTCCACAACAACATTTTCTGTATCACTCAATTCCTCCGTGTCACGATCGTTCCTATGTCTGCCCATAGTCACTTATTTATCACTAAAACTTTATTAAAGTCAATATTCAGTGTTTCTTCTATCTCATAGTGTTCACAATTTCTTTAAAACTGTCAATTCTATATAATATTCTAAATGTTGCCCAGGTACTTTTCAAAGTTTTCAAATCTCTACAAAAGAATAAAAAGTGATACTCCCAGTACTTTGATTTGACTTGGTGTCCAAGCTGTATTCTTTAAAAATCCAATGAAATTTTTTTTTTATCTTTATAGAACTTTGCATTACTATGGGATATCAGTTCGAACGAATTTATATGCAATGAATCAGCAATCAGCATAAGAAATCACTATTGTACATGTATCCGTTATCTCAAAAAGTTTTAGCTGATACCCAAAAACCGCCCACTGCTCCCCACACACATCTTAGTCATGTAACACCCATATTTAGTATTATATTCTGTAGTGTAGTCAGTTTTCATAATAGACATATCAATTGCTTAGAACCAGAAGGTCGTAACTACCTCTTACGACCTTATAAGACTCATACATATTTGAAATCAGCTTCACAAGGCGCTTCTTATGAGTATATTTTCATGAAAATCTGAAATTGTCATGTTGACCAAAATGAAGTTTTAAAAATGTGTTTTCCCATACGTAAAGAGTAAATTACAGACAGTTTTCTCTTGTTTTCTCAATATATCAATTTGGTAGTTACGACCTTCTTGTTCTTAGCCAGCGAAATGTCATTCTGATAATAAATTAATGACAATATATGATACCAGTATACATAAATGTACCTGTAAAACATTATTATTTCTGTGACATTAATTTCCCCAGAATCTGCAAAAGAACTTAAATTACCATGAATTTTAAACATCCACAAATAATTAACAAAAAAGGTACTTAAAATTGTAAACGTAAATTTTCTTAACCTTAGAATTGTCAACCTTAGCATTCTACCACATAAATGCCAATGACTTAATTTAGCATTTATAGTATTTATACTATTCACAAAATTAGATGAAACTTTTCACATCATTCTTTTTTCTCATTATAATTAATGATATACAAAGACCATTGTTGTGTGTATTTTAGTTCATTGTATTGAGATGAATGTTGTATAAAAAATGACAGTATAAACAGTTAACCTGAGGTCCTGTATGGTGAAATTTTAATGGAATGTTTGACAAGTAAAACCGTTTTTGTGATCATCAAGCTTTGTGTCACATAAAGAACAGTCTTGAATCAGCCAAACCACAGTTTGCTGGAAGCTAGGGGTTTGCTCTAAATGTCCAATATTGAGTCAATTGTTACTACTCGGGCATTTCCGTAACTGAGAAATACGGCTCGGTTTTCGGTAACGGCCAATCAACTGTTTTTCAACGCTATCAAGAAGCCCTTTCTCCTTTTAGGAGCTGATACCTTCCCAGGAGTAAGTAACCTTTTAGTTCTCTTTGATTCCATCATTTGATTCTCATGAGCCATGTTGTAAAGTAGTCTGTGATAATGGAGCCTTCCGTATTATGTTCGAGCCACTTTTGTTCGATAAACGCCGAGGAGTTTCAATTGATATTGAGTATGTAAGGGAGACAGCTCAATTATTGCCATGTATTTAGCAAGAAACCTAATCAAGGGAGGCCACTCTTGATCTATGTCCCAAAAAGCTGTACATGAGATGTGTGTATTCTACGATAAAATAATTTCATTTCGATTAGACGAAATTTCGTGGTTTGGGTAAAAAAAATACCATTTGGATGTGACATAAATTCGTGGATTTTGCATTTCAGGTAATAAATACAAGGGTCAGAAGTTTCAGCTCCTGGTAGAAAATTTGACAACATTGGAACATAAGGAGACTTGATAGCCTAGAAACTCTGGAATTGATAGGACGGATTAAGGACATAAAAAGTTGTTGTAATTAATTACACCCATAGCAGATGTAAATCTTATCAATTATGCATCAGTTGTTCTCATTGTTGAAATAGGAGGTTGCTACACAGCATGGAAATTGCTAGTGAACATTGTATGTTTATGTTTTACAATCCATTGTGAAATAGTAAAGTAGGATATTGTTAACTGTCCCTGGAAGTCGAATTAAAGGTTTGTCAAGAAAGGCCAATGAGAACTCAATAATCTGTTAGGTGTGTTTATATTGACCAGTGTGTCAGTATGGACCAATGAGAACTTCTGGTTCAGGGAGGTGTGTCAATACAGTGCAATGAAAACTCGCCATTCTGGAAGGTGTGTCAATATTGTTTGACCAGTGAGAACTCTCAGTTTGTGAAGGTGTGTCAATATAAACCAATGAAAACTCACAACTCTAGAAGGTGTGTCAATATTGGCCATTGAGAACTCACTATTCTGGAAGGTGTGTCAATATAAACCAATGAGAGCTCACAATTCTATAAGGTGTGTCAGTATTGGCCAGTTAGAGCTCACTATTCTAGAAGGTGTGTCAATATTGACCAGTTAGAGCTCACTATTCTAGAAGGTGTGTCAGTATTGGCCAGTTAGAGCTCACAACTCTAGAAGGTGTGTCAGTATTGACCAGTTAGAGCTCACAACTCGAGAAGGTGTGTCAGTATCGGCCAATGAGAGCTCCCTATTCTAGAAGGTGTGTGTATATATCCCAATCTTAACTGAAATCTTTGAAACAATTAAGGAGGTTATAGGTTCAAAACCTGTTAGGGGTACAATTTGCTAGTGATGGTTATAACTTACTGTCTTACATGTTTTGGCAGTAACTTTGGTAACAAATAAGCCAAAGGCTGAGTTACGAAACCTTTTCGTATTTCATATTCTCGAAGGTCACAAACTTTGCAGTTAATTATACCTTAAACTTCCTGTGGCCTAATTGTCAACCATAATTGTACATAGTAGATTAATGTAGTATGCAGACACACATACCAGACATGTACAGTACAAAACCTCTACAACAACAATACATTTCGATGGCTTAGAACCAGAAGGTCGTAACTACCAAATCGATATATTGAGAAAACAAGAGAAAACTGTCTGTAATTTACTCTTTACCTATGGGAAAACACATTGTCAAAAGTTCATTTTGGTCAACATGACAATTTCAGATTTTCATGAAAATATGCTCATAAGAAGTACCTTGTGAAGCAGATTTCAAATATGTATGAGTCTTATAAGGTCGTAAGAGGTAGTTACGACCTTCTGGTTCTAAGCCATCGATATACAGGAACTATATTTTCACTATATTATTATCATTATTATTATTATTATTATTATTATTACTGTTGTTGAGAAGTATTTGCACTGGAGATGTATTGGCAATTATGCTACCTTATATATTAGAATTAGAATATTAGAAAATTAGAATTTTGAGTCAGTTATTTTTAAACACGAACACATCTTTCCTATGAGAGACTATCTATATAATATCTTAGTTAAATATATAACATACTTTATACTAATAGATCACAATGATGCACTAGATGTTGCAGAGAGGACTGTACAAGAGAGGTTACACTGTATGGTCAATTTAAAAGCCTTACATTAAGTTGAAGCTTATAATGGGAGTCAGTTGAAAGTATTGGGGACTAGAGAAATCTACATTCAAGTTGAGTCAGTGATTAAAATCTCGGCTGCATGAAATAGTTGTAGAGCTTATAAGATGTAAGATTCATACAATATTGACAAATCAGGAATGTGTCAACAATGTGTTTGATGTATGTAAAGTATGTCCGTCTGCTACATACATCATCAATAGGATATTTCTCCAACAATTTTAAAAGGTTATAATATACATAAGATATGACTCATACAAGTACATTTATTTGTTTACTTTTAAAAAATGGTCTGCACACTATTTTGGAAGATCTCCGATATTGCAATAGTTCACTGGCCATCTATTGGATGAATGAACAATAAAACCATGTTTTTCACCAATTGCTTAGGCTGGTGGGTAAATTAGCATATGTGAATACACTTGTATCTCTCAATACTTTAAACAGTTAAAATGTACATGAAAATACAGAAGAAATCGTATGTTGAAAGTTTTGTACCAAGCGCAACATTCAAAATATTATATAAAATCCACTGGTCATATAAAATCCATTTATTCAGATGAAAACACAAACTTCTATAGCCGATTACGGTATTCAGAATCAAAATAACACATAGATACACTACAGTCTAATGTATTAAAATCCTAATACATGCACACTCAATGAAAATTCCCACTTTTCAAATCAATATTCCCAGCTAAACAGTGCTATCTGAGTACATAGCCTTATAGGATTTAAAAGTCAATGAAAAGTGTGTAGACTCAGGTAAAATTGTCGTAAACAAACCGTTGACACAGGTATTTTATATAGCTAATTATCGTACATCACACAGCGCGTATTATAGGATGGACACAGAATGTCATATCTCAATGATTGGTATATAAGCACATAGAATAGTTTTACATTAGCTTTATGGCTGTTAGACAGTGTCCTTATGAAAGAACAATGGACAATTTCAATTGAGGTTCACTGGTCATAAAACTACATTTTGTACATTATAACATATGAAATATTGTAATATTACAAAAAAAATGTTGTCAGCATTTCAAACAAGCTGTCATCAGAATAATGTCAGGATATATAAAACTATGTACATACAATCTACCCTGTGTTAGTGGTCACTTGAATTTAGCAACCACATAAAGTCAATTCAATTTAACAATCACCTGATGTCAATTCAATTAATCAACCACCTGAAGTCAATTTTATCAATCAACCATCTGCGGTCAATTCAATTAGGCATCATCATAAACTCAATTCAATAAATCAACCACCTGAACTCAATTCAATTAAGCAACCACCTGAACTCACTTCAATTAAGCAACCATCTGAAATCAACTCAATTAAGCAAACACCTAAAATCAATTCAATTAAGCAACCACCTGAACTCAATTCAATTAAGCAACCACCTGAACTCACTTCAATTAAGCAACCATCTGAACTCAATTCAATTAATCAACCACCTGAACTCAATTCAATTAAGCAACCACCTGAACTCACTTCAATTAAGCAACCATCTGAAATCAACTCAATTAAGCAAACACCTGAAATCAATTCAATTAAGCAACCACCTGAATTCAATTAAGCAACCGTCTGAACTCAATTTTATTAAGAAACCATCTTAAATCAATTCAATAAAGCATCAACTTGAACTAAATTCAATTAAGCAGCCACCTGAAATCAATTCAATAAAGCAACCACCTGATGTGTATTCAAGTTAGTAACCACCTGAGGTCAATTCAATTAAGCAACCACCTGAAGTCAATTCAATTAAGCAACCACCTTAGATCAATTCAATAAAGCAACCATCTTCGATCAATTCAATTAAGCAACCACCTGAAGTCAATTCAATTAAGCAACCACCTGAATTCAATTCAATTAAGCAACCACCTTAAATCAATTCAATAAAGCAACCATCTTAGATCAATTCAATTAAGCAACCACCTGAGGTCAATTCAATTAAGCAACCACCTGAAAACAATTCAATTAAGCAACCACCTGAACTCAAACTCAATTCAAATTACGCAACCACCTGAACTCAATTCAATTACGCAACCACTTGAACTCAATTCAATTAAGCAACCACCTGCTATCAATTCAATTAAGCAACCACCTGAAGTCAATTCAATTAAGCAACCATCTGCTACCAATTCAATTTAGCAACCACCTGCTATCAATTCAATTAAGCAACCACCTGCTATCAATTTAGTTAAAATATTACATGAAGTCAATTCCATTTAGCAACCACCTGCTATCAATTCAATTAAGCAACCACCTGCTATCAATTTAGTTAAACAACCACATGAAGTCAATTCAATTTAGCAACCACCTGCTATCAATTCAATTTAGCAACCACCTGCTATCAACTCAATTAAGCAACCACCTGCTATCAATTTAGTTAAACAACCACATGAAGTCAATTCAATGTAGCAACCACCTGCTATCAATTCAATTTAGCAACCACCTGCTATCAATTCAATTAAGCAACCATCTGCTATCAATTCAATTAAGCAACCATCTGAAGCCAATTCAATTAAGCAGCCATCTGAAGTCAATTCAATTAAGCGACCACCTGAAGTCAATTTAAATAAACAACCATCTGAACTCAATTCAATTAAGCAACCACCTGAAATCAATTCAATTAAGAAACCACCTGATATAATTCAATTAAGCAACCGACTGATATAAATGCAATTAAGCAACCACATAAAGTCAATTCAATTAAGCAGCCATCTGAAGTCAAATCAATTAAGCAGCCATCTGAAGTCAAATCAATTAAGCAACCACATGAAGTCAATTCAATTAAGCAGCCACATGAAGTCAATTCAATTAAGCAACCACATGAAGTCAAATCAATTAAGCAGCCATCTGAAGTCAATTCAATTAAGCAGCCACATGAAGTCAATTCAATTAAGCAACCACATGAAGTCAAATCAATTAAGCAGCCATCTGAAGTCAAATCAATTAAGCAACCACATGAAGTCAATTCAATTAAGCAACCACATGAAGTCAATTCAATTAAGCAACCACCTGAAGTCAATTTAATTAAACAACCACACAAAGTCAATTCAATTAAGCAGCCATCTGAAGCCAATTCAATTAAGCGACCACCTGAAGTCAATTTAAATAAACAACCATCTGAACTCAATTCAATTAAGCAACCATCTGAAGTCAATTCAATTAAGCAACCACCTGAAACTAATTCAATTAAGCAACCACCTGAACTCAATTAAATTAAGCAACCACATAAAATCAATTCAATTAAGCAACCACCTGAAACCACCTGAACCAGTTACTGTATAAAACATAAATTGTATGCATTTTGTATTACTTGCAATTTAAACCATACCAATACTATTCAATATAAGAGAGACAACTCCAGCTGGTTTCAACAGAAATATATTAACTTATTATCTCCCTTACAAAAGGATTTTTACCAATAACATCAGTATGAGAATTAACCAAGAAGTATTTAAGACTATAACAATAAATGCAAAACTTTGGTACATATTGAAGAACCGAGCCCAATTTTTAGTAAAACACTCTTTGATGATGGGATGTTTCAATTTTACTTGAAATCAGACTGAAGTAGTTTGTTTATTAATGTACTAGCATTTGAAGTATGGTATCAAGAAGTATACTTGTACAAATACCTGCAAAATCACTTAAGATACATTAAATCCCAACATTATATTTTAGCCTGATAACATTCACTGATTGAGTTTAGTACTATCTAACAAAGATTGATCATTAACAGGTATTAATGTTATAAAACTCTAAAAAGTGTTTTGCTTCTCTCACAATTACACTGGCCCCAATCTTCCAAGCATCTCAAGCAAAAATCTCTGGGTTCTGGGTCTTGATATTAAAGTTCAAGCCCAAGCTCATCAATTTTTTCAGTAATAAACTCAGAATACCATTTATTTTCAGTGATGCTAATTTTGAAGCTAGCCTTGCATGGAACTTATAATTAAGATGCATGCCAATATTTGAGATGCGATTTTGCCTAGATAGATCGGGGCCTGGTCAGCTGATTTTGGCTTTTCTCTACACACGCAAGTGAGGAGGGATAAATCTATTTTGAAATCAAAGTTTGCTGGAAAACTAAATATAGAAGAAGCAAACATACTCATATAATAATCGAAACATGCCTTTTAAGCCTGTATATTTATTACATTATCAATCAAAGTTCCTTATCTATGTATTATCATCAAAAAGCTATACCCTGAGTGCCAGGTATTGTTTAAATCATGGGTAGCCTATATCTTCCTTGTTACGGCTTATCAAGTGTATTTTCTACTAACTTGTCATCCAGTGATTGTCCTCTGATCAGATCAAATCTCCAGCTTTATTTCAAATAAGGAAGATTTAATGTGAACACCGCATGCAGTATAATAAAACATTGACAGATGACGCAGTATAGCATGGTGATAATAACTAAGGATACCAACACAACAAAACGCGTGTAGCAAATACATCCATATGGTATAACTCTAACGCGGTATTGGGACCTGTGCCACTTAAAGTAAACAGGCAGATCAGGTACAACAACATATAAGGATATTGGAAAAGGGATTATCTTTTTCAATGTGTATAGCTTGGCTACTGTGACATGAGCCTGACCTTTATGCAAGAATATATTACGTCAAGATTTTTGCTTTGATTATATCAATTTCTGCAAGCAAATCGTGCAATATCGGTATTTCAGATTTGTGTTTGTATTACATCTTGAGCGTCTTCGTGATACTCCCCGATTATGAAAACATACACTCGGTGTTGTAAACGTAGACAATATATTGACTGTTAAATTATGCTGATCAATAAGTCAGGCTCATCTCAATGTGGCCAAGCTTTACCGTTATTTTAATTTTCTTGGTGAATAGAAGTTAGCAGGTATTGCCAGCTTATCTGGTGACCAGGGTTGAAATCCAGGTGGAGGCACACATATGCCTGCCATATTCAACAGAAAGCTGACTTGCAAATAACTGCTATGCTTTGCATTTTCAATATCACCTTAGATTTTTGTCAGTGCATAATTTATAAATAATTCATGTTTAAGACATCAGGGTCCCACTATTCATTCTAGGGGAAAATGTTTAATGCTCATTCAATTAATGTTCAACAGGATTTGAATCTTGGTATCAAGATGCTAGGCGTTATTGGGTGAATACCCTGCTCTATGAACTGAAGATCAGGCTTTAACCAAATAAGTATGGTACCATATTACTGTATAGCGGGTATATTTCGAGGGAGGTTAATTTTCGCTATATTCGCGGTCAACATCGAATGCGCGAAATCTATATATATAAAACCCCGCGAAATAATCACCAAAAATATATAAAATTTACAAGGGAGACAATGCACCAAGGAGCTTTAAGAAATAATCCAACATTACTTTGCAAGACGTACAAAACGACACCTTGTGTCGATTGAGTAAAATATGGTAATAATAAATAGACTACGACATGTATAAAATTTGATTAGAAATTGGGTATTTGTAAAGAATGTGTTTAAATCTCTATGCATGCATATCTATATTATTTCAAGGTTTGAATTGTACGCCGTTTCATCACATTTGCTCAATTTTAATAACAGTTTTGTTTGCGGAACGTGTAAATGTTTGCTGGGATAATTATTTGTTTGTAAATAGATCTACATATTTTTCTTATGTTAGCAGTTAATGATTAGTATGTTTGGTTTATTGCGTTTCTTTGTCCTCGCCACCAGATATTATCCTTATGGGCGAGGCCTCCAGAAGACTTTTAGTACTTTTAGTTGTTGGGGATAGTGCATGATACAGAAGATGCCCTAATTCCAGAAGCATTCCTGGTTCTTTTTGCATGTCATATGCCATATGTATAGCACCCATACATACTCGGTTTAAAGTCGCATTCGAAAGACTATCAGTAAGTTTAGTTGGCCAACCCCGGATTCGAACCCCAACCCCGAGATCAGTAGTAACTATTACACTCGTACTCTAACGTTGACCTCTCCTTCCATGTTTAACGACAAGGTTTTAATTTCGTGGTCAAGGCCGTTAGCGAGAAATCAAGACACCGCGAATTCAAAAGGATCCAATTAAAAAAGCGAAAATTGGACACCATGAAATATACCCGTTATATAGTATCTTAATTAACAATAAACAATCTATTCCTGGAAATGTCAACCTTATCAATTGCATAACATTCATGCAAATTGATTTTAACCGATATATTTTTATTAGTTAAAAATGCAATATTTGTCATGATAGAAATTAATGTGTGTTTTGATAAATATTTTCGTTGACATGTTGTTATACAGTTTTCAATTTCCTTTTAGCCAAAAATTGTTATATTGATTGTACCTCATGCAGTGTTGTTTATCTGTTTTCAAAGACTTGAATAAAATCATTTTACCAAATGTCTGATAGATTAATGAAATGTAATATTAAATTGATACACATGATGTTTGGGTGTACACATGCAGATTGTTGCATAGTAACCATGATATCAATAATACACAAGGACTAAAGAGGTGGTGATTTGATGCCATATAAGGCTTTTATCTATTACATTTATAACAAACTTAAGTACAATACGATGGCTTAGAATTAGAAGGTCGTAAGTGCCACTTGCGACCTTTTAAGACTCATACATATTTAGAATAAGCATCACAAGGCACTTCTTATGAGCCCATTTTCATAAAAATCTGAACTTGTCATGTTGACCAAATTGAAGTTGTAAAAGTTTGTTTTA
The DNA here is from genome assembly GCA_963678985.1 of Spisula subtruncata. Taxonomy (NCBI): domain Eukaryota; kingdom Metazoa; phylum Mollusca; class Bivalvia; order Venerida; family Mactridae; genus Spisula; species Spisula subtruncata. The sequence continues at coordinate 8,122,041 of OY787673.1, read as the reverse complement.
CCATAAGTAATTTAAAGAGTAAATGTCAGACAGTTTTTCCGTGTTTTCTCAAAGTATCGATTTCGTAGTTACGAACTTCTAATTCTAAGCCATCGAATAAAAAAATTATTTTGTTCAAAACATGGTCAGTCAACATTATCACTGAATGGTTAGAATATCCGGACTGAGAACAAATAGTTCCTCTGCTGCAATATTATGACCCTTTACTTGGTCAGATACAAGTGAGGCCATTATAGTGTCCCATGTGCAGATTCAATGTGAAACATGTCAAAATTTCATTATGATTTCGCTATAGCTGCATTTTAAAAAGAAAAGTAGCTATTTCGCAAAAAGCTTCACTCTAAATAAGGCGCTAACGTATCAATCCAGCTTTTATCATTATAGCTTTAACATGCCTTTGAGCAAGATTGTACTGAACAGTGAATTATGGTGCCTCTGCGTAAATAATCAAAATAGACACAAAGGATGTTTTGTTGTATCGAAAATAAGAAAAATTCCCCCAAATGCAATCTCGACCTTTGATTAGTGACATATTTGATAAAAGATAGGTAACTGCCATATATAGATTTAATTGGAAATCTGTGATAAACTATGATAAGTGGTAAATAAACAAAGTATAATCTTATATATATCCTGATGTAAGTTCTATAAACGTCATCATCCTTCACAAAACTTAACAACAGGCTGTGTTTTGATAAAGACCCTAAGCAAAGTGCTATGTAGACTGTAGTCCTTTCCACAGGTGGTAATGATCTATGCCTTCTATATTTAATTTTAAAAAAGGGAGGGTACTGAATGAAAGCACCCTGGCAAGGTAACACTTTGCTTAGGCAACCGACACCTGAGCATTATATCTTGCATTTTTGTAACAGTAAGAATAAAAAAATGAAAGTAACAAACCTTTGGAATTCAAAATCGGATATAGCTAGTTTGCGATAGAAAAAAATCGTGTTTTTTAAACATTGCTCTGTAATTACCAAACCTACAAGTATGAAATTTTGCACGAATAAATGAAATATATCTACCTAATACACACTGAAATTTCAGCAACATCAGACATGAGTTAAAAAAGTTTTGTTCATAAGTTCTATGTAATATATTTGTTGTTTTGTATGAAATATCAAGTTAGAAGACTTGATACTTACAACAGCCAATTTTACGGTCACGTGATACGCATAACGGTATATTTGCGTATTTGCAACCTACTTAGTTGAACACATGCGAGGCCCGTCTGTGAATATGACAAAGTACATTTAATTTATGTACATTGTTTATAGGTGACATACCTAAATAAACTAAATCATACGGGCCTCTTAATTATTGTCTTTATAACAGCAATCTCAATCCCGCCGATCACGGATTGTAACGGTTAAATAATTGATAGTAAATCCTCATTGGAATACCAGATTACCTCCCTGCGTTAAACTGTAAATGCACATGTAATTTCAATATGCAATAAAGAATAAATGTCTTTAAATGGGTGACTAAAAATTATTAAATTCAAAATTGGAGTAGGTAGGAAGTTAATGTAGATCTGTGTAATTTTTTACCAAAATCTGATAAATAGATTTTCAGAAATCTTTAAAAAACACGATTTTTTTCTATCGCAAACTAGCTATACGGGTATGCATTAAAACCCATGCACCTAACACCATATCATGACTATATATGGTATGGTAATATTGCAAGTTTTATATATTGAACTGCACTCAGACACATGGAAGTTGCTTAAATGCCAACACAAAATCTTTCATCAGCTTTTGGCTGACCATTGACAGTGTCATGTAATAACAAATAACAACAAATAAATTTGAAAAAAAAAACATAATGTAACAAATGCAAGAATACACCATTGCACCAATAAAACCCATCTATTGCCAAGAGATGATGTTGTGTTGTAAATGCCAGACTCTAGTCCATTGTTCTGTTGTGATGATTTATTTATAATAAAAACAATTCTCGTCTATTTTTATTTCAAATACCATGCATGAACCAAGGCACACTCTATTTTCAAAACAACAATGTACCAACATTCCTTTAGCAAAATCAACACTGTCCTGAACAACCAGCAACATATACTGTAAAATCATTAATTTTCATGGGGGATCAAATTTCATGGATTTCGTGGTTCACCTTCAACACTGAAATCACTCCCCAACGAACACTACTTTTGACCCTTGTATTTATAACCTGAAATGCAAAATCCACGAATTTACGTTCCATCGAAATGGCCTTTTTACCAAACCCACAAAATTTTGTCCCATCGAAATTAAATTATTTTACAGTACATTGTAGTTGACACTGTCTAAAATATTAGATATGACAACTACATTAATATGTTCTATCAGTCAAATGATTTTAATTACCTACACTAATAATGATAATGTCATAATGTTCAATTTCGCCTATTTTCACAGGTTGGAAAAATGTGCTGTCAGTCATGGGCTCGAACCCAGGTCCCTTCGCTAACAAGGCAAAGCTCTTCCAACTAAACTATCTAGCCTCTTACACTTTGACACATTTTACACCAATTGTCAATTAATAACCTTCAAATCAATTATAACTGTAACTTACAATCACTTCATCCAATGGATTAGCTTGAAAACCTTCGCCAAGCAACCCTCGACAAACAATCAGGTTGAGCGATCTCTGCTCTGACGTAATGTCAATTTGTACAAAATTTAGGATATCAACTCAGGATTGGATTCAGGTGAAGATCAAAGTGTTATCAATTAGTTTCCAAGTATCATCTACCATATTTGTGTCAGAAACAAAAACAGAGAATTGATAAAGACTCGAAGTACTGTAACATCATTTAATTTCGGTGGGACAAAATTTCGTGGTTTTGATAGAAAAGTCCATTTCAATGGGAAGTTAATTTGTAGATTTGAAATTCACGTAATAAATACAATAGGCACTATTATTGTTGGTTCGTGGTTGAAGGTGAACCACAAAATCCATAAAATTTAATCCCCCACGAAAATTTATGATTTTACAGTATTTGAATAATTATAAAAGAGTAATCATTCTTGAAACTGAAGGAAACAGGAAGTAGTGGAATCAATATAAATAGTACCAGTAATAAAATAATACATTTTTATTACTTTCATCAAGAATTTATATATAAACCTCAAATATAATAAAACTTTCAAGTGTTCTTGACAAAGATTGACCTAAAGTCTGTACTATTAATCTATGAACACTTTTTGATAACAGAATTCGATGACTTAGAAGGTCGTAAGTGCCACGAATATTAGCATCACAAGGTGCTTCTAATGAGCCAATTTTCATAAAAATCTGAACTTGTCATGTTGACCAAAATAAAGTTATAAAAGTTTGTTTTACCATAAGTAAAGAGTAAATGTCAGACAGTTTTTCCGTGTTTTCTCAAAATATCGATTTTGTAGTTACGACCTTCTAATACTAAGCCATCGAATATCAAGGGATTCCCCACTGACGCATGGTTTATGAGACAGATTTCCCTAATACCAGTACATGTATATGAAATGACAACAACCCTCAATATCAAATACATAGAAATTATGTCTTCATTCCTTTTCTGAACAGTATATATTGCTGTCTGAGAATTAGAACTACTTACAACCTTATAAGACTGGTACATATTTAAAATCAGCATCTTATGATCCTTTTTTCATGAAAATATGAACTTGTCATGTTGACCTAACTGAAGTTGAAACAGCTTAATTACTATAAAAAAAGAGTACTCATAAGTTTCTGACTTGTTTTCTCAAAATATAGATTTTGTAGTTACGACCTTCTCATTCTACACCATGCATGCAGTATATATCATATTTCATAATTAATTAACAATAACAAATATTGAAGTTATGAAACAATACTGTGGATTGTGAAATTAAGTGACCTTATTAATTAATTCATACATTATCAGGGTGGATACATTGTTTACAAGCTGATAATATAAGTAAGTAAATAAACATTCAGTCTTGCAAGGCCGGTCATTTCAAATAATCCACAGGAACAATTAACTGCCACACCCAAAATTTAATATTTGTGCATCATATGATATCAGGCAACTGACAAGTCTGAATCAAGGTGGCGACTTACGCTACATCTTTTTCTTAACTGGCCAAAATCATTTTCCTGCTCTTACCCAGGCGTCATATATTTTATATATCTTGGTTCGGCCATTAGATAGTAAATTAGAACACTATGTCATGTGCTTATAATAATTGTTACCTGACTAAAGAAACCACCTGTCGTATGCAGTGAAATATTTATACATCTCAAATACAACAATGAATGTAAACCTGTATTAAACAGACACATCCTTTAAACAGCTATTTTTGATGAATCATTATAACTGGCCGCTTAATGCAGGTTTCACTAACCTGTACTTTGATACATATTGTCATTTTGATTACAAAGATCAATGTTAACAAGGAAAATGGTGTTGATTTCACTTAATTAGCTAGTTAAGATAAACAGTTCATCCTTTAATTGTACTACTTATAGTGCCCAGACTGTGCAGTGTGTACTAATTAATTGGTGGTGAATTATTCACAATAGGATATGCAATGAATTTCAATTATCATACATCTGTACATTTATTTCTCAAGGCCTGCTTGAGGCCATTATAAAATTTAAATTATTTACATAGCTATACAAGTAATTTTTGCTATGCCCCTGGACCCCCCTAGATTTTGGCCCATACCTACAGTTTAATGAAGCTACGCCGCTGATAGCCACATGAAATAAGTGCATTATAATTATTGCATTTCATAACTGCGAGTGAAATGCATTTTTGTACAGTGACTACTTTATAATGATTTATTATATAAAATTTTACTAAACTATTTATCAATACATTCAAATGTTTTAGCGTTTATCTTTCGATCACAAATTAATCATTTGGGAATATCAAACAACAACAAAATTTTACCAGGTATAATTAAATCATAATGAAAAATCTGATTTTGTAACTTAAGGCAATACATCATGCAGATGATTCATTGTGGCTTACTGAAGTTCACGTTTTGTTAATTTAAACAAATGGACAAAATACATGCAAATAATATAATTTAAAGCCTTTGGTATAGCATATTTATATTAAATTGCAAAAGAAAACAACATAAATAAAGTGATTCAGTGTTTGGTTGTTTTATAGTAGCATATATAATTGCAACAGACCTATGAACATTTGACTATGTCAATTACGCATATGAATAAAGCTATGGCTGTAATTAGACTTTATCATGGAAATGCACCAAAATAACAACACTGATAATGTCTTGATATAGTAGCAATGCAACAAGTCATTATTATATTAAAGAAACAGTAAAGTTTATAAGCACGATGAGGTAGTATTTTATAGACAGCCAACATTTAGAAATTAGAATCATTATGTAACCTGGTCATTGCTATTTTTCAAAATAAGGAAATAAAGTTAGCGGTAAAAACATGAATTAAAATGACGTAGATAAACACATCTGTAATGTAAGTCGTCTTAGTTATTCACAAAATACCAAAATGTTTTATTCAAAAGCAATACGAGGGCTCAGTGCAAAACTATGATTCATACCTTTATAAACTGATGTAGTTACCATAGTTTTGCACCAAGTCATCGAATGGCATTCTTACTATTGAATATTTAAACAATGAAATCACAACTTACCATCTCTACTATCCAGAGCAATTTTCTCATCACCGACCTGTTTCTTCCCCATGACGATATAATATTAAATATTCCTTTAAACTAAAGTCTGGTTAAATTGTTAATAACTTAATGTATTTCTTATAACTTTTAGTCCAGCTTGTATAATATTATATATTCCGTTGAGTAAAACTGTTAATAACTTAATGTATTTCCTATAACATCTAATACAAATTTTATATAGTCTGCTAATAACTTAATATCTTCCCTATAATTGCTAGTCCAGATTGAGTATATATCCCTTACATTATGTCCGCTGTCCTAATCACCGTATTGTTATCAACAAACTAAATGTGTCTATACAGTACCGGGATGTTAAAGATACTCACGCGGTGTCAACTGATAAAACCTGACCTGAATATGTAAATGATGGCAACAACATAACAAAGGGAGAAAACTGCTACTGTACAAAGTTATAATTAAAAAAGGGAGACAACTCTTATACAATTTCTATTTTAAATTAATAATAGTAAATCCTTCAATTTGGTAATAAACTTACATGAACAATTATCAAAAGATGAGGAAAATGTTGGAGAATCAGAACTGATCAAGGTAGATTTATCAGGTTTTTACGGAAGCCCTGGAGGGACATTTATAATTTAACAATTATTAAACAATTATTACCTATTACTTGCCGCTTATTACCTAATACTTATAACCTATTATTTATAAGTTATTGACACGCGCCATATTTTGCGGCCAGCGTACACGATGAGCCAAAAGGATATTGAAGATGGGCATGAGTTACAGAAGGTATTAGACTCTGGTTATTTGTATCTATATTATATATTAAATCATACTATTGTTCTTAGTAATCGATATAGAATCGAATTTATAAATTCTGGCTCGAAATTGGGAAGAACATAAAATTTTGTTTAGGGTATCCGTTGGCATGCCGTTTTTCACTTCTACGAATCGTTAGTGCGTTTTGCAACTATTTTGTACTACCATTTAACACTGCACTGCCAGTCACAGCTTTATGCAAATGCATCCAATGTAGTGCATGAGGTCCAAGGCATGCTCTATTTAAGAACGTCATTGATGGGTTCTGGAGCACTCTCAGACTATGTAGGATGCAACAGTTAATTAGTAAAAGTGTCTTCTAATCACACGTGCGATTGGTCTGTAAAGTGCACGGGCCTAGATATAGGTATCTAAACCTAGTTTGCACAACCGGGATGGTCCTAATCAAGCTTCAGACAAAGAACAATGTGTTAATATTTGGCAGGGTTTATCAGTTTAGTTTTGCTTCATTCTTTGTGTTACTCGATCAGGTGTTGCATCTCAACTAGTAAACCCTTCAAACCAAGACTGTTAATGTGAATAATTTGGCAGTTCATGGGTGAGCCTTCTGGTGCTGGGCCTTCCCAGGAAAGATAGTTAGGGAATCTGCACACCTGTCTTAACGTGTGTTGGCGTCGTGTCACTGTCCTTGGTGTTTTTAACTAGGTCAGGGTGTGGTTGTGCCCCTTTAGGTTGCATAACGTTAGGTCACTGTCCCTAGTGTTTTAACCTTGGTCACGCCCCAGGTTGTTGTGCCTCATTTGGTCGCCGTTTTGGCATGCGTTTCTGTAGGCACTTCTCAGGGTGGTTGTGTCGTGGTGTTTCTGATTTCTGAGCTTGGCTGGTTGGGTTGAGTGCTACCTTCCCTGTCGGATTTCTCATACCTTTTTAAGTGACATAGCATTTGAAATTACCATTTAAACCAATTAACCACAAAAAGTCAGTTTTAAGTAATAAATTATAAATAATACGTTTTAAGTTATACATTTTAAATTATAAGTATTAAGTAATACATTTTAAATTATAAGTTTTAAGTAATAACTTTTAGATAATAAGTTTTCAGTTATAAATTTTAGATATTAGATAAATGATAATAACAAATAAGTACAGTCTCATATAGTTTAAATAAATTATTCTGTTTTTTTTCAGAGCGTTGGTTCATATGAAAGACGTGGTCGTGGTGCAGAGGAAATCAGAATACAATGTGCAAGTACGCTAGCGGCCTTTCAGGAGAAGTAGTTAGGAATGGAGGAGGAAAACTAATGCAAATTGTTGTGAATGAACGTATTGTAGAAAGACAAACATTATACTTTAAGGAGGTTTTTTAGAGTATTGACCATATGACTTGTGTTTACGACATATTGTGTTAAAGTGTTTATGTGTCCAAGTATGGTCTTTTTGTTAAAAAAATAAAATAAAATAGTTAGCAGTCTATTGCTTTATTGTATTTTGTTTCGAAGATACATCAGTTATACAGGTCAAGAATCTTCGAAAGGCTGTCTCACATTTGACCCTAATGGAATGACAGAGGAATGCCTGACTCACTTGTCACCAGGCTATAAAAAGTGCTGCCAAGGATATTCTCCTGCATAGCTTGGTTTTTATATAACATCAGTGGGCATTCTAATCTAAATTGCTCAAATAATGGCACCAGATCATTTTGACACCACCACAGGGAACTGCAAGTTCCCATATACTTATATTCGGACTAGTAAGCATTGAGGCGGGTGAATATGATTACGGAGTCATAATTTGGGCAATTCATTAAGAAGTCCATAACAATTTTGATATATGGATAATATGAAAGTCTATTATAGAAGTTATGGCTGGGGGTAGCTCCACCACGTTTGAATTTGTTGACTCGCAGTTCGCAGTGGCTTTGTCAAAATAAAGGTTTAAAAACTTAACATGTGTGTTTTTAGTGCCACAGTCAGCTCAGAAAATACAAGGAACACGCTTCTATGGAAGCTCTGGCGGGACATTTGAAATTAATACTTAATAATTCTTTCTCAATAATTAAAATTTATATTTTCAAAAATATTGCTTTATATTTAATATAAAGGATATAACGTTATGTAGGGATAACTTGCTTAACTTAGTAGGTGTCGGACGCCACAGAGAGTTTGTCATTCAAATTCGCTAGCATTACTGGTTTTAGCCCAAAAATCATAGTTCTGACATGTGTAAAACAGAGAAAGTCTTTATAAAACTCAACTATTGCTTTAAAACATTTACATGGGAGATTATTTAATACACATATTGAAAAAACCTCTCTGCTGTCTGCATGTACTGCAATACGCCATACATTATTGCAGGATCTGCAGTTACAGGATCAAAGCATGACATACGCATATATCTCCCTTTTAACATATGTGAGCGCTAAAAAGTTTAATTGAGCTTTATTCTTGATTGAATGTTGTATTATCATAGAGCTCTGGGGGATTGGTTTTGAAGGGAGTGGGTTCGAGCCTCAACTGAGCAAACGTATATGAACACGTTTAAAGGATCTTGCATATGCAATGGTTCCTAATAATTTTAGGTCAGATAACAAGTTAATTATTAAAAATATAGTTTACATATTTAAATATGATTATCAAAATCTTAAAATTTAAATCTAAAATAACAATACTTAAAAGTTAAATTTGAATTATTAAATATTAATATTTTACCCTAACTGTAAAAACACTATCATAAATATATTGTATTGGTCGTGTCATGGGCATACGGTCTTTTAGCTCTTTTTGTTTTTTTCACGAATGACACTAGTCCTGGTCCATCTGTACACCCATACTTCTGCAATGTCTTGCAAACTTCCTCATACAAAGAGTTAGCCTTTATTTGCTTTCTGCTGAAATATGACAGACATACATGAGTACCTCCATCGGACTGCTAGGTTAAGCGGCAATCGCCAGGCTGTATGAACCAAGCGGTTATAAAAAAATAACATTCACACCGACATTTACCAAAAACAGAAATCAGCCTTTCTTGATAGTAAACACACTTGTTTAAGATCGAATGCAAATGAACAACACATTGACAATATAGTTAGTGCCTTTTTCATAACTCCGTGGCTTTTTTTGGCGGAGTGCACTTCCCTGGCAAACAGTACTAGGCACCCTTACATCTGCAAGATCTTGCAAACAGTCTCATTTAAAATATCTAGGGTACGCACCCACATTCTCAAGAATCTATTCCGTCATTTGCAATAACAAAATCGCTCACGTCTCGGTGGCAAAGACACATGAAAGGATTGGTACAGAAAAAGAACCTAACGCCCGTCAATAATAATAATAAATCAGTAAAATGTTGTTTTTGTATATTTTTTTGTTTAAGACGGTTGTATTCGAACGGACGCATGGTTTTGTTCGTATACAGTCCTTCTTAGCACAGTGACAGAAACGTGCAAATGCTGTTATTCAAAGACAGTTCGAAACCGCATAACAAAATTGTCTGGTGAATTAAATATGTCTGAACGTAACCTTAAATTTCAAATATTGATTATTAAATTTGTAAATATAAATTTTAAATTTCAAAAAAGAATTATTAAGTATTAATTTCAAATGTCCCGCCAGAGCTTCCATACGCTTCAAAGTTTTTATTGATTCAATATAATAACAAGTGAAATGTTGATGCTGGGCATCAAAGATGCCGCTAGTTCTTTTTAAGTAAATCTTTTTATTTAGTAAAAGGTATTGGTAGAAACTTGTAAACAAACTAAAATTCCGGCGTGATGTGTGATGCACAAGGGAAGTTATTCTCATGTGTTGAGTGTACGCTGCAAAAACTTAAGATTGCTGAAAATGGGTATTTTTCACTTATTCAAGGGCAATAACTCTGGTTGTACTAAATTGAAAGGGGAGTGAAACCCCAGGTGCACTAGAGTACATGCTGTCAAACATTTCTATAAAGGTTTCATGATCCTAGGTCAAATACTTTTTGAGTAGCATGTGAAACAAGTCAAAAATGGCTATTTTACACCATTTCAATGGCTAATAACTCTGGATGTACTAAACTGAAAGGGGAGTGAAACCCCAGGTGTAGAGAAAACATCCTGACCATTTCTGTGAAGGTTTCATGACTCTATGTCGTGTACTTTGAGTACCGTGCGACATAAGGAAAGCGGCCAATTTTTTCTGTTTCAAGGGCCATAACTCCGTCAAAATTGGTTGAATCATAAAACCCTGATAATATGCACCAGGTCACATGATGACAATCATTCTCTGAAAGTTTGGTTGAAATCTATGAAGAAATGTAGGAGGAGTTGTGCACAGAAGAAATTGTTAAGGCCCGCCGACATTCAGCAATCTAATAACCAGAGTTTTCCTTTGGAAAACCTGGTTAAAAACTTGAAGGCAGTGAAACACCAGGAAAGAATAGAAAACATGAAAACATTCTATTTTCTATTGAAATATTTATTCAAATGAACATAACATGTTTTAGAAATATGAGCACCATTATAATATTGATTAATGCTTCACAGATGGCATTTAGCATGTTTCATAAAATAACAAAGTGTATTCCAATAACGTGGTATAGCCTGACAACGTGAAACTGACACTAAAGGACATTGTTATTTCGTGGTTTGTGAGCTTGATAAGTAAATTTATTGCGAATTAATACGTTCAACATAGTTTAAAATATGCATAGAACTAGTTCCATTTGGCAGGAGTATAGGAGCGCATATGAATATTTTGTAAATAAGAAGTGTCAGTTCAATGTTGGCAAGCTATATTTACCCGTTTAAATTTTGGCAAAACAAACTATTCTGACATACATAAATAAAGAAACATAGAGATTAAAAAAACACTTGCATTTATCAAATTTAGATTAAGACAAACCCTAAGAACTGGAAAAAATCGAAAATCATAACTAAAAAATATCTGACAGACATGAAAGTATTTAACATGTTCCATAAAAGTTCGAAAGGAAAATCGCCGCTCCGCGCAAATAGTTTTTTTTTACTTTTTAATAGCCCCTGCTAAGACCCGCAAATTGCAACATATGTAGCCGTTATATAAACACCCGTTCCGAACTGATTTGGACTTTAGTACCTACCGAACATTTATCATCCTATTTTACCCCTGACGGGCGAGTCCAACAGCGTTATAACCAATCAAATCTTGTATCCTCCTGGGACTTGGACTTTAGTACCTACCGAACATTTATCATCCTATTTTACCCCTGACGGGCGAGTCCAACAGCGTTATAACCAATCAAATCTTGTATCCTCCTGGGACATCTGCTTGCACCCTTTCATACTCGATGCCGCCTCCTGGCGGCATCGAATTAACAAAATAACAATACATTTAGGATTGGTCATTAAACCTTTAACAACATATATCATTATATGACTATTTCCGGTTATTTCCAATCTCTATTTCTGCATGAATGCATAAAACAAATTGTTTATTTCGTCATATCCACCAATGTGCCAAATATCATTTTAACCTTTTGTACAGTTTCTTTGTATATGTGGCATTTGATCCTTTAATTCATTTAGCGACAGCACATACTAAAGTCTCCTAAAATAGATACATTTTCAACTGAGTTGTATTTTTTCTCTCCATCAAATGTCTGGTGTTTTCTTGCGATGTAAGAGTAAATATCCACAAAGACGTAAAGTATTTACATCAATTGCCGCATTCTCAACAACATTATGTTCACAAAACAGTAGAAGAACAATTTCACAAAACTTAAAACCAGCGTAAACGTATTCCATCACCAAGTTAAGTCCAGGAGTGTGTATTAAATTAACTGATGGCAGATATCGAGGCACCACATATCCTGTGTGACTTATGCACCACATCAACACTTTTGAGAAAGGTATATTTCTTCCACTCCTTTACCTTTTCACTTTTCCTATAATTAATAATAATAATTTTACAATATCACATTGATGAAGCCTGTCATCATCACCCTGGTGTTAATACTTTTGAACAACATACATCTAACAATAATATATGAGTTTATCATTTGGTAATTGGCATTACTATCAGTTTTTAATAGGATACTCATTTCAATCGTCCACTTATTGAGATGACCCTGTCAGGTATTTAAACATACCATCATATATTTTTTATAATATATTTAAGGTCATAAAATCAAGCATACACCGTGCCGACGTCGGTGCACTTCAACATCGGGATTTCTATGTCGTATCGTCATTGGGGTTTGGTTGCCGACGTCGCGAGATATCATATCCAACGATAGTCACATGTCGGGTCCATGCCAAGTTTCTAGTTAGCTAGTTGTCGGTTGTGAACTTACAGCTCCGTCTAACTCAAACACCTTGGAGTTGGACCATTAAATTACAGCTTAATAAAGACGAATGACAACAAACATAACTTACCCACAGTGACTTATTTCGCCTTGCAATGGATTTGAGTAGAACGCCTTTCACATAATAGTACTTGTGTTACAGTGTGTAACGTTATATCCTTTTGACTAATCGACACGAGTCCTATATATTTTATTTCCCGCCAGATACAATAGAGTTCAGTAATAAATAATAAACTATAGATAATAAGTTTTAAATGATAAATAATAATTGTTTATAAATGTTAAATAATGAATGTCCCTCCAGGGTACGGAAGCCCTGGAGGGACATTTATAATTTAACAATTATTACACAATTATTACCTATTACTTGTCGCTTATTACCTAATACTTATAACCTTTTATTTATAAGTTATTGACACGCGCCATATTTTGCGACAAACAGAGACGATGAGCCAAAAGGTTATTGAAGACGGACATGAGTTACAGAAGGTATTAGACTCTGGTTATTTGTATCTGTATTATATATTAAATCATACTATTGTTGTTAGTAATCGATATAGAATCGAATTTATAAATTCTGGCTCGAAATTGGAGAGAACACAAAATCTTGTTTAGGGTGTCCGTTGGCATGCTCCACTGGATTTGTTTTTACTTCTACGACATCGTTGGTGCGTTTTGCAACTATTTTGTTCCACCGTTAACACTGCACTGCCATTTACAGCCTTATGCAAATGCACCCAATGCAGTGCATGAGGTCCAAGGCATGCTCTATTTAAGAACGTCATTGGTGCGTACTGGAGCACTCTCAGACTATGCAGGATGCAATAGTGAATTAGCAAAAGTGTCTTCTAAACACACGTGCGATTGGTTTGTAAAGTGTATGGGCCTAGATATAGGTTTCTAAACCTAGTTTGCACAACCGAGATGATCCTTATCAAGCTTCAGGCCAAAGAACAATGTGTTAATATTTTACGGAAGCCCTGGAGGGACATTTATTATTTAACAATTATCAACAATTATTATTTATCATTTAAAACTTATTATCTATAGTTTATTATTTATTACTGAACACTATTGTATCTGGCGGGAAAATAAAATTTACGACTCGTGTCGATTCGTCAGAAGGATATAACGTTACACAACGTAACACAAGTACAATTATGTGAAAGGCGGTCTACTCATATCCATTGCAAGGCGAACTAAGTCACTGGGGGGGGTAAGTTATGTTTGTTGTCATTCGTCTTTAATTAAGCTTTAATTTAATGGTCCATCTCCAAGGTGTTTGAGTTAGACGGAGCTGTAAGTTCGCAACCGACAACTAGCTAACTGGGAACTTGGCATTGACCCGACATGTGACTATCGTTGGATATGATATGTCGCGACGTCGGCAACCAAAACCCAATGACAGTACGACACCCGACATCGAAATTCCGATGTTGAAGTGCACATACGTCGGCACGGTGAATCCTTGATATCATGACCTTCAATATATTATAACGATATGATGGTATGCTTAAATACTTGACAGGGCCATATCAATATGTGGACGATTAAAATGAGTATTCTATTAAAAACTGATAGTAATGCCAATTACCAAATGATAAACTGATATATTATTATTAGATGTCTGTTGTTCAAAAGTATTAACACCAGAGTGATGATGACAGGCTTTATAAATGTGATTTTGTAAAATTATTATTATTAATTATAGGAAAGTTGAAAAGGTATTGGAGTTGAAGAACTGTACTTTTCTCAGAGGTGTTGATGTTGTGCATTATTCACACAGGAGATGTGGTGCCTCGATATCTGCCATCAGTGAATTTAATACACAATCCTGGACTCAACTTGGTGATGGAATACGTTAATGAGGGTTTAAAGTTATGTGAAATTCTTCTTATACTGATTTGTGAACATAATGTTGTTGAGAATGCGGTATTTGATGTAAATACTTTACATATTTGTGGATATTTACTCTTACATCGCAAGAAAATACCAGAGACTTGATAGAGAGAAAAAATACAACTCAGTAGAAAATGTATCTGTTTTAGAAGAATTTAGTATGTCCTATCGCTGAATGAAAGGCTGGAATGCCACATATACAAAGAAACTGTACAAAAGGTTAAAATGATATTTGGCACATTGGTTGATATGACAAAAGAAACAATTTGTTTTATGCATTCGTGCAGAAATAGAGATTGGAAATAACCGGGCATAGTCGTATAATGATGTATGTTGTTAAAGGTTTAATGACCAATCCTAAACGTATTGTTATTTTGTTAATTACCGTATTGAATCAATAAAAGCTTTGAAGCGTGTTCCTTGTATTTTCTGAGCTGACTGTGGCACAAAAACACACATGTTAAGTTTTTTTACAACCCTGGTTTGACAAAGCCTCTGCGAACTGCGAGTCAACAAATTCAAGCGTGGTGGATCTACCCCCAGTCATAACTTCTATAATAGGTTTTCATATTATCCATATATCAAAATTGTAATGGACTTCTTAATGAATTGCCCAAATTATGACTCCGAATATAGGTACATGGGAACTTGCAGTTCCCTGTGGTGGTGTCAAAATGACCTGGTGCCATTATTTGAGCATTTTATATTAGAATGCCCAATGATGCTATATAAAAACCAAGCTATGTAGGAGTATAGCAGTGGCAGCACGAAAACTTTGACTTCTTATCGCCTGATGATAGGTGAGTCAGACATTCCTCTGTCACTCCATTATGGTCAAATGTGAGACAGTGAGACAGCCACTTGAAGATTCTTGACCTGTATAACTGATGTATCTTCGAGACAAAATACAATAAAGCAATAGATGCTAACTATTTTATTTAATTTTTAAAACAAAAACACCATACTTAGACACATAAACACTTTAACACAATATGTCATAAACACAAGTCATATGGTCAATGCTCTAAATATTAAACCTCCTTAAAGTATAATGTTTGTCCTTCTACAATACGTTCATTCACAACAATTTCCAATATGTTTTCCTCCTCCATTCATCAATACTTCTCCTGAAAGGCCGCTAGCGTATTTGCACCTTGTATTCTGATTTTCTCTCCATCCACGACCACTTCTTTTATATGAACCAACGCTCTAAAAAAACAGATTAATTTATTTAAAATATATAAGACTGTACTTATTTGTTATTATTATTTATCTAATATTTAAAAATTATAACTTAAAACTTATTATTTAAAAGTTATTACTTAAAACTTATAATTTAAAATGTATTACTTAATACTTATAATTTAAAATGTATTACTTAAAACTTATTATTTAAAATGTATTACTGTACTTAAAACTGACTTTTTTTGGTTGATTGGTTTAAATGGCAATTTCAAATGCTATGTCACTTAAGACAGATGTGCAGATTCCCTAACTATCTTTCCTGTGAAGGCCCAGTACCAGACCCCTTTCTCCCTCATGAACTGCCAAATTATTCACATTAACAGTCATGGTTGGAAGGGTTTACTAACGTTAGTTGAGATGCAACATCTGACCGAGTTACACAAAGAATGAAGCCAAACTCAACTGATAGACCCTGCCAAATATTAACACATTGCTCTTTGGCCTGAAGCTTGATAAGGACCATCCCGGTTGTGCAAACCAGGCTTAGAAACATATATCTAGGCCCATGCACTTTACAGACCAATAGCACGTGTGTTTAGAAGACACGTTTGCTAATTAACTACTAGTGTTGCATCCTAAATAGTCTGAGAGTGCTCCAGAACCCATCAAGGACGTTCTAAAATAGAGCATGCATTGGACCTCATGCACTGCATTGGGTGCATTTGCATAAAGCTGTGAATGGCAGTGTATTGTTAACGGTGGTACAAAAGAGTTGCAAAACGCACCAACGATGTCGTAGAAGTAAAAACAAATCCAGTGGAGCATGCCAACGGACACCCTAAACAAGATTTTGTGTCCACCCCAATTTCGAGTTAGAATATATAAATTCGATTCTATATCGAATACTATCAACAATACACGTAGTATGATTTAATATATAATATAGATACAAATAACCAGAGTCTAATACCTTCTGCAACTCATGTCCGTCTTCAATATCCTTTTGGCTCATCGTGTCTGTTTGCCGCCAAATATGGCGCATGTCAATAACTTATAAATAATAGGTTATACGTATTAGGTAATAAGCGGCAAGTAATAGATAATAATTGTTTAATAATTGTTAAATTATAAATGTCCCTCCAGGGCTTCCGTACATTCATGACCTTGGCATGAATTTTAATAAATGTTCACATTAGATTTATCGATCATGAAATGTTACATATAGTCGGCCTATTCATGTATAACACACTGCACAAAGATAATAACAAATTAAACAGGGAATATAAAGGCAGCAGTCAATAGAATTTTACAGAGTAAGTTCAAGAAAATATTTTGTCAGTTAAATTTGTCAATTAATTTTAGGTCTTGAAACACTCTTGCAAGAAACTACAGTTCTTGTGCAGATAATATATAACAATATGATTAAATTACCTCAGCCATGAAGGAAACATCACCACGTGTGCTGTTTAAAATGTCCCTATAGATGACAACTCGATCAAGAAAGACCAGCTGACAAGTCATTTTCAAGATAGGTGCCACTGGTTCAATAAATAATTTCCTGGTGAAATCATGTCATGTAACTTGAAATCTGAGTTGTAGTAGATCATTTTTGCTGCATCAAAACATCAAATGGTGTTAAACATGGTTTTATTTTCAATCTTCAAATGAAGACAAAGTTTAAAGCAAGTGGTGTTTTGACTAGTAAGGGGAGTAACTCTTGATTTATCAAGACAAGGTTAATTGCCATTTGAGCTGTTCAAAATCCGGATTTTTGTTCATTTAACAATCACCAAAGTTTAAACTGGATTGTTTAAAGACAATGTAATTATATTTCAATAACTATATGTCTCGACCATAATTACACCTTACACTGATAACTTCTACTTGTAGCTTGATATAAACAGTCTAAAATGCTTATGCATGCCATCAGTTAGTGGCAACCATGCCCCCCACCCCTGGGGATAGGTGGTGGACAGCCGGGGAAACGGTTGTGTTTTTACATTCCAGCTTCCCCAAAACTGCCTGGAAATGTGAAGGATTTTTTCTCCAAACCTACATCCTGGGGTCAAAATTTTATTTGCCTGGCCGGGAAAATAGGCTACCAGAAATTTTACTTTCAGCTGTCCTGGCCGGAGAATGGTGGTGATTTGACAACCTAAAAGTGAAAATATAAGTCCATCTCCGGGGGTGGGTGGCTGTAGATGGAACGGACTGGTGCATTAAGAAATAGAATCAGTACAGGAGGCTATTAAATCTTAATTATAAATTGTTTGATCATATCAAATTAACTTTTAATCCTTTGCCTTGTTCAGAAAATTATTGGATCAGTGATCTGAATGTTTGTAATATTGCGATTAATTCATGTAAGCATAACAATGATATAGCTGCTAGAATATTTTGTGTTACTAGAGGCCATATATTGTGACCGATTGATTTGATATTCATATTAATTTACATAATTGCCACAATAGCCACAATTATGCAGTTTTGGAGGTCAGCAATATTAGGTTAATTGACCTAAAAAACACGTAAAAAAAAATATGTAACAACAATGCGACAAACCGCGACACGTTGCATACATAAAAATATACTAGGTTTAACACGAAAGACTGTTCCCACATGTCCCACATGTCTTCATAGTTTGGGTAATGCATGTTATTTTGGATCTTGGATGTTTTAAAGCATGTTGTAAATTTTGTGAACTTAATGTATAATGGAACCCAGTTTTGACACACATTCCAAGATTGTGAGACATCATTGGTCAATATATATACTGACACACCTTTTAAAATATTGAGTTCTCATTGGTCTATATTGACACGCTTCCAGAATAGAAAGTTCTCATTGGCCAATACTGACACACCTTCCAGAATAGTGAGTTCTCATTGGCCAATACTGACACACCTTCCAAAATAGTGAGTTCTTATTGGTCTATATTGACATGCCTTCCAGAATAGTGAGTTCTCATTGGTCAATATAAACAAACCTAGTTCTGCAATCATACATGAGTTTGCTGGATAACCGACTAGTTAAACAGGAGAGAAAGTCTCCTCAAGAGACTTTTCGGTTTCCTTAGGCAGCCCAATGACCAGGGTAAGTTAAATGTCAAAGGGTAGCTGCATGAACAGCTGAATTCATGTTAGTGGCCCTCAAAATACAGTATTGTTTTTATGTATAAATCATATTTCTCTTTATATGGATACAAGGACAACAGAACTGATGATGAATTTCATTTTTTATTCAATAGAAAGATATAAATGACTTCAACAGAATATTTAGAAACAATGGAATTCAGAATACTGTACAAAACGTGTACAGGTAGGCGTAAACATGTATATATCACAGAGTAACAGTACAAAGTGGTTTAATATAACAATGTACATTTTGTATATAATCATCATACAGTGTGTTACACAAAGTATAGTGCACCCAGGATAACAAAAAAGGCGGGAAAATTTGGAATAAGACACATAGGTGGAAAAATCAAGTGTGCATGATTTATTGTTATTTAGTGTTATTTAATTGAGTACAATAAATAAGTATATGGATCTCACGACTATAACAATGGATGAGTTTATCTATTTATGGAAACCAACGTTTCGGCTTAACAATTAAGCCTTCATCAGGATTTAAAATAAAAAAAATAGTGTTATCTAAGTATATGATTGACTGTATGTGTTTATTTAAGCAAACAATTTTGCAACAGTAGACCAATCCAGTAAATGTTTTTAAACATCACATTATCCTAGGTGCACTATACCGCTAACAATTTTGTACAAAGGAGCGGTTTGACTTTTTGATATGTTATAAAGCACATTTCTAAGCAATTATATGTACCGGTATATACCATCAAGAACCAAAAATGAATTGTCGTGCATTTCATTAAAAAAACTTACTTCATTATTCGGAAACAAACAAATCTGAACTAAATGCGCACAATGAAACAGAAACAAAACTGCTTGTTTTGTTATTTCTGCGGGAATTCAAATATTTTTGGTTTGAAATTTGCAAGTGAGTATAACAACATTTACTTTTGACAATAAAATATTACATTTTTTTGCTATAACTTGGCAAATCAGATTATGTAATGTACAAAATAAAATTAGCAAAAAAATATAATTTATAACTGCCAAGAACAAATTAGTAGTGTATTTATGTTCATATATCAGAGTATTCTGTAAGCGGAAATAAAAGACAATGAATCTGGTAAAAATGTCATAAAAATATAAAAAAAGTTGTTAAAAAGTGTATGATGTCTATGTTAATGGAGGGCAATTCTGTGGATATAGTGAAGAAGATATACAAAACAATGGATTGAATAATATTTGTTTTGTATCACAGTAGTATACAATGAAATAAACACAATGAAAAATATTACACCTGATATACATGTACGTCCAATTCTTTGGTCTCAGTCAATGAATCAATGATGACTAAATTAAATGAAACACACTGAACATAAATTATAAATCAACACTTTATAAAATGCAATTTTTCTCTATATTATCTATAATTAGCTCTAGGCTTTTAATTTGTCAACCCCTCATCCCTGTGCAACAATGCTGATACAATACTCTATATAGTGAGATTCAACCTTGTTGCACCAAATGGAGGCCTTCCTGCCTTCCACGGGAATAGCCATCTGTTAGTGAAACTTTATAATTATACGGGTCGCCCGGCCATTGTTTCATAGATATGTAAGTAATAAATTGCAAAGCTGTTTATCTACCTTCCGTATCCTTTTAGGACATTAACTTAAACCATTTAGCTACCAATTGCAATGAGCATAAATACGCTAGCGTATCCTGACTTCATTATTTCAAAAATCACCCTTATATTAAATAAATAGACCTCTGTGGTAAGTGAGTGTCTAATCTGGTAACCAGTGTTCAAATACGAGTTAAGGTACTCATAATTATGCCTGCCATATTTCAGCAGAAAGCTTACTGGCATATAAAGGATATGCTCAGCATATAGGGGTTTCCTTTGGTAATAAATGTAAGTAATAAATTTACAAGAAATGACATTTGATAAAGTGTAAGTTTATAAGTCTTAATGATAAAAGCGAATAAAGAAGGAACAACATGTATGTTAATATCATTCTTTCTGAGGAATTGGTTAAATACATCATCCGTACAAAGCAATACATCATTCCAGAAATGAGTAATATAAATATACTGTAAAAACATGTCTTCTGGTTAAAAAAATGGTAAAAATATCTTTCATATAAAATTATGTATTAATAAAAGTACATATATATATATGCATTTTGGACCGGCCAAAATGAAACTAATAAAAAAACATAATATCTTTCTATAGATTTGTGAACCAATTTGAAGTGCAAGTACATAAAAGTATAAAACATATAAAACGCTAAACATGAGTCAATATTAATTAAAGCCTGTGTCTGACAAAAGTAAGACCTTCTTTGCACAGATTTAAGACAAGTATGGAATCTAAGACAAAGAGTGTGACATTTTGTGAAACATACAAAATTAGGTCGAAATTTTCATCTTATTTCAGCAAGCTATTCAAGACAGGCTATGTATCAGGCTTCAAGCTTGTTGAGGCATCTAGAAATAAATATATAGTTATTACAAAACTCAACATTCCATCATATACCTGAATACTGTAAAATCATCAATTTTCGTGGGGGATTAAATTTCGTGGATTTCGTGGTTCATCTCAACCACGAACTTTCATCCCAACGAACATGCATTTTGACCCTTGTTTTATTACCTGAAATGCAAAATCCACGAATTCAAGTCCCAACGAAATTGTCTTTTTTACCAAAACCACGAAATTTCGTCCCAACGAAATTAAATGATTTTACAGTATTTGTAATAAATCACAAATACAACCAAACTCTGGTTAGCGGTCGCCTGAGAAAGCAGTCAGTATAATAATATCTTAATTGACCAATTTTATATTGCAACCAATTGTATTTTAGCAATCACCTACTTTAAAGGGACTGCTTTGCAGATGGAGCAAAACATTTTTATAAAATTAATTTTGGATAAAAATACTGAATTATTACAAAATCCTGATGTTTCATATAAGTTAAATTTAATATCAGTGTGCTTGTTTATGGGATATACTGGCATCTATACCAAAATTAAGTGAGTATTTGACAATTTTATTTTATTTTTGCAATACACCTAAACGTGAGACAGTCCCTTTAAGCAAGGGCATGAAATGTATTCATAGGCTGGCTGCCATAAACAGTGTCGACTGTAACAAAATAATACATAGAACACAGTAATAAGTAGTAAAATATTATACAAAATAAAACCATTACAAAACTGTCAAGCAAACAAACATGAATTGAATTTTTTTACAAGATTGCAGAATTATGAAGACAAACAATGTGGTTGACAACAAACTTAATAATGCAAAAAAAAATTCTGACATGCAGACAATTAAAAAAAATTCACAAGACCAAAATTTAATTCGCTGTGACAAAGATAGAACTTAAAAGGCCCATATAGTGACCATACATTTACAGCTACTGATACTATATTCACATAATGAAATCTAAACCAGACAATGTTTTGAGCATTTTCTAAGATGATTTGAGGTCAGACTCGGTAGATGTACATGGTAGGTGAATCTACTGTCTAACTTCTGGACAAAGGCAATCTAGGACAAAAGCAACCCAAGACAAAGGTAACCTATGACAAAGGTAACCTAAGACAAAGGCAACATAAGACAAAGGCGACCTCTGACAAAGACAATGTAAGAACAAAGATGACCTATGACAAAGGCGACCTTTGACAAAGGCAACCTAGGACAAGGGCAACCTAGGACAAAGGCAACCTAAGACCAAGGCAACCAAAGACAAAGGCAACCTATGACAAAGGCAACCTAGGACAAAGGTAACCGAAGACAAGGGCAACATAAGACAAAGGCGACCTATGACAAAGGCAACCTATGACAAAGGCAACCTAGGACAAAGGTAACCGAAGACAAAGGCAACATAAGACAAAGGCAACCTATGAAAAAGGCAACCTAGGACAAACGCAACCTAGGACAAAGGTAACCGAAGACAAAGGCAACCTAAAACAAAGGCAACCTAGGACAAAGGTAATCGAAGACAAAGGCAACATAAGACAAAGGCAACCTATGAAAAAGGCAACCTAGGACAAAGGCAACCTAGGACAAAGGTAACCGAAGACAAAGGTAACATAAAACAAGGGCAAACTATGCCAAAGGCAATCTATCCCAAGAGCAATAATTGTCAACAGTGACCACTCTGTTTAATAAGTCATTATTCTACATATTCTAATGCTTAATTGGTTTCATTTATACAGAGTGAACTCTCTAGGGTGACCCTTTTCAGCAACAACCTTTTCAAAGTTTCTCAGCAAGCATCATTATTTTTAGTCTTGTTGTTAAAGTTGACAACCAAATTTAACAAATCCGGTGCAACAATTAGCCTTTAAATAGACTGAGCTGAGGTTCTTTGATCTCGAGTAATTTGAGTGGTTGCAATGAACATAACCTCTACCAAACATCAAACTTTGTTAACAACAGCCTTATTAATACTATAACTGACTTTCCGAACACAAACAGATGCAAGCAATACTATAAGCACGATGTCAAGGTCACACAATGTCCTAGAACTTATTCTGTTGTTACAGGTTTAAGGTCTGCTGTATCTGATGGTCCGGCTTTATTCGTGGTAATATCTGTGTAATAAATATATAAGCAAATAAAAATATGTGTAATAGAATATAGGCAAATAAAAATAAAACACATAAAAAGCATAAAAAAATCCTTACATCCAATGCACAACATATCAGACTATTGCATTCTATCAAAATTAGATTTTCTTTGTATAATATTATTATGACCATTATATTTAAGCAAAAGCTTATTGCTATGAAATAAAATACAAAAGAAAGTATAAATAATATGTTACCAAAAAAAATATAATAACAAATACAGCAAAAGTAAAACTATTAAAATCTTGCTGGAATGTTACAAATATGTAAACAAACAAAATACATGCAGTAATCAATATAAAAAAATACCAAATTATTTCTTTTTTTTACAAAATCTGTCAAAATTAGACATGTGTATAGCACATAAATTCTCCTTTTATGTTTTCTCTTGAATTTATATTTATATACACACACTACAACTATCATCATGTTAAGGGTTAAAGTCAGAAAATGTAACATCAAATGAAAAGCCACTGCATGATTGACCATTAATGGCTGGAATTTGCCATGAAACCTTTTATGTTTACAATTTATAAACGTATACATTTTGATTGAATTAAGACAATAGGAAACTAGAGCTATCACAGGAGTGATGAATCATACCCCGGCAGCACCGCCTTGACACAGGAATATTATTTAAAATTATAGTCTAAACAACACATTTGATGGAAATCTGCTGCTATACAGATTGAAAAACACCATGATTGGGGTATAATGAAGTAACACACTATTACACATCATATGCATCAACTGTTTAAAATTTCATGACTTTGTACCAAGCAATTTTAAAATCCAGTAAGAAATGACAAAGTTACAGAGCGGAAACGATTTGCATGACTATATAACCTTTGACCTGTAAGTGTGACCTTGACCTTTGAGATAGGGACCTAGGTCTTGCGCATGACACACCGTCTTGATGTGGTGAACATTTATACCAAGCAATTTTAAAATCCAGTAAGAAATGACAAAGTTACAGAGCGGACACGATGCTAACATACCGACAGACCAACAGACCGACAGACCAACATGGTGACTCCAGTATACCCCCTTCAAACTTTGTTTGCAGGGGTATAATAACTTGGCAATTATTCAAAGTATCCTGTTGAAAGGTTACAATAGATGAGGCCATTCTAAGCAGGAAGTGATGACAGTAGTTCAAAAGCTGGTCATTTTCTAAAACCAGGCCCAATATTGCATTGAAAGCTTAATATTGCATTGAAAGCCAAAATATTGCATTAAAAGCCAACTATTGCATCTAATAAACCTATAGTTTATTTAAAAAATTGATTTAAAGTATTCAAATACGATTCTGTATAAATATTGCTGATATATGAATCATGTTGTTGCACATATATAAATATAGTTACGCTGTTTAGTTGTTTCATTTACCCGTTTGAATAAAAAAGTACTTTTTAATATCAATGTATCACAAAATTAAAACTTTTCATGCTATAAATAAAATACATCAAAGACAAAGACTAGTAAATGACTTTTGAAACCTTTCACTAACCGCAATTGAACTCTGAGTTATATCAAAACATATCAAAATAAAACTTCACACCAAAATTAGTTTAATCAGAATTCCAAACTAAGTGAGTTAGATGTGACACTATGAGATATAATTATAATCTCGCGTGAACGTTGTTAGGATTAAATGATGCCAATTAGTGCATTTAAAACATGGGACTCTACATAGCACAGCAGTATAGCTACAGTATGGTATACCTGATGGCTTAAAATCAGTTATAATATCGTACACCCAGTGCACGCGCTACTCGCTTTTTTCTGTCCTGTTAAATATAGAAAACATTATCATAATTCATAATTCACCCATATCATTGTTGAATCTATAGAAATGCACACACTCACAGTAAAACCATTAATTTCGTGTGTGATTAAATTTTGTGGATTTCATGGTTCACTTTCAACCATGAAATCAAATCCCATTGAACAGTAATTTTGACCATTGTATTTCTAAACTAAAATGCAAATTCCACAAATTAACATCCCATGGTCTTTGTCTTTTTTACCAAAATCACAAAATTTAAATGATTCTACAGTATATAGCATAATTTCTATACTGAAATTCTTGTAAAGTATAGTAGATATTTTAAGGAATACCAAGCAATGTTAAAAAGATAAATTGACATCAACAAAGGGAAAATTTCATATAGCATTTAACCCTTTGGTCCACAGGTACAAGGGGGACAGCCCCTTTCACATGACACCAGTCCCTGTCACATGGTTACCACCAATTATTTTCAAATTTTTAAGCCTAAATGGAGAGAATCAGAATGGTGAGCTATGATTGGTCAATGTTGACACACCTTCAAGAATAATGGATTTTGATTGGTCAATATTGACACTCCTTCAAGAATAAAAAATTATGATTGGTCTGTATTGACACACCTTCCAGAATAATGAACATTAATGCATTATGGAGAAAAGGGTTAACAATTCATGCAACAAGTAATGAAATTTACACAGAGGACATTATTCATTCATGAACATACAACAATCAAACATTGGTATATAAAGTATAAAATCAACATATATGGTTCGGGACCAGCCAATGGGACTACAGAAGATAAGCACATTTTTAAGAGATAAATTTGTAGGAACATGAAATGGTAACAGACTTTCTCTTTGAAACAAACCAGCAAAAGCAAAATCAGCACAAGTTTTTATTATTATCTAAATGCATTGAAATATGTTAGCCTTACAAGCTTTACAAAATATGTCATAATACTATTAGTGTTTATGTAATATATCAACATGAGATGAGTCTGCATTTATTCTTTTTTGTAATTGTACAAGCTTTATCAGCTCAATGGTTTTTCTTTTTTTAAATTTGAAATTTTGATAATAAATTTTGAATTCAAGGACTAAACATGAATTTCATTTGCTGGTCTGTGTATCAAAATGTCCGTTTTATAATACTACAATAAAATACACAAGCCATGCTTTCAATGATATCACTTCTGAAACAATGGAATAACAAATTTTGAACATCACAAAGTACGACGCACGGACAATATTCTCAGAAGAACTAACATCACAAAATACGACACACAAACAATAGTCCCAGAGAAGCTTTTGGAATGATTGACATTTTGCACGACATCGCACAAATCACAGTATCACAGATGCATTAAAACTTTCAAGCGTTTGAAGGAAACAGATTAATCCTTTCCTGGTTCTTTGAGCTGCTTGTTTTTCTTGCCGACAATCTTCATCAAACCTTTACTCATGTAGTATGGTTTCTCTGGCGTCCCATCATTCATCTCCAGATCTTCCACTATAAGTAAAATTTATATCATGTTATTGAAAAATTTATTTACAAATTTATTGAGTTATTAAATTCCTGTAACAACAAGACTGCGTTCAATAAACGCTTATGCCCCCTGTGGGAGCCATTTCAATAAGTCTAAGTCCAAAATTAGGTCAAGGTGAAGGTCAAAATGGAGTCAGGTGATACAGACGTGTGGAGAGTGGTCATATACAACATCCATGCAAGTTTGAAAGCTTTGTAGCAAGCCATATTGATGCTAGAAGAAACGGTCAATTTGGGTTAACCAGGCCGGACGGACGAACGGATGGACGAACCGACGGACGGACAGGTGAATCACTATATGCCTCCTGATCTATCGATACGGGGGCATAAAAACATTCTCATTAATTTGTCTTTATATATTAAGGAAGCTTTGTTCTTACGAACTACCCTTTTGAATGTATAATTAGAGTTTATCCTCATCTACAACTGTATTTTGTATCAATGGTTTTGTTATATTTGTTTGAAATTTCATTGTATATAGATCACGTGACTATTGTATATTATGTTAATATGTACATGAATCGGGCGATGTTCTTTGTATAAGTCCTAACAAAAAATCTGTTCTGTTATTTAATAAAACTTTGGGTATGGTTTGCTGTTTTATTTGTGTTTTTCAAAAACTTGTAAGTAAAAATCTAGTATTCGTTTCTATTGTGTCAGTGACTCAGAGTTTGTAACTTGGTCTCAATCTAAATGAGCAACTCAAGTAAAAATCTCAGCTCAAATTGAAATCTTGTTGAAATAGGGGCCTGTCAATTGGAGATAATTCTTCAAGTTCAAGCTTATTGTATTAAACTCAAAATTATGTATCTGTTATTGTTTTTGCACAATGTGGTGCCAATTTTGATTCTGACCTCCCTTGGAAATCATCTCAAAGACAAATGACAATATTTCTGATGAGATTTAAAAGTTAAGATTGAGACGCTTCTAGAGATCCTGAAACCTCCCAAAATTTTGACATTGAATTAGATCGCTAATTACCAGTCTTATTTGATCGGTTTAATTTATTCTACAGCCTAACACATAAATCCAAAATAGGAGTGATCAAGTGAAACATGTCACCAGATTTAAATGTGATTTAAAAAGGGTTTAGATGCATAAAGAAGGAAAGTATTTAATGTACTGGTTATAACTATGGAACAAAAGTTCATGAAAGAACCAAATATACCTTTGTGCAAATATAGGTGAACTTAGAAAACCAGAAATTTATTTATTTAACAAAAAAATAGGAGTAACTCCACTTTAATAGGAGTACTTGGCAGGTATGGTCTAACATGATAACCACAGTTATGTTTTACTGCACAGAAAATCTGACGTCAAACCCGAGGCGCACAACAACACTAAACATGAAAACTGATTTGTATGGACTTATTGCACAGAAACCTGTCAGCGTATTAACAATACAGATGTCATCATCGTAAAGGCTGCATGTATTTCCTTAATACATCTAATTAATGTACAAATGTTACAATATTAAAACTTTCTGAGTATCACACAAGTGGTTTTTCATATAATATTAATTATCTATATCGTAATTAGGGATCTATCGATTAATAATAAAGTGTGTAAATGGACGCATTAATTAGTTGGTTATTATGCGATTATGCGGTAATTAACATGGAAAGATACCATTCATGAATATTCGCTATTGATACTAAATGGAGTAAAACATTTATAAGTAATGAATAATTCATTAAATCATTATTTATTGCCGCTCATTAGTGCATGAACTTGACCAGCTTATTTTGTCCCTCTTTCAAGGAAAACATAGCTGCACAAGTAAAACAACTGGCATTTTATATGTAATATGTGTAATACCAAATTAACTTATAGTATGCTATAAAATGTCTTAAACTTGCGCAGATAAAAGCCAACGACAAGATAATTATGACATTGTTATTTTCCCTGGATAACAAAATTTGCAAACCAAATAGCATTAAAAAGCTTAAGTTTATAACTCTTTTTATTGAAAATTTTCGTCGGTCTAACGAATTATGAAGGCTGTGAGTCCGAAAATTTTCAATAAAAAGAGTTAATATAAACTTTAGTTTTATTATAAGTATACTCCCTATGGAGTGATTATTGGATTTTTCAAATAGCATTAAATACCCATTAGACTAATTTATACATAATTATATATAAAAAAGATTTGATCAGAAATTCATATTTTTAAAATTATTTTCCCCTAAAATCAAAGAGTGAAAGACAAATGTTTATATTAAAGTTGATATGCCTATTTTCCTATTTAGGCTTTGTACCAGTGATTTTGGGAGGCATAAACATGCAAATGTACTTTTTTCTCTAATTATTTGAAAAGTAAAGGGAAATGATTACAATCCTCATGTTTTTTGTACAATATAGAGATTTATCTCCCTTCATTTATCATATACAATCTACATTAGGTACGTACACTGCCTTACTTTATCACAAATTTCCTTAAAATTTGTCAATGGGTTATTATTCTACGTAATTTCATTTATATTGACTCTTCTGTAGCTCTGTGGTTAGCTTGCAAGCAGCCTAATCTGGCAAATCGGGTTCAAATCCAGGCCAAGGCACTCATATGCCTGCCATATTTCAGCAGAAAGCTGTCTGGCAAATAAAGGCAATGCAATTCATTTAAAAAAAAAATTAAGCAGGTCATGAGGTCAGCAATATTCACAACGCCACTCTTTGTGGACACAACTCATACATTATACACATAGATGAATGAAATAATTGCAAATAGCAACCAGAGAACAATACTTACAGAAGCAGAGGAACAATGTATCGACAGCCATACTGTACACACTGAAGAAGCATGAAGCTATCATATAAGTCCCGATCACAACCAACTGAAAATACACAATATAAAATTATCACTATTTTATAACATCTACATTATCACTTTCTTATTAATGCATAATACAAAATATACAATACTATTTGATGGTCAGAAATACTAAACAACATTACAAAATACAAAAAATATTAATAGTGATCCTGCAGTAACAATAAAAGAAAAGGAAACAGCAGGTATCAAAGGTGGGATGCGCAAGTCTACCACCCATGCACTCGGCAAGGTTACCAAGTGATCGTCCAAATGACATTGGCTTAGAGGAGATAAAGCATCATGGCAGCCAGTGTACACTATGCAGTGACTGATCATCACTGCTTGCCCCACCATCAATAAGGTGTTCCTGAATTAAGGGGAAAACACCAATCAGGACACCTCTGACAATTGTAAGACGAATCATCTCTCGGACGTAAATTAGAACATCACCATTATTCAAACGTTTTTTTAGGTAAGCCAGAACGGTTTTGTAAACAGATAAAAAAGGAATTTGCGGCACTGTTTATACATCTTGGGCATAAATATACACTTAACTTAGCATGTTTTATATATTTATGTTCTTTAAAAACATCATGGCTTACATATGCAATGGATATATGTTATGGTTTATTTTCGGGCAAACCGCATCATACATATGTGACCGATTCACTGTGTGGAATTTTTCCACGTATCACTACACTACATACATCCGAGGGAGCTTCCGGATTCATCACGGAAAGAACCGAGTAGTTACGATCATGGAAAACACCTGACGACACATGGGTACTCTGATGATACCTAATGACATCTACGTTTATCACATTGCTCTATATCAAATCAACAAGGTATATATCGCCGGCTTAGAATGAGAAGTACTACTTACGACCCTATAAGACTGATACATATAGAAAAAAAGCATCATAAGGCGCTTCTTATGAGCTATTTTGAAACTCTGAATTTGTCATGTTGACAAAACTGAAGTTGAAACAGCTTGTTTTACAATAAGAAAAGAGTAATTATTTGACAGTTTTTCCTTATTTTCTCTAAATATTAATTTTATACTTTCGACCTTCACATTCTAAGTCAGCAATATAATAAAAGTTTTCTTGTCAACACTTACAATAACGGGTGTAAAGAAGTAGTTGAGTTCCGGAACATAATCACTGAGATATGAGATATCACCATTGAAGAAGAAGAATGAGCCGACGCCCACAGCTGATACACACAACAGTTTACTGATGAACAATACAAAGTCTGTCACCTTGTCCAACACAACAACCCTGTAAATATACAGTCATATCATTATAAATAACCAGCATAAATAACCATCATAAATAACCAGCATAAATAACCATCACAAATAATCATCATAAATAAACATCATAAATAACTAGCATTAATAAACATCATAAATAACCATCATAAATAACTAGCGTAAATAAACATAATAAATAACCATCATAAATAACTAGCATAAATAAACATAATAAATAACCAGCATAAATAATCATCATAAATGAAAGCATAAATAATCATCATCAAAGAAAGATACAGTCAAACTTCGATGCCTCGAACTACCTTCGGACCGGGGAAATAGTTCGAGCCATCTACCGGTTCGAGGCATCGGGGTACGAGTATATATGCACTGTATGTGTATTTTTATAAGTTCGGGCGCTTCTCGATACGTGAACCTATCAATCGTGTGTAATTGTCGTGTTTTGAGTGTTTGTTCGTATTTCATATTTAATGCATTTGTGTAAAAATTGTGAAATAATAAGCATCTTCATAATATAACATGATATTGTTTGACAAAATTGACTTGAAATCGTCCGCCAGCTCTTCAAATATTCACATTTGTTAACAAAGTTCCCAATTCTATTAATCGCTCCGCACGGTAGCCCGTTTTATAAACTAGCGATTCATACGTCCAAGTTTGTTCATCAATAAATAAAATGATAGCGAAAACAGAATCATACGTTTGAGTTATTATTTTATTGCAATATAAATCTAGTTAAGTTTGTTTGAAAGAATGCAAACATTTGAATTAATGAAAAATAAATCAGTTATAATTTCCTTCATTAAGTAATTGATTTTTTTCACAAACATGTACTGCAATACATCCGTAAACAGTACAATAATTGTCACAATGTGTTAATAACACCTTTCACCAACTTCCCATGGACTAACAATGGATTTCAACAATCAATGAAAGGTGCGAAAATTTGCATTGTTCGAGTCATCTACTGGTAAATCATAGCAAGGGACCAGCCAGTTAGTTCGAGTGTTCGACCCTCGTACTGTTCGAGTCATCTATGTTTTTTCTATATGAATAAAGAAGGGATTTTGACGGGACCGGAGGACTAGTTCGAGGCATCTGGGGTGTTCGAGGCAAGTACTGTTCGAGGCATCGAAGTTCGACTGTAACTCTTTTAAGTAAAATCAGATATATCAAAGGGGAGCAACTCTAAGAAAACTAATAAAAGAGATTGAAAACCAATAAAAAATTCATCAAAGAGGGACAAGAGTTACTGTCATAGAGTTATCAAAACAGATTTTCATACATATTCATCAAAGGGTGACAACTCTGTGAAAAGTAAATAAAGGGAGAGAATTCAATATAAATAAATCAATGGGTGACAACTCTTATGAAAAGTGATTAAGGGGAGAGAAATCCATTAAACATTTTAGATCATAGAGGGATAACCTACGTTTAACAAAAAAATTAAAGTGGAGATAATTATATATTATTCAGATAATACCTATTACAGACTTTACCGAACAATTGGAAAGTTGATCAACTCACCTGACCACATTCCTGACAATAAGGAAGAATGCGTCCTTGGCAGCACCACAGAAACTTTTACCATAGATAGCAATCTGAAATCACATAATTACAGGTTTAACACAGTAGTTCTAAATCATTAATCAGTTGTCATATGCTTCGACTTCTTCTCTTTCTCATAGTTTTATACTTGACTATAAATGTATGTACATGTACACAACTTTAAGTAAAACAAGTAATTAGGCATTGCAAGCAGTACAGATGTCCCTGACCTAGGTTTCTATGTTTCTGTTACCATGGCAACCACAATTTTTGTCCGATTAAAAAAATTAATTTGAAGTGCATTATCTCTTTATTGGCCACTATCCACATACCAAGTTTCAAAAACCTAGCTAGAATTGAGTTATGGCAGGATCCAGAATATATTGTTGGGCGGTCTGATGGACAAACAGTGGGCAAACCTTCTAGTCCCTTCTGGTTGGAAACCGGTAGGGGATTATTAAAAATATTGTTATGTTATGTAACTTTGAATTAAATAGAATTATGTTTTGGATTCATAAAACTGCAAAAAATCAATGTTTGTCTTTTATCATGCAGGACATCATGTTTTATTCACAGGTAACTGTATCGTTGAAAATGAAAACTATTTTTTGTTTTTGAAAATTTATATTTTTCTATAAAAAATATAAAATTTCAAAAAAAAATTTTTTTTCGTTTTGTTTTCTTTTCAACGATACAGTTACCTGTGGTTTTATTAATTACACAACAAATATTGAAATAGACTATACATACCAAAATATAAGCATTCTTGTTGAGGAATCTGAGGAACTTCTCTAAACACCACATACAGCATTTCAAACACCTATAATGTACAATACATAATTATATCATTTTAAATCATACATAGTTTTATCTTTTGAAACACTATTTGTCAATAACGTAACACTCGATATAACATGCAAAAATATGCCCTGACATAATAAAATAATATGACCAGACTTAAATTTTGTTATTAGGTAATGGCAAAGTTATACAAAATTCTATTTACTGTTGGCATTATAAATTTCGTCTTTTCCTTAACTTAGAGATCTGCAAGAGATCTGCAATTTTTCATTAACAAGTAATTCTGAATTCAAATGACTGTAAGTGCCAAAAAAAACAACCATGACTATACATTCAAAAAAAAAAATATATATATATTTTCATGGCAATCAAAGACAGGTCAATTTATGTGATAAATTCCACTTATGATAACAAATACTTACTTGAGAAGAAACTTGGCCACCATGTTACCAGAATCCTTGAGTTTATAATCCACATACTCCAAGAACACTCGGATCATCTGTACAATGGCTATCAACAACGAGCCGAATGCCAGGGATCCTAAATGGTATCTGTAAGCATAGAGGGCACACAAGTTAATATAATATACAATGGCTATCAACAACGAGCCGAACGCTAGGGATCCTAAATGGTATCTGTAAGCATAGAGGGTATGCAAGTTAATATAATTCCAAAGTTTACAAATTCCTGCATTCTGATAGGCTTATATAAGCCTTCAGGGCTTTATTCAATGTATACCTGAAGATCAGATGGTTACACATCAGTGAATGTCAACAAATGGTGGTTCAATACTATAGTAATATACAAAGACACTCAACAATGAGCCGAACGCCAGGGATCCTAAATGATATCTGTAAGCATAGATAGAATATATACAGGACATAAAATACATGTTTTTATCTGCATGCACATAAATACTGTGATCTTCCATGTGAGAACAAATCATGGAAGTTCCAAACACTGTTCCCTAAGTGGACAAAACTTTTGGACACAAAACGTAAAGTCTTCTGCTTAAATTTGTTTTATGAGTGACTTTGTTTTGACTTGGTTTGGGGTTCACCTTCTAATATATCTATTAATTTTGACTAAGGTATTTATTACCTGAAATGCAAAATCCACCAATTAAGGTTCCACCGAAATGGTCTTTTTTACCAAAACTACAAAATTTTGTCCCTTCAAATTAAAATGATTTTAAAGTATTAAGGTAGAAAGATTTACCTGATAGATCGATACAAAGATCCAGTGAGAGGGAATGCTGGAATATCTTTAGGTTTCTCAAATGCCCAATAATATGATGCAAACGATCCAGCCAAGGTCATCTGACCTAGAGCAACTATGAAGTTCAACCCCCAGAAAAACATGAATAACAAGAACACTTCAAGAGGAATGGTGTACCTGAAAGGGGAAAATACAAAACATTATTATGAAAAAACGATAGTTTGTTTTTTAGTTTGATTAAAAAAGCTATAAAAATAAACAGATTAAGGCAATAACAATAGTGTCTTTAATTGACCAACTTACAATGTTCATACAGCCAGATTTAACCGACGTATGACATCAATATATAGAGAATGGCAAATTGATTGGATGAGTGACTATAGGCAGGTCATGTATCACTAAAAGAAAGTTAATTTATTTCAAAGTTGTTTTTACTTTATTGAAAAGGGAGGTAATTTATAAATCTTTAAAACATACAGAAAACTTGGAACGTCAAACAAACAGATCTAAATGTAATTGTATACTATACTTACTCATCCCCTCCATATTTCACAAACTCACAAACTTCTCCCGCATTATTATCCTGAAAGC
This sequence comes from Spisula subtruncata, assembly GCA_963678985.1. Classification (NCBI taxonomy): domain Eukaryota; kingdom Metazoa; phylum Mollusca; class Bivalvia; order Venerida; family Mactridae; genus Spisula; species Spisula subtruncata. The sequence goes on along the minus strand of OY787673.1, from coordinate 8,086,899 downwards.
ATACAAAACATATATTAATATACATGTTTAACTTTAACTTGATATGAATTAGATTTTTCTTGGAGATAGTCTTGATGTGACAAGGCTAGTTTACATAGTGTAAAGCATTAATTTGAGGTGGATTTAATAAAAAATATGATTTTATCCTTAAGCTGTGATTGAAAGGAAAAAACAGAGTGAAAAATAACAGGACTGCACTTTTTCTAGTTACTACCTGTATTGTTTCAAGTTTAAAATCAATACTTTAAATAGTTGATAATGTTGCAACCAAAAAGATAGGGGGAAGCATGGACAACACTTTTATCATACTGTAACATCATTAATTTTCATGGGGGATTAAATTTCGTGGATTTCCTGGAAATCAAATCCCATAGAACTTTTTCTAGAATTTTGACCCTGGTACTTATTACATGAGAAGAAAAATCTACAAATTAAAGTTCCATCGAAATTGTATTTTTTTAACAAAACATGGAGAAGTCTTTTTTCATACAACCTTAAAAATTAATGCTTTTCAGCGGGGAAGATGGATGGGGGACAATTACGATAACTTAACACTCACATCAACACTACAAGGTGCACGTTTGAGATAGTATGTGACGCCATTATCATCTGATGTATTGGTAGCGTTGTTGTAAAATTGTGACGCTCCCATTGATGCAACATACGCTGCACTGACCACATAGTAGGCGAAGAATGCTAACTGCATAAGGAACGGGAATATTGGCCAAATCAGAGTGAAGATCATGTTTCCAATGGCCCTGAAATAAATAAACATGGATATGTAAAATATACTTGTAGAATGAAGATGGCCCTGGAATCTGTATACATATAATCAATTTGTCAAAAATATAAGAATGCTATCAGAAGATGACAATTTGATATAGAAAGACAGAGCCCAAACCATATATACATGTGTTTCCAACGTTTTTACCTCCAAATCTGAGTTCTTAATTACGCAAACGTTTTTTTTTCAGTGAAAAAATCATAGAATGTCTCGAAATCTTCTACTTGAAGATGACACCACGTTTTACTTAATTATTCCAGATGGAGGTAGGCCTATATCATGAAACCTAAAATCTGGTAGGTGACATATCTATAGTTAAGTTTATTAATTTATTAACATAGTGACGTAATTAGTGTACCAACAGGGTTACATAATGGCACATCTATACATGACCCCTCCATCCACCCACAAACAGCACAATAATATCGTATCTGAGAACCTTAAAGAAACCCTATTCAGGATCCCCCAAATGTGAAGTGAAGGGGACACAATCATACCGTAGCTGTAACATACCTGCTTGCTTCTTTGATGAGTTCTATAGCGAGACATAACCTCTTCACAAGGAAGATGAAGATCAAGAGAAATATTGCCAGTAGTGTACCACATGTACAACCTGCAACACATAATACAGTATCAATCAATTATAAAATCATTAATTTCAGGAGGGGTCATATTTTGTGGATTTCGTGGTTCACAGTCAACCACTAAGTCAAATCCAATTGAACAATCATTTTTACCCTCGTATTTATTACCTGAAATGCAAAATCCACAAATTAACTTCCCATCGAAATGGTATTTTTTGCCAAAATCAGGAAATTTTGTCCCATTGAACTTAAATGATTTCACAGTATCTGGGAAACAACATCAAAAGCCCTTCCTGGTTCAATGATCGACAGCATACTATTTCGACTGGACAAACATTAAAAATTTTTGGTGATCGTTGGAAGTTATTTAAACCTATTAATATGAATATGCATTGCTACTTCTCAACCCTCATTCACTTGATGCCTTGACATCCCGTTAGTATGGAATATTTGGACATTATACTGTGTCCGAGAGATTATAAGTTAAAAACTTTGTGACTTGCTCAGGTATCAAGCCTCAACAAACCTATGTCCATTTAGTGCAACAATAGGTTGTATCTTTCCATATTATATATATGCTTAAGTAAAATGAGTACCAGTAAAAACTATACATCAAATTTAATTGAAATAGCCAAATACTGTAAATTATTTATTAATTAAAATAGAACTTTAGAATTTAGACCATGTGGTTGGAGTGTACCAAGTTGGTACATCCATCTAGATTCTTTTAGTAATCTTTGCCAGTTATTTGTGATTTTATCAATTGGCATAAAGGAAAAATCCTTAATACTATGTCCGGGCGAATTAAAGTGTTCAGATACATGTTATTCAGATACATGTTCAGATATATGTTATTGTAATAATTTCACCTGAAGAAGACGATGAGAAGACGTCGAAACGTTGTGAATTAAAACTAACTATAGATTGAAGGAGTTTGTTGCTGATAAATTCATTATCATATTATATATAGTAAGATACAACCTTGTCGCACCAAAGGGACAATTAGTCTAGTTGAGAGCAATTCAATAATAGTCAATGAAAACCACATAAGCTGACAAATGAAATATCTTACCGAAAGCGAGCCATGTTCTCTTCAAGCCGAGATAATAATTGAATTCTCCAGCAAATAATGGTGACACATCGTACTGCTGGTCCGGAGCTCCGGAATTCTTCAAATAATAATATCGGTCAAATGTGTAGTATGTAGCTGAAAGTATACATAAAATCAATGTGATTTCAAACATTAAGAAGCCAAATTCTATGATTAATCAACCTCTCAAAAGATTGTAAATGCCAAGCATAGCCTTTATTTACCAGTCAACTTTCTGCTGAAATATGGCAGGCGTTAGTGTTCTGTTCTATACATGTATGTCTAGTAGGCATTTATGTTTTACTGTCACATTTTATCAAAAGTTCAATAGGTAGGTATGAAATAGACTAACCGTACAACTTATTATATAAAACATGAAAGTGTAAGTATAACAGATTATTTTCTTACAGAAAAATATAAAGGATGAGGTGGACTCTACTACTACACTATACCAGAGGATAAATTTATCTCCCTTTTTCAAATCTTCATGAAATTTATATATTTTGTATGTACAATAATTAAACTACTTACCAAATGCCCAGCATCCAAGGAAAGCGACGAGTGTGACCCAGACCATGATACCAGCAATAAACCTCAGCAATATAATCCAAATAAAACAGAACACAGCGGCACCACCCAAACACCTGAAAACATAACATTATTTAATTGATACTATGTAGCGCATCAAGTTAAATCTCATAAAGTGGAAATAATGATTAATCTATTAATTTTTCTTGAAATAATTTTTTTTATACATTTAGATGACCAACCACAAATTGGGAATAATTAAAATATATTGTTCATTAATTGTTCATATTTTGCTATTCCCAAATAATTATACTAATGTCATATGTTACAAGCAACGACTCTAGCCAGTCGAACAATGTGCAATTTTGATTTAAGAACAGTAAAAAACCTTTAAAAAATTGAATCCCATATCAAGCACTTTCCAGTAATATTCCAAAGACAGCAATTTAGTATTCAGGATAATTATAAAACAAGTCTCTAATAAATCTATGAAACTTGTACAGAAAACAAGAGGGCCATGATGGCCCTATATCGCTCACCTGATTATAAATGAAGCCCTGCACAATTTAGACTAACAAAGGTAGAGCGTAAATATAGAAACTGGTGACCCCCGGGGCGGGGTCAATTTTGACCTCAGGGGCATAATTTGAACAATCTTGGTAGGGGACCACTAGATGATGCTACATACCATATATCAAAGCTCTAGGCATTGTAGTTATAGAGAAGAAGATTTTTATATGTTTTCCATATATAAGTCTATGTAAAACGGTGACCCCCGGGGCGGGGCCAATTTTGACCTCAGGGGCATAATATGAACAATCTTTGTAGGGGACCACTAGATGATGCTACATACCAAATATCAAAGCTCTAGGCATTGTAGTTTTAGAGAAGAAGAATTTTATATGTTTTCCCTATATAAGTCTATGTAAAACGGTAACCCCCGGGGCAGGGCCAATTTTGACCTCAGGGGCATAATATGAACAATCTTGGTAGGGGACCACTAGATGATGCTACATACCAAATATCAAAGCTCTAGGCATTGTAGTTTTAGAGTAGAAGATTTTTATATGTTTTCCCTATATAAGTCTATGTAAAACGGTGACCCCCGGGGCGGGGCCAATTTTGACCCCAGGGGCATAATATAAACAATCTTGGTAGGGGACCACTAGATGATGCTACATATCAAATATCAAAGGTCTAGGCATTGTAGTTTTAGAGAAGTAGATTTTTATATGTTTTCCCTATATAAGTCTATGTAAAACGGTGACCCCCGGGGCGGGGCCAATTGTGACCCCAGGGGCATAATTTGAACAATCTTGGTAGGGGACCACTAGATGATGCTACATACCAAATATCAAAGCTGTAGGCATTGTAGTTTTAGAGAAGAAGATTTTTATATGTTTTCCCTATATAAGTCTATGTAAAACGGTGACCCCCGGGCCGGGGCCAATTTTGACCCCAGGGCCATAATTTGAGCAATCTTGGTAGAGGACCACTAGATGATGCTACATACCAAATATCAAAGTGGTAGGCATTGTAGTTTTAGAGGAGAAGATTTTTATATGTTTTCCCTATATAAGTCTATGTAAAACGGTGACCCCCGGGGCGGGGCCAATTTTGACCCCAGAGCCATAATTTGAACAATCTTGGTAGGGGACCACTAGATGATGCTACATACCAAATATCAAAGCTCTAGGCATTGTAGTTTTAGAGAAGAAGATTTTTATATGTTTTCCCTATATAAGTCTATGTAAAACGGTGACCCTGGGGCGGGGCCAAGTCTTAATTATACCAGAAATCTATACCTTTCATCGTTAAATGCATGTCTTTCATGTGACAGCAGTAGATATTACAGTCAAACACATTATGTTAAAACCTCATCGGAATAAACCAGCCACCTGTGTAAAGCAACCAATATCTTTCATTGAAGTTCAATTGACCAACCATTTTTTACAATTTTACATTTAGTATTACACCTGTACTATACAGTCCCCCTCATAGAAGCATGGGTAAAAGTTTAAAATGTTCAAAATACTTAAAACTACTTGACAATTTACAGAACTGGATGCTTTCATATAAATAACATAGGGCAGTTATTTCTAAAAATACTGAAATCATTATATAGTCTGAAAATTGTTACCCATGTAGAAGCACAAAAGCCCTGAAAGTGATTCAATGTCTAGAAGAGTTTATTTTCATTAGTAAGGTTGCATAAGACTATAATTACAGCTTAATAATTGTTTAATAGTTTGTAAACATACAATCACTGTAAACGATGATAACCTTAATATCCACATTCTGCATTTAATTTAAATTAAAGCCTCAAAGCTGCTAACAAGTACACATTTCGTAGTTCTACAACTAAAATATAGTAAGAGAGACAACTCTTACATGATCACAACCAGTATAATTACAGAGTACACTCCCTTTGATAAAATGAAAAACAAGGTTTTTCTATTACTTGACCTAGTAGCCTGATTTTTGACCTCAGATGACCCAATATCGAACTTGACCTAGATTTTGTTAAGATGATCATTGTGACCAAGTTTCATAAAGATTAGGCCAAAATTGTGACCGCTAGAGAGGACACAACCCAATTGTTGACGGACGGACGGACGGACGGACGACGGACGAAGAGTGATCACAAAAGCTCACTCTGTCACTTTGTGGCAGGTGAGCTAAAAACCCAACAATATTTAAGTTACTTACGCAAGAATCAACCACCAGGAATTTATAACATCTTTAAATACCAATTCTCCATATTCCTTGAGAGCATAAAATTTGGCTAGATATCTGAAAATTTAAAACATTTTATGAAAACCCTATGCTAAATAAACGAATGTTGTATTACATTCACAATGAATTAACAAGTCAACTTCCAGTTATCACAATAAGTCATACACATGAAATTGTATAGTCTCTCAATAAGTCATACAGTGACTAGAAAGTTACATGTGTTTTTGCTCACAATAAGTCTTGCAAGTTGCATTGAATAGTCTATGAATAAATGATAATTTAAAGTGATTGGAAGTTGAACGTGCTTTTGCTCACAATAAGTCATACACATTGACTTATCTAGTCTTCCAATAACTGGCAGTAAGTCATTCAGAAATTTGGTGTATATGCTGTGAAAACACAAATCATGTTAGTCAAGAGGACTGGTGCAAATAAAGCAGTGTTGTTAACAGATCAGAGCACTTGAATTAGTGACGTTGAAACGTCAAACGTTGGTTGAACGACTGAACAGCTCAAAACTGCCCTCAAAAATTGGTAATGTAATTTTTTTTACATAAATCTTCACATAACAGAGCATTCACAAATTTCTGACAAGTGTATTATAGTGCATTTGAGAATACCTGGTAATTCCATAAAAACTCCTTTCATCAAATTTAATTTCTAGAATTTCTTTTTTGAATTTTGTTTCCATGGTTACGTATATACTTACTGACTAGCAGTGTTTATAACATTTCCATTGATGACTTCACCATCTTTATTCTCCAACGCCTCGCTGGTACCAGCAGATGATGTAAGTTGTGTTGCATAATTCAAACCATCGGTAAATATAGACGGTATACATCTACCCACCACTGAAAACATAGGTTTAAACAACCTTTAATTACCTCTGCAATTGACATACAAAATGTCACATGTTTCGTTTATTTGTTACTTGTATTTTAGTATTTAATCTGTTATAAATTGACCAAAGGCATATCATTTACCGACTTGAAAAAGGTCTTTCTATTCAAGAAGAACAAATTATTGTGATCCAAATACAATCCACAGGGGACAGTAGGAACTAACAAGGGGATCCCACTGTATGTTTGTTTGGGATCCATTGAGAAAGTTGTCTGAGCGTGGTCAGTTGTTTTTTCCCTACCAGAATGACCAATGACCTTAGGCTTCAAGGGAAGAGATGGTTGTGCGATACAAGGAGTTCGGGGATGACATCCACACTTCAACAGAATAGGCTGCCCAGTGTACCACTACGTTACCAACCAGCTCATGTATATTCAGGTGGGAAATGCGGCAAAGTGTTTCTGATATTTCCAGTACCCCCCTGGCTGATATTGGAACCAGGGACCTCCAGATTGGTAATCCAAATTGTTAACCACTTATCCACCATTCCGCTCTATTTCCAAGTATAAAACAATGCGCAAATGTGTATCTGAGTGACAGGAGGTTACATGCACTAGTCAATTAGGGCCAAAAGGCACCCAGGCAAATTGTTTATACAGTCTATTTGAGAGATGTTTTCTTCAAAAACGTTTATACTTTGGTAATTTCTCAAATTTTTACTGAGGCGCTTGTGTGCCTTATCGCGGCTACAGACCTGAATAAGACAGTAATACTTACATCCAGTGGAAGGTACATAATATGCTGCACATTCATCAGTATCTATAATACTCTCCTTCACTTTAGAACCCTACAATATACAAACACAAAACTTTTGACAGTGGATATATTATATTGACATTTTAAGTTTTACTTCTACAACTCACCCCCTTTGTAAAGCAACAATCTCTAGACATATCTTCACAATTTCCATAAAGTGATATTGACTCTAAATTTAACCTCTGTAGAGCAAGATTCTGTTCAAAATTGTCAATATTAGCAGCCCCAAAGGCTTTTGTTGATGAAAGTTTGTACTGTTATTCATAATTGTAGGTGCGACATTGTCAAAAGGCAAGAAAAATATAAAATGAAACCAAATTGAATAAAGTGCAAGTAAGTAAGGGGGGTAACTGTGGATGCACTAAGTCAAGGCTAAATACCAGACTTTAACAGACAAAGGGAAGTAATTCTGGATATATAAAGGCAAATGCTAAATACCAGACAAAGGGAAGTAATTCTTGATTAAGAAAATACTAAATTCCAGACTAAACAGACAATAGTGTATTAAGACAAGGCTAATGCAAGACTTACCGGATAAAGGGAAGTTACTATAAACTAAGGATGGCAACGAATACCAAAATTGGTATCCGGATATCCGGAACGGTATCCGAACGGATATCCGGATATCCGTATCAAATTGAATGTTGTTAAAATCGTGTTGGAATAAAGCCAATGCTATGCGACAATGTAACATAATTTTGCGACCACCATCGTCTTTGTGTACCAGACAGACTTACATTAAATGCCTAAATGCGGATATTCTGCTATTGTTACATCCATACCTACGAGTCCAAATATTTAATCTGACCTCTAAGCTTTAATCTTAAGAAACCTGTAAGTTGTTAACATTTTGTGTTTACCGTGAGTGTGACTGTTTGCTATAAGGGTATGTAACTCCATCTGAATTATTTCTACTATCGCTTTGACAAGCTGCTACACGGTGATCTCCCTTGACGATATACACGTAGAACTGATGCATTTTTTATGTTCATGTTTACTTTCTGCATCAAACATAAAATTGAATAAATAACTGATAACATAATTGTGCATTTTTAGTTTTTTTTTCCAATCATAACCAATTGATAGTCTTGATACACTTTGAGTAATATTTAATTAGAAATGGGCGTTGCAGGGTCAAAACCAATGATAAACATCGATGCATATTAATTGTAAGTTATTTGCTGACAGTTACGTTCAGATTAACCAAAACTTCGAAGCTTAGCTTGATTTTAATTAGCTGCCGATGAGAAAAGAATTTTTGTAACGTACGGCTACATAAGACAAATACCAAATTCGTAACCCCTTTAATCACCATTTGCACCTTTCGTGGACCCGCGCAATTAATCGAAACTGGTCTTATTTAATTACTAATTGAGTAGACAACTTGTTAAAATCGGGATAATTACTAACAAACACCTATAATCTGATAATTGTCCGGCAAAAACAGACTTTAAGATACACTGCAGTGATTATCACGTAAAAGCAAATCTAACGGAGACCCCGTGTCAAAGAAATAAACAGACCCCCCAATAAACCGCCCCAATAAACAATGTGTCACCGACATCAAATGTATTCTATCGTTCTAGGTGTCAATCGATGTTTTCGTCGTAAAGTTATGAGAAAACATTTTTATTGAATTTTATAACGGATATTCGGATCCCAATTTACTATTCGGATACTCGAAACGCGATACGAATATCCGGATATCCGGATATCCGTTGCCATCCTTACTATAAACAAAGGGAAGTAACTATAGATGTGTTAAGACAAGACTAAAATGCCATACAAAGGGAAGGAACTGTGGATGTGTTAAGACAAGGCTAAATGCCAGACAAAGGGAAGTAACTGTGGATGTGTTAAGACAAGACTAAAATGCCATACAAAGGGAAGGAACTGTGGATGTGTTAAGACAAGACTAAAATGCCAGACAAAGGGGAGTAACTGTGGATGTGTTAAGACAAGACTAAAATGCCATACAAAGGGAAGGAACTGTGGATGTGTTAAGACAAGACTAAAATGCCAGACAAAGGGAAGGAACTGTGGATGTGTTAAGACAAGGCTAAATGCCAGACAAAGGGAAGGAACTGTGGATGTGTTAAGACAAGACTAAAATGCCAGACAAAGGGAAGGAACTGTGGATGTGTTAAGACAAGGCTAAAATGCCATACAAAGGGAAGGAACTGTGGATGTGTTAAGACAAGGCTAAATGCCAGACAAAGGGAAGTAACTGTGGATGTGTTAAGACAAGACTAAAATGCCATACAAAGGGAAAGAACTGTGGATGTGTTAAGACAAGACTAAAATGCCAGACAAAGGGAAGTAACTGTGGATGTGTTAAGACAAGACTAAAATGCCATACAAAGGGAAGTAACTGTGGATGTGTTAAGACAAGACTAAAATGCCAGACAAAGGGAATTAACTATGGATGTGTTAAGACAAGACTAAAATGCCATACAAAGGGAAGGAACTGTGGATGTGTTAAGACAAGGCTAAATGCCAGACAAAGGGAAGTAACTGTGGATGTGTTAAGACAAGACTAAATGCCAGACAAAGGGAAGTAACTGTGGATGTGTTAAGACAAGACTAAAATGCCAGACAAAGGGAAGTAACTATAGATGTGTTAAGACAAGGCTAAAATGCCAGACAAAGGGAAGGAACTGTGGATGTGTTAAGACAAGGCTAAATGCCAGACAAAGGGAATGAACTGTGGATGTGTTAAGACAAGACTAAAATGCCAGACAAAGGGAAGTAACTATAGATGTGTTAAGACAAGGCTAAAATGCCAGACAAAGGGAAGGAACTGTGGATGTGTTAAGACAAGGCTAAATGCCAGACAAAGGGAAGGAACTGTGGATGTGTTAAGACAAGGCTAAATGCCAGACAAAGGGAAGTAACTATAGATGTGTTAAGACAAGGCTAAATGCCAGACAAAGGGAAGTTTCGTGGATGTGTTAAGACAAGGCTAAATGCCAGACAAAGGGAAGTAATTATGGATGTGTTAATACAAGGCTAAATGCCAGACAAAGGGAAGTAATTATGGATGTGTTAAGACAAGGCTAAATGCCAGACAAAGGGAAGTAACTATGGATGTGTTAAGACAAGGCTAAATGCCAGACAAAGGGAAGTAACTATGGATGTGTTAAGACAAGGCTAAATGCCAGACAAATGGAAGTAACTGTGGATGTGTTAAGACAAGGCTAAATGCCAGACAAAGGGAAGTAACTGTGGATGTGTTAAGACAAGGCTAAATGCCAGACAAAGGGAAGTAACTGTGGATGTGTTAAGACAAGGCTAAATGCCAGACAAATGGAAGTAACTGTGGATGTGTTAAGACAAGGCTAAATGCCAGACAAAGGGAAGTAACTGTGGATGTGTTAAGACAAGGCTAAATGCCAGACAAATGGAAGTAACTGTGGATGTGTTAAGACAAGGCTAAATGCCAGACAAATGGAAGTAACTGTGGATGTGTTAAGACAAGGCTAAATGCCAGACAAAGGGAAGTAACTATAGATGTGTTAAGACAAGGCTAAATGCCAGACAAAGGGAAGTAACTATGGATGTGTTAAGACAAGGCTAAATGCCAGACAAAGGGAAGTAACTGTGGATGTGTTAAGACAAGGCTAAATGCCAGACAAAGGGAAGTAACTGTGGATGTGTTAAGACAAGGCTAAATGCCAGACAAAGGGAAGTAACTGTGGATGTGTTAAGACAAGGCTAAATGCCAGACAAAGGGAAGTAACTATAGATGTGTTAAGACAAGGCTAAATGCCAGACAAAGGGAAGTAACTGTAGATGTGTTAAGACAAGGCTAAATGCCAGACAAAGGGAAGTAACTGTAGATGTGTTAAGACAAGGCTAAATGCCAAACAAAGGGAAGTAACTGTGAATGTGTTAAGACAAGACTAAATGCCAGACTTACCACTGATGCACCAGAAGCAGCAATAGGAACGGATGAATCAGGTGTACTGGATTTACAGATTGTTTTATCATAATCTGATGCACTTGTAGAACTTGTAGTCACTAATGCTTCTAACTCTAGATATACCCAGTAAGTCGATGGGCATGCTGATACACATACCTGAAGAGAAAATATACATGTAACAAATTATAATTAATATTATATTACTGGGCCATTTTATATTACAAAAACGTGAAGAGGAAATATTTTCTTGGGAATATTTTTGGTGTTTATTTTCTATTTTTTTTTACATATTTATTTTTTCTTGTTATTATATTCAATTTATCATTGTGTTGTGATGAAGACTTTAAATAAGAATGGGTCTAATAAAGTGGAAAGTAGCCGGTAAAGCACTAGGAATGTTGTCATACTTACTGATGGTGTGGGACATCCCGTTGCTATGGCTGCCACACCCACCTTGGTACATTGTAAGATATCAAAGTACACCAAGTATGGTTTATCTCTGCAATGACAAAATATGAAGACTTATACTTAGAAACATTTTCAAACATAAAACATTAGTCACACTTTCTTATGTTTGCAAATTATGGAGTTAGGAAAGTCATTCTATGATAGATCTATTCGCTTAACCCAAGTCCATCACCAGTCAGGGGCATAGCCAGGCTTTAATTGATTTTAGGCAAAAAGCCTTGAAGTTGGTGGCTATGGTTGGGGATCCTTATAATTGTGGAAATTTGGGACTTAAATGCCATTTTGGCCATAATTTATATTTTCGTTTTAAATTTCTGCCAAGTATGTGCGTATGTCTGTATCGCTGGCTATGCCCCTGCTTATCATTTTTTTAATCATCAGTATGTATGTGGACAATCCAATATGGCCAGTTATAGACTTTATCATCTTAATAAGCTAGGCAGATCATAATCTGGATATTCAAAATCATTACAAACATAAAAAAAATTAATGGAGTAAATGGCTAAAATATAATGGGATAAAGCTAGCGCTTAGGATGATACATGATTGTAGTTTAGTCTTGCTCAGTGAGGGGTTAGTATGCTTGTTATCTAATATAGCAGCCTGGGTTCAAATATGGGTGGAGGCAATCATACACCAGAAATATTGCAGCAGAATTCTGACTGACAAATAATAAAAGGTTATGCTCAGCATGCTGACAGCAACTTTATGAAAGCCATTTTTGGATTTATTTAATGTAGGATCCAGAAAATTTAATAAATGTAGATTAATGTTAAAATGAATTTTGGTTATGCTGAGCATAAGCCTTTATTTGCTTTATTTCTTGATTTTCTTCTGAAACATGGCAGGCATATATAATGTGCCTCCACCCAAGTTTGAACTGTGTAGCCAGATTAATCAGCAAGCGCACTAACCACTGAGCTACGTAGGCTATGGATGTTACTTACGCATATGTTCCTACACCGCACATGTTGCCTTCTGAATCTGTTGGGTAAACCAGTTTCTTTGGATCCCCATAACCAAAACCTGGAACACAACATGGTGAAGAGTAAAATATCCATGCTAAAATATCCCTATATTCTTCCAACAAATTAAGTAAGAAATAGGATAGAAACAGATAAATAACATATCATAATTTCATAGGGGCTTGAAGAAGTTAACCATCAAACCTACGTAAAAAGAAATAAGGAAATCGGACAGGACTCATCTTAACCAGCTGAGTACAGAAAACAGTTAAACATCACAACATAGCATTACACGGAGCATTGCCAACATATGAAGTAACCCAAAGAATTTTTTTTTTTTAAACCCCAAGTCATCGTTGCAAAAATCCAGGATGACTGGTCACCCAATTTCAACAACTGGGAATAAAGACTGCTATTACAACCTGTCCGCAAAGGCCATTATGTGTTTTACTCTCAGATACCTCAACGACAGTTAACAGTAATAATAACCAATTAAACGACCACCTGTCAACAAAGACCATCATGTGTCCCTTAGTATCTATTAGATATCATTATCAACAAACTGTTAAAAGTAGTAATAACCAATTAAACGACCACCTGTCAACAAAGACCATCATGTGTCTCTTAGTATCTATTAGATATCATTATCAACAAACTGTTAAAAGTAGTAATAACCAATTAAACGACCACCTGTCAACAAAGACCATCATGTGTCCCTTAGTATCTATTAGATATCATTATCAACAAACTGTCAAAAGTAATAATAACCAATTAAACGACCACCTGTCAACAAAGACCATCATGTGTCTCTTAGTATCTATTAGATATCATTATCAACAAACTGTCAAAAGTAATAATAACCAATTAAACGACCACCTGTCAACAAAGACCATCATGTGTCTCTTAGTATCTATTAGATATCATTATCAACAAACTGTCAAAAGTAATAATAACCAATTAAAAGACCACCATTCGACAAAAACGCATTTTGCTGTTCGCTGATGGTGGTCGTTATATTACAGACAAGTCACAAGTTTTACTGCGTATTTCAAAACCACCAATTATTAATGACTTTTTAACAAATAATTACAACTGCCCCTTAATACAACATGAAATGTATAATTTCTCTTCTTCATTGTACTTTAAATAGATCTTCCAATTTATATAAGCTGGTTGTACTTTTAAATCTATTGTTGTTTGACTATAGATAATTGGATTTTACACGTTTACACTAATCTTCGTTTACACTAATCTTCGAATGTTCGGGATTATTGGGACATGGCAGATCCAATTCAAGTATATCATACATAAATTAGTTTATATAAATACACAGGATGAGACCAATGGAGGGATTAAACCAAGATTTAATATGTATGATTCAATATTGATCTATATGAGTCATTATTTTTTTTTGCAACATTGCTTGTCTTTTTGCAATATTTGTTAAACCGTAACAAAAATGTCATAACAAGCAATTTTGGTTGGTTGCACATAACTTGTTTATCAATGTCAGATAGATTTTTATGCATTATTCCAATTAGAAAGAACATTTCTACATCATTGAAGTAGTAAATTGTGCTGTTTTGGGCTGTCCCCAGACCAGAACTCTTGTGTATATATGCTAGTAACTAACGATAGGGACCAATCTATGTTAACAAAACCGTACATACATCAAATACACATTTCGTCTACCTGATAATACATCCAAAGCAAAATTTAACGATAGTTTTCTTCAAAATAATTGTATTCAAATATTGTACCCAGCGTTTACGTCTTTTATGTAACATTTGAACACACATATATAATAATAGCATTTCCCTGTGGTTTGGGAAAATTCTTTTACCGTCTTTGTGAAAGCAAACCTTCCAGAATAAGCATTCATGTGTGTCGTTATGTAAATATTTTAATAAACTGGATAAAACAGAAATTTAAGGTTGGTTAGTAGAGGCGTATATTTGTATATGTCTTTACTGTAACGGGGTTGTTTCATTTCTTAAAATATGATTATATACACTGTTTGGTAAACGTTGGACACATACTGTTGTACTGTGCACAACATATGCATTTCAACCTCGTAGGTCCACTGTTTATTTATTACCAACAGATTTAGTCGGAATAATTTCAGTCATGTAACGGTCCTTCCTGTAACGGGCTATTTTGTTACAGGAAGGACAGCAATTGTTACAGGATAGACATTTTTGTATTAAACTACAAATTATAATAGTATGATTTTGACAAATGTATTGTTACGATCAGATATTGCAAAATGTCTGTATCAGTTTTAAAATAAGATATCAACAAATGTCAACATCAAGCTATTAGTCATGAATTTTTTGCCTGTTACATGATAGACCATATTTGTTACAGGAAATACTATTACTTGTTTGAAATGGACTCAATCGACATATTATATGTGGTACGGTATTAATTAATTAATATATTTTAGTTAATTGGTTAGAATCTTTCTCATTAGTCAAAGCTAAACGTAGAATGCATCATATACACATAAGAACGTTCAATTAATTCGTTTGATGTTATGTTACAGGTGAGACTGTTATGCTTTGTGTTGTACTTTTCTGTTGCCACAATTGGCATTCATCCTAGACAATTCTCTGAATACCACAGGTTCTACCAGTGAAAACAGAGGCTACATTGTCTGAGTGATTGTCAATGTGCTCCGACAATATGGAGCAGAATTCACAATTTTGCATTTAGACCTTTGCGATTTCGATTTTTTAATATTCTCTAAACATTCTTCTACATTATATAGAATTACAAATGTATTATGTTATATAGGAGAATGCACAATTGTCAACTTAAACCTTCACGATTTTCAAAATTATCAATGTACCCTAACCTTTTTTGTAGATTATATATAATTAATTTGCTATGCAACTTGTTTGATGAAATTGCCCAACTATGGTTCTACTTATTGCAAAGCAGTAATAACAGCTATTACATTGTACTGTTAATGGGAATACTAAACCGGCAATTTTACTGATTGCATAACAAGTGATCTGCTGCTGACCTACTGCCAGTAAATTTTTAACACACTTACTTAGATATTGAGTGACCCAACTGGCAAAACAGCTGTACTTGTCTTATGTGGTAATGACTTATGGTATGTTTGGCACACTGTCTGGCCAATTGCCAAAATATCGACTGCCAAAGTGCTGGTCCGCTAAGATTCTGTCAGTATAACATCAACCCAAGTGGCAGACATGCAGCCAATAAAATGACTGATGTCTACAAGTTGTTTAAACCAAAAAGGTATGACAAAATCCGATAGGGAATATAGCACTCAACCCAACCAGCCGAGCACAGAGATCAGAAACACCACAACTACCCTGAGCAATGCCCACACAATCCCATACCAAAATGCGACCAAATGAGGCACAACAACCCCGGGCGTGACCTAGTGTAAAACACCAAGGACATTGACCTAACGTTATGCTACCTAAAGAGGCACAACTACCACTTGACCTAGTTAAAATAATGGGCAAGGTAGGTATGGGGTGGGAAATAATATTACATATTTCTGGCAACTACACAACGTGCATGCTGCTGCCCCAATACTGGCATACTGAGAATACACTGATTGACACTCAGTCGACCTATTTACTGACATACTTAATGAACATCTACAGACATAATTCCAGTTTACTAGGAACCCATACGACTGATATGCGGATATGTACTGAGCCACTGATTGCGGTAAGTTTTCAAAACAATGTGGATGCAAATGTCACTGTTGTCAAACCATGAATATTCATTTTTCTAACAAATCACAATATTTATGATGAAACGAGTTCCTTTGTTAATAGTTATACGTCGGATTTAGTTGTGATTGATTTTAAAGACCTTGATAAATCTTTTGAATACTTCATTCAATTATTAAAACTTAAATAAATGGCAATAGCGTAATGCTGTTAAAAGTAACATTGTTCAAAACTGCAGTCATTGTTGCGAATTACAGTTTTACCGTGTCTTTCGTATCAAACCTAACACATACATAGCTGCGAAAAAAATTATGTTCAACAAAAAAAGTGATGTGGTTTTCATATGAAAATATTAAAAGTATTTTGAAGATACATTATCACTTTATTTAAATAAGTAAAAAAATATCAAATAGAACCCTTCAAGTGCATTGGTTTAGTTCACTGATGCAAACTATATTGACTCTAATAGTTTTTTCATTTAACATGTCATGAATTGTCTATTTTCCAGTGGTGATACACGTGGCTGTTATAGTCATTGATTGTAAGCACAACTGTGTATGCTTTACACTTAAAAATAAAATATTCATTGCCCATCCCATAGTGTGTCCTTCCTGTAACATGTATGTCTCTAATATAACGTTATGAGTTAAGTTTATTATATGTTGCTATACCAGTGATTTTGATGAACCAAAGCTGTCTTTTATACCAATAGATCTTAACAGACACAACACAAAAGTTCTATAACGAATGGGTTAGAATTAAAAAGACCACAATAACTTAATTACGATCATATTGCATATTTTCAAAAACGTTTCTCCAAAAATGCCATATGTTTTTAACCGTTTCATATTTATTAAATACAAATGCACTTTTATGATATATGAGTCGAGTTCTTTTCAAATAACAAGTACATTTCTGCCTTTGTATATTAGTTTTCAATATATTGCATGATACAAAGGCGTTACAGGAAGGACATTTCAACAGATCAAGTCAAACAAATTACAGCATCCTTGTGAAATATGGAATATTTGATGTGGAATTTGTGTGCTATAACATAGGTTATACATCAATACATCATTTAAACAAGAAAAAATATTAAATCTAATACTTTTTTTAAAGGAAAAATCTTCGAGCTCAAATGTTGCAAAAATAAATATTGACTCATATATCGATGGCTTAGAATTAGACGGTCGTAAGTGCCACTTATGACCTTTTAAGATTCATACATATTTAGAACAAGCATCACAAGGCTCTTCTTATGAGCCCATTTTCATGAAAATCTGAACTTGTCATGTTGACCAAAATGAAGTTTTAAAAGCGTGTTTACCCATAGGTAAAGAGTAAATTACAGACAGTTTTTTCTGGTTTTCTCAATATATCGATTTGGTAGTTACGACCTTCTTGTTCTAAGCCATCGATATCCGGGTTTACTTTGTTGATTTGTATCAAATAACAACATAGCGTTGAAAATCTATAAAGCAGAACATGTTTTATTGATTTTCAACAAGTGCCTTTATATATAATGCATTATTGCAGCACAAAATGCAGTATTATGTGTCAGATTGGATCATTTACAATTTAAAAATTTTAATTGACAAAACATAATGGAAGAACACAAGCGTCAGATTTCTGATATAACTAATTTAATATTTTTAAACAAGACTGTATTTAGTATTAAATGCTTGTGGCCCAATAGAAGCCTTGTCCATAACAAATTGCAAGTCATTTAAAAGGGCCATAATTATGTTGAAATGTTTGATAGTGTTGCATGCCTTTTATAATGTAATGTGCTTATTATGGTAAACAAGCAAGTTTGAAAGCATTGATGGACAAAAATATTTGTAACTGAAAATCACTACATGCCTACTGCATCAGTAGATGCTTGGGCATAATAAAAACCACAACTATTTTTCTTTGTTTTCATATTCAAAATCAAACCAACTAAACGATAAACTAATAAGACTTCCAGGATTTTTCTATGGTCCTCAGGATGCAAGAGCATGCCGAGGGCTCAGTGTCAAACTATATTATGTGTCTATATATAAATTGATGTAGCTACCATAGCATTGCACTGATAGTAGAGCAGCAAAATGACAAAACTGAAAAAAGTTTGCAAAAAAAAGTAACAGGCTGTGTCATATACCAAAATGTTCCAGAGACATTGAGTGTTACTGTACTATGGGTAAAAGTTGCCGGCCCTTGGTGGAAAGTTTGAAAATTTCAAGGTCAAGGTCAAATGGACTTTACAATTAGGAAGCATGCCCAAGTTTACTTAAACTTTACTAATACACTACACTTACATATAATAGTATAATGGTTACTTGAATTCGATGCATTATGACTGAATGCCAAATTTCGATTCCAATTTTAAGTCCAAAAATGTCAAGGTCACGGTCATTTCAAGGTCAATTTGTCAAAATAGTACCCAAAAATGGGTGTGTACTAGGAATCAAATGTCATAAAATGTACAAATGATACTAAAACACATGAATTTGTGTATGGGAGTTAACACTAGATCAAGCTCAAAAGAAATATACCGATTCAGAAGAATATTTTTGAATTTAAAGACGTTTCTTTAGCGTAATAGAAATTACCCCACCCACTTTTAAAACATTTATTGCATTTATTTAATTCCTAATCCCTTTTAGTACTTGAAATATTAGTATTAAAGTGCAAAACTGTTTGATCGAATTTAAAGTTCTAATACTGCCAATACTAAGGGGCATTTTTCCAGGTCATCATGATTGAAAGTCAAGGTCATTTCAAGGTCAAATTGATAAAAAAAGTACAAAAATGGGTGTTTACTTGGTATTGTATGTCATAAATTGTACAATTGTTGACTAAACACATGTATTGGTACATAATAGTCAACACAAGATAAAGTACATAAGAAATATATCAGTTTAAAAGAATATTTAGAGTTTGAATTGTTGTTTAAGTGTAATAAAAATTACCCCACCCACTTTAAAAATATTAATTGCAGTCATTTTATTTCTAATTCCATGTAGTACTTTATTTATAAGTATTAAAGTGGCAAAACAGTTTTATTGAATATACAATTTAAATACTGTCTCAATGCTAGGGTCATTTATTCAGGTCACCATAATTGAAGGTCAAGGTCATGTCAAGGTCAAATAAGTTCAAAAATGGGTGTTTACTAGGTATTGGATGTCATAAATTGTACAAATGTTGACTTAAAACATGTATTTGTACATGAGTCAACACTAGATGAAGCTCATTAGAAACATATCAGTTTCAAAGAATATTTAGAGTTTAAATTAATGTTTTAGTGTAATAAAAATTACCCCACCCACTTTAAAAATATTAATTGCAGTCATTTTATTTCTTATTCCATGTAGTCATTTAATTTGAAGAACTAAAGGTGCAAAACTGTTTTATTGAATATACAATTCTAATATTGCCAATGGTATGGTCAGTTATTCCAGTCATCGTGGTTGAACCTCAAGGTCATGTGAAGGTCAAATTTCCAAAAATGCAAATATTTGGCAAAATCGAGATAAAAAAACGTTATCAATTGTAGAAATGATGCTTAAATACATAAATTTACTCATAACAGTCATTACCACGTAAATGTGATTTTAATAATGTTTATATCATCTTAAATTTGCTGCAATTCATCGTTATTTCACCCACTTTCCAAAAATTACCTCAGATTATTATCCTAAATCCCTTGAATATCTTTTATTTTCGGTATTCAAAGTTTAAAACTTGATACTGGTGCAGTCCAATAGGTAGTTCAAACTTTGAATACCGAAAATAATAATTATTATTGCTTTCAACTGGGGCAAAGATGGCCATTTCAAGGTCATTATAGTCAAATTGCGTAAAATCGCAGTAACCATTAATATGCAAGTCAAATAATTTATCGCAATAATTGTTTCTTGCCATTTTTTTGTAAATGGCGATTTACTAAAACATGTAAATTTAAATGAATAAGACCACGCCCTTAATTTTAGCTATTACATGTAGTATGTAACGGCGATATGATTATCCCTCATTAATCTCAAAGTAAATAGGATCATTAACTCGAATAATACTGGAAGAAGAACTTATATACAATAGATAATGCATTCCAACAAACAATACATTTGCGAACACCAAATATCTTTCAATCGTTTCCTTAATTTGTGTGTTATTTCAATCACTCGAGAAATCACCATTCGAACCATACCATGTAGAATCATAGTTATTATGATCATCTGGGTTACCCAAGTGATAAGTTACATTGATATAAGCGTTCAGCCAATCAACATTAGCAACTTTTAACCTTACAGTCATTAGTTTCATAATACGTAGTTCATTTGCTAGCCTAGAAGGAATGTGGTGAAACGACGTGAGGTCGCGTGTTACAGGCCACGAATATTGCAATACGTAGGGCGTTTCAAAAGTTCCAGGAAAAGTGCTCTAAAATATTTATCCTTCAGTCAAATTACTTCAAACTTTGCATTTACATAGAACAATTCATAATACAAAGTGTACGATGAATCGAATGCATGAGAGTGTGTCATACGAAATGACACGGCTGCCATAGTAACGTCAACAATGGCTACCCGGGGCAACCTTATATCTGGCTGTACCTTATTAACATGTTCTGACTAAATCTCACTCAATCAGGCAAATGGCACACACAATTCACCGGTTACAACAACAACGATGCTTTATATTCTCAAAAAGTGCTTCGCTTTAAGGTACGCTCTTCCAGGGTCCCTATGCAAAGCATTCGAGAGTGTCACAAAATCAAGCAGAAACGTCCAACGCAACGTCTAGCGTCTGGTTCACAACAGGCCGTACCTTCCTTTGATCGTCTGCAGCAGTCTGTAAGCGTTCATATTATTCACACATCCTGCCCAGAGACATGCAACGCTCTTAACAGGCAGTGATTATGAAATCTACTGTTTCAAGTCTTAATTCCCGTGCCAAAAGACAAAAACTGGTCAAATTCCAATGATTTACTGACATTTGTCGGGTGATTCTAATAAGGCGACAAATAAACTTGAACACCACTGTGGGGCTATTAAAACTATGGCATAATTTGATCAAAATGATGTTATAACACCCTTCAAACATGTTCCATGCAGTTATTGTGGGTCATAGTGAATTGGTAACTGTTTGGTTGGAGTTAATGTGATGGTTAGTTTGGCGATTTCTACGACAAGACGTCAAAATTGCCCCGGGTAGCCATTACTGTTGTTACTATGGCAGCAGTGCCATTTTGTATGGCACATTCTTAAGCGTTTGATTCATGTATAACATGTATGATGGATTGTTCTATTTATCTGCAAAATTTAAAGTAGTTTTAACATACGATAAACATAATAGAGCACTTTTCCTGGAAGTTTTGAAACGCCCCTCGTACATCGGCACCTTTTCTGTGCTTGAACTGGATTTTCTCGGTGTAAAAATATAGGAAATATCTGGCACCTCAGATGAAAAGGCATTAAACCAATTTGACCTCTAAATGCTGTTTATATGGTTACTTTCACCAAATAACTTTATAAACAGACTACTTTCAGTTTCGTTGTGCCATCGGCATCCTCTCTGTGTGTTGAAGATGACTGGCACGGAAACCCTGTCTGTGCTCATTATAATCAAAGCACAGAGAGGGTGCTAGAACAGAGAGGGTAATTTGATGAACATTACCATATAAAAAGCATTTAGATGCCAGGTTTATTCAATGCCTTTCCATCTGAGGGGCGAGATATTACCTATGTTGACGAAAAATCGTATTTAAGTGTCAAAAACAGGAATCAGTATTCAGGGTCAACATTCCATCTTAGTATGAACTTGTACTGACTGATTTAACAAATTGAAAAAACATGGAGACAGTGGTGAATCGTTGCGTTGTTCCGTCTGTTAATGTGTTTTAAGCACAACTCTGTATTTTTGGCAAAAAGAATGCTTTTCTTACCTCTCCTGTCGACTGGTGTCCTCAAAAACATTGTTTTGCACAGAGAAAGTCAAGTGCGAGCGCAGAGAGGGTGCCTATACAGCCTTTTGTACAGAGAGCATGTGCCGATACGGGTATGCACTGTGTTTCAGAGAAAGTTAAAAGTGATATGTTAATTGTTACTATGATTTTACACAATTTGATTATTCTGACATTGAAATGACCTTGATCTTTGCCCAAGCTGAAAGTTATAATAATAATTATTATCAGTATTCAAAGTTTGAACTTCCTATAGGACTGCATCAGCATGAAGTTTTAAACTTTGAATACCGATAATAAAAGATATTCAGTAGATTTAAGATAATGATATTTTATATCTCAATTATGCCAAATATGACCATGACATGACCTTGACCTTCAATCATGGTGACCTGAATAAGTGACCCTAAAAATGGCAGTATTTGAATTGTGTATCCAATAAAACAGTTTCGCACCTAGTTCTTAGATTTAAAGTACTACATGGATTTAGAAATAAAATGACTGCAGTTAATATTTTAAAAGTGGGTGGGGTATTTTTATTACACTTAAGCATTAATTCAAACTCTAAATATTCTTCTAAACTTCCTCTAATTCTAATGAACTTTATCTATTGTTGACTCTCATGTACAAATACATGTTTTTAGTCAACAATTGTACCATTTATGACATCCAATACCTAGTAATCACCCATTTTTGAACTTTTTTGACAATTTGACCTTGACTTGACCTTAACTTCAATTATGGTGACCTGAATAAATGACCCTAGCATTGACAGTATTTGAATTGTATATTCAATAAAACAGTTTTGCCACTTTAATACTTATAAATAAAGTACTACATGGAATTAGAAATAAAATGACTGCAAATAATATTTTTAAAGTGGGTGGGGTAATTTTTATTACACTTAAACAACAATTCAAACTCTAAATATTCTTTTAAACTGATATATTTATAATGTACTTTATCTAGTGTTGACTGTTATGTACCAATACATGTGTTTAGTAAAGAATTATACAATTTATGACATCCAATACCAAGTAAACACCCATTTTTGTACTTTTTTTATCAATTTGACCTTGAAATGACCTTGACCTTCAATCATGATGACCTGGAAAAATGCCCCTTTGTATTGGCAGTATTAGAACTTTATATTCAATCAAACAGTTTTGCACTTTGATACTAATATTTCAAGTACTACAGGGGATTAGGAATTAAATAAATGCAATAAATGTTTTAAAAGTGGGTGGGGTAATTTCTATTACGCTAAAGAAACGTCTTCAAATTCAAAAATATTCTTCTGAATCGGTATATTTCTATTGAGCTTGATCTAGTGTTAACACCCATGCACAAATTCATGTGTTTTAGCACCATTTGTACATTTTATGACATTTGATTCCTAGTACACACCCATTTTGGGGTACTTTTTTGACAAATTGACCTTGAAATGACCGTGACCTTGACATTTTTGGACTTAAAATTGGAATTGAAATTTGGCATTCAGTCATAATGCATCAAATTCAAGTAACCATTTTACTTTTATATGTAAGTGTAGAGTATTAGTAAAGTTTTAGTAAACTTGGGCATGCTTCCTAATTGTAAAGTCCATTTGACCTTGACCTTGAAATTTTCAAACTTTCCACCAAGGGCCGGCACATTTTACCCATAGTACAGTAACACTCAATGTCTCTGGAACATTTTGGTATATGACACAGCCTGTTACTTTTTTTGCAAACTTTTTTCAGTTTTGTCATTTTGCTGCTCTACTATGAGCCCTTGATGCAGTTTTCTAGGGTCCCCAGACAAGTGGTTCAATAATAGAGGTTTTTACTATTATCTATGTCACAGGTATCTGTATCGTTGAAAAAAATTTTTTTTATATTTTTCTATAAAATAAGAAAAATATAAATTTTCAACAAAAAAAATTGTTTTCGTTTTTAATGATAGAGTTACCTGTGATCTGTGTTCAACAGGTTTATACCCGGATATGTTCATGATGGAAGACTGGGTGAGGTGATCAAAATATCACCAAGATCAAATATATAACTTCCTTTTGTGACTAATCTTATATTTTATTTCAATACAATCGTGACAAGAAGAGGTATTTATGATATTCCTACACACCCATACATGAGGTAATCTGATAAGCCATTCACTGAATACAAACATTTCAACTTACATAGAAACATGTAGGTTGTGTCTTTTTGTTAAGTGTAATTTTAAAATCTCAAAGAGATAATGTTATCTAGTATTCATTGCATGGATTTTACACAATAACTTGAAGTCTCAGTATTTGGGTTATATATGGCAGGGAATGTGGTCCCTGGGGCCTTATTCACCAACGTTATAAGTCTAAAATTCAGACTTAGACTTTATATTACCAAATGTTCTATTCGCTCTCATGTTGTTATAAATGTACCGATTTTGATATAAATTGGTGTACATGTTCAGTCAGTAACAACAAATAGTTAGATAAAATTTCACACAGTAAAATCTAATTTCAAAGAAATGCCAGTTATTAGAAAAACGACATTTATAAGACTAAGTCTGATTTTTAGACTTACAACGTTGGTGAATAAGGCTCCTGGTCTATTCAAAGATCTAATAAAATACACACTTAAGTGATTGGACACTCGATAGAAAAGTTTGAGGAAAGGTGATACAGCATGCAGCAGATTTTGTTAATATTCTGTATTAATGTTTTTGTTTGTCGTCCATTTTTAAAAACCAATGTCTCATTTTGAAGGCCTAAGTTTCTTCTAATGCTTGGGATAACTTGTTTTTTGTTTAGCTCTTATAGAATTCAGAAAATTATGATTTGAATGAGGCCAATCCGGTACTTTCTTTGATCTTTTTGGTGTTGCTGATATCTAGTCGACAAACTACTATCGATTCAATAATTAATACTAATAAGGGAACTACCCCGTTCCAAAGAAAAGTGTGGATTAGATGAACTTAGTTAAAACCCAGTTAAACCTAAATAAACACAATTTACCTGGTGGACAAGCTTATGTTTACATCCTTATCATTTAACTTTGAACAGACTGTATTATAATGTACTCACCTACAGCAGAGACGATCACCATACCAGTCAAACATATCACAAATAGCAGACAACATATCACATCCCGGCATGATCTGTAATAATAATAATAATAAGCGTAATAATAATAACCGTAATAATAATAACTGTAATAATAATAACTGTAATAATAATAACTGCAATAATAATAACGGTAATAAAAATAACGGTAATAAAAATAACGGTAATAATAATAATGGTAATAATATTAACTGTAACAATAATAACCATAATAATAATTACTGTAATAATAATAACCGTAATAATAACTGTAATAATAATAACCGTAATAATAACCGTAATAATAATAATAATAACTGTAATCATAATAACCGTTATAATAATAACTGTTATAATTATAACCGCAATAATAATAATTTATCTACAGCCATGACATCCAAATAGTCTGAAATGGTAAAGGTCACAGTGCCCTTGACCTTTGACCTTAAAATCAATAGGGGACACCTACTGTTGCTGGCCAACTGCCATGTAAAGTTTGAAGTGTATGCAAGTTATTGAGCAGAAGCCATTTGGTCTACAAACTTAGAACAACAGGCTGACATATGCAAAGCAATATACCCCCTCATCAAAGATGGCAGGCAAAATAATAATAAAGTATCATATCATTTAACTGACTTGACAATTAATATAGAACTAAAAAAAATTGTTCAATGTTACAAAGATTGAGTATGACAATTAAGTTTGTCGATATCATCAAGTAGCAGAAAGAGGAAAATTATACTCTATAGATACTGTCACATGAAACCATAGATATTCATCATAAACCTTTCTATTCCTTGATAATGAAGAACAAATTAATATGTTACCATGGTAACTATGGCTTCTATGGTTGCCATGTTTTTTCCTATCTATAAAATATTGTACAATTAAACATCACAAGAAGATCGTGTGATACCGCAAGGTATCTATATACAGTAAACTGTAAAATCATTCATTTTAATGGCAAATTGAATTTCGTGGATTTCGTGGTTCACCATCAACCACTGAATCAAATCACATAGAACAATTACTGCATACCTTGTATTTATTATCTAAAATGCAAAATCCACAAATTAATGACCCATTGAAATGGTCTTTTTAACCAAAACCACAAAATTAAATGATTTTACAGTAATCATTATTGTTGGTATAATATGAAACGTTACACGATCAATGTATTTTATATGAAAAATAGTTCAAAATATAATGAGGAAAAGAAATATTACACCTGAGTTTTTCCTGAAGTTTAAATTACCGGTATAAGACACCACCCTTACAGTAGACATTAGTTTTTGCCATATTGAATACAAATTTATTTATTCATTTTAATGGTCTTATTTATCCTTGCCATCCGATAATCCATAAGGGCGAGACCCCCAGAAGAGTTTTAGTACATTTAGTTTTTGGGGATAGTGCATGATACAGAAGATGCCCCAATTCCAGAAGCATCCTGGTTCTTTTACATGCCAGGTGTATAGCACCCATACATGGGACCTCGGTTTAAAGTCTCATCCGAAAGACTATTAGTAATTTTTAGATGGCCAGCCCGGGATACGAACCCACAACTCCGAGATCAGTAGTGACTACTAGTCTCGTGCTCTATCGACTGAGCTAGCTAAGCGGGCTGGCTTACAAATTGTTTGTCATGTTCTTTTTATATCAACCGGATGCATGACATCATGGGAACAACTTAAGGATATACTATATATAAGGATGAGATATTTTCACTGCATTCGCTATACATAATTATCACATAGTACTGAGAAGTTAGCGACATATGCAGCTCCTTGACCCATTATCTTTTTACAATTATAATACATGACACATTTACACCATTACATCTGAATTTCTATGAAAATAAATATACATTCTCCAAATTTGATTCATTTCACAGAAACCATTAATAATTTTGATAGCCTTCAAGAAGGTATTTTATTGCTCCATGTTTAGAGATGATGGTAAATTTAATAATCGGTTATTAATAAATTATTGTACTTACCTGTTTTTTATTGGACCTTTAAAATCTTTGTTGTATTCTCTTGGTTTTCCTGAAATTTATAAAAAAGAAAGTCATTGATTAAAATGTATGAGTTTGTTATATAGACATATCGATGGCTTAGAATTAGAAGGTCGTAAGTGCCACTTACGACCTTTTAAAATTAATACATATTTAGAATAAGCATCACAAGGCGCTTCTTGTGAGCCCATTTTCATAAAAATCTGAACTTGTCATATTGACCAAAATGAAATTGTAAAAGTTTGTTTTACCATAAGTAAAGAGTAAATGTCAGACAGTTTTTCCGTGTTTTCTCAAAATATTGATTTGGTAGTTACGACCTTCTAATTCTAAGCCATCAATATGCTGGCTGGGCTTATTAGCAATATAAAGAAACCCAACGAGGGCATACCAAACAATCATAGGTGCATGTTCAGGGTTTTTTCTTTCCAGTCAATGCTGGACTCAAACTTTTATGGGAAGTTCTGAGTTGAGGCAATAAACTTAACCAAGGCACAGGCATACTCAGGACAATTATAGCTCAACTTTTAAAAATTTCTTTGAAAAGTCGAGCTTAAAACAATCAAGCTTAAAGCAAACAATTATGACTGAAACCACTATCATCTTGTAGAATATTTGAAAAACCTAGCAATTTGTCGTTGCCTGTCAGGCTGTCAAACATAGCCAAAATTTGCCAGTCAGCTTTCTGCTGAAATACGGCGACATACATGTCATGCATCCCTCCATCAGACTATTTAAACCCAGGTCGCCAGATTGAAAATCAAGCGCCCTAACCACTTAGCTTATGAACACATTACACAACTGTAACATAACAAAATTTGCATTATTCATTAACATACAAATTATAGTAATTGTTTGTACGTTATATGTTATCGGCAAGCTCGGCAAGACCAATACCTGAGACAAAACAAATCAATATTGGTGCAACAACAGGATGCTTCTATTAAGTTAATTATTTACTATCCCTAAAACACAGACCTTCCTTGAGGGTCAATGGTACTTTGTAAGTCACCAGGTATTGTACATTTACTATTCCTGTTCATTAAATATTTATAGCAATAAGTTAAACAAGTCTTCAGTTTATGCTCATGTTTATTTATGTATATTGTGTTTCTACAGTCTGTTCAAAGTTAAATGATAACAGTTATAAACATCGTCTCATCTTTCAGTTTTAAGGCTAAAGTAAAATGAAAATATTCATTGATACTGCAACATTTATTTTTAAAATGCTCTATTGATTAGCCGGAATCCAGGTAAATACTATGAATCGGCTTACGATAACCCGAATAAATTTTTTACATTTGCCTACGACCATGGTGATGTACACATTCAACACTTCCATCCAGAGAGGGTAAAATACATTTTTGTCAGAATGATTGTTCATAATGAGTAAATTATTCTTTTTGGGAACAATCATATTTTTTTTTTAATTCATGATCTTAATCACAAATTATAATATAGACAGATTATAATCAGAAGGCGAATTTCACGTGCTACGTTAGAATTAATAAGGAAACAAACATTTCTGTTAAATCCGTTATCAGTACACTTTTTGCCAATCTAAAACAGGTTCACAAGTGATTTGGAGGTATTTTGTAACCTACCGTTCCATGCATGGATGACCTCCTTTGGACCTGGAAATTCACAAAACAGAAAATCTAGGTCAACGATTGGTCTAAGATGAACACTGCACTGCGGGTGCGGATGCTCATCTGGTCATAATTTGTCAATGCCAGTACCGCGCATGTACTGCATCATTTCCTTCACTAATATGTCAATTAAGATTTTGAGTGGTTTAACATAGTTTTGCATTGGATTTGAAGTCACTGTAAAAAAGGCCCATTTAACCCATGCATAAAACAGGGCAGATCTTGAGTCTTGTTTTATTTATAGAGTGAAGTAGTGATCGTGAAAAGGTGCAGCATGATTCAAAGCATTTAGTTTTAATAGTTTATACACATGGGCAATAATTTAATAACTCTTGCAAAATGCAATTCAGAGTTACGGGTCATGCTCAACATGGTCAGGCATAGACCAGATGAACAATTAGTGTTGAAAGTTTTGAAGCAATATTATTAGCACCAGCTATAGTGTATACGATAAATGAATCTTAAAGCACAAAACTGAAGCAAGGCATTTTCTAAATCCAAAGAGGGGCAATAACTCTTACAAAGATGATGACCAGAGTTATGTGTGTTGCTTACTGAAGACAAATGGCGGAAAAACTACATGTTCTTCACAATGTAGTACAGTACACGTATGCATGTGGGGAAGTTTGGAAAGGGTTGTTCTAACTATAGATAAAAAGTTTTTAGCTTGGCTGGGGAGAAACAACATGTATGGTTAATTAAAACTTAGTGCATTAAATTCAAAATTCAGTTGTTCTTAACTTTAAAAAGTGCTCCGTGTTCCCCAAGTGAAATTTAAAAAAAAAGAGCAAAATTTTGAACTTCGAAAAATGCTGAACTTTTACCTGTGTACAGTACTGTAAGTACTTGAGGTTGGTGACGTAAATCAACATAAAGGTGATTGGTCAATGAGAATATATTTCCTAATCTATTTACCAATCAATATTAACATATTAACCACTCAAGCTCTTAAATGACCCGATTTTCATATAAGGTAATGGTTGACCAATGGTGTGAGTGGGTACTCTGAGTCAACAAAATTGCATCAAAATTCTCTGTTTCTCCCAAAGCAAAATTGTGAAAACTTGCTATAATTATAATTTATCACATAACCTGCGGTCTGGGAGTGCATTAAAGCCGTACCGGAAATATGGTAATGCACTCCAGCCCATTCATGAAACATTTAAATTAGCTTGACGTTGATTGGTTGGTTGGTTCAGGATGACTTACGTAAGCCAATCCGCGTCATGAATCGCCCTGCGACGTCATTATAATAAAAACGTGGGCATGACGTCGCACGCATTGTAACGCTAAATTTTAAATGAAACCTATGCAGCGTACATCAGCGTTTTGAACGTTAACAAGCATTCTCTGAGGTTAATATGTGATAAATAGAATCTTACATTCGTGATCATTACATAATTTATGAGTTTTATTAAACTCATCAACAAAAACAATATGACACTCGTCAAAGCCTCGTGTCATATAGCTTTGTCCACTCATTTAATAAAACTTGTATGTAATGAGCAACCATGCAAGATCCTCTATATATAGTCCGCCAGTTATAAAACTTGCCTTTCTTTACACTAGAAAATAGAGATAAAATGCATTTTCGGTGAACATTTTTGTTCATTTGTGTGCTCAATTACTTTAAAAACAAGCAGAAATTCGATCTTGCAGTGTTGTTTTTAGATATTATTTGTTTGTTTACAAAGCTAGGGTTATTGCCAGCGATCTATAGCAATTTATCCTTTCCACTCGTCGCTGCATCTATGTTTTAAGTAATAGTACTTGCTAGAGTACTAATACAATTACCAAATTCCAATTGTGAACATCTTATTAATTGCTATGAAAATATTATTGGCAATTGTTAAATATTAATCAATTTAAATGATATCTCAAGTTTTAAGCATACTTAAGTGAGACTGGTTATGTGTATAAGTAAAACAATTAAATAGTTCATGTACTGATTAGTTATCAAAATGCTGGGCTAACAATTACTATACAGACACATTGAAAAAATGTACCTTTTTTGTTAAAGTCTCAACCACAATGTGTCTCCTTAGCTAATGAGTTAACGGGCTTGCTGTCTAATCTGGCAACCAGGGTTCAAATCTGGGTGCAGGTACTCATATGCCTGTCACGTTTCTGCAGAAAGCTGGCATTTGCATATATATGCTAATGCTTGGCATTTAAAGTAGTGTTTTTCAATAAATATGGTAACTGATATATTGTGCCCAGAATAATGGAATATTTACAAACATGGACTGGATTGCTCTACTGTAGCAAAATTTGTCAATTGTATACTAAAATAACACAGTGACTGATAAATTGTGCACACTTGATTTTTCCACCTATGTGGCTTATTTAAAATTTACCCACCCTTCTCGATATCCATGGCGCACTATACTAATATGAAGCCATTGAATACTTTTAAATGTCGTTAATATACAGCTCAAGTGCAGGTACCGCCAACTTTTTATTAAGACATTTAAACTTATTGCATTTTAAGTTAACTTTACACAAAAATTACTAAATGTTCCTAATATTGACTTTGTTCATGTTATTATTTTTAGCCTTCTGGTATGATTTCCACATTATGTGAAACCCGGACATAACATGACAAATGCTTTGTTAATCTAGGACCAAAATTCTTTCCAATATAAATAGCATTAGTAAAATAATCTGAGCAATAGAACTAGATGGAAGCCGTAATACTATATGCCTCCGCATACAATGGTCTTATACAGTATAGTTGACAATCCCTAGGCTACATGGTCAATATTTTGTCCATGATCAATTTCAACAGGCAGAATTATACTATAACAGGTATTGGTAAAATATTTATTGAGTGAGACTAGTCATATAAATTTAAATAGCTCATTTGAAAGCCTTAATAAAAAAATATTTTGGTCATCATCCCCCGGTCCCACCTGCCCCAGGCTGGGCTATCTCCCCATTCCAACCTGCCCCGGGTCATCACCCCCCCGGTCCCACCAGCCCCGGGCCATCTCCCCGTTCACACCCGCCCCGGACCATCCCATACTGTTCATGTCATTCTGACCGCTATGTTTCCTTTAAATATTATGGAGAGTTTAACCTGATCCTTGACCAGGGGATAGTTCTTGTAGTAATCAGTGAATTTATGAATAAAATCCAAACATTCAACATTGATCTTAAACTTATATATAATTAAAATAACTAAATAACAATAATAAATCCTTGCTTTATGGTTGTTTCAATGTCATCTGAGGGCACCGTTTATTTTATAAACCATGTTTTCATTGGAGGAACCGATGCACACCCCTCATTAATCAAGCCAATCAGAAAGCAGATTATATCAGAAAGTAACAAGATGCCAAAATGTCACAAAATACGCCCGTCTTGGTTGTGCTAGTGAAAAAAATATTGATTATGAAATAAAAGCCCATATCATGTCAAAACATTTTTGAACAATCATCTTTAAACTTATCTTGGCCTAGATATTACACCCATGAGTATCGTCAGCAAGTTTGAAGACGATCGGATAAAATTGTTTGAGCTAGAGTACAGACAAGGCCAATTTCACATTTATTTTGGTAAAAGAAGGACCATAACCCAAGAAGGCCTGCACCGATTTGGCCTATAATCAAACTTGGCCTAGATATTACACCCATAAGCATTGTCAGCAAGTTTGAAGATGATCGGATGAAAACTGTTTAAGCTAGAGTACAGACAAGGCGAATTTCACATTTTTTTGGTAAAAGAAGGACCATAACCCAAGAAGGCCTGCACCGATTTGGCCTTTAATCGAACTTGGCCTAGATATTACACCCATAAGCATTGTCAGCAAGTTTGAAGATGATCGGATGAAAACTGTTTAAGCTAGAGTACAGACAAGGCCAATTTCACATTTTTTTGGTAAAAGAAGGACCATAACCCAAGAAGGCCTGCACCGATTTGGCCTATAATCTAACTTGGTCTAGATATTACACCCATAAGCATTGTCAGCAAGTTTGAAGACGATCGGATGAAAACTGTTTAAGCTAGAGTACAGACAAGGCGAATTTCACATTTTTTTGGTAAAAGAAGGACCATAACCCAAGAAGGTTTGCACCGATTTGGCCTATAATCGAACTTGGCCTAGATATTACACCCATAAGCATTGTCAGTAAGTTTGAAGATGATCGGATGAAAACTGTTTAAGCTAGAGTACAGACAAGGCGAATTTCACATTTTTTTGGTAAAAGAAGGACCATTATAACCCAAGAAGATCTGCACCGATTTGGCCTATAATCGAACTTGGCCTAGATATTACACCCATAAGCATTGTCAGCAAGTTTGAAGATGATCGGATGAAAACTGCTTAAGCTAGAGTACAGACAAGGCCAATTTCACATTTTTTTGGTAAAAGAAGGACCATAACCCAAGAAGGCCTGCACCGATTTGGCCTATAATCAAACTTGGCCTAGATATTACACCCATAAGCATTGTCAGCAAGTTTGAAGACGATCGGACAAAAACTGTTTGAGTTAGAGTACAGACAAGGCCAATTTCACATTTTTTTGGTAAAAGAAGGACCATAACCCAAGAAGGCCTGCACTGATTTGGCCTATAATCGAACTTGGCCTAGATATTACAACCATAAGCATTGTCAGCAAGTTTGAAGATGATCGGATGAAAACTGTTTAAGCTAGAGTACACTACAGACAAGGC
Source organism: Spisula subtruncata (assembly GCA_963678985.1). NCBI lineage: Eukaryota > Metazoa > Mollusca > Bivalvia > Venerida > Mactridae > Spisula > Spisula subtruncata. The sequence continues at coordinate 8,053,081 of OY787673.1, read as the reverse complement.
CAATTTCACATTTTTTTGGTAAAAGAAGGACCATAACCCAAGAAGGCCTGCACCGATTTGGCCTTTAATCGAACTTGGCCTAGATATTACACCCATAAGCATTTCAGCAAGTTTGAAGATGATCGGATGAAAACTGTTTAAGCTATAGAGAACAGACAAGGCCAATTTCACATTTTTTTGGTAAAAGAAGGCCCATAACCCAAGAAGGCCTGCACCGATTTGGCCTATAATCGAACTTGGCCTAGATATTACACCCATAAGCATTGTCAGCAAGTTTGAAGACGATCGGACAAAAACTGTTTGAGTTAGAGTACAGACAAGGCCAATTTCACATTTTTTGGTAAAAGAAGGACCATAACCCAAGAAGGCCTGCACCGATTTGGCCTATAATCGAACTTGGCCTAGATATTACACCCATAAGCATTGTCAGCAAGTTTGAAGACGATCGGACAAAAAATGTTTGAGTTAGAGTACAGACAAATATTGGACGCCACCGCCCGCCCACCCGCCCGCACGCACGCACGCCCGCCCGCCCGCCAATAATACGTCCCGTTTTTTCAAACGGGCGTATAAAAATGTAGTTTGAAAGGAACTTTTATTTGTAAATATGATATTTTATGATCTGGGTTGGTAGAGTATTCAATATAGATTGTACCTGACTTAAGGATAAGTACAGCCGGTCAGATCACACTGTACTAAACTCTTGGTTGGTAACAGGCGATATGACTGGCTATCCTTATTCTCCAATTAAGTAAGATCAATATTGAATTATCAATACCACCCCGTCATAATATTGCAACGATGACAATCCTTTGTGCAGATACAATAAAAACACAATAAAACTTTAGTTTACGCTCTGTCCATTTAAAATTTTATATATATAATTAATCATCTACTATATGTTGTCAATACATGTGACGTACAATAGACTATCGATCTGTCTCCAGTATTTGACTTAAACCTAATTATTCACCCCTAGTTGTATATTGACAATTTGTTTTGTAAGGTATCATAACTGTTGAAAATTGCAATTATAACGGTTACTGAAATGACAAGTTAAAATTGTTCTGGTTTTAATTATGGAAGATTGAAACCTGAGATTGATATTCATGATTGTGTGTCACTATCAGTCATTGGTTAAATTTGATCTTTATTGTTTGCACCACTGTATGGTCATATTTCATTTCAATATTGATGGCAGATCAGACTATGAACCATTTAAGCTAGCTGTCGGGTGAAATCATACATGTTTACCTTAATTAGGCAACCACCTGTTGTCAGCAGCCAATTATCAATTTCATGTAAATCTGTCGTATATATCCATACAAATGTATATGTAGCTGTATCAAATAAGCCCCGCAGCTTTCAAGTGTCAAAGGATAAGGTCTTCGGTCATAGTTAGAGGTCAAAGGTCAAATTAAAGTTTATCTGGACCATAACTTTGTCATGCATAAACCCATTAGTGGGTAAATTTGGCACTAATCTTAACCTCCATGAAACAAGCTGGTTTCATACATAGCCTGTAGGTTCCTATCTCAAAGATAAAGGTCAAAGTTGGAGATCAAAGGTCAAATTAAATTTTGTCTGAACCACAACATAATTTGTCATATGTTAACCAATTTTCAACGACATGCTTTTATTTAATAGCATGAATGCTAACTTTCTTGAGATTGAGTGTTATATTCATAACCTCCCGGTTCCAGGTTTCATTCTCAAAGGTCAAGGGCACAGTTGGAGGTCAAAGGTCAAGTTCTGCATGGATCATTTCTTCTTTTTTGTCAATGTAGGCTGTTTAAGAGAGGCGACCTGTTTTTACTGTGATGTTTGGTAACTTATAGACTGGTTTGACTGTATAGTACTGTATGTTAGATGTCTGTATGTAGGTATCCAACATTCAGCCCCTAATGCACCAGTCCATATAGAAACCAGGGTTGGGAAAATGCCGGCATTTATGAGTAAAGTCCACGCCAGTGGCATTTACTGGCATTTTCCGGAATTAACCGGCATTTACTGGCATTTATTGGCATTTAGAAACCCCATGCTACCAAACCTCAGGGAAAGGCAGGTATTTTATTTTTCAACCTGGGTGAAATCCATCCCCAGGGCATGACACAGAAGGTAAAACCCTGGCAAAATATCTCCCTACCCTAAACCAGTGATACCCGTACACATTAAGGCGCAAACCAAAAGCACAATAAAACATAATATTTAAAGTTTCCACTGTTATAGCTTGGCTATTTTGACCTGAGCCTGACCTTTATACAAGAATATATTACAAGGTTCTTGCTTTAAATGTATCAATTTCTGCAAGCAAATCGTGCCATATCGGTATTTCAAATTAGTGTTAGTAATACATCTCGAGCGTCTTCGTGATACTCCCAAATTATGAAAACATACAATTGGTGTAAATTAACGTAGACAATATATTGACTGTTAAATTATATGCTAACCAAAAGGTCAGGCTCATGTCAATGTGGCCAAACTATATCCCTGTCCATCCCCTAGGTGTGGCCCATGGATTTCAATTGATTTGTACATAACAGGAAGTAGTGTAATAGAAAGTCTTATCTCTATATAGAGTATGATGAACATGCAGTACTGTATTAACCAGGTAGGTATTTATTAATAATTGAGTACAGGTACTGTCCAATCACCAGTACATGTAAGTCCCCGGGTAAACAGGTAAAGAAGTCAAAAGAATAATTGAAGTTCAAGAACGCGGTGTGTGTCGTCACGCATAGCAAAAGTTAATCCCAAAATGACCTCCGCGAGGTTTTAACAGCTAGCATAAACAGGATTAAAATATTTCTTTCTTCCAATATAAAACGGAATCTACAATAAATTATTTCAAACAAATCAGTAAAAACGGTGTTTACCATGTTTTTCATCGGAGTTCGACGAGTCGTCGACTTGACTACCGCCACACATAGTGAGTTATTGTACTGTAAATTCCGAAAATTGAAGATTGTCAGTTAAAATCCAAAAATCTCTACGAAAAATTGTAATCAATTCCACCTGGTAGAAAGTACACAGCATGTAAATCAATGTACATGTATTGACATATCTTATCCAATCATAACGCTTGTCTGAATCACGTGGTTTACAGGTAGCGTCAAATCGCCAATAGCAACCAGGTAAAAATAGATGACACGCGTGACTTGCTGCAAACTTTGTCTACGTCACGGAATAATCTCGAGCGGTCACCCGATACTAAATTTCGCAATATTGTCATTGATTTATAAGAAAATGTAAGAAAACGTAAAGATTATTTTAAACAGGAGAATATCGATTTATTTACTAATTTGTTTGTAAACAATGCGCAATAAACTTATATTAGGGGCTTTAGAAGCGTTTATTATAATGATTTTATAAGACCCAGTGCACAATAAATAAACTTAAGGTATTTAATTAAGGATTATTGTAAATATTAAACATAGACCTAGCTCTTTGCAAACATGCATTTATTAATTAATTAGCTAATAAAAGTGACTATAAGAAATAAACCTTGTCGAACCACAGGCCTAAGAAATTATTTCACAAACTACAGTTTTTACTTACCCAATTTTTCATCCATTCAATATAGAATCTAGTCAGGGATATATATATATTTGTATACATAATATATATACCATATTATATTGAACAGTTCATGATATAGTACAGTTTTTAAACATTGGAGGAATTTAATTTTGCAGACCTGTGATCGAACCAATACAACGTTTTATACTCTGCGTGCATCGAAACACCAAGCATGTCTAGTAATTAATTTGGATTTTGTTTTCATAATTATAAAGAATAGTCTAATAAATCAAGCAAATTGTGGAATATACCTATCGTGTTTTAGAATTATTCGCTTTTAATGTTTAAAATATATCGCTGGCTTAGACTGAGAATGTCGTAACTATACTTACGACCTTATAAGACTGATATAGCTTGGCTATTTTGACCTGAGTCTGACCTTTATGCATGAATATATTACAAGGTTATTGCTTTGCATATATCAATTTCTGCAAACAAACCGTGCAATATCGGCCTTTAAGATTTGTGTTTGTATTACACCTCGAGCGTCATCGTGATACTCCCCGATTATGAAAACATTCACTCGGTGTTGTAAACGTAGACAATATATCGCCTGTTAAATTATGGTAATCAATAGGTCAAACTCATATCAATGTGGTCAAGCTATACATATTTGTAATCTGCATTATAAGGAGCTTCTTAGGGGCATAGTTACATTAAAATTGGAACTTGTCATGTTGACCAAAATGAAGTCGTAAAAGCTTGCTTTACCATATGTAAAGAGTAAATTTCAGACAGGTTTTCCTGCTTTCTCAAAATATTGATTTTGTATTTACGACCTTCTCATTCTAAGCCAGCGATATCTTATGATAGAAATGTTTTACATACAGAGAAAAACCAATTCTGTTTGAATCTGAACCCCTTGTTTTAAAAGAGCTTACCCCCGTTTTTCTCAACCAAAAATCCTTTCCCTAATTGGCATTGTACACGTTCCTTTAAACTTTCATGTAATTTCTGTTTCAGATATCTTCACTTGATTCGAGACAAGATGCTTTCCAGCTATGTCATCAATACCACGGGAGTTTTTTAAGTCTAACATCACGAATAAGCACATAATAAAATCAACAAGCTTGTAATGAGTTTATAAGTAATCGACACTCGCAAAAAAGAAATACCTTGACGTATTTTAAAAAAAAATTACAGCATGAAATCAAATTCCTGGTTTGTCGAACAAAGAGACTATCTAACCACAACCAGTGGCAAGTACCAAGAAGTTCTGGAGCTATGTCATGTATGTGAAAAGCATAGGCCAATAATACTCAGGCATCGCACCAATGGAAAATTAAGGATTACTAGTACTTTTTGCAAAGACACAACACTGCGAAGGACAAAATCTTGAACGACCAATTTGTATCGGTCTCCAAAAAAGATACCTAAAATGTACTAGACAAGGGCATCGAAAACGCATCATCCTTGAGCTACATAACCTTTAGCTGGAAACGTGTTCACAATTTAATTATGAATCTCTAACTTAACGAATGACTCGGATAGTTCTTATTTTTCGCATCTATCGGCTTCACTGTATAAGACTCTAGGCCGAGACAGTGAAAGGTGGGAGGAGGTTCCATTCTGAGACAATTCTTACAACAAATGTGTTGGCACAGGTCTGGTCATGGGCCCTCTCCAGACATTGACCTTGCGTACTTCTGTACCAGTATAACTCTTGTAGAAATATATAGGTGTCCGCTGTGATATCAACAAACCCATTCTGTATTGTGTAGTTTTAATGGTGTGGACATATATTCCGTAATGTTGATCATTGCACGTCCTCTAGGTACTATACTGACTTTTTTTGAGGTGGTGGTAAATTTTATTGTCCTCGTCAAATTTGTTCAAATTTGAATTGGTATGCAAGTGTACATATATGTACTAGTAAGAATGGTTAGATAACGATGAAGTGTGTGCTAAAAAATTAAGAAAATTTATGTTTCCATGGTAACCTACATGATGCCAGATATCCATCCTCGCTAAAATTAAACTTCAAACATACATCCCTCTACACGAATAAACAAAGAAACGCTCTGGACCTTTTTCACGCAAAAAAGTCCAGATGCTACTTTAGATAAAACTCGACGAGCAAGTGAAGAGTAAATGTTTGATGACTCCAATGATAACTGTACATTAATTAATGTGAATGTACATAATCAACTGTGACTGACGAGTGATCCTGCTGGAATTCAACTTGCCAAAGTATCAATGCAGGAAGATCCAACGTAAATGACTGGAAGTTAAACACTCAGTTTATACGTAAATAACACGTAACAACGACACTAATTATCAAACAATCTAGACATATGGAAGTTTGCTGCATTATTTCGAGGTCGAATCTGAAGTGATCTCTCATAGCAATGGAATGCATCATTTGGTAGATGCACTTGTTCCATACATTGTCCCAACAGATTCAATGCTGTTTCTCTGTGCCCTAAGTTTCGCACATCAAATATAACTTGTTGCAGTTTATGTAAAGATTTCAATTGTTCTCCACGGTTTCCAAGACGTCCATATGTTTTACTTAGAAGGAAATAAAGGTATGGAAGAGAATCTATCACAGCAAGATCCACCCAGGCATCGCGAAGGCCATGCACGATCCCTGTTCCTTCGCCGAACAAGAAAGAGGTCAGTATACAGCATCGGATGATTTTTAATTTAGATCAAACCCGACGAGCATGTGACAAGTAAAATGTTTGAATACTTTATTGATGACCGTAAAACTAACTGTACATAAATAGATGTAAATATACATAATCAGCAGTTATTGTCGAGTACAACTCCTAGAAATCAACTTTTCAACATATCAATATTAGGAAGATCCGACGTAAAATGACAGGAACTTGAGCTCTCAGTTTATAGATAACATGTAACAACGACACTAATTATCAAACAATCTAGACATATGGAAGTTTGCTGCATTATTTCGAGGTCGAATCTGAAGTGATCTCTCATAACAATGGAACGCATCATTTGGTAGATCCACTTGTTCCATACATTGTCCTAGCATGTTTAAAGCTGTTTCTTTGTGGAGTAAGTTACGTTCTTCAAATATAACTTGTTGCAGTTTATGTAGAGCTTTCAATTGTTCTCCACGGTTTCCAAGACGTCCATATGTTTTACTTATAAGGAAATAAAGGTATGGAAGAGAATCTACCACAGCAAGATCCATCCAGGCATCATGTAATCTATCTCTGCCCTGGATATCTTCCGGTGTTGACCGTGTGAATTCTTGTCTCAATTCCTGGGGAACAATATGGAATTCTGGTTGCACGAAACACACACAATACGCTACAATATTTCTGCAATCAGTGATATGTGTCTGGTCTGCAGTGTGTAGGAATCCTTGGTTAGCAGTCAAAGCAACATCACAATGACATGCACAAGCAGGCATCACAATATTTCTGTCATATTGTTGCTCAACACGACGTAATATTGCCTCTGTAACATTCATATCACCCATACTGTAATACACAGTTGCCAGTTTCAACCAACCAGATGATACATCAGAGTTAACTCCTAGCTTCAAATACTCTAGTGCAATATCTGGTATTGGTATGTTCATTGCTATATTGTAAGATGCGATCACAGAACCTATTGTTGAACACAATAACGTCAACAAGTTATTGATTGCTGCGTGTTCTATAAAGTTAGTGTGTAGATTGTGTTGGTATAAATCGTCTTGGTAATGCAGTAGTGTTTGTAGCGCATCTTGGATACTGTGAGTATTTTCCTTTGTAATATTAAAACGATGTATTTGTGTAATACTGCATGATGCATCATCACAGAACTCACCCGACAGAACTTGACGCATCTCTACAGGAGAGAGAATGTGACGTGGGAATACGAGAATTCTATTCATCTTCATGTTAAGTCTTTCACCCACATTATCTAACCGAATGTCAAACAACACTCTACCGTTACTACTGATGATATGTTGGATAACTTCTAACAAGTTATGACGTTGCTCTCTCGATATTCTCCCAGCCATCAGATTGTTCTCAGGAATGATGAAGTGGGGACAGTTCTCGTTATAAACAAAGTCGTACAGCACTTTTAAAGTTTGGTTAAGACAAAGTAACATGTTCTGATCTTGCCAGACTATTGAATTTGTACTTTCAATACAGTGGAACAAAGCATTTTTACACATATAACTTGATATAACATCTTGAAATGCTTCATGTGATTTTAACAACATTTTCATCAATACGTAGCATTTCATTTGTATAGTATTGAAACTAAACACCATATATCTCTCGGCTAAATGGGTGGAAATTCTCCATTCAAGTACTTCCAGTCCCCTACTAATCTTGCTCCATACAGGTACTATAAAACATCCGGAATTCTCTGATTCCAACTTTAATTGAGCAGTAGGCCAACCACCCATACTTCTTCTATTGATCCAATGTCTTGCTTCTCTTGGCCAACTTTTACATTGGAACGCAAAAACAATATCAGCTTCCTGCACATTTTGTCTTGCTGGAGGCATACCAGCAGGACCATGTTGAACACAACCAGCACGTTCCATAGCAGTAAGGAATATTGTGTTTTTCAGTACAATTCTTCCATTGGCATCTTTATAATATGCACCACGTGGTGGAACTAATGTAGCAGCAAGAGGTTCATCATTTTTCAAAAGTTGTAGCATACAATAACCTGGTGCTGTTAGCTCGTCACGTACCATCAACAAATTCGTTACACCATGTTTCCAATCAGCCCAGTCATGGATTACATGATGTGTAGTTAGACATCCCAATAAATCTTGATCCGAATTAAGTCCTATTGTTGTACTGCCCTCTGATTGACTTCCAAAAATAAACGATTTAATACCCGATTCTCTTGTTGATATATAACAATTTAGCGTGGTTTCCTGAAACAAAGTACTGGTCCGTCTCTTCATGACCATTTGCTGATTGATCCCTATATCATCGAGTACTTCTGATAACCTCAATGATAGAGCTTCGTTGTTCATTGGTACACTTGACATTCTGAAAACAATATCAGTCAGATAAGATACATAAGATACTATATATTTTAATACGACGAATATGTTCAGAAGTTTAATATCCAGGCACATATAACATGTGGATAGAAAACACTTTACTGCATAAAACGTAACATTTCATGATACTCTTTTTAGTTCAAGGTCTGAGAGTTGGATAGTCTATGGTAAAGTTCATAAGCTATTTCAGTTGTGTGTTGGACATTGTTTCGGGTACTTTTGTTTACTGTCTTTCCGTGAACGGCTGATTCCGTTGATTGCTACTTATCATCTCTGTTTTATTATATCTTTATATTTCACATTTTGCTAACTACCCCTCTCCTAAGTGGGAACTAGTGTTTGCATGCAGTTATTTTTAAGTAAGTGGTTTTCATTCAGCAACTGTAATTGTTGGAGGGGAGTCATGACCGGACCCGTACAAACTCGTCACACCCATTTACATGCAGATATGAATCTGATGTTTTAATACTGATGACAAGAATAATTGTAGTCTTTATAAAACATTTCTAATGAAAAAACTTCGACTTCAAATCTTGTACTGAATATTGAACATATTTATGTACAAACAGTATTGATTGATTAATTGGTTGGTTGATTAATTGAGTGATTGATTGATTGAGTGATTGATTGAGTGATTGATTGATTGATTAATTGATTGATTGATTGATTTATTGATTAATACCAGTGTACATACTGTGTGCTCAACATCCTCACTTATAAGGGGATTTAAGTTTTGAAGTTGAAGTTAAATAATTTTGTTCAAATATCGCTACACAGTCATCGCTACGTGAATATTCTTTATATTCAGTAATCTATATCATATGTTTAGCATTTGTTTCATACAAAACACTTATGAATACATGTATATTATAACAAAAGTTCTTACCTGGAAATCACTGGTAAATCTCAACAAAATATTTTTAAACGGACCCTTTCCTCTACGTGAACAAACATTCTGGCATCATCTGGGGAAACGGCGTCTTCTTTCTATTTCCTATATCTGAAAGGCAAGTAACTTTATTTTATATTGTTCTTAATATGTACAGAGTTAGTTCCCTTGGCGGGAAAATTAAATAATGACCAGTTGATAAACTACCAGTAACAGGAAATATAACAATATCTGTTGGTAACGTAATGCACCAGTCATTTGCACCAAAGGTCCCCCACCGTCAGCGATGTGCTGGGATTTTTATTTCTGTGTTATCCCCCGCCAGCCCCGCCCTTTGGGTGCATTCTGATGGTAATATGAATAACCCCCACCCCGCGTGACGGTAAAGATACAAACCCTAGATATACTTTCTCTTGTGTCAACACATAACAGAAAATGTTTTTATTGTAGCTTTATGTTATTTATATATACATACTACATGCACTGGGTTAAATATCTGGAACGCACCAATATTTTGCCATTTGGGGATGTGTTGTTGATGTTGCCGTCACACTCGAAATTCCATATTAAAGTTATGCCGGAAACTGGAAATAAAAAAACACACAGTCGCCTGACAGTGCGGGGGAAGCTGGAAGGTAAAAACGCGACCCCTGCCCGGCTATCCACCGTCCATCCCCGGGATACAACTGACTGGTGCATAGCTGGTGTTGATGATTTGATATTTAACGCTCCTATTTCAGAATCCGAAGTCAAGACAGATTTAAACACTCTTAATGCTAACAAATCTACAGATGTTGATATGTTTTCCTGTACACGACAGTGATGTTTCGCTGCCACCAATACATAAGCTTTCAAATATAAATTTTGAAATAGGTGAACTTCTTTCTAGTTGGAGAGAACGATGTATGATACATATACATTATTATTGTTATAACATATTTTTTCGTGTAAAATACACGTTTAATATTGCTGTATATTTATGATTTAGACATGGTTTACACAGTACATGCATGTACAATGTAATGGATACAAACATGCCAGTCAAAAAAATAGATATAAGTATATAAAACTATGGACAGTTTATATTAATCAGCACACCCATCACTAATTTATGTAAACAAGTAAGTAAAATACGACATTTAAAATGGTCCGAGTCTGGTTGGCGTCGTAAGCTTCATGGCTAGTCCACACACGCATTACTACGCTAACCTGTTCTCACTTTTCATTATGCGAGCATTTCAATGTTTGTTTGTTTTTCAAGAACAACGACAGACACCACTACTATGTGAAACCATCCCTTAATGTATACCCATGTACTGCAAAGAAATAAAGGAGATAGAATAGAACCTTAATAATCGAAGCTACATTTTGTTAAATAGTGCGTTTATAGCGCATTTTTAATGTCTGGGAGTTTGATTCCAGAGCTGCAATCGTGACACACCGACCACTATACGTGACATTCCTAGTCCTCAGTACAACTTGAAGACCAGTGACATTTTGTGACATCAACCGTCGTTGTTGAGTATATACTTTTAACATGTGTTTGATGTAGCCAGGGGGTTTCCATGTAGTTCTTAGATAACGTTAGACATTGCGCATGTATATATGTTACTCTGTAATGTGTAAGTAACCTTCAGCACTAAGATAAGTAATGTTATTGTAACGGGATGTCCGTGTGATAGGACGAAAAACTGAAATGAAATGATTGCAATACTCTAGTGTTGATGTTACTAAAGAATTGATGAGGAATTTTGTTGCTTCAACAGTCAAGTACTGTAAAATCATTCATTTTTGCGGGGGATTAAATTTCGTGGTTTCGTGGTTTCGTGGTTCATCTCAACCACAAAACCACGAAATTTCATCCCATCGAAATTAAATGATTTTACAGTATTGTCTGACCTATTTGTCGGATCGGTAGGAAACGGTCGTGAGACACAGTTAACATGTTTATCCATTTTTGAAGTGAATCGAACATGGCACAAAGGATTCTCACCGGTTATGGTGGTCTGATTGCACCATCGCCAACTTTCACTGTGAGATTATCGGCTATACTAGCATTCCGTTTTGGTACAATCAAGATTACCTCAGTTTTGTTGAGTATTTAGTTTCAGAAATCTGTGTCTGTCCAGTATTATATATCCGTCAGACATGCTTCAATTCTTTGCATTGTTTCATTCCGTGAGACGAAATATTTTGGGTTGAATGCCATATACAATTGTGAGTCATTAGCGAAGAAATTATGTTGCCATTGATGCTTTCTTCAGATTGTAGTCACTGTTTTTGTGCATGATGTAGGTCTGCGAACCAAGCACATATCCCTTAGGTACACTTTACAGGTTTTGAACGTCATCCGTCTACATATAATATCTGGTAGCGGTCACCTAATTACGCTATTTTCTACCTAAGAAAGGAAGTTCATCAACTGGAACCCAAACTGGTTTTTCAATTACTAGTATGCCTTTCAACTAAATCACTCATTCTTAGAATTGGCTAACGGTTACCAATGCCATTGTAATATTAAGTTTATTTTACCAATAGTACATGCTATAATTGTAGATACTGTTTGTTTTCATGTAAACTTGTACCATGTACTGGATTGTTTCAATATTGTAAATGTAAGATATGTTGATTGTCATTATCACACTATCAGTAAATGTAAACATACGACATGTAAAGGGTGGTCATTATTATAGTGCGCCCTGGATAACGTGATGTTTACTAACATTGACCGAATTGATCTACCGTTGTAAAATTTGTTACTTAAATAAACAGATACGTTAGATTGTATGCTATAAAAACACTCGTGTACGCTTGATTTTCCACCTCAAATTTAAACATGGATTATTCCAATTTTCTCTGCGTTTCTTGTTATCCTGCGTTCACTATATATGATAGCATGAATAACTTGGTCAGATTTAATGAAAGAGAAATGGTTTGACCCTTATTTCAAAGCTTTTATCATAGATGGATAACAACGTGTACGTGATTGTAATAATGTTACCGATGATGCTGTGCATAATCAGTGATTCCAACAAAGTGAGCGATAGAATAATTTCCCTGAAGACCACATTTAAATTTGCCGTCTACACTTACCAGACTTGTATTATATGTTGTGTATGGGCCGTTCCATAAATTATGTTTCTGAATAACTATCAACTGAAAAGTGATATGTATGCTTTCTTTATTTGTAAACATTACACCTATAAAACGGTGAGATGCAAATATAACTCTGTAAGCAATATTAACTGAATTTAAAAATTAGTCTCCGCATTAATCGCATTTATCAGGTTTCAAAATGGGTCGTTTTTTGGTTTTGGCCAAACACCGTGGTCATTATGAAACATATTGCTGGCTGAGAATGAGAAGGTCGTAAGTTCAAAATCGATATATTGAGAAAACAAGAACTAACTGTACGAAATTTACTCTTTACCTCTGGTAAACCAAGCTGTTTCAACATCTGTCAGGTCAACATTCCTATTTTCAGAAGAAGCGCTTTGTGATGCTGATTTTAAATCCTGACTACATCTAATTTTAAGCTAGCGATGAACGTATTACTCCTTGCTTTATTAACATATAGTTTCATCATTTGTATGCACAACTGTAACCAGGTTTCATGGAGCTATTTTTTTTAAATTCAGAAAACCTAATTGACCCATGCTACATTTGTACACTATGATGTAGTCCATTCATTTAAGCCAAAAATATGGTCAACCTCAAACAAATGGCAAAACAGAGTATCTTTGCAATTTCATCATCTACAGACTATTGTCAATTACAGACCAAACGTCAAATATGCACGTTCAGTGAAAAAAAACCCAAACAATCGACATGTTTAAGGTCACCTTTGGTAGCTATTTGAGCATTTTTCCTTATTTCATACTAAATGGGGAATTTTAAGTTCTAATTATTCCCTTGTAAGTCGTTAAATGTTTACTAATTGTACATTAAAGTTTGTATTTTCTGAAAGACACAACCTTCCTCTATCGAATACAAATAATGATATTATCATCAGCCAATTTACTTTTCATATATATGCCATTCTTTTTGTAGGTGTACTTCGTACCTATTCAAATATTGACAAAATGACTCAAAATAGTACTTGAAAGGGGAAACGTAAGTTTTATACATTTCGTTAATATTAATCTAATTTGTTTACAATTTACATATATCATGTGTTGAATACATGTGTGTCTTATAGAAGAAGGATATTTGTGTTTGGACAGTATACACTAATTATAATATACATGAACTGTCGATGCAGGGGAAATAGGGATTGTTCACTCTGTCTGTCCGTCCACAATTGCATTTGTATTCACAATTTGGACTTTATGATTATGAAACTTGGTCACAGTTATCATCTGAACTAAATTAAGGCCAAGATAGACAATGGATGATCAAGGGTAAAAAACTAAGTCACTAGGTCAAATTGTAGCAAAAGTTTGTGTACGCGCTAGAAGTCATGATGTTTGTCAAATATTTATGAACCTTGGTCACAATAATAATATCAACAAAATGTAGGTCGTCAAAACTATGAATTGTGTCATCCGGGGTCAAAAAGTAAATCGCTGGTTCAAATCAAAGGAAAACGTTGTGTAGATACAAAAGTCACACTTCTGATCTAACCTTTATGCAACTTGGTCGCAATGCTCATCTCAAAATATCTAAGACAAGTGCGTTATTGAGTTATCAGGGTCAAAATTAGGTACATAGGTTAAAATAATTGAAAATATTATTGCGTTTTTTTTTTGCTCAACAAGGTTTGTTGACAACCGCCCACAACACCTCCTACTTTTCATCATTTGTATCTTGCGGAGATGCTGGATGAGATATGTTTTCATTAGGTCACGTTTATTGGTTTCCACTTGTCCCTGGAAGTTAATTTCCTCTGTCATTTGTTTTAAGTCCATCACCCACTACGCCCCCTTTTTTTATCATTTGTATCTTGCGGAGATGCTGGGTGAAATACTTTTTCATTAGGTCACTGTGCTGTTTGGTCACTATAAGATACGTTTTTAGCATATATATTTTCGCTCTCGTTTTGCCCATTATTGTAAACTAGGTCCGAAAATGCCTTTTTAACATGTATTAACGGTATGTCACTGTCCTTGGTGTTTTTAACTAGGTCAGGGGGTGGTTGTGCCTAATTTAGTCGCCATTTTGGCATGGGTTTGTTTGGTTTGCTCGCCGTGTGGTTGGGCCTTTGGGAACTTGGTCGAGTATTAGCTTCGTTTCATTCGGCAATGACCGCTATTATATACTTTCCTTGTGAATGTGGGTCATCTTGCATTTTTTCGGCGGGGACTTGATTCTTTGGTTGTTTCTTCGGCTTATGTGTGGACATTGTTCATTGTGGTTGCTAGGAATATGTATTATTTCACGCCCCGTTCCTACCTTGATCATATTTTAACTAGGTCAAGTCGTATTTGTGCCGCTTCAGGTTGCATAACGTTAGGTCACTGTCCTTAGTGTTTTAACCTAGGTCACGCCCCGGGGTTGTTGTGCCTCATTTGGTCGCCGTTTTGGCATGGGTTTCTGTGGGCACTGCTCAGGGTGGTTGTGTCGTGGTGTTACTGATTTCTGTGCTCGGCTGGTTGGGTTGAGTGCTGCCTTCCCTGTCGGATTTTCTCAAACCTTTTTTGTCTATCATTTGACCTGGTGACCTAGTTTTAACTCATGTTGAGTAAATATTGGATTTGACCTAGATTTTGTTTTGAAATCAATGTGATGAGGTTTCATAAAGATTATGCATAATTGGCGCCTTCTAAAGGTTTTTCTATTATTTTACCTTGTGACCTATATTTTAAATCAGATTTACCCTTAAAACATGTGACAACTCAATATATTTGTGCATAACTCAAAAAGTCCCACGAATATTCAATAAAGACATTTTGTACATTGTTAATGATAGCTTTACGCACCATATCAACACAAAACTGTTTGCTTTGTAATTAGTTTGAGGTTAAAAGTTAAAATTACTGGACTAATGGGATAACGATCGGACACATTGGTTGACATTAATGCTTGCAAAGTCACTGCGGTATAATATACACCGGATATCGCTAGCAAGATGCGTAAAATGATCAATTTTCGCGACATTCTAGTGTTGACAAGGGTACGTTATTTGATGGTTTTAACTTCATGTTCTCTCGCTACTGATGTCTAAATTCTGTGTGAGCATCTTAAAGGATTTGCCAGTTAAGGAACTACTTTTGTGATAAGTTATCTTAAACAAATTCTGCGAAAACAAAACTCTACTTTATTCTACTTGGGATGGTTAGAACAATGTATTAGGTGCCGATGATTGTTCGCTTCGCATAAAGGTATCTAACGATTTGCAATTAATTTAACAATTTGTCGTTTTCCATCTTTGTACCTTAGACTAGTGTATTATGGGCACGGAACCCTTTGAAATAGATGTTTTATTCAACAGCCCACTCTTCCTGTGTATGTTTATAAATGAGTTATTAACCATCATGATGACAGACTATGACTCTACACCTCAACAAGTTTCGATACTTGTCGTCATCTGATAAAACATAATGATTGACACAACAACAGTAGCTGTAATGGATTATCAGTTTATCAAACAATATATCAACAAACAATAATGTTATATTTCGCAATTTTTATTGTTCATCTACACATGTACTATTCGGACATCATGTTCAGTAAAACAAGCAGCATTTCTACATGTACTATTCGGACATCATGTTCAGTAAAACAAGCAGCATTTCTACATGTACCATTCAGACATCATGTTCAGTGAAATAAGCACATTTCTACATGTACCATTCAGACATCATGTTCAGTAAAACAAGCCACATTTCTGCATGTACCATTCAGACATCATGTTCAGTAAAACAAGCAGCAGTTCTACATGTACCATTCAGACATCATGTGCAGTAAAACAAGCCGCATTTCTACATGTACCATTCAGACATCATGTTCAGTAAAACAAGCCACATTTCTGCATGTACCATTCAGACATCATGTTCAGTAAAACAAGCCACATTTCTGCATGTACCATTCAGACATCATGTTCAGTAAAACAAACCACATTTCTACATGTACCATTCAGATATCATGTTCAGTAAAACAAACCGCATTTCTATA
The DNA here is from genome assembly GCA_963678985.1 of Spisula subtruncata. Lineage (NCBI taxonomy): Eukaryota > Metazoa > Mollusca > Bivalvia > Venerida > Mactridae > Spisula > Spisula subtruncata. The sequence continues at coordinate 8,036,510 of OY787673.1, read as the reverse complement.
TGTACCATTCAAACATTACGTTTGCATTAATTTCCACACAGATACAAGCTATTGTCGTCCGTAATTAGAAACATCGGTGTCCGGTATTTATATTATAGTTATTTAATGGAATAGGTACAACGAAGGCATATTCAGGCGTAAAAAATAAATACTTGCATGACTCAAATATCCCACGAGATGTAACAACTTAAATAAGACATCATCTTATATATTGTTCGAGAAAGCTTCTGTCACATTACTTCTAGCTTTTTTCATAGACTTAAGTAGAAATCCTACGCAGTTGTTTCTTGTTCGCCGTTTTTTTTTTTACGTGACATTCATAATAGTTTGTGGATATATAGTGGAAAAAGTCTATTGTTTACAATTAACCTATAATTATAATCCGTTTACCAATACGAATCCGTTGTATATTCTGTTTTACAGCGGCGGCAACAACAACAAACAGTTAGATTCGAAAAAATTGATTTCGTCTTTTGATCAAAAAATTTTACTACGTCTACAACAATGGAGGGGCATAGACCAATTCCTCTTTTACAGATGACAGATCGATTCAGAGTTGAGTGTTGTACGGGGCAATGACTTGAGAAAAGGTAGCATCATGCTTGCAACTGTGTACATAATTTTGAATGTCAATTTCGGACATACTTCCGTAACGTCCCGGAAGTAATTGTCAGCGGTGCGATACTACACAGACGAATGAATCAGCATGTTGTGTTTTATAGTGTACATGGACGATTCACGATTAATCTCGAGCTATCGAGTTTTGTATAGTTATATAATATCATTCACGTTTTACCAGCTTCACCCGTTGTACGCGTTTGGACACGATACAAACGATGTACGCGATGGGCGATACGATACGATAGAAGTTGCACGTTAGTTTAATTACACGAAACACGCACGCACACGATTCGCACGTTACACGCTAATTTTGACAACTCGGACGTTTCGACTATTGTATACACTATCCAAAATTGCTAACCTGCCACTTTAGTTTTCACTCCTGTATTGTCACAAATTGATATATTAATATGAAATTGTGCATACCGGTACATGTTGAGTACATGTAGTTGGAGCTGATCATTTATTTTATTTACCTGCATAGTGGCCTAATGGCAGGGTTTCGAGAACACTTCTGAAACCTCATCACATAAAAACGAAGTTAAAACATGACATGTTTGCATTGGTAGATAATAAAAATCCATTCGTAATAATCATGACCTGAATATTAGTCTATATTTTCTTGGCGTTAAGCAAGGTCCATATTTGTGCGTGGAACACCATACCACAAAAGTTTTACGTTTATTTTGTCCCTGATTTTAGCATGTTTACACGTGTAAGATATTCACAACGTAAATCACGAGGTCACGAACGGTTTACCTACACGAAAAATACCTTACGCGCTGAGCTTGGCAAGCAAAGAACGCGACAGACCTGGTGGGGTAGAGTGGCGGTCCTTATGTTTTTATTTTCACAAACATGGTTTGTTGTTTTGATTGTTTAGGTAGTTTAAGTAGTTATCTCTGTTTTTTATCAAAAGCACACTACGGTTTGTGAATATAGACATACAATCGTGATTTTGTACAATTACCCTTTTTGACGAAACATTTTTTGTTACTTTGTTCGAAGATTGTTACTCTGAAGTCGAGTTCGTCTGGAGTCAATCACGACATTTAACGAGTTTGTCGCCTCAGGAAGTGATCAAATGTTAATGAAAACGAGCTTAACACGCGTTGCTTAATTCACAATTTCATGAGTTTTTATGAATTTGTAAACAAATACCTCGTTACGTAACACGTATGTTATAACTGATATAACCGTTTGTCGTCAAAAATATAATATACACTCAACCGCTTTAAAAACGCACTACTATTGAAAATAATCAAAATTTGTCAAAAATCTTTTTTTTCTAAAATTACTAGTTTACAGGGTTTGTTCAGTTCGTAAGCTTGACCTAATTAAAGAAAACGATTTTGTTTTCATTCAGAACACCCCGCCCAAAGAATTTTTTTTTTATTATGCATGTTTTGCACATGTAGCTCGATCGTATCGACCTTTGTGGTCAATATTGACTTTTAACTGTACGCTGTTGGTTTACACATTGAAAAGACAACAGAAACAGTATTTGCTAATGGTATTTTACGCTGCGAATATCTCGAATATTTGTTCGGATGATTGTGCCTTCGCTTCCAACCTGAAAAGAGCACCGGTACCTTAGCATGGCGGTTCAGCTGCCTCCACACAACGAGTGAGGGCTTAGAAAATCGATTCCTAGCGAATGCCACAGTCAAAGACCGACCTGGGTAAAACAAGCTAAAGGTATTTAGCCCGAGCTATGAGGAAACATGACACAGGTTGTGCCACTGTGATTGTTTCCGCGTGGCTGCACACAGTGTCAAAAGCATGTCGGGGGTCAACAAACAAGCCAAAAGTACATTATTGCTTTTTCATAACTATTTTTTTTATAATTTTCAATAAAAGGAAAATCATTTTAGTACACTTTTTAACGAGTTATCTCCCGTTAAGAGCCGAATGTCCCAACTTTTTGTCTTCAAGCTCCTTCATAGTGTGGATTTGAGGTGCCATATAAGCACCACGCGAAATATACTGACAGTCTGATGCTCATAACCAAGATTTCAAGTTTCAATAAGGCTTGGAATCCATCTTAATTCAAATAATGCGCATATCTGGACCGCACTCCGTCGTATGGTATAAGCCACACAGCCAAAGCCACATAACATTTTTAATTCAAGTTAAGCTTTGCTTGGATGGTTAGAACATCACATCGAACATAATTCTATCCTATTATATAATTAATGTTATTCTTTAGGAGCAAAAACCACGTACATGCATCAATGTAGCGGGCTCTTACAATTGCTTTTGAAATTGTGACTTTCACTTTCATGGGTCACTGTGTTATCTATATCATAATTTATTTTAAACTCGTAATAATGGCATGAAAATCACACAACTCGTTAGGAATAGACAGGAGATTATTAATCCGAAAATAAATAACCATAGATTTACGTTTTCATCACTAAAACCGATACTTCATATGTGGTGCGTTTTTAAAGCGGTTGAGTGTATAATTAACTGCATCTTGTAATCAAGTATTGTAATGCAAAACTTCATCTCGGTGCATACTTTAATAAAACAAAGTAATGGCGAAAAATGAAACGGGGCAGTTTGGGACATTTGGGTAGTGCACAAAGAAAGGAAGATTCGTCTAACCAAGTAAATAGATGTATAGCACTGTTAGATGCATTAAGTAAAATTGATACTATTATTTTAACTAAAAGATAAAAAACATTTTAAACGGAAGTTTTTTTAATCCTTTCTGAAGCCCAAGCTGGTTTCAGATCAGGGTATTCAACCATACATTATACTTTTTTATTTGCGCTGTACTCCATTGTTAATATGTATTTTAGATTGTTAAGGTAGACCGGTTTACGTTCTGATCAATACTTTTATCCCTATATCAATAGTGTTTGTATACGATGTATATACATATTTGATAACCTTTCTGTTCAAAGTTGAACTGATTATGTCACGGCTTTTCTCGGCATTTATACACTAGTTACGCTGCAACAAGTTTAACTATATATTTAACTGCGGTATTCACGCGTTATATTTTGTGGGTTTAAAAGGTAATAAACCGACTTTATGCGATTGTTTTTCTTCTAGATAAATACTAGTAAGTCAAGATTCGTATATAATTACATAAGGTCGTTCAAGCCAAACAGCTGCGATGTCAAGAGAGTTTTTTGATAAATTTTGCAATCTACCAACTGGAGTTGAGTCCCTTTAAATAGTAAATGTAAACCATTTTACGGTTTGATTGATACTTAATGATACATATTTTAATAGTTTTTGTATACTATGTACATATTTGATAACCTATATGTTCAAAGTTGAAATTGATTATGTATACTCTATTTATAATGCTATCTATTTATGATGTAATGTTTTATCAATATGCTGTATATGTGTTCCTATACTGATCATTTCTTTAAATAATGTTTGTTATCTTCATAAACAATAGTATGTTTGAATATTATCAGGTCATTAATGTATATACACGTCAGTTCATTATATAGAAGATATGAAATATTGGTATACATTGTTTTAGTATCACCAAATATGTTATCTACTACAAATAAAGTCGTTAATTACTAACAAAATGTACTCACTTACATACGTACTATCTATAGACATTTAGAAGGATTTTGACATTTGGCTTATACTTTTTGCCATGTTTGTTAATTAATTGTATATTTCCTCTATGTGGAAATGGTGTCCATGGAATGCAGTTTGCTGACGATATCGCCATAACAGCTGATACTGCTTCAGGACTGCAAAAACTGTTTAATATGTTGTCGAATTTATATGTATTTTAACGTATTATATGTTGTGTATGGGCCTTGGTCTAAACATGTTTCTGTTTAAACTGTAAACTAGTATGTGCGAATTCTTGACTTGTTAACATTACAACCAGATGGTGAAATGCAAGTATAACTTGATAGATAAGCGATGTACATTCACTCTATATATTAGTATCCTCTTTTATCGTTATCACCTTTTGACTCACGTTTTTAGTTTTAGCCAAACACACTGATAACTATGAAACATTACACGAGGTATGATAAATATATAACGGTAAATGCTTATAACGTGTTATTTTCTGAAAATATGTTTGTGGTGTCTAATACGTATGTTACAATGAATCGTACATGTATGAAAATGGTATGAGAAAATCCGACAGGGAAGGCAGCACTCAACCCAACCAGCCGAACACAGAAATCAGAAACACCACGACACAACCACCCATATCCAACTATTTGTCCCATTTGTATTCGCACATGTGACAATTTTTTTACCATTGGAAGGCATGGGGACTCCACGTAAAATTGTCCATACGATAAAAACTATTTGAGAGATTTCTTATGTGCAAACATATTTTGTAGTTTGATATGTCTACATAATAATGCACTAAATTTCATAGTTGTATCTTTATGGGATCAGCCCCCTTTTTAAAGGTTTTTAACATGACTCTCACTCACATTGAACAAAGAAGGAAATGAACGGATTTGATATCAAACTTGGTTACTTTCTTGTCCGTAGTTCTTTCGTTTCTCGGGGAATATATTTTGTGCAAACTTGATAAAAGTTTAATTTCTTCCCGTCAGATTGGTGTTTTGATATAAGAAATGCGATAATTAGATCTGCCCCCTTTTTACGGGTTTTTAAAACAGGTATCATTTTTTTTTAGTAAAAAAGTAATACACATATTTAATTTGCACATTGTTAATTGTTTTATAACACGCCCCGCTGCGATTGTCACAGCATCTGGGGTACATTCGCGTGAAGGGTATAATTCTATAACCGTTATATTTCCTGTATACATACTTTATTATGATTTTAGAGATTTGAAACTTCGACTTTATTGCCGATTTGGAAACTAATATATGCATTAAAATAAAGTAAAATGTCATAAGCTCACGCATAATCTAAAATTATAATAATCGTACAGTTGAGACATAAAAATGAAGAATCATATCAGTCCTATGACACTTTTTAAATAAACTGGTTAATTGACACGTTGTACCACCTAATTGAATATATACGAATTGTAAAAATGAAAAGGCTTAGACTTAATTGCTTAAATCATTGCCGATTCTGAAAGTTATATATGTACAATATTAAGCTCACGCTTAATTCATTATAATAATCTTACAGGTGGCTGAGGTGAGAAATAGAAAATAACGAATTATATTACACGTGTAATAGTACTGATTAATTGACACGTTGTACCACCTAATTGAATATATACGAATTGTAGAAAAGAATCTTAACCATCAAAAAGGTGAAGAAAAAACCTACTAAATAATTGTGACACTGCACACCTGTCCTATTAAAAACGTTTTCATAAAATGTTTCACTTGTAGTTCTGATCCAATTTACTATATTTATGTACTAGTTATAAATCCCTGGTTTAGTCTAAAATAAAGTAATATGATCTGCAGCAATAAAATTAATTGAAACAGTCAATTGTTTTGTGTGTGTTAAAAATCTACAATAATAAGTAGAAAAACGTAAAGAGTAGTAACCACGCCCCGGTTTCCCGAAGCATCTCGGATAGAAATTTCATACCAAATTGAAATAGTCAGCATTTGAAAAACCTATATGTATTCTGTCTTACAAATCGAGCCAAAATTTCATATTTTGAGTCAGCTAAACAAGTGATTATTTTCATAGTTGCAATGATCACCCAGAAAACGTTGATTATTTTTAATTTGACTGGAAATATAAGTGGCACGCATTTTAACTTAAGTCGAAATATTAACTAAGATAGGGCCTACTTTGTGTGAATACGGCCCTAGCCACATACATGTACTATCATGTATCGGTCTATATCTACATGCGCACACACTTGAGCATTGTACAGTTAATTTTAACCGCTTATTATACATGCATGCTTATATAGAATTACATATCATCTAGTGTATTGCAGTTACTTGTTTAACCAATGTATAATTATTAGATGTTTCACTTATGATCAACAAATTCTGAATGGTACCAGGGAAGTATAAATGCTCTTGATGATACATATCTTCAAAACAGAATTTCATAATGACAGAGCTCTTCCTAATTAAGACCCTTGTATGCATCATGTACACAAAATGTCAAACATATCCAAAGAGTAGCTGAGAGAACAAAACCCCTCCAGCAATGGATAAGCATTAATTAATGTGCTCCGACTACCCGTGGAGTTAGCACAGCATGATTACGCAATCGAGATAAGATCGGCCAGATAAAAACCGGTATAACACCAGTCAAGGAAAGATAACTGTGGTCGACTCGAAAACACATCCAATACAAATGGGACAAATAGTTGGATATGCTGAGCAGTGCCCTCAGAAACCCATGCCAAAATGGCGACCAAATGATGCACAACAACAAGTAGTGTTCTAATAAATGAAAAAAATAATTATTGTAGAACAGTTTTGCCGACCTATGAAACCGGTAGGCGGGGCAACGTCATTTTGCACAGTAAAACGTAATGTTTGTTAAATTCATAATCTCACTCCAAAGGCCCAACTTCATTATCATTTTTTAAAACACCTTTGAGAATAATCTCCGTTCATACCTCATTGCAAAATTGATACCGAGTTGAAAAGTCATACATTATCGTCATCAATCGGTATTTCGTTCGGCACGTTGAACATTTTTGTACATATTTCTGACGGCGACGTCGCGTTATGCCCTGTTCGCGTTATATCTTAAGCGTTTGAGCATTCATACTTTATCTAAAGTATTTGATCTTTCGCGATTTTTACTAACGCGGAACGGTCTCGCGTGCGTGACGTAACAAAATAAACACAAACACTATTTATGACTTCAACATCAGTGCGGCCAGTTACAGGTGACCGTAATTATTAATTTTCAGCGAGGTGCAATTGCTAATATGAAAACTGTGAGGGTTTAAATCTGAGTGGAAACGGTGAAAAAACCCAAAATGCACCGCCTGTGCATATCAAGGATTACCCTAGCACCGTAGATTTCAGCATGTTTTAGCTAGGATCCGGAATATTTCCTCATTCATTACTAAATTAAATGCATGTTGCCACATCCGACAATAGTTTGAGCAAAATCGGTTGATTTATATAAAGGTTATAAGCATTTTTCCGTTACATATTGATCATTCCTCGTAAAAACATCGCTGTCTAAGAATTAGAAAGTCTTAACTACTTCTTACGACCTTATGAGACTGATACATATTTGAAAACTGTATTAAAATGTATATGGCACTCCTTATGAGTTTACATTTATGAAAATCTTGTTTTACCATAAAAAATAAATTCCACACAGTTTTTCCTTGTTTTATCTAAATGCCGATTTTTTTACTTACGACCTTCTCATTTTAAGCCAGCAATAAACGTGTTACTCCATGTTTAAAGTATTAATTATTCCAGCATTCGGATGCATAGCTTCAACTGTAAATCTGGTTTCATGGGGCTTTTTTGAAATTTTGAATAGCTGATCAATATTACAAGTGTACATTAGGATGGAATAACGATCGGATACATTGGCTGACATTTATGCTTGTCATGTCGTATATTACTAGTATCAAAAGTTCCTACCTTGATATCACTGGTGATATGGTCACAGAAGTGTTTTAAACGTATTCTTCCTTCTCAATGGATGAACGTTCTGATATCATTTGGGGAAAACTATGTATGAATTTACTTTCCCTTTCGGTTTAAGACTTCCGGAAGGACAGTTACTTACTTCTAAATGTTCATTGTGTGTACGGAGTTACTTCCCTTTTTTCGAAATTTTAGATTATAAATATCATTTGATATGTACGCTGCTTAAACTTTGACAAGATCCAATGGGTCGATAAGCGATTTAAGCTTAATAAATCGACATTAGATTCCATATCTACATTTCATTATGAGTGTCGTGTTAAAATAAATATTTGGAAATAACTTTCTGTTTTAGACAACTTAAGTATGTGTACCTGCTGATGCAGGGTGATAATGGTTTGGTGTATTTGATTCTCTTGATACTAATGTCTATATTATGTGTGAGCATTATGAAGGATTGGCTAGTTCAGCAATAAGTTTTGTGCTTAATATCTTAGAAAGATCTTGTTTGTCGCAGCAGCACAACTCTCCATGTTTCGCCTGAAAGTCTTATTGGTTGTTTAGAACACGTTGTAAGTTGCAGAAGATTGTTTTCTATGCAAGGAGGTATCTATTAATAAAACAATGTGTAATCTTCGCTCTTTTTATCTATGAATAAGGTATTATGGCCGCGGAAACCCTTTACATATATATGGTTTATTCGACAGTCTGAACCCACCCCGAGTAATAGCATGTAAATGAGGTATTTAAGACTATTAAGACAAACTATGACTGTTCACTTCAACAGTTTCCGATACCTGCATTGGCACATTTATACCCTAACCCATAATCATAACCCTCGTTTCTATTTATCTTTGTAAGAACGTACTGTTAATTATATGCATGTATCAATTAAAATGCCCAGTAAAATATAATAATATCATTATAATAAACATATCTAGAACAGCTTTATCAAAACATTATGAATACAGTTATAACAAGAACACGTTCAGCACACGGTACACTCCATGTTTCACGGTCCATAAATCATAGTTTCGATACTTTCTTCCTCTGTATGATACAGTATATGTTTCCAAATGGTTTGTCTAGAGCCATATAAACCTGTAAATATATACAATACAAGGTTAATGTTACCAGATGTTTTGTCTAGAGCCATATACACCTGTAAATATGTACATCACACGGTGTACGTTTCCAGATGGTTTGTCTAGAGGCATATAAACCTGGAAATTCATACATCACACAGTGTATGTTTCCAGATGGTTTGTCTAGAGCCATATACACCTGTAAATATATACAATCCAAGGTGTATGTTAGCAGATGGTTTTTCGAATACAAAATAAACCTGTAAATGTACAAATGTATAGTAATATGAGTAAAACTTTAGGCTGAGCATCATTGTTTATATTACAATATAGCATGTTGAGCATGTCTTAAATTGCGTTGCAAGACCAAATTACCATGATCTGAGATATGACTTAACTACATTAATACGGTCATAATTATGTAGTAGTAGAAGATGAAAATAATTACATATGCATTAATTTATACAAAGAACCACGTGTACAAAATGTAACGTAAAATAGAGGCAGTCGCTTCTGATTAACAAGCAGTTACGACACTCTCATTGGGATCAGGGATGCCAATGGTTCGAATTCTGACAATAGACTGCGAGCCAGCAGCTACATTGTATTCACATAAAGGTTACCATGGTTATACCTGTCTGGAATTTGGCACTAGTACTTTTGTACATGATATGACCTTTTGAGCCGAGAAACAATCTGACCATAAACTAGATGCATCAGAACCATTTTTGTCCAGACAGTTCGAACAGGACGACGCTATACCGGAAACGAAGTGATACTCTTCACTGACGTTCGTACATTGTTATTGCAACTTCCAAATTTCAACTTTGGGAATCTAGAAAAATCAACACCAAAATAATGTTTGTTTGGTAAAGTGACATCAACTTTTTCTACCTGAAATGAAAAGTACATGCATTCTATTTTTTCAGAAATGAAGATAATTATTGTAAACACTATTAATGATGCTACCATAGAATGATTATTTGTTACAGTTATACGGATGACACAATTTCATCATTTAACATTGACATGCCTAATTAGACAGATAATGATAATACGATACAATGTTGTATTTGAAAAAGAAACAACATAACTATGTTATAAAATTATACGATATACACGGAGCGCACAACAGACATATTTATTAGGAACTGAAGTTCTTCGTATCTAGAATCTAATAAAGATTCAAATGCTAGATGGTGTAAATACTGACACGATTGGTATTTTTGTGAGCCGATCAAACAAACGATGTGAATTGTATTGTATTGCACAGTACTAAACCTATGGAATTCTAGCTAACATGACAATGTATGAAATACTAAACCTGTGGAATTCTGGCTATCATGACAATGTATAAAGTACTAAACCTGTGGAATTCTTGCTAACATGACAATGTATATTGTACTAAACCTGTGGAATTCTAGCTAACATGACAATGTATAAAGTACTAAACCTGTGGCATTCTGGCTATCATGACAATGTATAAAGTACTTAACCTGTGGAATTCTAGCTAACATGACAATGTATAAAGTACTAAACCTGTGGAATTCTAGCTAAAGCTGTCTTCACTGTTGCATACAATGTGTTCTGTACGGAGGCTGAGAAATTGAGAATACACCTTTATCTGATGGTCCAGCAAATGTTTCTACAATACAAGTCTTCATATCTGCCCTGTAATACGGGCATACCCCAGTCAAATGTGTTTTATAAACTCATTTTTGATTGACAAGTCTAAATATTGTTTTCAAATGAAAAGTAAATGCAAATCGTGTAAATTGTTTAGACAACAATAATGAGCAATGTTGAGACCAAGATTCCACCACGATTCATATACAAATTATTATTACACACTTATCCAAAATATAAGAATTGTATTTGAGATAAGGTGACTTCGACAGACACATATGTCAGAGCTTATCTGTAGCACAATTAAGTAAACGTTACTATAGATACAGTACGTTCTGTACTGGTAATAGAAGTTGTACTCAGTAAGCACATCTAACCATTTCACAACTTTAATATTTTGTTGAGCTGTATCGCCTAAAATATAATCACATTCAATGTGCATTGTACAGCCAACTCTGGTCATCTCGATTTCAAGGGTTTATGAAAATTACAGCAATATAACAAAAACGAGATAGGGTCGATACCAATTTTAATCTTCTGAAGTCACGTACTGTTAAAACATACAAAGCGATGTCGAATCAGAATCCATATGTTGTATTATACATGTACCACCACGATGCTGTGACAACAGATGAAAATATTCGATCATTCTCATAAGGCAATGTACGATATTCATAATTAACAAAACCTGTGAAAGCTGACTGTGTTGTCTTCAATACTCGTAGATCCCTGATACCAGCACAAACCAGGGCAGATTATACAATGTTAAATATACTTTATCGTCCAATTTGATTGAATAGTAGATACCTGGTTCCAACACATACCTGGACAGATTCTGCAATATAAAACATACTTTATTGTCCAATTTGATTGAATAGTACGAGGGTTGTCCCAAAATAGCGTATAATTCTTGATTTATTTACTCCACCACAATGATACAGTAATAAAATGTTGTATGTGCATTTCTACAACAATATCACGTGTATTTGACGAATTAATTTTATATCAGCATACGTCGTGTTCGATAAATTGATGTATTTGTATCCCATGGTGACGGTGTACGGCCCGACACGAAAGAAGTATGTATTGCCAAAATGAATTTAAATATTGAACGGCAATAATAGTTAAGTAGTTTTAGCCGCATCGCGGTAAAGTATTATATGAATAATTGTTATGTTTTTGGCTAACTTTTAACAATGACTCATAGTGATGATTCATATTTGGCGGGAAAATGAAGTGATATAGTAACGTCGTTAGCGTTACAATATAACAAAAATCACGACGCCAGGCGACGTTATGGAGCGACTGCCATATGCTTAGCATTGTTTTATACTGTATATAACATAGAATAGTATCTGGAAGAACGATAAATAATGTAAAATCCACAGCACAATACATCAGGATCATTCGGCAATTGTTTTTGTGATTCCTCGACGTTTTGTTTGGCACAGAAGGGAAGTGGAACGAAGGTCATCAGACGGACCCAGCAGGACAAAAAGGTACGTCAGATCACTTTCTGCACTATCCGCACAGGATGTCAGCTCAAGCTGTCCATTTTGAAAAACATTTAATGCATTTTTGACAGTATGTAAAGAAATATATTTCCAAATAGTTGATAACAATTTCGGCACAACAAATTTAAAGTGTGAAGTCGAGGAATGGATTCGAAGTACTTTGAAAAACTGAGGTAGCGTGACTTCGTTGGCGAGTGTTTTTAAATAAAATTATGCCGAGCATAGCCTTTATTTGCTTTATTTCTATTGAAACATGGCAGGCATATATATGTTCCTCCACCCGGATTTGAACCCGGTCGCCAGATTAGACGGCAAGCGCACTAACCACTGAGCTACGGAGGCACAGTGTAGACGATGACGCTCTGTGGGCCGTATAGCGTCACCGGGTGCTCGTCAAATGTACACACTTTCTATGTTTTTGGACGATATGTAATGAAACTTGGCTTGTATGTAACGAAATTATTTCTCTAACAGTTAATTATAATTTGGACACACAGTACTTGATAGTTTTCATTATATAGCAGGAGTATAAGGTATTCTGGGACAACGTAGATACCTGATTCCAGAACAACCTGGACATATTTTGCAATATAAAACATACTTTATTGTCCAGTTTTATTTAATAGTAGATACCTGATACCTGCATAAACCTGGACTTCGTCTGTATTGCAAAATATACTTCATTGTCCAGTTTGATTGAATAACCAACAACTCGTCACTACCAAAGGTGGGTTTAAAGAAAGGACGAATCAAGAACCCTCAATTTGTCAGTAATACAAATACGACTCATGTATCAGTCAATATACTGCCCGCTGGGATAGCAGGTGACCCAGGGGTAACTAGGCAGTTTTAATGTGTTTGATGTCTAACTCTCCACACTGGAGACAAAGGTTTTTGCCCAAATCACCGGAAAAAGACACGCAATCACGTAATAATTCCGGGGTTTCGAAACCGGACCAAAATCTATTCCTCAGGACTCGGAGTTGACAAGTTCGTTCAATTCACGTCCGTCGGGAAGATTCGTCTGTCTGATTTCCCCAGTATCCCACTCTTGGGCGGGCATAATATTGACTGGTCCATGTGTTCAACCAAACTGCTTAGAACCAGTAATTGTAGTGTTTGTGTATGATAATACATGTTAGGATTTATGGGTTAGGGTTTTATATTTATTTCGTTATAATAGGATATGTTCTGTTTTCTGTAAGAGAAAAACAGACATATATGAAGCTTGACGAACATACCAGTAAGTATCTGTGTTACTTCACAAATACGTGTAAAATCATGTATGTAATGAAACGCATGGACATGCTTCTCTCCAACCTGTAATATACATCATGTTAATATTGTTAGTTCTTTAAATACATAAGATAGTTCTATGCTGCATGGATTATTGCATAAGTATGTACAGCTGACTTTGATCTTCCAATTATTCTCCCGAATTTCAGTTAAAATATTTCACATATCTTGTTATAAATAACCTAGTCAGAGTAAGATACAAAAATTAACAGCTCAGTCAGCAGATTTGTTTCCTCTGATATAGATTTACATAGTCATTTAAGGCACATTTGAGTCTCATATGAAAGGATCTGCATATAGTACATGTACTTCTCATATGATTTTCATATGAAGGTCTCATCTGATTCTCATATGAAAATGAGATCATAATCATGTATTGCCCTAGTGTCATACCACTCATATATGAAATGTTATACTGCTACATTACATGTGTATATGCGCAATCATAGTATATGTTACTGTAGTATACGTGCTTCTCGCTATGCAGATACGTGACATTTATGATCGCACAGAATGTCAATCATAGTGTATGTTACTTTTGTATACGTGCTTTCCGCTATGCAGATATGTGACATACACGATCGCACAGAATGTCAATCATAGTGTATGTTACTGTAGTATAAGTGCTTCTCTCTATGCAGAAATGTGACTTACACGATCGCACAGAACGTCAATCATAGTGTATGTTACTGTAGTATAAGTGCTTCTCTCTATGCAGAAATGTGACTTACACGATCGCACAGAACGTCAATCATAGTGTATGTTACTGTAGTATAAGTGCTTCTCTCTATGCAGAAATGTGACTTACACGATCGCACAGAACGTCAATCATAGTGTATGTTACTGTAGTATAAGTGCTTCTCTCTATGCAGAAATGTGACTTACACGATCGCACAGAACGTCAATCATAGTGTATGTTACTGTAGTATAAGTGCTTCTCTCTATGCAGATATGTGACATACACGATCGCACAGAACGTCAATCATAGTGTATGTTACTGTAGTATACGTGTTTCTCGCTATGAAGATATGTGACATGTACACAATCGCACAGAACGTCAATCATAGTGTATGTTACTGTAGTATAAGTGCTTCTCTCTATGCAGATATGTGACATACGCGATCGCACAGAACGTCAATCATAGTGTATGTTACTGCAGTATAAGTGCTTCTCTCTATGCAGATATGTGACACAATCGCACAGAACGTCAATAAATGTTAGAAATGATCGCATCACAACAACTAACAACAACCATACGTTTCCATGGATACTCTGTTTTTGTGAATGTGGTGAAAGCATCCTGTGGATATTTCTGTGGGAAATGTCTGCACAACAATAACCCAAACTCTTCTATTGTTTTCACCTTCAATGAAAAAGAAAATAAAACATTTAAATTGACGAAAACAGATGTTAAGATGCGATAAATTAATCAATGTTCTACCCATATTCATGCTTATTACAAATAAACAAAAACATAAATGAAACATAGCACCATATGTTTACAATAAGTAAGAGGATCGTAATAAAACTCACTTCGTAACCCTCATTCCAGACGACTTGTTGTATAAAGTATCATACAAATATTGACTATAATATTAGTATGTATGTAAAGTAAATGATAAAAGACACCACTTGTGTTGATATACTTAAATGTATGTATATATCTATACACTGCATTTCAGGATTGTTATATCAGTATTACTTATGCATACCCCATATTTTTTGGCCAAAACATGGACGGAGTTTTTCTGTGACTCTGTAGCGATGACGTCATGACTACCATCATACATAAAATCATGATGATTGTTGTCCAATGGCAGCGCTAGTTCCTATAATAATACGAGGGTCACTTGAAAAGTACAGGTCAGTGGCCAATACCTTGTTTAATATTAAATTAACGTGTATAAAGGTGGACATTTTCTGAAAGATACAACCTTTGCCTATAAAAAAAGTCAAGCAATATTGAAATCGGACAAATATCCATTCCATCATATGACATTTAACCTATTGGGGTAAGGCACACTGGATTTGCGTCAAAATAAGGCATATTGTAATCAAAAGGGGTGATATGAATGTTAATTATTTCTAAAATGTCTACCCGATTAAATCAAATTTTCACAATTCATGTCCAACATACAAACTAAACTGGTGGTAAATCATTTTGTTTGTTTGTATAGTATAAATAGCTTTATTTTTCATGTGGACATGATACTTTCTAAATACTCATAAAAACAGCATTTTTCTGGATCTGAATCTATGCGATGTTATTGTATTGCGCTATTCGATGTAATTAGTAGAAAATGCAAACATATATTTATTTAAATTCACAAATATGTTATTGTTTATCACATAATAAAATACATATTTTAGATCTAAATTATTCATAATTTGTCCTTAAAACAGCTTAAAGAATGTGACCAAGTGATCAAAATATACGTAATTTAGATTTATGACGTCATATGTCTTATACAAGAAAAAGAAAAACTACACGAAAACCCCCAGTTATCAATTTCATATAAGAAAAAATACATAAAATGTACAAAGGTGGTGATTTACAAATGGTGTGATTATTCCCTGTTTTCATAAATGTGCATACAACATTGAAAAAGTGGGTGGTACATAAAATTTTGATATAAAAACTATATTTGAGGTGAAAGTCATAACAAATGCCTGACGAATGAAACTACATATCATCATCTAGTAATTTTGGCATATCCAGATACAATTGATGTTTATTTAGCTAATATATATTTATTATAATTTAGTATGTACGAAGGTTGTTCGAAAAGTAATGCAAATGCATGTATATCTTTGTAGTTTCGAGACTCCCGGTTGTCAAATCTGACATGTGTTCTCAGGGAACTATCGTCTTTATTTTGGTAAAATTTGGTATACTTCCATTCATAATGTACGTTTAAAATGCACCTACTAATGTACTCTAAGCTTAAAAGCGTTCGAAAAACGTTTGGCAAAACTGACTGAAATTATGCCTTATATCAAAGAAAGGACTCAACTTAGATAAAGTGGCAAATTTATACACGAGGAACTTTTTAAGATTAACAGAGTCTGACATCGTAGTATGTCTTTTAGCAAAGTTTTATGTGTTTAACAAGTTTCAAAGCAGACAACCAGCAGCTGGAAGACAACAAGAAAATTGATCAGTCTAAAAACAACAACAAGCAAAAAGAAAGTTGATTAAAAGTAGGATATTGGTGCCACGGCTGCAAGTTTGACCATTGGACAGTTAGCTGACCACATATGCCCGATATTATCCCATTTCCACATAATTTGGAAGAAAATTCTCGAAGTTAACAACATTTGTACCCCCATGGATACCATGCTCACTGCGTGGTGTCTAAAACGCCATCTTATTTTAAAAGTCAAAATAATGTTTAATTTATACCCTAAGCACCTTCAAACTATATTTTTACTTAGCGTAACAGATGGTGACACACATCCTCATTATTATTTACAAAGACTGAAACATATATTATGTATATGATTCCTGGAATTCTAAGTAGCCCGTATTTGTAAATTACACTCGGTCAGTGACCATGGTGATGCATTTGATTTTATCTACCAACCGAGGTCCTTCTATTCAAATATCCGAACCAATGAGTAAATTTGTAACTTGTAGGTTCTACAGATAGTTTTTGCAGGAAAAATGTGAGAAAAAAACATATAGCGTCGATTTGTTAATGAAATTGAGCATTATGTCCCTTTCACATGAACATGCCTCTTTGCATTAGGCATCTACAGCAGAGTCGTTTTTGAGCGAAACACAGATAAATATGCTTAATTAACAACTCCGTTCTATAGATCTAGTCCCCTGCAACTAGTTTTAGTTCATATACTTAAATCACATTCTGAATAGCGCAGGTATGTTTCCAGGAAGCCTATGTGGTCCATCATATTTCAGTGCATCAGTGTAGTACCTTTTGCATACGCTGAAATATTATTTTAATCTTGAATTTAATAATAAAAATCAGTGTACAGCTTGAATCGGAAATTTCATTGAAGATTTTCTGTTAGTTTCATTGAAATCGGTTAAGTCAATAAAAAGTTACAGAGCAAAATGCATTATTTTTCAAACATCCCTCGTATGTATGATATTTTTGGTTCAGATGCGCCTTGTTTGTACTAATATTGTTTAATAGTTATTTAATATTTCCCACTTACTATAGAGTATTATAATGCATATTGCAAATAATATCAATTTCATTTCGATCAGCCTGACAAACACGTGACAACAGCGCTAAGAAATCTAATGAGACAATATGACACAATTTTCTTACGTATTTCATGAGAGATTTTTACCCATTGTATGAAACTTACCCTGTTTAAATACCAATAAAATGGAAATGCATTCATTTTAAATGATGAAAATACTTCGATTGTCTAGCTGAGAGATAAATCTTAAAGAAATATACACTTTTTATAGTCAGGGACGCTGATGTTGATGTATCAGCCACTGACCAGTACTTTTTAAGTGACCCTCGTACATGGAAAATTACGATACACTATTCATGTAGCATGTCTTATCAAATCTATCAAATATTCAAGGCTTTTCTATACAATTAAAACGGTTACTTTTGAAAGTGTTAAATATACGGTCAGACATATGATTTCGGACTATTGTATATCTTGTGTACTTCCCACAGACATCTCGACAAACGATCAAAAACACAATACATGACCATATACAATATATGACCATATACATGTGCGTGTTGTATTCAGGGTATAACATTTGTAATTGATTTATAAGAAAATGTAAGAAAACGTAAACATAATAGATTATATAAATTTTTTATTTTAAACTGGAGATTATCGATTTATTTACTAATTTGTTTGTAAACAATGCGCAACAGTGTCTTATTATAAACTTTAAGTCAAAAAGGGCCTTTAGAAGCGTTTATTATAATAACTTATAAGAACCAGTGCGCAATAAATAAACTTTAGGTATTTAATTAAGGATTATTTTTAATATTTAACATAGACCTAGATCTTTGCAACATGCATTTTGTTAATTAATTAACTAATAAACGAAATTAACCTTGTCGAACCACAGGCCTAAGAAATTATTTCACAATTTAACTACATCCATTCACTATAGAATCTAGTCAGGGATATATATATGTGTAAACATGATATATATACCATATTATATTGAGCATTTCATGATATAGTACAGTTTTTAAACATTGGGGGAATTAAAAAATGCAATTTGTGATATAATTGTGCAGGCCTGTGATCGAACCAATACAACGTTTTATACTGTGTGTGCATCCAAACACCAAGCATGTCTAGTAATTTATTTGGATTTTGTTTTCATAATTATAAAAAATAGTCTAATTAATAAACTATGTATACATGTACCTATCGTGTTTTAGAATGATTCGCTTTTAATGTTTAAAATATATCGCTGGTCTAGGCTGATAATGTCGTAACTACTACTTACGACCTTATAAGACTGATACATTTTTGTAATCTGCATTATAAGGAGCTTCTTATAACAAACATTTGAAATTTTTAACGTGAAAATGACAAAACAATTAATAATAAGAAAAATATGGGAGTAAATGGGAACTACACTCTTTGTTATTCAACTTCGAGATTTAATGGCTTTACTTTCTACAAATTTATATTTTAAGAACAAACGAAGTTGTTTTTTAAGAATGTCAATTAGTCCTTTATATTTCTGTATGATTGACAAACAAAATATTACAAGTGTGTAACCATGACAACCAGGCTTATTCCATCAATAGAGAATATTCATTGATGTACTTAAATTGCCAGTAACCAAAAATTTGATAAATGTTAATTATTTACTGAACAGAATCAAATCATGCTTGGACTATTCTATCATATGATACGAAATTATAGTACATGTATATTAGAATTATATTTATTGTTTGATGCAATTTCAAAGTGAAAAAATCTGTCCAATTTCTCATGCATTTTTTACTCTGTGAACTTTAATTTAGCACCTGACTGTAGTACGTTTTTGGAAATTAGCAACATGAAGGCCATGATATTGAGTGACAAATTTATATCGGTCTTTCAAAAGGAAGATACCTCAAATATACCAGATAAGGGCCCGGCAACACATCACCCTTAACCGTAAACTGGAAAGGTGTTCACACGCTAATAAATATGAATCTCAAATTTTCAAATGACTTGAACAGTTCTTGAACTTTTTTATTCTTATTTTTCGCATCACCGATATCGTGAAAGATGGGATGAAGTTGATGTTGACCACGTTACCTACTTTATCATGTCACATGAGTCACTTTCGGCAAAATCAGCCCGATAATGGGGTGCCGGATAACATTTATAATATCCCGTCAAGTGATCATGTGACTTGCAATATCCCGTCAAGTGACCGCGTGATCTGACGAACTTCTTCTTAAAGCGGAGTCGCCGGCTGAAAGTCTGTACCCGAGGATACGAGTTTCATTTTTTTAAAATGAGCCTGGGTCGACCAATAATTTTTCTACAACTAACCTGCGTGTTCATACGGAATATCACTGCAGTGTGTTGATACGACGGACCGTATAACCGAGAGTTGCTTGTGTAATGCCGTATCTCGCGAGACCGTTAAGTCGAGTGTGATACGGTATAACGCAAGCAACTCTAGGTAATACGGACAGACGCATCAACACAACAACTGTGGTTTTTCCTTTTATTATATATCCGTAAAAGCGAAAAAAGTGATTTTTCGCGCTCCCTGTGTAAACATTGACGTCACGAACGTCGGCATAAAAACCAACGTCCATTCATAAAAAAAGTAAAATTAGTGTTTACGTCATGACGGCATCGAAGTTGGCATACAGAAAAATCTTACACGTCAGACATGCATGATACGGATTCGGAAAACCCGACATGTATGATACGGAAAATGTGATCTGTCGCGCTGTATTCCACTGTGTGATTTGTTCTGTATTTTAGACAATACATATATTGTGATATGATAAATGACGTTATCAAGATGTCCGACGTTGTTGTTTTGTCGTGACGTCAGTGAACGACAGTGACGCATAAAAAATAAAAAGGCAACTAATCAGTCCCGATTTTATTCCTTTTTTAAAGCAGATGTAAATACAGGATAAATAGAATTATAGGTTAGTGCCGTGGAATGAGTAAAAGTTTAGCCGGTTCGGCTGCGGAAATGATCGGATTCGCCTACGGCTCACCGGATAAATTCCTCCTCTTTGCCAGATAAACTTACTCATCCACGGCACTAACCTATTATTCTCTATATGTACCAGTATCACTCTTGTAGAAATATATAGGTGTCCACTGTGATACCAACAAACCAATTATGTATTGTATAGGTTTAATGGTGTGTGGTCATGTAGTCCGTAATGCTGATCGTAACACGTCCTCTATATACTGATGACGTTTGACAGCATTGAAGCTCATCTGTCACTGGCCTTCCCGCACTTCTTATGCAGTGAGGTCTTTATAGAGACTTGCTCTGCTATCGTCATGCTGCATTGCAATAATTATTATGCTGTCGTCGTCAAATAGCTTAAAGGTGGAGGTGCATGTAACAAATGCTGCTCATATATGTATGCATAATGTCTTTCTTTTATAATTTAAAGACTTAGTACATGTATATATGCCCGATTATTTCTTAAATTGTCTTTGTCAGTACCAAATAAGAACAGAACCCCAAGGTCGCACCACTTGCCTCTATTGTTTTCAGAGCATATCCCGTTATATGTGGACTTACCATAGTTAGATGCAAGAAGGAATTGACAAGGATAACAAGATGAACCGTTTCATTTCTCAAATGTATTTTTTATTTAAAAGCAATCATCACGTTCATGTACATTGTTGAACTTAAAATGAAGTAACCTGGGCATGTATCACAAACAAAGCAACTTGTTTGTCCTTCTAAAATTTCTCTGAGCAAGAAAGACACATTTAAATTTATTTTGAGGTGGTGGTAAATGTTATTTTCCTCGTCAAATTTGTTCAAATTTGAATTGGTAAGCAAGTGTACATAGTAGTTAGAATGGTTAGATAATGATGAAGTGTGTGCTAAAAACGAAGAAAATTTATATTTATGTTTC
This sequence comes from Spisula subtruncata, assembly GCA_963678985.1. Classification (NCBI taxonomy): domain Eukaryota; kingdom Metazoa; phylum Mollusca; class Bivalvia; order Venerida; family Mactridae; genus Spisula; species Spisula subtruncata. Next base: position 8,014,761 of record OY787673.1, on the reverse strand, counting down.
CATGGTAACCTGCATGATTCCAGATATCCATCCTCGCTAAAATTAAACTTCAAACATACATCCCTCTACACAAATAAACCAAGAAACGCCCTGGACCTTTTTCACACAAAAAAGTCCAGATGTTAGACTAGATGTTAACTTTACATAAAACTATATGAGCAAGTGAAGAGTAAATGTTTGATTACTTCAATGACAACTGTACATTAATTAATGTGAATGTACATGATCAACTGTGATTGTCGAGTGATCCTGCTGGAATTCAACTTGTCAATGTATCAATGTCAGGAAGATCCGACGTAAATGTCTGGAAGTTAAACTCTCAGTTTATACGTACATAACACGTAACAACAACACTAATTATCAAACAATCTAAACATATGGAAGTTTGCTGCGTTATTTCGAGGTCGAATCTGAAGTGATCTCTCAAAGCAATGGAATGCATCATTTGGTAGATGCACTTGTTCCATACATTGTCCCAACAGATTCAATGCTGTTTCTTTGTGCCCTAAGTTTGATTCATCAAATATAACTTGTTGCAGCTTATTTAGAGCTCGCAATTGTTCACCACGGTTTCCATGACGTCCGTATGTTTTACTTTGAAGGAAATAAAGATATGGAAGAGAATCTACCACAGCAAGATCCATCCAGACATCATCTTCTCCATGTCTGCCCTGGATATCTTCCGGTGTTGACCGAGTGAATTCTTGTCTCAATTCCTGGGGAACAATATGAACTTCATGTTCCATAAAACACACACAATTCGCTACAATATTTCTGCAATCAGTGATATGTGTCTGGTCTGCAGTGTGTAGAAATCCCTGTGAAGGAGTCACTGCAACATCACAATGACATGCACAAACAGGTATTACAACATTCCTGTCATATCGCTGCTCAACATGACGTAATATTGCCTCTGTTACATTCACATCACCCATACTGTAATACACTGTTGCCAGTTTCAACCAGCCAGATGATTCATCAGAGTTAACTCCGAGCTTCAAATACTCTAGTGCAATATCTGATATTGGTATGTTCATTGCTGTATTGTAAGATGCGATCACAGAACCTATAGTTGAACACGATAAAGTCAACACGTTATTGATTGCTGCGTGTTCTATAAAGTTAGTGTGTAGATTGTGTTGGTATAATCCGTCTTGGTAATGCAAGAGTGTTTGTAGCGCATCTTGGATACTGTGAGTATTTACCTTTGTAATATTTAAAAGATGTATTAGTGTAATACTGCATGATGCATGATAACAATACTGACCCGACAGAAACTGGCGTATCTCTACAGGAGAGAGAATGTGACGTGGGAATACCAGAATTCTGTTCATCTTCATGTTAAGTCTTTCACCCACATTATCTAACTGAATGTCAAACAACACTCTACCGTTACTACTGATGATATGTTGGATAACTTCTAACAAGTTGTGACGTTGTTCTCTCGATATTCTTCCAGCCATCAGATTGTTCTCAGGAATGATGAAGTGGGGACAATTGATATTATGAACAAAGTCGTACAGTACTTTTAAAGTTTGGTTAAGACAAAGTAACATGTTCTGATCTTGCCAGACTATTTAATTTGTACTTTCAATACAGTGGAACAAAGCATTTTTACACATATAACTTGATATAACATCTTGAAATGCTTTATGTGATTTTAACAACATTTTCATCAATACGTAGCATTTCATTTGTATAGTATTGAAACTAAACACCAGATATCTCTCGGCTAAATGGGTGGAAATTCTCCACTCAAGTTCTTCCATTCCCCTACTAATCTTGCTCCATACTGGTACTATAAAACATCCGGAATTCTCAGATTTCAACTTTAATTGAGCAGTAGGCCAATCACCCATACTTCTTCTATTGATCCAATGTCTTGCTTCTCTTGGCCAACTTTTACAATGGAACGCAGCAACATAATCAGCTTCCCGCACATTCTGTCTTGCTTTAGGCATACCAGCAGGACCATGTTGAACCAAACCAGCTTGTTCCATGCCATTACGGAACATTGTGTTTTTCAGTACAACTCTTCCCCTGGCATCTTTATAATATGCACCACGTGGTGGAACTAATGTAGCAGCAAGAGGTTCATCATTTTTCAAAAGTTGTAACATACAATAACCTGGTGCTGTATGCTCGTCTCTTACCATCAACATATTCGTTACACCATGTTTCCAATCTGCCCAGTCATGGATAACATGATGTGTATTAAGAACTAACAATACATCTTGATCTGAGTTAAGTCCTATTGTTGTACTGCCCTCTGATTGACTTCCAAAAATAAACGATTTAATACTCGATTCTTTCAATGATATATGACAATTTCCCACGGTTTCCCTAATCAAAGTACTGGTTCGTCTCTTCATGACCATCTGATGATTGATCCCTATATCATCGAGTACTTCTGATAACCTCATTGATAGAGCTTCGTTGTTCATTGATACACTCGACATTCTGAAAACAATATCAGTAAGATAAGATACATAGGATATTATAGATTTTAACACGACGTATATGTTTCCAACTTTATCATTCAGGCAAAAATAGTTTTTTGGATAAAAAACACTTTCCTGCATAAAATGTAACATTTCATGATACACTTATTAGTTCGAAGTCTGAGACTTGGATCGTCTATGGTAAAGTTCGGTTTCTATTTCAGTTGTTTGTTGGACATTGCTACACTGTTTGTCTGTGAACGGCTGATTCCGTTGAGTGCTACATACATACCATCTCTGTTTTATTATCTCATTATATTTCACTTTTTGATAACTGCCCCCCCTCCTAATTGGGTACTAGTGTTAACATGCACTGGTCCCGTTATTTTAAAGTAAGTGGTGTTCAGTCAGCAACTGGAATTGTTGATAGGCCAGACAAGCCATTTTCAGTGGAGGGGAGTCATGACCAGACCCGTACATAGACGTTACTTTCATTTACATGCATTATGTCGTTATAACACTGATAGCAAGAAAAATTGTAGTCTTTATAAAACATTTCTAATGAAAAAACTTCGACTTCAAATCTTGTACTGAATATTGAAAATATTTATGTACAGACAGTATTGATTAATTGATTGATTGATTGAGTGATTGAATGATTGATTGATTGAGTGAGTGATTGAGTGAGTGATTGATTAATACCAGTGTACTTAATGTGTGTTCAATTTTCTCACTTATAAGGGGTTTTAAGTTTTGGAGTTGAAGTTAAATGATTTTTATCTAGACTTATAGTGTTCAATCATCGCTACACAGTCGTTGTTACGTGAATATTCATTTATATTCATTAATCTAAATATGTTTCGTATTTTTCATGCAACACATTTGTGAATACGTGTATATTATATCAAACGTTCTTACCTTGAAATCACTGGTAAATCTCAACAAGATATTTTTAAACGGACCCTTTCTTCTATGTGAACAAACATGCTGACATCATCTGGGGAAATGGTATATGTACTGTTACTTCTTCTTTCTATTTCCAATATCTGGAAGGGAAGTAACTCAATTTTATATTGCTCTTAGCATGTACCGAATTAGTTCCCTTCCGGGGAAAATTAAATAATGACCAATTGATACACTACATGTAACAGAAAATAACAAAATACCTGATGGTAACCCAATACACCAGTAATTTGCATCCAATGTCCCCCAACCCCGAGGATGTGAAGGGATTTTATCTTCTGGGTTGTCAAAAACCCCAACACCCCCGCCCTTTGGTGCATTGTGGTGGTAATATAAATATCCCCCGCCCAACGTGACGTTGAAAAGTAGAACCCCTGTGATATAATAATACATGTCATTGAACATACGCAACTTTTATTTCACCACTATATACAGACGCTGACTGACCAGTATAAACAAATATGTACTGCCAAATGTTTGGACAACGGTAAACGGCTATATTATACTAATTTTAAGCTGCCATGATTATTTGTAGAAAATGTAATAGTTGATACAGATAGTCCAAACTTTAGAGCAAGTTTGGCTTCCTTCAGATTTTCTAGGCATGGTCTATTTATAGAACTAGGCAGATAAATATTGCGATGGAACAAACAAAAGCGTTATGAATTTACTTTATAAATTAGTATCCGCTTTTATGGTTACCACGTTTCAAAATGGGTCGTGTTTTAGTACTGGCCAAACGCAGTGCATGGTAACTACTAAACATGTCGCTGGCTTAGAATGAGAAGGTCGTACATTTTGTAAGCACAAAATCGATATATTGAGAAAAATATCACTATCTGTCCGAACATTTCTTTTTACTTCCGGTAATACAAGCTGTTTCAACTTCTGTTATGTAAACATGACAACTTCCTGTTTTCATGAAAATATGTTCATAAGAAGCGCCTTGTTTATGCAGGTGTCAAATATGTATCAGTCCTATAATTGTAAGCCAGCGATATACTTATTACCCCAGTTGAATTACCAGGTTTCATGGAGCTATTTTTAAATTTTGAAAAAAAAAATCTTATTGACTAATGCTACATTCATACGCTAGGCGAGGTAAACGATCGAACATAGTGACAGTAATTAATGATCACCTGTCTTAATTTATCAAAATGTCCTACCTTGGCATCACTGACGATGGTCACTACAAAGGTTTAAACGAATCCTTCCGTCTCAATTGGCGAATATTCTTACATCATCTGGGGAAAACTATCTTTGAATTAACTTCCTCTTTCGGTTTAAAACTTTTGAAGGGAAGTTATTTCATTCTAAATGGCTCATTGCATTTACCAAGTTACTTTCCGTATCACGAGGATGTTAAATATTAAGTAATTCATATGTACGCTTTCTGTACAGACATTGACAAGTTGTGTATATAATTGGTATACTGTTAAAATGGTAATTCATGAATAATAAATCAAAGCTTCACTTACGGACTTATTCAAACCACGATATTTAATAGTAAACATTGTTTAATTGTATTAAAATTTGGCCAATGGATAGCTCATTATATGTTTTAACATCTAGCAAAATTTAAAACGACAGTTAACAATGTTACTTAGTCAGGTGACATCCACGTGCTTAAAGACCTGAATTTTGGCACTGGGCCAACCAAATTTGGTCATAGTTTTCTCAGCATGTGGTTACTGATGTTTAAGATATCTGACCATATTGTACCCTATTACATAATATTATGCAACATTGCACAGCATGTTAATTAGTTTAAAAAGGGGCCCTAGTATTAGATAAGAGACAACAAGAGTTCCCTTTATGACAGGAAGTTATAAAATATCTGTAGGCCTATAGTAAAATTTAATTGATATATAAGTTTTTGTAATATTTTATTGTGAAAAAAACCCTGAACCATTAAGATTGACATAATTTTGTTTGTGTTGCTTGAAAACGACTGTCGTGTGATTAGACACAAATGCATGCAAATTAATGCACAATTATTAAAGTGTTTAAAAAATCTGAACATATATAACTTATATACCGGTAGCTGTATGCCTCATGATTAACATTTCTTAATAATGTATCCAATGAGATGAGTGAATTGATATTATTCACAAGATATAAAAAAGTTATTTTTGATGTTGGTTTTGTTTTGATGTTTTGATTTTTTTTTAAAATTTATTAACTAGATCTATGAGTATTATGTTATACTATATTAATAAAAAAAGGTATATTCACAGACATACAATCAGAATTGATATTGTGTACCTCTTTGGTATAGTTGCTTAGTTTTATTTGTATCTGGTATGGGTGTGTATTTATTTAAATAACTCTTAGGGAATATTAATAACTAAAATAGTAAATATTTTGACAAAAAGTTTTTACACACTTAAACCTGATGGAAACAAAAATCAAAGAAATATATCTAATTATACAAATTAAACAAAAACACAATGCAACACATATTTGCAAGGGTACATATTACAGTAGCACATTATTGATTATCAGTAGCTATATGGGCCTCTGATCCCTTACATTGACCAGTTACAGTGTTTTATGACCCCAGATAATCACTGATAGTGATCTCATGCTGGCACAATGCTGGTATCATGCTGATCCCTCTATAAAGTTCTGGACCAGAAGCAAAGAAGGAAAAATGTAGGGCTTTAAGTCTCAAAACCAAATTCACAGTTAGGGAGAGTGCGTGTAAAGTTATGTTTTTGGTGCGTTCACAACAGCGGGTACTCATTACAGTTTCAATCCGCTTCTAGGGAATGGTCTTCTATTCACAAACAAAGGTTCTGAAACCTTGTGGGCAGATCACGTCATGGAACTCATCCGTGGACTCAGGACCGAAAGAACATGTCATGTGTGTTCGGTGGGATCAAAATATGTGACATTCTATCACGCAGATATTGTTTTCTTCATGAAAAGTTACTGTTATTCGTTATTTATGCGCATTGTTATATTCATACTGTCTAAGGTTAACACCCATGCCGGAAATAGTAAAAACAAGAAGGAAGTGACTGCATGTTGAAGCACGTGTTCAATGTTAGGTGAAACACAAATTGGCAGGTTACTAAATGAAAATGTTGTATTTTGTAAATAAACGTGTTTGTAATTTTTATTTGATGATTTAGCATATCTATGGACACCAAGCATTCTTTTGACAGACACGGTTGATGACTGGAAGTCGTTTTTTTTGGCGGAGCACGCGCATTAATTTATCCGAATTGGGTGACTTATTAGACCTTTACTCCCTCTTTGGAGATCAATGGTGGAGTCAGTTGGCATAAAACGATATTGGAGACGAATATTTATTATAGCATGACAATGTAATCGCGCAAAACCAGCGTGATGGATACTTCCGGTATGAAACATGTCTTTACCTCCAAACACATCAGTTTCAGATTGACATTAAATGTAACCTTTGGTTTTGGAAACCTTAAAATGTGTTGTTTCTTGGTATGCTAATGAATCGTTTACACATTCTTATTTACAAAGTTCGGATATTTTCATTCGCACGAGACTCGCGCGCTAAAAATGAGATTTGGCCACGTGATCACTACTAGTGATTCGGTTATTAAAAAATGATTACAATATACTTTACCGACAACGTTCTAACCTAGTAACATTATTCCATTTGTATAAAATAATCCTAAATAGTTTATACAAAAGATACCGACCTTTGAACAGTGGTGCGTTTTTAAAGTCCGTAAGTGTATGTATCTTAGTTACACTAGAATATTCTCACATCATCTCCAAGGGTAAAAATGTGCATGAATTAACTTCTTCTGTTGGTAACATATTTTTTAAGGGAAGTTACTTAATTCTAAATCGATTATTGCATGTACGGATTTACTTCCCGTATGGATAATTATAAACATTAAGTAAGTCGTATGTACGCTAAAAAATCTGCACACTCATTGACAATTTGTATATTATTAGAGGTATAGTGTTAAAATAGTAATACATAAATAATAAATCTAAGCTATAGATACATGTAATAACACTAAGAAATTGAATATTGTCTCCACCTTTATTATTCAATATTCAACTGAGCATATCTTCTGTTTGATTCGTAATGAATCAATTATTAACTTTATTATTATTGATCAAAGAATCATTCAGTTTCTTGCTGCCTTTAGACAGCTTGAGTTCCGACCTTATGACTGCTGTAAATTGGTCTTAAAGTGGTGGATTGTCTTGTTAAATGTTTGATTTAGCAAAGTGTCGGCGGCATTGTGTCGTGCTATTGTGGTATGTTTTCTTTGCTGTGTGTTAAAGTTGAATGCTTTCTGACGGTACGATATTCTTTCACGTTGTTTTAAATATTGGCTGGATTATATATACGTTCTTCTGGCGACCAAAATATTAGAAATGCTATATTTTTCTAGTTGATGTATTTAAACCATAAGCGTAGCATATTATATATGTTTGGGAGTCCTTAATTCCAAAATATATGTGTAACAAACATGTATAGACATACTATATTTTTACTATAAATTACTGACATTAATTATTACAAAACTAAAAATAAGGAAATTGTGCTTTTGGAATTTCAATCAACACATATCACAGTGAAAATCAACACGTGTCTCAGTAAACTGCCATCTTAGAATAGACAAGAAGCATTCAAAGACATCCATATCCACCGCAAATCGGAAATGTCTGTAACGGAAATGATTGAATAAAAAATATTTTAAACATATTTTAGTTATATGAAGGTTTGGTTCCAGTGAGAAATGTTTCAAATTGACTAAATATGTTTCTCTGCAACCACTACATAAAACAACCAAAGTCAACAAGAAGCACAACTTACATGGAAACAAGGTTACATGTGACATAGACCCAGCTGCTTACATATCAAGTTACATCATGGTACTTTGTTCCTAACTGACGTTAATGGTCGAAACTGTTTTTCTTTCTATTTTAAGTAACAGAGACACTGACCCCACCAGTCGCACTTTCAATTCAAAGCGGCTTTTATCACGTAAGATTCGTACACAGCACATTTCATTATGTTATATCTCATTCCCAACTGAAGTTTTTGAGAATTTGTTTCTCGTATTTGTAGTGACTTTGACTCGTCCATTTACATTTCAATCCCAAAAATCTTCATATAAACTATCTACAATATCTGCGATCTGGGAGTGCATTAAAGCCGTGTCGGAAATATCGATACATGTTGTATATGCACTTCCAGGTGGTATTCACAACGAATCTTAAGGGAAAACTTAAAATCCTACAATTTACGAGCTTCATTAAACGTGTGAACAAAAAAATATTATACGAGGCTTTGCCGAGTGGCATATTATTTTTGTCGACGAGTTTAATAAAACTCGTATGTAATTAGTAGGAATGTAGGATTATATTTATCGCATAACCTTAGAGAACGCTCGTTAACGTTCAAAACGCTGATGTACGCTACAATGTATATAGGTTTCATTCGGACTTTAGCGTAGTCTGGAGTTCCCTCCCCTTGATGCTACGCTATCTGGGTCAGGTAGACGCCATTTTATGTCGGCTGCGATGGACTAACAAAGTAATGGGATTTTTTTTAAATAATTGATCATCCGGTAATCAAAGAGCCAGGACGTGTGAAAATACATGCTGAATGTAAGTATGACCTTAAACTGCTTGTGACCAACTTCTTTTCAATAATATTATAAATTTACCAACTTGCATAGTTTTCGGATATGAATGCATTTAGTGTAAATTCGGACATCGTTGTTGTCGTAGCTTGACAGTTGGTTGATGATCGGTTTTTTATGCATATATTTTATGTTTTGGGGTTATACAGGTCATTTCGTAACCAGGCTTATTCGTAGCCTTGCATTTTTGGCTATTTCGTAACCGTGTGCAGGGTTTGCACTTGGTAAAAAAATCCTATTTATGACAAATTTGAAATTATGTCTTAAAATAAATTGTAAATGGACATTGTGTGTAGGTTTTGTTTAGCAATTTGGTCCCATCCCTTGGTATTTTGCCACTGGCCTGCTGAATTGATAGAATAGTTTGTGTGATACAGGGAATTGAGTAGAAAAGAAACATTGTAATTTGAAAACTATTAAATCAAATTTCCAGTACCCCATCCGAGATTCTTCCCAGTAGACTAGGGATTGGTATTTTTGAGCACTCACCACTGTTCCACTCTTTGTGTGTTTGATAACAGGTATTTTCCTAAAACATAGCGACCATATATTGCACCATTATGACTAATTTGTATCTAATTTTGGTGGACTTCCCTTGGACCATTACCCTAATGCTAATGATATGAAACACTATCTAGACCCTATCTATTCACCATGTTTATTAATATTGCAGTAACCAACACTGGGAAAGATGTGAGTGTTATTAGAATGTGTGGCTAAGAATACAGTCGGAAGAGCCTAATTTACAATTGGTAGGTATACCTGTGTTAATCATCATAAAGTTAATGTATGTGTGATGTATTTGTAATGTATCTGTAATCGTAATGTTTTAATAATATTATGATATGTGTATCGGCCACTGGATTAGAGTCCTTGGATTAGCCCAGTTATGACTATACTGTGCAGTAATATATGTATTAATTAAATGTATGTATTGAATAACCTATATTTATTGTCATGGCCTTGTATTTAGTATTGTTTTATTTTGAATTGCAGGGTTTCGTTGAAACTTGAACGTTGATGATTGTATGTAAATAGATAGTAGAACTGGAACTTGGTGTTTGGTCTTGTTGGGTCCTGAACCTACATATACATAGTGGTACCACCACAAGGGTATTATTACCACCTGGTATCGATTCTATTACACAAGTAGTGTTATATACAGGCAAGTAAATGGGGAAAACCCTCTGTATACTTATTTTGGTAGGCACTGCATGTATATCGTTTACCAATATGTTCATAAAATAACTTTTAATCTATCATCAGTATATAAACTTGTTATCATACATGTAGCTGTTGAAATAGCTTATAAGCAACAGAGAAATAATTTGTTAGATAAAATTTGTACCATATCCCATATGGACTTTAGATTCTAAAAAAACCTTACTAATTCCCATCTCATTAAGACATCCTCCCACACACATGGTTGTGAACAACACAAAGGTCATGGAAAATACCTTTTGGTTCTGGGAAAAATCAGGTAATTTTATTCTTCATTTTCTGTGCCACCCTGACCACCTTAACCGTTACTCCTGAAATTGTAGTTGAAAATAGACACAAGTCTGATTTAACATGTTTTGCTGGGTGTCTCAACTGATGCATGGGAAAATTTATAATGAGTTGTATTTACTTTCAGGTTCTGACCCGAATATACATCTACTGTATAGTTTACTGAAGAATTGTGGAGGATTTTTTATCACTGCAACGAAATGAGTGAGGTAGGATTCTGTTTAGGTTAGTTACGTAACAGTTTGTACTTAGTCATTTTTAAGAACGATTGTGAGACAAGTTTCACAAAGTTCACTGGTAGACACCATACACTGGAAATAGCCCCAAACTTTGAACGAAAACAAAAGTAAAAGTGGTAATCGATATCCGACAACGTTGAGTTTTTAACTATTATTCTGTAAATATCGATGCGATCCACTTGAAGTGAAATAATTTTGGTTATGAAATGTTTATTTAAAGCTCCAATGTAGCCGATTGCTTGTTAATCAGTGAAACATAAAACAATAATTGTAATAGTTATTGGTAAACTTAGATCCCTTGCGACAGGAAATTATGCCAGATCAAATGCTAATTGTAGCAATGATCCAACTGTTTCCTTAAATATTTACTATGTATAATGAACCAACACAGTGTTGAATATGCATTATGATACTAAATAAATATTTAAGTTTAAATAGTGGCTACATACATGGATTCAATAAGTAATACAAATGACTTGAGTGAACTATCCCTTTGGAAAGAATATTGAGTACTACAGGTAACTCGGTTACACCCAGTGAGTTCAGCCTAGAAAACCATAGTTAGCCTGACAGACAAGCTTATGTTTATAACTGTTCTCATTTAACTTTGAACAGACTGGACATTTTCATTATAAACTGCTTACTTTTTATAGCCTGCTTGAGGTCAATCTTATGCATATAGCATATCTTTTCCTAGATATTTAGTATTAGTACTTTTCTGTAACAATAATTGTATTCATATTATTTTGCAGTTTATTGCACAAGAAAGGTGGACATTCAAGTTGCTGTCTTTATATGCTTTGATGTGGAAATAATTCGTGACAGAAGACATGAATTACCAACTGATGTATCGGGAATTGAAAGGATCAAATTTAAATGTTAATTTGCATAATAAATCATTTTCAAGTATCTAAATGAGTTCCTGTTGTCAGACGTCTCATGCGTTAGGGACCACCACAGTGTTATTAGTGCTTTTAACTCAATACTTACTTAAAATACTGTTGCGAAATGCTGCAATTATGTCCTTATAACTGTTTAAGAAATTTTGTTGAGAACCAAACCTTATATACCCTTATGGCGGTTGATAACGTCAGGAATGAGGTGTAGAGAGTGATTTATATTAAATTATTATTATTTTATATTTAAAAACTTGTTTTATAATCGACCTAATTCCTTAAATAAATTAGTATAAGCTTATCCTTTTAATGCTATGGTGGTCAGTAAAATGTACAAGAACACATATACTATAATGTGTATATGCCAATTGAGACACTCTATTTTAACACTCCATGCATTGCTCTAATTAGTGAAAAACTGCTTTTTATTGCTCAGAAACATGGTTCATTCTCACTGCCAGATGAAAACTATAACAACCTTACTGTCAGTTGAAACATTCACTGACTCACTGTCAGATTACAATTATTACATGCTCAATGTGACATGCTCGCCACAGATGGGATCTGTGTTATGCTCACTTTCAGTACTTACATGCTCAACGACAGATGACAATAACATGCTCAATGCTGCAGTGTCCGATAACATGTTGTACCCCCTCCATTTTTGATGAGGTGGTATATTGCTTTGTACATGTCTGTCGGTCGATAGACTTAATTGCTAAAAAACACTGCCCTCGGATCTTCAACCTCTGCATCTCTGGTTTTATGCTCACTATCAGACAACAATTTTTAAATGCTCATTCACAACATTGGCAAATGAAAACTGGTAAATGCTTAACATCAAATTAAGCATGCTCACGTGAGATGACAAATGCTGTTTTCAAAATTAGAAGAAATCTGTACAAAATATTCAAAATATTTTGTTGAAAATGTGACCAAAGTAGGCCTTCATGTTTACCTTATCAGCTTTAGAAAAGAAATTTGTGTGCAATTTTTATTTTCAATTTATTTGTTGATTAAGGCATTACACCAGTATATACAACAAGAGCTATCACTGCAAGGGACATATGTCCCAGATGTGTGACATTGATAGTTAACAAAAGTACTTTCTGCTAAAATGATATCACATGTCCATAAGACTCAGATGCCTCAACTTGCAATTTGACTGTCAAGGGTCATAACTCATAACACACATACTGACTAATATTCCTAAACAGTCTGATGATTTAAGCAGTGCAAATACTTGTCTTAAACGAGTTATGAGAAACAAAACCAAAGGTAGTCATTTCAAGGGAAAGAACTCTGCAAATACAGGTCAGATCCGAAATTAAAATATTTAGATGAGCAACTGCAGAGTCATACTGGCAAATATTCCTACAAAAATTGAAAAAATTAGCTGAAACAGAAATTCAGGATAATTTCCATCATTTCAAATATACATTGCCCTGCTAATACTGGTTATAATTGAACAACACACGCAGATTATCATTCCAATGAAGTTTGATGCCTGTATCAAAATTACTTTTCAAGTTACAGACACAATCCAAATATCATAATTTCAATGGCAATAACTCTATAAATAACAAATGGGCACTTTGTTGTCAACCTATCATAGAATGCCATAGGTTAAGTTGGAAAAAATTACAAAGGAGAATAACTCCAAAAATCTCCAATACAAAGTTTTGGTTATTGAGCACTGCACTTCTCGACTGGAAGATCTATTCCCCATTAAGTTTCAAATTGATATCTCCAATACTTTAAAAGTATGAGCTGGGCAGAAATGAGAGGACGGACAGAGCTGTGGCCACTCTACCTTTGGGGAACATATTATTTATAATATTTAAAAATATTGACATTACCAATATGTTACCAATCGAGTAACGCTTTCTAATGAAGCTAAGTATTACTACCAAGTTACATAACTGTTAACAATTAATAGCATTGAGAGAAAATGCAACATTGAACTTTAATAAAAGCTTTAACCAAACTATCTATGTTAAAGGGTGATTACTCCCTACAAAATTGGCAATACAGTAATGATCCATGTCAAATTATGTTAACTAATGAAGGTAGTTATGACTACCAAGTTACATTACCTTAGGCTAATATCTTTGACAGTAAACAGAACATTGAATTTTTTTAAAACACTAACACAAAGTTGAAAAAGGACTGAACTCTTTACAAAATCATTGAGTTATTCCCATAATGATATCTAGTAATATTAACTTATAATGATAATAAGTGTGTGTTTCAATACATTTGCATTGATAGTATGAGGGGCAAAATATATAATGTTCATGTACCTTACATTTTTCTATGACAACATTAAGGACAATTAAGGACAATTTTACAAGTAAAAAGGTACGTTTCTTCTTTATGTCTGGAACATTTCATAGCTTTAATAGCTTTAATAGCTTTGTGTCAATATTTAAGTAATGTATCAAACTTTGAAGAGGGTACACTTGAGTCCACTGACCTCACTATAATTCGAGCAAAATTTGTGTCATTATGTGCAGTAGTGTTTAACAAAAGCAATTGTCATTATTCATTAAACTGCAACTTGCGTTACTTAAATGAAACCGTATGCATCCACCAGAACTTTATATCAATATGACCAAAACTTATGTTTCACTTTTATCACATTAAAATTTAAGTGTTTTAGTTAGCACAAATGAACTCAACAACTTGTATGGTAAACACATGATAGTACAATCTAAAATTCGATAGTTCTTCTTCCTATATGAAGAAGTAGTAGGCTGTATTCCTTCGGATAGTTGGTTTGTTTTCCAGTTATATACTCGGATGTAGAATCAAACTGTAGCAATCAGGCTCAGATGAAGAAACTCTGAATTACTGACATGACCTGAAATATCAAACATTATATTTGCAAAAGAAATACAAATGTAGTTAGTTTGAAATCATTCTGTTATCTACAATCTGTAAATAGAAGTAAACTTAATCAAAATTGAATATTTAAGTGCTATTAAATTGATAACATCCTGTTACCATCAAGCTGCTCAGGTCTAAAAGAAAGTTTCAAAATTTTACTGATTCTATTGTTTCTATTGTTTTTCCCTGTGTAATTTTATAGTTGATTATGGACTATGTTCCCAATTAAAAATCAATTTTTTCGTCTCCAAATCTCAAGCCAAAAATTCCTAACCAGAGTAGAAAATAATTTGTTATGAATTGGCAAATTTTCCTGTAAAAACAGCCAGCACAACTAAACTTAAGGATGAAAACCCTTAATTATAGCAAATTAAACTTAAAATTTATGTTATTAACTTATACACCTTTTGGCTTAAGCAGATTTGGGTAATAGATTTGTACTTTTCCCAATTTGGAATAAATGCGGCTAAAACTCCCAATCTCGTAGCCATGGGCTATGCTCCAAAATGGATAGAAAAAACACTTTCATTTCCAACTGTTAATAATATGCACATTATTCCTTTACGCCATAGATAGCTGATACATAGTGTACTTACTTCCATTCAATTGTTAATGTTCAACATCTCAACAGATGTTACTAGGAAATTATAAACACATATAAGTTGCATGAAAATACTTCTTTAACTTCAAGAGGTAGACATGCATAAAATCTGCATGGAGATGCATCATCAAAATATGTCTACATGGAATAACGGGTTAATAGATAGAATAATAAATGGTTGCTTCAAATACCTTAGCATTTGGTTATATGTTTTATCCAAGAACATATTTCAATTCCTTCAAAGACTAAACTGTGTGTGTGTATTTCAGGTCTTCAAGTTAATACACATGTGCAGTCTTAAGTATACACCAGTGTTCGTTAAGGCACAAGGTGAACCCTGAAAATGCAACATTTAACTTTAAATATTTTCCAAAAACATTACTCAAGGAATTTTCTCTATACCAATTAATAGCATCTCTTGTATTATGATGTACTGTAAAATCATAATTTTTGTTGGGGATTACATTTCATGCTTGGAAATTAAATCCCATCGAACAATAATTTTGAACCTTGTATTAATTAACTATAATTCAAAATCCATGAATTAAAGTCCCATCGAAATGGTCTTTTTGACCAAAACCACGAAATTTTGTCACATAGAAATTAAATGATTTTACAACTACTTATTACATAAATACAAGGTAATGGATCGTAAAATCTTTAATTTAAAGCTTGCTATTGAAATAATACTACAGGTCTCTAGGTTTTTCAAATTTCACAGTAGTGCATGCAACATTACCTGTGGAATCATTTAATTTCTAAAAGATATGACTTTCAATCAAAGAACATAGCCCATATTTGGCTAAAATTCACAAAAAAAAACACTGAATGGTATAGTTTCAGTTCATTAAATAGCAAAACTAACCTTGATACTGCATCAGATGTCCTGGACTGCACATTCTACATAGCATCACGGTTCACCAAACATGATTTTTATCATTTATCTGAAAAAATAAAATTTAGAGAATGGTAATTTCATACATCGGAAGAAATTAGACAATCACATATATAGTATTATCCTTAGGTTTATCATAAACGTTAGTATTTACACTACAGTACTGACTACTGGAAATAATCTTCATAGAGGAAGATCACAGCTCCAGCATGAAAGTAAATACCTGTTTTTTCTCAAATAGGCTCTGGATTCTTTTTAAATTAATTTTTCAAAATTTGTTGAGACAGAGACAGTCTGACTCACAAAGACTTAAGTACACCGATTTAGCCTGATCAAGCTATATCAACTAACACACACTATATATGAACCTGTTTGTACACATCGATACATATACAGTACTACAGAAGAAAAATAAAGATAATCAGCAAACACGATTTCCGAAATGTAATGGAAAGCGTGTCTATCCGAAAACTGTGCAACAACATACTATTGCTTTTTTTGAAAAGATCAAATCAGATCAACAAAAAATAAAGCCCCAGTAATATTGCGATACATTATTTAATTCGTTTTCCAAAAGGGTTTTCCGATGATCAACTTCTAAAATAACTCAATAAGGAAATGCTTACCGTTGTTGACACAGCGCGTCGGCCATTAAACGCCGGCTACCAGAATCTAATACTGAACAGATTGGATGCCGGGAACCAGAATATGGACGTGGACGTACAAACCAAGGACGTGGACAAAAACCAGCAAACGTCGGTGACCACCATAAAAACCAAGGGAAAACCAAGTGTGGTCGATGTGGTACATCTCATGACATGTCGAGTAAGACAAAATGTCCTGCATTTGGAAAACAGTGCAACTTATGCAAAAAGTATAATCACTGGAAAGTAGTTTGTAGAACAAATAAACAAATTGACACCAGGTCAAGCGTAAACACGTTAACAAAACGCCAGTTCGAAGCGCTTAATGTTGAAATTACTCTGGAGACCCCAAACTCGAAATTGACTTCATATTCCGGAGACACAATTCAAGTATATGACAAGATCAATTTAGAATGCAAATACCGATCAAAGAAAATAAACGCTCCGTTTTACATTGTAAATAATAGCGCTCCGTCGTTACTCGGATTACAAACTTCCATCGAGCTAGGATTGATACAATTAACCTACTCCGTTAGCAAAGGTCAAATAATGACTAAACAATCGGTTCTGTCCGAGAATAAGGACTTATTCACGGGTGAAGGCACACTTCCAGGAAAGAGCAAATTACATCTTAAAGAAGATGCGGTTCCAGTCATTACGCCACCAAGGCGAGTACCGGAAACACTCAAATGTCGGCTAAAAGCTGAACTGGATCAAATGGTCCAAGACGAAATAATAACGCCTGTCACAGAACCAACAGATTTGGTTCACCCGATTGTGGTCATAGAAAAACCCAGCGGAAAATTAAGGATTTGTTTAGATCCAAAACCATTAAATGACGCGATACGCCGACCGCACTATGCCATGTCGACACTGGAAGATGTGACAGCGAAATTAGCGGGTGCCACAAACTTCAGTTTGCTCGATCTTACACATGCGTACTGGAGCGTACAATTAGATGACGAGTCATCGTACGACATTCTTTGTCAAAAAGTGAACGAGGCATTTGAAGGTCTACAAGGTATGCACCCCTTAGTAGATGACATACTAATTTGGGGACGCACCCCCGAGGAACACGATAAACACCTAAAGCAAATACTGCTTCGCGCCCGCGAACGCGGAATCCGTTTCAACGCACAAAAATGCACCATATGTGTAAAATCTGTACCATTCTTTGGTCACGTGATAACTGACACGGGACTCAAAGCAGACCCGGATAAAATCCAGGCTATCACGGAATTGCAGCGGCCAGACAGCCGGGGAAACGTTGAAAGTTTTTTGGATTGGTCAATTACCTCGCAAAATTCGCACCAAACCTTGCAGAAATCACAGCCCCCATCAGGAGCCTCTTGAAAAAGGATGTTGAATTTCTGTGGGACGCCCCGCAAGAGCAAGCCTTTGCAAAAATCAAGCAAATCATAACACAGTCGCCGGTTCTAGGTTACTACGACCCCAAAAAACCACTCGTTCTGGAAACTGACGCAAGCAAATATGGCCTAGGATGTTGTCTTATGCAAGACGAAAAACCCATCGCGTACGCCAGTAAGTCATTAACGCAGACTGAAATAGGGTATGCTGTTATTGAAAAAGAACTACTGGGGATATTATTTGCACTAAAAAGATTTCATCAGTTCACATATGGTAGAGAAGTCATTGTGCACTGTGATGATCATAAACCAATTTCGGCTATAATGAAAAAGCCATTATCCGCCGCACCGCCGCGTTTATCTAGAATGCTACTAGCACTGTCAAAGTATCAGATTACTGTTAATCATGTGCCCGGTAAAAGCATACCTGTCAGTGACTGTTTGTCGAGACAATCATTACCTGATACATTTCCAGGGATGATCGAAGGTATGGACAATCATGTACATGCAGTGAAAAAACAATTACATGTCACAGACAATCGGCTCGAAATTATTCGCGCGGAAACTGTCAAGGATACACAAATGTCAAAATTGAAACAGGCTATACTTCTAGGATGGCCAGAATGTAGAACACAATGTGATCCTGACATTTCAGAATATTTCAATCATCGATGGTCTAATATTTCGAGGTCATAGTATTATTATCCCGAAATCTATGCGAAATGAACTTTTACAAAAAGTTCACTCCTCTCATCTGGGAATTTTTAAAACGCTTGAACGAGCGAAAGACTCATTGTTTTGGCCCGGAATGTCTAAGCAGGTTACACAATATGTAACAAACTATGCAACATGCCTCACACATAAAGACGCGAACGCATCAATGCCTTTAGTCACTACTGAATTCCCGGATCGGCCGTACCAGAAAATAGCCACCGATCTATTTCATTTACAAGGGAATGAATACCTCTTGACCATTGACTACTATAGTAGATTCTTTGAAGTTGATTATCTGTCTAACACAAGGTCACAAACAGTCATTACAAAACTTCAAAAACACATGTCGCGAATGTCAATTCCCGACATCGTCGTATCAGATAATGGACCGCAGTTCTCTAGCAACGAATTTAAGGACTTCGCGAAGGAATGGGTATTCGAACACAGAACATCATCCGCAGGTCACCCGCTAAGCAATGGCCTCGCCGAAAAGGGTGTAGGAATTGCAAAAAGTTAATGCAAAAAGCTTAGGATACTGGTTCGAGTCCGTACTTAGCATTTCTAGAATATAAAAACACACCATTAGAATGTGGTTACTCTCCTAGTCAATTGTTGTTAGGTCGAAGAACAAAATCAATAGTGCCAATAACAAACAAAGCACTAAAACCAATTTTAGTTGATGCCGAACAAGTCCAAAAACGAATGCAACAATCTAAGCGAAGACAAAAGTAACATTTTGAAAAGTCAACACGACCGTCGTCAGCATTGTTAGTCCCTTTTGAGTCCTCTTTTTCTTTTTTCTTGTCTGGTGAAGAAAGTTACCCCATTTTGCAATATCAGGAACCACCTTATTCAGGTACAAATGTAATAGCTTGTCTGATGTAGAAAGTGACACCGTTGTACAATGTGAGGAAACTCCTTGTCTAGGTAATAGCTTGTCTGATGTAGAAAGTAACCCCATTGTGCAATATAAGGAAACTCCTTGTTCAGGTAATAGCTTGTCTGATGTAGACAGTAACACCATTGTGCAATATAAGGAAACTCCTTGTTCAGGTAATAGCTTGTCTAATGTAGACAGTAACACCGTTGTACAATGTGAGGAAACTCCTTGTTCAGGTAATAGCTTGTCTGATGTAGAAAGTAACCCCATTGTGCAATATAAGGAAACTCCTTGTTCAGGTAATAGCTTGTCTGATGTAGACAGTAACACCATTGTGCAATATGAGGAAATCCCTTGTTCATGTAATATCTTGTGTCTGATGTAGAAAGTAGCCCCGTTGTGCAATATGAGGAAACTCCGTGTTCATGTAATATCTTATCTGATGTAGAAAGTAGCCCCATTGTGCAATATAAGGAAACTCCGTGTTCAGGTAATAGCTTGTCTGATGTAGAAAGTAGCCCCATTGTGCAATATAAGGAAACTCCATGTTCAGATAATAACTTGGCTGATGTAGTAAGTAACACCATTGTGCAATATAAGGAAACTCCATGTTCAGATAATTACTTGTCTGGTGTAGAAAGTAACACCATTGTGCAATATAAGGAAACTCCATGTTCAGATAATAACTTGGCTGATGTAGTAAGTAACACCATTGTGCAATATAAGGAAACTCCATGTTCAGATAATTACTTGTCTGGTGTAGAAAGTAACACCATTGTGAAATATAAGGAAACTCCATGTTCAGATAATAACTTGGCTGATGTAGTAAGTAACACCATTGTGAAATATAAGGAAACTCTTTGTTCAGCTAATAACTTGTCTGATGTCGAATGCGTTACAAGTATTTAACCATTGACATTGGTATACACAATGTGTTGTTTATGGTCACATAAATAAATGAATAAACACAGTTATGGTTCTTGAATAAATATAATTATAATATAGCACAAAATATCAGAAAAATCACATGATTAGCAGACAAATAAATATAACAGTACAACCGCGATAGAATGACCTCCCTTGATACCAATACTCGACCAAGTTCCCCAAGGTCCCACTGCACGGCGAACCAACCTCACAAACCCGTGCCTAAACGGCAACCAAATGAGGCGCAGCCACCCCGGCCCAAGTTGAAAACACCAAGAACAGTGCCCTAACGTTAATACGTCTTATAGAGGCATTTTTGCGACTTGACCTAGTTTACAATAATGTGCAAATAGAGGGCGAAAATATATATGCCAAAAAACGTTTATCATAGTGACCTTACAGCACAGTGACCTAATTAAAAAGTCTATCATCCAGCATCTCCGCAAGATACAAATGATGAACAGGGAGGGGCAGAGGGGGTGATCACGTGATGGTTGCATTTCGGTTTTTCTAATGGCGGCGCCCATGTCAAACAGGTAATTTGCTGTTTTCTGTCCTTTTCTTCGATATGTAAACATATTATACTGACCATGTTCTGGCCAACAACCTCCGGTTTCCATTGATATCTAGCTTTTGGCTGTAGGTGCCGTAGTTCATGTGATTACCCTGTGCACAATTTCGAATCGAGGACTTTCTGTTATGAAAACCGCGATTGCATTGGGTCTTAACGCAAAAAACTCACGTTTTTGGTCAAATACTGGAGTTGTCTAGATTTTAATCGATCATATATGTTCTCATTGCACAACATAGTATTTGTATCCTATCTGTTCAGCATTTAGACGCATTTTTACGATTTTATTCGAATTTATGAATGATGATTGCATTGTGATACATAATTTTCATGGTTGCATTGAGTACCAAGCAGAACCACATAATCGAGAAGTTATACATGCGATGTTTACTGTTGTCATTTATAATATTTCATAATATAAATATAATTTATAATACTTACATTTCAGTGCTATATCAAATAATATATCATATACATGTATAGGTAGCCGGTCTTTTTAATACAATTTAAGACATTCCTGTAGCATGCATTCAGTGCTGTGTAAATTATGCATATTATCTTATTTCCAGTTTCTAAAGACATGTCAAGAAAGAAAAGTAACCTTCGACCATATATTTGGCACAGTAGCGAGCTAGGTAGACGGCACTCCAACAAGAACACCAATCAAACACAAGATCGGGAAGACGAAAGCTAGAAAAGCACTGTTTAGTCATCATTCAAACAGCACATCTTCATCTGAAGTCGCCTTCTGATAAAGGTCTAAATCTCTTAGAACCTTATTTTGTTCCAACAAAGAGTTCACCAAAAAATGTCTCTGAGGAAGTCAGCAATTAGTCCTGAAACTGTAATGTGAAACTACTGGCAGTAGACGAACGTATATATGTGAGTTGGGGTTTGAACCATTGTGCGATGATGACAATGACGATCAGTGGACTGTTAAACTGGTATCTTAAAGTCACTATTTTGATAAGCTATAACTTGGTAACTTCTCTGCAGAATGATGCAATTTGGGCACTTTAGATGATTCCCATATGTGGAAAACACCATAAGATAGAAGAAAATGTAATAAAACAGCATGATGGTGCATGATGTTAAGTCTAAGAGGAGCAACCCTTGCTAAATGAGTGTTTTGTTCACCACACAATTTACTAAACGATATATCGTCTACTATTTAGGCATAATTATGTAGTTAACATTACGTCGTCGAGTATTGGACATTTGTTAGGAAACAGCCCAATGGTTCCATAATTCATTGTACCATTCATAATAAATTTTATGTAATGAATGATCGGAGAAAAAAGTTGTGGGAGCAATAATGTGACTTTAAAGTATCGGTACTATAACCAAATGGAAGAAAATCCAAGAACACCCAAGATTATAAGTTTATGCCCAGAAGTGTAAATGAGTTTGGCAAAATGCATGACATTGGTGCAACTATAGTAAAGGTATTGAACTCGTCGCCAGCAAAGAGTTTCCACTCTATAACATAGCTTTTCTTCTTCGGACAGATGAGGAAAACTGGTTTTGCTTTTCATCTACAACAAAATTTGAGGTACATGGAGAAGACGAAGTGGTTTTGGAAACTGAATTGGAGAATATTTGGGCAACGTTTCGTAGATTGTATTGATGGTTTCAAGAACCATTGAGAAAGTGTCCGCAAATGGCCGATATGGGGCATTTTAGCTCCGAGTCATCTGTAATAAACTTTGTAGTTCCTGATATACATACATGTGTTGAGCTATTTTATCAATAAATAAAAGAACACCCTTTTTAAATACATATTGTTTATTGTTTATGAAACATTGGTAAATGTATTTGTTTTGAAAATATGATTAGAAACGCTACTTGTGTTATCAAAAACTGAAAACAAATAATGTGAATCATATGTATGCTTTTACATTCAATAAATTACTGAAACAATATGTAAAAGGAAATCACATTGTACTAATGCACAAGGTCCAAGGCAATTCTCACTATACTAAGATTCATGACGTGGCTGTGTTAATGTAAAGGCGTACACAATTGGATTGCTGTTACAGTGCGACAAACCATGTGGTATGAGGCATAATGTTTGACTTTAAAACACAAAAGGAAATGTGTGCCCACAAAGTTATAACAACCGTAAGTATTTGATTCTTTGTCCGATTTTAACGAGACATTCTCGACGCTCAAGTCTTGAATGAGCAACACACATGTCAAAATCCTAACATACTGTCTAAATCCCCGGGGATGGGACACGTAATCATGTAGTAATTCCCGAGTCTTGGAACCGGACCAGGGACTTAGAGTCGATAAGGTTGTCAAATTCCCGCCTGTTGGGAAGAGTCGTCTGTTTAATTTCCCCTTTATATACTGGTGCATCTTCGTCACATACCACATAGATCTAGAATGTCCACACTGATGACAAGTAATTTAGATAAACTATTTTGGTGAACCAAAATAAAGCAATTCAAATGTTTTTCAGTATTAAACGATTCCTCGTGCGCTATTCCAGGAACCTTGTTATTAATTATTAAATGTTGCTATGATTTTATGTCGCTCACCGTTGCTAATTGTGAAAAGTGGGCACAGATGTATGCGTTGATCATAATTCATAAGTAAGTAACACATACAAAAAAAATTCAACGAAGAGGCGTAGAACAACTAAGAACTTTACTAATGGCTATGTACAAGTACTCGCATTGGGCATTTATTTTGTGCACAAGTGAGCTAAAATGATATTGCAGATTATGCAATATTAAAACAATATCAAAGAACGAGATCAAACTAACAATCTATCAAACGTTTACTCATACATGCTTAGTTTCACGTTTTTGTCTGTACGGTACAGTAGTAGTAAACACGCTGATAGCTTTTGCCACATCTACACAATGTGTTCCTTTTCGCCCTTGTGCAGACTCGTATCGTCCCGAATGCTGCCCGTGAATTAAATTCGAAACTACAGGTGTCGCATTTAATGAAATGATATATTCAGTCTCGTCATTGTGAACGAGCGAAGTATGCGGTTATGCCTGTTGTCGAGTTATAGCTTATCAAAATAGTGACTTTAAGATACCAGTTCAACAGTCCACTGATCGTCATTGTCATCATCGCACAATGGTTCAAACCCCAACTCACATATATACGTTCGTCTACTGCCAGTAGTTTCACATTACAGTTTCAGGATTAATTGCTGACTTCCTCAGAGACATTTTTTGGTGAACTCTTTGTTGGAACAAAATAAGGTTCTAAGAGATTTAGACCTTTATCAGAAGGCGACTTCAGATGAAGATGTGCTGTTTGAATGATGACTAAACAGTGCTTTTCTAGCTTTCGTCTTCCCGATCTTGTGTTTGATTGGTGTTCTTGTTGGAGTGCCGTCTACCTAGCTCGCTACTGTGCCAAATATATGGTCGAAGGTTAATTTTCTTTCTTGACATGTCTTTAGAAACTGGAAATAAGATAATATGCATAATTTACACAGCACTGAATGCATGCTACAGGAATGTCTTAAATTGTATTGAAAAGACCGGCTACCTATACATGTATATGATATATTATTTGATATAGCACTGAAATGTAAGTATTATAAATTATATTTATATTATGAAATATTATAAATGACAACAGTAAACATCGCATGTATAACTTCTCGATTATGTGGTTCTGCTTGGTACTCAATGCAACCATGAAAATTATGTATCACAATGCAATCATCATTCATAAATTCGAATAAAATCGTAAAAATGCGTCTAAATGCTGAACAGATAGGATACAAATACTATGTTGTGCATTGAGAACATATATGATCGATTAAAATCTAGACAACTCCAGTATTTGACCAAAAACGTGAGTTTTTTGCGTTAAGACCCAATGCAATCGCGGTTTTCATAACAGAAAGTCCTCGATTCGAAATTGTGCACAGGGTAATCACATGAACTACGGCACCTACAGCCAAAAGCTAGATATCAATGGAAACCGGAGGTTGTTGGCCAGAACATGGTCAGTATAATATGTTTACATATCGAAGAAAAGGACAGAAAACAGCAAATTACCTGTTTGACATGGGCGCCGCCATTAGAAAAACCGAAATGCAACCATCACGTGATCACCCCCTCTGAGGGGGTTGGCTTTGCAATGAGGGCAGAGGAAATTAACTTCCAAGGACATGTGGAAACAAAAATCCACCGACACTGCACAGTGCTGTAAAAATGAGGAGACGACTTGACCTAGTTTACAATAATGGGCAAAAAGAGGGCAAAAATATATATGCCAAAAAGTTTATTATAGGGTGAATTGTGAATAAATTGATAGCAACACATAAAAGTGTGAATTAGGTAAAAATGACTAATGATCACAATGTACAAAAAGGTACAGTAGGCTTCATCATAGTGCTAAATCAAATGTCAAACACAGTTGTAAGAATGTTTGATGTACGTTTTACCAAATGTAGGATATATATATATATATATATATATATATATATATATATATATATATATATATATATATATATATATATTCTCGTATCAGACCAAAAAGCGAACAAAAATGAAGGTTTTTCCCGATTTTGTCTTTAAAAACTTTTTTTTAACAAAAATAATCGGCAATTTGATAAACTACAGCCTTCTCCCCGTCTAGAAATATAAACAACTCCAGCCTCGTCTGCGCATGCGTTCCAAAACAGGGGCTCCAAAAGGGTCACTAATTTGCGCTAATTGGTAACCTAACGTACCAGTACCCGAACAGATGGCTTCACCGGCCGAATGGATGGCATTAATAGGTAAATATTTAATATTTTTGATTTCATCAAATGTAATCAACCTTCACAAGATCCCTCGTCAACTTTCACTTGGGTGCTATTAACTGCCGGTGTTCACCGTACTAATTCCGTACATCACATCGTGGGCTCAATTATCTCTTAGTGCACATCTTCATAGGAAGCACTTTGGCAAAGTTTATAACCATAACAAATTTTCATAATCATGAAATGAGATTCAAATCAGCTACATTGATTGTCACGTAAGTCACGTAAGAGCGTAAATACTAATTTTTTTATAAGCAAGGGAAGTAATCCAGTCTAAAATAACTTCCAAATTAGACTGGATTACTTCCCTTGGTTTATCTGTTTTTTAGCGCGAATCTGATTCACGATACAAATGGCAAACTATCATGTTTTTATTCTTATTTTTTGGAACTTTTTAATTTTATTAGTTTTATTAATGCATGATAAACGTTTAAAGACATTTTTAGAGGTGTTCTGGTTAAAAGGCTCACATGGGGAAAGTTTTGCACCGGTAGGTGAAGGTCGTTCGGAATCCCCCAATGTAAACAAAACAGAAAGTGGTAATAATGAAAGAAGAATTTTTGCGTAAATACTTTTCTTAGACTAAAGAAATTTTACACGAAGCTTCCTTATGTAAAAGAGCTCAAGAACACACAATAAGCTCCTTCTTAAGAGATACAGGAGAGGAGAAATAACGATCGTTCGGGTATTGGTATTGGTCGCTTTTTGGTCTGTTACGAGTATATAGTTTATATTGATTGTGCCAATTACTTCAGACAACATTTAACCACCCATTTTACATAATAATTTCAAAGACAGGAATCTGTGTTACGATGAAATTATTACTATTTCAAATAATAGTTAGAATTCATATACACAGTGTATAAACGAGTCGGTTTCAGGCGTTTCCAATAACGCATATACGTTGAATTGTATAACATAGCAACAAGACATATAACGATTAGATATTGCATGTGCTTTTAAATTATTTTCATTAAATCCTATAAGCATCTTCTTGAATCAATGTTTCGTCAAGCCGTCAGACTATATTTCATATGAAAAATACGCTGGTTGAACGAGAATGCTACAAGTTTATGTCATAGTATCTCGATAAATCACACCGTGATTTAGTTTATACACTGTAATATCAATTCAATAAACTCAAAATGATATAATTATCCAAATATAATCACATATAATTTAACTAATATTTTAATTTGGTTTAGTATGTTTTGTACACCGAAAATTTCTGTTTTATTTATTATTTACCGTAGTATATACTGTTAGGTTGTTGTCAAATTGTCCTACAATCATTTTCTGATTATGTGCATCAAAGCACACTGTATGTGGAATATTCACAATATCACTACGTGTAACAATCTTCCCGATGTATTTGCCATCAGGTGCAAGTTGTATAACATTACAGGATAACAAATCACATACAATCACATTACCCGTACCGTCAGTGCACACACCTGTAGCTCCACGTAGTTCACTACCCGAATATCTCCATACTACATCACCAGTTTTATTTAATGTAATCACACCATTGTTATAGTCCACGACATGAATACATGTTTGATCATCACTCACAGTTATATCCCTGATGTCAGAGAACATATTATGTCTGTTAGAGAATAGTGATGATAATATGCCTGATGTGTTTTCTATAGTGTTTACATGTTTACCACTCAGTGTGTATATACGGACACAGCCACCAGCACCTATATACATCTTGTCCTTCAAGACAGCTATACCTTTACATTCATGTGTCATACTTAGTGAACGGACAAGTTCTAGTCTATCATCACGTGTGGAGACAAACTGTATTGTCTTATTGTCGAGACACACAGCTACCCCCGTACGTCCGACTCTACACACTGACAGTGGCCTGGCACTCAATAATATAGCTAATATTATTTTATATGTAC
Organism: Spisula subtruncata; assembly: GCA_963678985.1. Classification (NCBI taxonomy): domain Eukaryota; kingdom Metazoa; phylum Mollusca; class Bivalvia; order Venerida; family Mactridae; genus Spisula; species Spisula subtruncata. Next base: position 7,986,878 of record OY787673.1, on the reverse strand, counting down.
TAACATTAACTAATTTCAACTTGTCATTGTTCCTATCAGCCAACAGTATATCACCATTATCTAGAATACACAATGACTCTATATCACAAACCATCTGATCATTCGGACGCCACATGTTGTACATTCCTTTGTAGACGATTTTGTATAAACCTGATTTTAATGGTTTTCTGTCACTCTTCATATCTTGTTGTCGTCTTGTAGATTGCGTTTGTTGATTGCTGGTAGAAACTGCTGATGGCCTTGTAGATTGTTGTTGTCGACTGCTGGTAGTAGCCGTTGATGTACTTGCAGATTGTGTTTGTTGTTGTTGTCGACTGCTGGTAGTAGCCGTTGATGTACTTGCAGATTGTGTTTGTTGTTGTTGTCGACTGCTGGTAGTAGCCGTTGATGTACTTGCAGATTGTGTTTGTTGTTGTTGTCGACTGCTGGTAGTAGCCGTTGATGTACTTGTAGATTGTGTTTGTTGTTGTTGTCGACTGCTGGTAGTAGCCGTTGATGTACTTGCAGATTGTGTTTGTTGTTGTTGTCGACTGCTGGTAGTAGCCGTTGATGTACTTGCAGATTGTGTTTGTTGTTGTTGTCGACTGCTGGTAGTAGCCGTTGATGTACTTGTAGATTGTGTTTGTTGTTGTTGTCGACTGCTGGTAGTAGCTACTGATGGACTTGTAGATTTTGTTTGGTGTGGTTGTTGACTGCAAGTAGTAGCTGCCGATGTACTTGTAGATTGTTGTTGTCGACTGCTGGTAGTAGCTACTGATGGACTTGTAAATTGTGTTTTTTGTGATTCTTGACTGCTAACAGTAGCTACTGATGTACTTGCAGATTGTGTTTGTTGTGGTTGTTGACTGTTGATAGTAGCTACAGATGTACTTGTAGATTGTGGATGTTGACTGCTGATAGTAACTGCTGATGGACTTGTAGATTGTGGTCGTTGACTGTTGGTAGTAGCTGCTGATGGACTAGTAGATTGTGGTTGCTGACTGCTGGTAGTAGCTACTGATGAACGAGTAGATTGTGGTTGCTGACTGCTGGTAGTAGCTGCTGATGGACTAGTAGATTGTGGTTGCTGACTGCTGGTAGTAGCTACTGATGGACTAGTAGATTGTGGTTGCTGACTGCTGGTAGTAAATACTGATGGACTAGTAGATTGTGGTTGCTGACTGCTGGTAGTAGCTGCTGATGTACTTGTAGATTGTGTTTGTTGGGGTTGTAGACTGCTGGTAGTAGCTGCTGATTGGCTTGTAGATTGTGGTTGTTGGGGTTGTAGACTGCTGGTAGTAGCTGCTGATTGGCTTGTAGATTGTGGTTGTTGGGGTTGTTGACTGCTGGTAGTAGCTGCTGATTGGCTTGTAGATTGTGGTTGTTGACTGTTGGTAGTAGCTGCTGATTGGCTTGTAGATTGTGGTTGTTGACTGTTGGTAGTAGCTGCTGATGGACTTGTAGATTGTGGTTTTTGGGGTTGTTGACTGCTGGTAGTAGCTGCTGATTGGCTTGTAGATTGTGGTTGTTGACTGCTGGTAGTAGCTGCTGATTGACTTGTACATTGTGGTTGTTGGGGTTGTTGACTGCTGGTAGAAGCTGCTGATTGGCTTGTAGATTGTGGTTGTTGACTGATGGTAGTAGCTGCTGATTGGCTTGTAGATTGTGGTTGTTGACTGTTGGTAGTAGCTGCTGATGGACTTGTAGATTGTGGTTGTTGGGGTTGTTGACTGCTGGTAGTAGCTGCTGATTGGCTTGTAGATTGTGGTTGTTGGGGTTGTTGACTGCTGGTAGTAGCTGCTGATTGACTTGTAGATTGTGGTTGTTGGGGTTGTTGACTGCTGGTAGTATCTGCTGATTGGCTTGTAGATTGTGGTTGTTGACTGTTGGTAGTAGCTACTGATGGACTTGTAGATTGTGGTAGTTGACTGTTGGTAGTAGCTGCTGATGGACTTGTAGATTGTGTTTGCGGTGGTTGTTGACTGCTGGTAGTAGCTGATGAACTCGTAGATTGTGTTTGTTGTGTTTGATGGCTGTTTGTAGGAGCTGTTGTTGAGGAGGAATCTTGTGTCGTCGGAGGACTTAGTATTCCAAACGTACAAATCCTCAACAGAAAAGGTATCAGGCCAGTATTTCTAGCGAACGTCAGTTTAATGGCTTGCTCATTGGCAAATTCTGATTGTAATGCTCGACCTTGTGTTATTAGAATTTGGCTAAGTACAGCAATGACAAATTTCTGAGCCTCATTACTTTGGTCAGACTCAATGAGGGATTTGAATCGGATCATTTCATCGTGGGTGTCATGAATGGCCTGGTTTGTAGTACTTATTATCGTTTTTATATCTTTGTGTTTGTTATCCAGTTCAGCGAGTGTTGTTGCTTCTATCTTGTCAATGATTTGATTGATCTCTGTTCTGTAGTTCTGTATTTCTTGCTTACACGCGGTTTTGCTGTCATCCAAGTCGTCTTCCAATCTGTCATGTTGTGTCTTCAACTTATCCATTGCTTTGATAGCTTTTATTAACTCATTGGTGATTTGTTGTACTTGTTCTGTAGAGTAATTGTCCTGTATATACTCAGGTATATACTTGACGCCGTCACAAAATCTCAAATTATACAATATGAAAACATTGTAATATTTCTTAAAAGTTGTATATCATATGACAAGAACGTGTTGTTCATATACGTGGTCAGTAAATCAGGGTTTACTGTGCATCGAGTTGTGTCAATGATCAAAATTCAGAATATTGTCTGACATGTCAACGATATGTTCTCGGAATTAGATTTACCTTTCCAACGTATTGATATTTTAAATGCTATTTCACAGTTAAATATGAACAAAAGCGCAGGACCGGATGGTATGTTGAATGAATTTATTATCCATGGTAAAGATGTATTGGCGTATTATCTGCTTAATTTATTTAATCGACTTTTATACTTAGGGTACTTTCCTGAAAAATGGAGTGATGGTTTTATTGTCCCAATTCATAAAAAGGGTAGTTTGTCGGAAGTAGGAAATTTTAGGGGTATTACTTTACTTAGTATTATAGGTAAATTATTCACACGATTGATAAATACTAGGCTTACACACTGGGCTGAGGAATATTACATTTATGTTGAATCGCAATCTGGATTTAGAACAAAAATGGGTACCATTGATAATATTTTTGTTTTACATGGCCTGATTAACCATATTATAAACAGCAATAAACAATTGTATTGTGCTTTTGTAGATTATTCCATAGCTTTTGACAATTTGATTAGAGAAAATATTTGGTATAAGCTTTATAAATTGGGGTTGCGTGGTAAATTGTACAGTGTTATCAAATCAATGTACAGTCAAATAAAATCCAGAGTAAAATTAAACAACGAATTTGGGGAAATTTTCGAAAGCAATTTAGGGATGAGACAAGACGAAAGCTTATCACCATTTCTATTTTCTATCTATTTAAATGACCTTGAAGACGAATTTCATCTAAAAGGATCAAAAGGTATCGATATAGGTCTGCTGAAAATATTCTTATTAATGTATGCAGATGATATTGTAATTTTTGCTGACTCACCGGAAGAACTTCAAAATAATCTAAATATACTATTTAATTATTGCAAACGTTGGAAACTTATTGTCAATAGAAACAAGACTTAGGTTATTGTATTTAGAAAGGGGGGACGATTATCAAATAATCTTAATTTCATTTATGATGGGAGTGAATTAGAAATAGTATCTAGCTTCTCTTACCTTGGAATAATTTTCACTTCGGGGGGTTCTTTCACCGAAACACATAAAACATTAGCAGGTCAGTCTTTAAAAGCAATCTTTAAATTGAGAAAATATTTATACAGATTTAATGATATAACTATTGAGCACTCGCTAGAATTATTTGACAAATTAGTTAAACCAATTCTGTTCTATGGTTCAGAAGTATGGGGATTTAGTAAGGCACTTCCTATAGACAGAATTCATACTATGTATTGTAAGTCCGTTCTACGAGTCAAAAGTAATACACAAAATGATTTTATTTATGGAGAATTGGGTCGAACAGATTTTCATTCTCTTAGAATTTTAAGAATAATTTAATTTTGGTTAAAAATTGTAAATTGTACAGACAGGAAATATATTAAAATAATTTATTCACTTTTGTTAACCAAACCAAGATTAACTAATTGGGCTTCACAAGTCAGGGATTCTCTAAGCAGGTTAGGTTTTTATGAAGTTTGGCTGGCTCAGGGCGTAGGCAATCAAACTATATTTTTATCATTGTTAAAACAAAGATTAACTGATACTTTTATGCAAGAATGGTCGGGTCGTTTAGATCTTTCATCACGTGCTAGGTTCTTTAGAGTATTCTCAAGTTTTAAGTATAGTTCGTATCTTGAGCATGTTAATATTAAGAAATACCGCATCGCTTTGACTAGGTTTAGACTATCAGCACATAGACTTAAAATCGAAACAGGTTGCTGTAATAACACCCCTTTGAATAACAGATTATGTCCCTCTTGTCAGAAACTAGAAGACGAATTTCATTTATTATTTGAATGTAACTTATATAACACAATAAGGAAAACATACATTGGACAATATTATTACCAGAACCCGAACATGTTAAAAACAGAACAACTTTTGAATACGGAGAACGTGAAAATCGTCAGAAATTTAGCCATGTACATCTATAATGCATTTGAAATTAGAACCCTGTTTACAAGCAGAACTTAAAAGCTTCAACACTATTCATTACTATTTTACAAGCATTGACTCTTTGAACGCATTTATAAATGTGTTAGTGTCTAAGTCTAAAACTCTTGAAAATAAGTGTCTCACTATAGCTAAATTAGATGTTACTTCGTATTGAACTACCGTCATATATGTAGTATAAAATTGTATGTTATTTCAATTTAAGTATGATTATAGTTCAGTTAAGTTTGTTATCTCATTGAAATGTCATTATAGTATAGATTCGTAAGCCTTAGCATAGTACATTATAAAATAAGTAGTATGTCAGGTGTTAAAGCTTATTTCATGTCGAAATGTCGTATACACTTTATGTCTTTTGTATTACATATGTCGTTTACAAGTTAATTCGTTTATACTTCATGTATATAAAAATTATGTATTTATTTGTTTACATGTTTAGACGTATTATGATACTGAAATGTCGTTTACAAAATATATTGATTGATTGTATATGTATATTTATTTAATGATGTATTACTGCGATTTATAACTTAGAAACATAATAAGATTGAACAATTGCATATTACATGTATTAATGTCACGTGTATTAATTAAAACTACTGTTTAAAACCTCAAGCATTATTGACATGTTGAACATTTAGATGCCGCGTTAATTATTTATTAATCGTTAATTACCATGTATTTCATTTTAGAGCTATTCTATAAAATTATAGTGTAGTAATATTAACAAGAACGTAACTATATTATGACTTTACTATGAATATTTAGATGCAAATGGAATTGAACATTTTTGTAAACCATGTCCGCCAATATCTATGTACTATTATATTCATTGTCGGGTCATGGGCTTATTAGCTTACACCAGACTGTTGTAATTGTATATGTGGAATTAGAAATAAAATATATATATGACAATAACGTGTTGTTCATATAGGTGGTCAGTAAATGAGGGTATACTGTGCATCGAGTTATATCAGTTATCAAACTGTGGGCGTATTGCAATTCAAAATACTTTCAGACGTGATAAAGTTTGTTATTTATCACCAACAATAGATAACATCAGATATGTAGGATATTGTATAAAGTGATGCGTTATCTAGTTGCAACGTGTGCCGACTCTAGGACAAACAAATGGAAACATTTAAATCAGACCCATATTATCCCCTCTACTTTACACTCATATAGGATATGATGACACTCCGTATGGGACCATGTCGAAGTGAGTTATACATCATCCGATCAAATTGCTACTTTAACAATTCTAAAAATGCAGATAATCTCTGCTGTAATTTACTTTAAGAGCGATATTTTAACTTTATACCTAGAGCTTTTAGCGTAGACTGACTTTAGTAAGTGCACTCCTTACATACAGGTGAATAGCCATAATACAACATGCACTAGAGACATCATATGAACATGGCCTCTTATGTAGTGTTGTCAGATCTAACTAACGGCGTATAGGAATGTAGCAAATTTTAAGATATGGTTTTAAAGAGGATGGTTTATTATATGCGGTATTTATTATGACATTAATACAAATCACAGGGCTTCCTATTTACATATTGGACAAACAACAGTATACGCATGTGAAGCAATAAAACCGTAACCGTCAAATAATTATCGATACATTTATAAGTACAGTTTACACATTTATGAACTAAGGTATTGCCTATATAAAAATATCAGTCAGTTATAGATAAATAGCTACTGAATTTCTAAATGATTGTATTATGTAAATATAGATCATTAGATACTTTATCATTTGGTACTGATTATCAGTAAATATAACCATTTACAAACTTTGACAGGTATCATTACAGTACAGAAGGTCATATTTTATTTTGTATAAACTTCTATCAGTTAGTTAACATACAGATATGTCGCAACCGACAAATGGACGGTCGCAATAAATTTATCACTATGACCCGTAGGAAAAGTGACAATTATAGCATAACACTGTTTAGTTCACATATTTCTGTCTCTAACATTTGCGATAATGCCCCAGAGTGGACCCTGCAAATTGAATGGAAGAAAAAATCCCAGCACATCTGTACAGTGTCTGAGATGTGCAAGCTTATGTTATTTATCTTCTTTTTCAAATATGACAGAACCCTTGTCCCCGTGCACAACCGTCTGAATGTCTACCAGTTTTCAGCTACCAATTGCAATGAAAATAACTACACTGAGGTAATTTTGAAATTTCACCAGAATCTCACATCTAGGTGTGGATGCCTTTCAATTTCCCAAACAAGATGCATTAAGAAAACTTTATAGATGTATCTTCTGGCCAAACAGAATCACAATAAAAGACTTTTACGAGGACAAACACAATCAAACATCCACATAATACAGACATAGAAATGAAGAGGGATATTTCACGCCAGCCAGAATACTAATTTGCTATACATGTAGATAATTTTCAATTTACAATGTATCACTGATAAATACGCGATATGAATGAAATTGGAACAGCAGTTTCGTTAGTCTCTTCGTAATTATGTACTATTCTGGGGCAGGGGATACCACTCAGATTTGTTTTAGCAGGGAGTCAAATGCAGCTTTTGATTCGTAATAAATCTGTTCGTACCAGGAAGTGACAGAATACTGATTGTGTTTATTACGTTAGTATCAGAGTAAATTTTACATGTGAAGTCTACATTTCAATGTTAGTAGTATAACTGCGCCATTAAATACTTTTGAGGTAAAACTCTACATATCCCGTTGGAACATAGAATACGGAATTTCCTACTCGCATGGGTGTTCGAAATCACGTTGCAACATACAATACGGAATCGTCCAACTCGTTAGGATGTTAGATTAGACATATATATTCGTTGTCGAGTTGTAGTTTAAGCATAGATAGAAAGAATACGACGGCAACTCTTAGCATGATTGTGGCTGGTGCGATACTACTCGCAAGGGTGTTCGACTAGGCAAAGATATGCGTTGAACTAGCTGCAGTCAAAGCATAGTTTGATTGAAATTGACGGAGTTGTTGAGAAGGTTGTCCAGTGTTTTGGCTCATGCTGTCAGTGGTGTTCGTCGCATTGTTCCAGAGAAGCAAAGTTAGGTTACAATAGTACTGATTAAAAACATATACATGAACTTTAATACTACTTAGTTCATTCAAAAGGTTATTAAATCATTGCACATTTGATACTGTTTTAACATAAGAGTTTTTACTCTTTTACAAAATTGGTTTACCAAAAATGAACAAACGCGCTGTGAAATAACATTTTGTTAAAGTATGTATTATTGTAGGGTTAACGCATGCTTTTTCGTGCTATTACATCTGCAGAGTCCCGAGGGATGGTTGGTGCCCAAGCCCGTCAGGGCGAGGGCACCAACACTCCCGAGGGACTCTGCAGATGTAATAGCACGAAAAAGCATGCGTAAACGCTATTATAGCATAAAAACAACACTTTATTAGTATGTTTTTCAAAATTATGACATTTAGGTGGGACATTTTGGGCGACGTCGGGAAAACAAACGCGACATCGCTTAGCAAACGTTACGTCACATACAAGTTTTTTTTATGAGCTTCGACTTCCGGTATCGGCAAATACCAAATAACAGTGGCACTGGGGGTTGGTTTACGTTTATTATTTTACTATTGTAGAAAATTGATTTAATAGTTACAATAAGAATGTGAATTACAGTTCATATAACGCTGTAAATCATTTATTTCCGTCGGCTGAGTCCTCAAATGAGCAAACTTAAAACTGAACACCAACAGCGCGTGCGCGCGAGAATCTTTACAATAACGTACCTTTTTTCCCCGTTTAAGTATGAGCAAAATCACCGTTTTTATGCTATAATAAGTTTACATCTTTACTGCTGCTTACAAAAAGGTTTTTAATTGTCCTTTTTACAGTGTAATCGACATCTTTCTGTCGCATATGAAAAACAATAATAGTAGTTATACAGTCAGGTACTGCTATCTCAATAGAATTTGGGTCTGACAAGCAAGCAGACTCGGCCTTGATTACCGTTGCCGAGACGACATGTTCAGCTGAAGGCTGGGGAGATGGAAGCGTCTTCGATGGCGGTTGTAGTTTGGGTGATAATTTACGCTGCAGTGCCTCTAACGGTCGTTTATTATCAGGCACATCAGTGCTTCTATGCCAACTGCGTGCCATATTAATTTGTTCGTCAAAATTGTTTTCATATAGGCGGACACCCTGTATATTCAAAGTTCCTGATCAAATGATGAGAAAAGTCGTCCTGGTTATACCTTAGAATTACGCCATTGTGTATATTGATCGTATGCTAAACCTGTCCAAGAATGTTGCTTTCTGGTATTGTTCGGCAGACGTTGTTCTTTCAGATATGGACAACAAAAAAACTATCCGAAGACTTGAGCAAAGGCCTTATAGAGTGAAGAAATGCGACAAGACAGAATGCTCATACTGGCATGACACCACATTACAATATGTGCCCAGTAAAGTGCTATGCAAAATCATCTGCATGAGATTAAATGACTTAATCAATAAAAGCCTAAGTAAAAAGGCAGGATTCAGACCTGGAGTTGGATGTATCGATCATATTTTCACCCAGAAGCATCATTGAATAAAGTATAGAATGGAACAGTAAAATACATATCATCTGCATAGATTTTGAAAAAGCTTTTGATAGTGTCCACAGGGAATGCTTATGGAAATCCTGAATGCATATGGATGTCCTGAATAAATCATCAGAATTATTAAGAGCTTCTATGAGCTTCTATGAGAACTTTATACGCAGCGTTATCTACAACAACAAGCTTAGCAACTGGTTCAACACCACCAGCAGGGTACTGTACGACAGGTATGCATCATGTCACCTATTCTGTTCCTTGTTGCTATCGACTGGATAATAAGGAAAACTGTTGGAAACCAAAAAAGAGGAATTAGATGGACACTCACATCAATGCTTGAAAGTCTCAACTTGGCTGACGGTATTGCATTACTTGCATGTAATGCTGACCACCTCCAGAAGAAAACAGAAGACCTTGCCAAGTATGCTCACCAAATAACACCAGTAAGAAAAACTTTTAAAAAACTATGCAACTTCCTAACCATCAAACAACCATAAGATTTTACATATTTAGGAAGTGTTCTGAGCAAAAACAATGCAACGGAAAAGGATATAGCTAACAGACTTAAAAAGAAGAGAATAACTTTTCATCAACTCAACAAGAAATGGAGATCTGGAAACATCGGTGAAAATACCAAAGTTAAACTTGACCAAAGCAATGTACTCTCCGTCCTGTTGTATGGAGCAGAATGCTGTAGAATAACTAAAAAAGACAGTCAGAAATTTTCTGGATTTCATACAATATGCCTACGCAAATTCGGTAAGATCTACTGGCCGGCCAAAAGATCAAACAACAACCTCTATAAAAAGACTGGACAAAAGAACATCAGAACTGTAATTAAACAAGGAAGATTTAGATGGTTAGGACACGTCATCAAAACAGACCAGAACAGCATTACAAAGACCTCACTAAAATGGACACCATCAGGCGGGGAAAGAAATAGAGGAAGACCAAAAGAGTCACGTCGAAGGACGATCAACCCTGAGATTAAGATCATGGGGTAGACATTAGGAAAGATTGAAAAGATTGCCAAAGACAGGAAGCAATGGATAACTCAAATAGCAGCCTTATGTGCCAGTCGGCACGGAGAGGATAGGTAGTAGGTAGGTTGTTCTTTAAAGACTTCGAACCTTTGATATTCTATCAGATCTTTGACTAAAATGTCTCAGGTTGGCAGACGTCCTCAAACTCCCAAAACTTAGTTTCATCGAGTAAATCAAATTCCACTACTTCTTTTTCAATGCACACGCATGTACACGTGATTTTTAAAAGCATATGTAAAATATGTATGCTTCTGAAAGAAAGTTGACAAATAGAATGTCACCAACAAAATACCCGTGCACCAAACATTCCTTGATTTGATTTCATGGATGGCTAATGTAAACAGTTTGGGGATCTTGTGTTTACTAAGTATTAATCATACATTTGTAGTAAATGTATTAAGTAGTTGATTGCTGTACAAATTGTATCTGATAAACTAACATTTTTATTTTGGTCTAAGTCAGATAAATCTATCGTAGGAGTTATATCCTATACTTGTCAGAACCATTGTGTTCGTCTATAAGACTTATGCTGTACGCGGTTTTATATACTACATGTAAACACAGGTGGCAGTATCAGTGTTTGGTCCGCAAAACGATTAAAAAACCATATAAAAAATCCGTACTGAGCTAATATACTATCAAGGTATAAAGCGTACTATATGTCTATATGCCAAAGATTGTGGAACATTGCATCTCGTTGATTCAACATAAAATACGGGCGCTGAAGAAAAATCGCTATAAAAGTCATTCACATAAACTATAAGATATTCATTCTTACCGAAAATCTCGTTCAATTTTATCTTATAACTGCGAAACAGCAAAACAGTGTTACTTTCGTTATTAACTTCGCTCAAGGTCATTTTATTTATGTTAATGTATGATGCGATGTTCCACAATCTTTGGACATAGACATATACTACGCTTTATACCTTGACAGTGTACATGGAGTTAGATAGACAATCGATATATTTACGGTCCATGTAGTGTATTAGCTCAGTGAAGGATTTTTTTTCCAAACACTGATACTGCCACATATGCATGTAAATAGGTGATGTGAATATTGAATGAATTAAGTTTGTTGTTGTTTGTCAACCCACGTCTCTTGTGAAACTGAAACTAGTCAGTGGAACTATATTATCTGGCATCAATTGGTCAACGCTGAGATGCCTCTACGCATTAAGCGTCCACTTTCGGACGAAACGACGTCCCTATCTGAGATAGAAGTCCTCCGGAAGATGATCACAAATCTACCAACCCTCTCCACCCCTACATATGAACGGGGGAAGTCAGTGAAAACTTAGAGATTTTAAGTGAATCAAATGAGTACATTGAGACAGAAGAACATGAAAATGTCCGCAAGCGGAGGCCACCAGTTTGGACAAAAGACTATGTACGAGAGGTGTTCAACTTATTTATGAACAAAAAATGAACATCAATATTTTGTTACTCTAACAATGAAATTGAATAAAAACTTCAATATTGTGTTAAGTAGCGTACCAAGAAGTACATATAATAATTGTTAATTGCCAATACGTTACGGTTAAAGCATAATTAGCATCGGAATAGAGGGTGTTGTTGTTTGCGTTTTGAAGGTCCAAAACTTCAAATAATTATGTTAACATTTTCCGTCGTTAATCGGTGCTGTAGTATCAACCAGACAGTAAATTTTATTGTTAAAAGCATGAGAAGACTTCGACATCCACTGTTTGGTTATAAAATAGATCAAATTTTCTAGTTTGGCATTGTATTTGGTGAATTGACGCTGAGTCAGGATGAAACACTATGTTCTTGGAACAGTCAATAGGAACGATAGCAACACTTATTTGCTGATAACCTTATTTTAAACAGTTTGTACATATAGGCCAGAGCTTTCAATTTCGTCAATTTTGATATTGATTTTGACGTGCGTATTTCCATAATAACCAAAACAATGCCATTCCACGAAATTGGCCGCGAACACACAAAACTGGACAAACACCAGCTTCTCCCTATCCTTGTGACATTTCTAAAATAGCATACCCTAATCTATCATAATATTCTCTAAGATACAGCATTGCTTCGCCATAGTAAAACAATTTTTCCACATAATGTTGTTTATTTCGCATTTCTAGACTCCAGGACTTTTGGCAGCAATAAAAGTTTTTCTTGATTTTGAGCGTAGGAACTTCGAATTTTCCCGGAACTATGCATTCAACTTTTTGGAAATAATCTCACTGATAGTTTCTCTGGGCACTCCCCTCCGTGATACAATTCCGCGTTTTGCTAATGGATCCATCATAAACATCATAAAACCAATTTAACTTTTTAGTGTAGGTGTTGGGCAATTTTCAATTGTTGGTGCCATTTCACCATAACTGAAAACAAAACTCTTATAATCCTTCTTGCGACAGATATTACTCATTTTCTCATAAAAAAAGCAAAATAATAATTTACAAACACTTTCATGAATTGATGCATATAAAAGTGCAATTTTGCCTTAAAATTAGTAAAAACAACAGCATCTACTAAATTGGTGTTTTAAGCTTTAACCATATTAAATATACACTATATAATGATCATATATTGAACTTAAAACATATTCTCGCATGGTTTAAAAGAGATATTTCAACTGTTTTTATTCAATATTGCACAATCGACGTTCATGTTTTGTTCATAAATAAGTTGAACACCTCTCGTATTCTAGTTTGACTTCAAAAGTTGCAGACAGCTGACGTGTAATACATGTACAGTTTGCTTCGAAATGTTTAAAGAAACAGCATGTATACACGATGCTGAACATAGTTTTGATATTATAGACTGATACAATGAGTTCTATTCAATATCTTACTTGGAATATATCAATTCTTATTCTGCGCGAAGTAATGCATTAAATGAGCAGTTTGGCATAGTCTGTTTATATTATTAGTTCTATTAAAAATTAAGCAAGAGCCGTTAAACCATTAAAATAATTTAGTAAGTAACGAATGCGATTGTGACATGGTTGATGAAGGCTCCACGTATTTTATCATCTGACTAATGTTTCGTTTTATAGTTGCAGCTACATTTACAAAAGTGAATAATGTTGTAAAGCCAACGAAGTTTAGGGGTATAATTAGTGGTTAGGTAAGTCAATTTGCACTGATAAAGCAGCTACTAATCACCTTTTAAGATTGTTGGCACAAACATGTTTCACACAATTATCGCCTTTGTTATAACCGAGCAAAATGCACAAAAATGCTTCATCAGGACCTAGAAAGCATTACGTTTTAACCGATTTTTCATTATATCCGATTACGTTATAAGCGAGTGGTATTAAATTGAAATAAAGAAGGGACGAAGTCGGGGATTTTTTTCCCTTACACTATTACCGAGTTTTCGTTATAAGCGAGTTCGCTGTAAGTGAGTTCCACTGTATTCATGTTTTTATTGTTGTATTACACATGTGTTTTTGTTGTTAACATGTGAACAGTTGGTAGACAATTGTATTTGCTGAATATTTTGGCCATTTTCAGTTAGTATGGTGAGGTGGCAACATCTCTCGGTTGCAGGACAATTACTGGCTATATGCAGACAATCAGAGATATGACATGTTACAGCATGTGTGGTAGGAATATGTGTCCGAGGTCCAGCGTATCTGTTGTACGTTTTGAACGTGGTTGTATATGATATATTACGGATCCGGTGGTATAAAGTGCTTCAAAATCCTGGCGTATTTGCTATACATAAAAGTGTTGCTTATATAGTTAGTCACGAAGCTTGAAGTTTACCAAAGTTGGCCACGGTACTTCTTCACCTCTCTTAGTTATATGGCGAACAAAATTTCTTTGAATAATTAGTTTTGAGGCTATCAGATTTGGTTGTGTTTAATCTCTGTCCAGCATTCTGCATCTGTTTAGTTTATCGGGAGCGTTTTAGCACCGACCAAATTATTTGGGACTTATCTGATCTCGGGGTTTAGTGGTGGCATTTAGAACCCGGTATATAGGTGGACTTGCTATGCACTGGCAGCTAGCGATGACACGGACTCAGTTTGCAAGGCTCCATATGCTAGTTGGACTTGTTTTCGACATTAGGGCTTAATATGGGGTGACATATTTGCTATGTGAGTTGGGCTTGTTACATGGCTGGGTTACGGGATCGGGGGAAGGTAGGAATACACGGACCATCAGATATGGTTAAAAAAGAATAAAAGGCTATTGTGTTTGTTGCTTGTTGGCCATATTGCATACCATTAACTTATTATATTTTGTGGTTGGTTACACTTATACCTTTGATGCTGAGGAGGTGGAAAGTAACTCGTAACATATGTATACATTGTATTTGATTACTTATGATAGTTCAATATATTACGTGTTTAACATATAACAGTTTGTTTTTATGACTATTTTCATTATATTGTGGTTGAAAATATGTAGTTTACTGTTTTGTACTCAGGGTATAAGATTCTGTCCTATGATAGAACGCTTAGAAGTTGGTGCAATTTTCAAATTGTGGAACATGTTGTACATAGGTGTACATTGTACATGAAAAAAATATGAAAACAAAAATTGTAGTAGTAAGATCTGTACGCCTTTATTTCTCTACACGATTGTTAGGCATGTGAGACGCATTTACCCGGGGTGGAGGGTGGTGTAATCACAATAATCATAAATAAGTATGTACATGTAGATAAATACCCCACACTTGCACAGAAGTAATATCTTATCTCAAGGAGTGCAACATATTTGTAAGTTATTTGTCAAAACGAAAGTAAACACGAAATATTCTTACATAATTAATTCTCTATTTCAAAATGACAACTAAATTCCATCGGCTGGGGACAGTTTATAGTTTGATAACAATACATGATACAATTTTTCAGCCTACTAAAACTGACCTTCCAAAATCCCAAAACTCCCATTACCGCTTTCATGCGCAATATAAAAGTAGTTCTTCGCGGATCTCACTAACCCGCCTTTAAAAATGCAGAACATCACTATTTAACATTACAGTTTTATAAAAAATTGTAAAAGAAATATTATTTAAGCAAAATTGCTAAGCATTGACTAGGACATAGTTACTATTGTTTACATATTCATGCGAGAATACGTTCCTCACTTGACGGTCTTATGCCGTTAAGATACGAGTGTTTACGGAGACAGTAGGAAGAAACTTTTTTTCTGAGACATTTTTTGAGGACACTATGTTTGGTATTTATATAAACATATTTTAAATATTGTTATTTCATTTTGCGTTAACAAGATATTCCAGAAAAAATGAAATGAAATTTCTTTTTTTTTGATACCGTAACGCCCCATACATAAGTCGCACTTCTTGAAACAAATTACCAAAATACCGCTTTTGCCCATACATGAGTCGATACTCTGTATAAGTCGCACCCATCAAACTTTTTTTAAATCTCCTTAATCTAATATACTTCAGCATTAGAAAGTCGACTTCAGCCATAAGTTTCAAAATCTTTAAGAAATTGTTTGCAAACATTAGCAAGGTAATACTACATGTTGTTCAATTGCCACAGTCTATGTGACTGTGCATGCACGTGGGTACTGGGAGGCATAAATGTCATTCTGACATCTCTTGTTTACTAGTACTTAAACTTGATAGGCAAGTTAAGCATGACCAATAGATTAAACCTTAAACTTTGTACGGTCAACATAACTGTACACTGCAACTGGCAGTAAAAGAGCGTGGATCCGTTTACATATACTTCCGTTTAGTCACTAAACTTCTTTCCAAGCATACAAAGTTTAGCCCCAGGCCTTCAGCGCTTACAGCGCTTTGATTTCAATTGGTTACAGGTATGTAATACTATTACATGTAGAAGTATTTTTATAAAACTTTTTAACAATACTGAATCAAAGGAAGTAAATTGGTTTCTTACTTGTGGTCCTGCATAAAACACACGGAACATCCAACCTTGCCATCATCACAACAATACATTGTAATAAG
This sequence comes from Spisula subtruncata, assembly GCA_963678985.1. NCBI lineage: Eukaryota > Metazoa > Mollusca > Bivalvia > Venerida > Mactridae > Spisula > Spisula subtruncata. The sequence continues at coordinate 7,970,659 of OY787673.1, read as the reverse complement.
TTCAAGAGGATGTCGTTTACAAAATTCTGTTGGCATATACTGTATCTGTCCTCCAGGTCGACTTGATGAAGTTTGGGTAACTGTCGGATCCACCAGAACATGTTTGGATAAAACTTTAAAACTTTTATGAATGTTAACACAGTCGACACAGAAGTATTCCTTACATATAGCGCAATATTTCACCCCTTCTTTACTTAAGTTTCTGTTACTACACGGAGTACAATACTGTATATGTCAAAATATTCGTCCGCAGCATTTAACACAGAATGCGATAAATTGTCCCCGTCGTCCATGGTAGCCATTATGATTGAAAAGGGGGCGTAAAACGTTATTGATAAGAATATACGTTATCATATGATCATCATGTGATGTCTATATTTAATAATATATCGTTGATAACTATGTGTACATATCATGACTTACAATCCACAGTTCTCTCCTATTTCATTTCTTGTGATAAAATTTGATTTTTTATCATTATTCACAATTTTTCATGTACGTTGATCCACGGACACACGGTTATATAAACAGAAATAAACTTTACGTTCGATTGACAAGGTAGTCTAGATAAAATGTAAAAACATATACAAAAATGGGAATTAGGAACTTTTGAATTATGTTTGTTGTTTATAGCATGACTTACACTCCACAGTTCTCTCCCATTTGATTGTTTTGTGGTAAATTATGTGTTGTTTTTTTCATTTTAGAAATTTGAAAAAGTAGAACATAACTTGTGAACCAACACCCTTTGAAAGTTGCAAAATTTGGGTCATTGCTCTTGAGTTTGTACTTTATTTTATAAAATCAAAAGTAGTACATATTAAGTTTCTCATTGAATCAAACTTTGTAAATAATGCATTTATGATGTCCCACGAATAAAAAAAAAACTTATTCAAATCTCGACAATGTTATCGGTTTAGAGTAGCTGATAGTTGAGGAAACGTCCTGATGCCAAATCTTAATATTCTATAAAATATAAAAGTCTTATTAGGAATTTTAAGTCCTACGTACGATTGATTTCTGCTAATTTATATTTAGTCGATTGCGAGACAAGTCTTATATAAACAACGTAAACGACATCTTAGACAACCAATTCCTGAAAACATCAATTACTAGAAGGCTTTGAGAGAATGGACGCCATTACAAATTCCGAGCATGTTAACCATCTTTGTGTGCCAAGTTTAGTAGAGCAGATCCCTCGAGTTAACTACACAAACCTGCATGTACAGTGCTCTACATTGTCATATATAGTTTGATGTCATAGCTCAGTGGTTAGCACGATCGTCATCTAATCTGGCGACCTGGTTTCAAATACGGGTAAAGGAAAACAGCAGAAAACGGACTGGCAAATAAAGGTCATGCCATAGACGATATTGTCTCTTTTCCAATAATAACTACAAAATTCAAATCATTTAGTAATGCTTACCTACTTACTTTGTCCTCTTTGAACATGTGTGGGCATACTGTAGGACCGTTATCACTGTTCACCAGACGTATCTGTTTTGTGCTTTCCCCTTTGCTTCGCCCTACGATAGCCTGGCAGATCGCAGCTGAGAATCCTTAGTTCTTCCCCGGGTTAGTAATGGTCGACCTCGCCTTTGCTTGTCCTGAGGATTTCAGTCGAGTGCTTGGCGGGTAGTGTTCGAGTCCTCTTCGAAGAATACATGCATGTCCAATCAATCGCCATTTTCTCTCTCCGATGGTTGTATATGGTTCAAAATCGATAATTGCATGTACAATGAACGGAATCCGATTTACTTCCTGTACGGACAATTTAAACATTAAGTACGCTTTCTGCACAAACATTGACAATTTGTATTATACATGTATAATTGGTATACTGTTAAAATAGTAATTCATGAATAATAAATCAAAGCTTTGTATCATAGTTACACTAGAATATTCTTACATCATCTCCAAGGCTAAAACTGTGCATGAGTTAACTTCTTCTGTCGGCAACAGATTTTGAAGGGAAGCTACTTAATTCTAAATCGACCATTGCATATAAAATTTACGGATTTACTTCCCGTATGGACAAGTTGAAACATTAAGTAATTTATATGTACGCTTTCTACACAAACATTGACATTTTGTATATTACAGGTAAAGTGTTAAAATAGTAATACATAAATAATAAATCTAAGCTATAGATACAGGTAGTGACACTAAGAAGTTGAATATTGTCTCCATCTCTTTTTTTCAATATTCCACTGAACATATATTCTGTTTGATTCGTAATGAATGAATTATTAACTTTATTATTTATCAAAGAATCATTCAGTGTCTTGCTGCCTTTAGACAGCTTGGGTTCCGACTCTTTGACTGCTGTAAATTGGTCTTGTAGTGGTGATTTTTCTTGTTACATGTTTAATTAAGTAAAGTGTGGGCGGCATTGTGTCGTGTAATTGTGTTATGTTTTCTTTGCTCTGTGTTAAAGTTGAGTTTCTTCTAACGGTACGATCTTCTTCACGTTGTTTTAAAATTTGGCTGGATTATATATATTCGGATGACCCTAAAGAAATACTAGAAAAACTATATGTTTCAAGTTGATGTATTAAAACCATAAGTGTAGCATAGTATAAATGTTTTGGAGTCTTTAATTCCAAAGTTTACGTTTAACATACATGTATAGACATACAACATGTACTATATTTTACTATGATGCACTAAAATTAATTAATAAAAATCTAAAAATAAGGAAACTGTGCTCTTGGAATTTCAATCAGTAGATATTTACAAAATACGATACCATTGGAATTTTACATGTTTGCAGAAAGGGAGATGAACGATTTTCAGTAAACAATAATGAGTCGGTGTAACTAACCCTACTATTTGATATGATAGATAGCAAACAACAACTTTCAGATTTTGACAGTCACAATGTTTATCCAAGCTCGACAATACGTTGGATTTCTATAAAGGTTCACAAGAAGCCTTGTTGTACATTATACATTGTATATATCGCTGGCTTATAATGAGAAGGTCGTTACTACAAAATCAATATTTTAAGAAAACAAGACCAACTGTCTGATAATCACTCTTTGCTTATGGTAAAACAAGTTGTTCAACTTCAGTCTGGTCAACATGACAAGTTCCGACTTTCAAGACAATAGGCTCAAAAGAAGCGCCTTATCATAATAATTTCAAATATGAAATAGCTTTAAAAGGTTACGACGACACTAACGACCTTCTCATTCTAAGCCAGCGATATGTCGGCTGCAAATGTCAGAGCTTTGGTCCTTTGAGGGAGACATGTTTTGTGTAAAAACCAATTTGTATCTTGGTCAGAGTGATTTACGACTCTTTACTGTCCCTGAAATGAATCATATACACTTAAACGAATTTCTAATTGACCACCCTAAAATATTATATCATCTGATAAATTATATCAATAAATCTTAGGCTGTGTTATTTGTTCATTCCACGCACTTACTTATCTATTTCTGGAAAGAAATGGCGTATTCATATACAAAATCATCCATGCGTAACAGTTGGTGCGAAATTGATTTTTTGCACGTTGGCCTCGTGCGCAGCTTGGAATAGTATCGTATTTGGTATAAATTTGTTTCCTGTAGATCGACTTTTCTTTAAACACTATAATTTGTGAAAATGAGCCATGTGAAACGCGCTCATGACGTCAGATGCATGCATACATTGAACGAATTTCTGATTTGCCACGTGTTTTTATAAATTAGTTTTAAAAAATGCCTTTAGAAAGATATAAATAATCGAAACCCCGATACTGTCCAATTGTATTGATAGAAAATATGTTTCTCGCAGTAATTCGAGCTAAACCCCACGTTATTATAAATATCGCTTTTTACAAAAAGACGTTTTGACGTACAGGTCTGGATTTTGGTGCTGGTACGCGTCATTCTAACGGCCTCAGCGCGCCCCGTTTTACTTATTCTCGCCAGTATTAACACCTTTCATTAAGTCAATCGACAGAGAAAACATTTTGGCAAATTTCAAAAATCAAACATGTCGGGTACGTGAACCACGTGCACGTAAGCCATTTTGCACTAACTGTTCCGCATGGATGATTTCATACATGCATGCGTAATTTATTTCTTGAAACCGATAGATAAGTGCATGGAATGAAAATATCCACACTTTTAGAAATATTGACTGAATATATCGCATAATATAATATTTCATTGGGTGGCCAATTAGAAATTCGTTTAAGTGTACATGTATGTAGACCAAAACTAGATATTTTAAGTTTTAATCGGACAGGGAAGGCAGCAGTCTAGCAGTAAGTGAAAATACACCTCAATACAGATATACTAAGTTTATTTATTTAAGTGTTACTTTTTCACAATACATAGCCATTCTAAAATGCACAAGAAGTAATCAAAGATTATCCATATCCACCGCCAATCAGAAATATTGATATTGCATAAAATATATTTTAACATTTTTTAATATCATTTCACATTAGTTATGTGAAAGTTTGGTAAACAGTTGATATAGAGAACATAAGTTGACAAACAAAGTCAAACAGAAGCATAATTAACATGAATCCCAGGTTAACTGTTACCTAGACCAATCAAACGACAATTTCCCATAAGCTGTATACATATCAAGTTTCATCATAATATATCATGTCTAACTGAAGTTATTGATCAAAACTGTTCATTTATATTCTAAGTAACCAATTCCAAGCGACTTTTATACATTGATAAGATGCACACACAGAAACTTTCATCATGATACATTTAAAAAAAAGCAATCACATGGAAATATATTTTAACAACCCCAGTAAATTGCACTTATAAATACCAAACTAAGAGAGTATCAGTAAAAATTCGTAATGAACTTAACGCCATATAAAGGTGATCTTTATAAATGCAAATGAACAAGTTCTAGATAATGCGACTTCTGTCTAGTGAGCACAGAAACGAAAAAATAATTTCTTGGAGTCTCAAACAATCCAAAACGTTTGGCTTAAAGTGTATAGAGCTATATTCTAACGGTAATTTAATGCCAAAATAGTTACTTGCTTGGATTTTGGTATGATACTAGACTACCTTAATTGTAAATTAAAATTTTGGATGGGTTCCGTGTACTTTGATTCAATCGTCGAAGAAAAGACGATACGTATAATTTAATAGGTTGTTCTAGAACACTTTCGTATGACAATGGACAGTTCACATGTCCAATAAATCACAGAGAGAGCTTCTGTTAAAACTGAAGCGAAAAATGGTCTAATGGATATGAAAGCATAATTGTTTTTCAGTTTTTAAAAAATATCATCTGATCTAACTCTATACACTTTAACGTTTATTCTTACACGATCTGCGGATTAATCGTTTAAATATAGAGCGGACCTAACAATGTATTATTACCCCCATAAAACATACCTATCAAATTGGCTGTTTCTATTTACGCCCAGTATCACGTGACATATTTATGAATGAATGAACGTAAACTTTATAGTAAAATTTACTACGAGTCACGATGACAAGGCCAGTTGCACGAGAATCCAGTGTTACCTCTATGACGCATCTATTTTAAGAAACTCCAATATACTCTAGAAACCAAGTTTTATTAAAGCTACTGATAATCAATCCATTTATATTTTTCATTTTATGAAATAGATACCATATACTCGTATATAAATTGTTTCAATGTTTAAATTGTGGTATTTCCTTCAGAAAATTACGAAGGTCGTTTTCATTAACGAGGGAGGTAATTGTACCAGCTAATAAGCCACTCAATTTCAGCGTGGAATTATGTTCAATGTCAAATAGGTGAAAATGGAATGCACGCAGTTAAATAGTGCGGGATATTATGGTATTTAGAATCGAAATAAAAACTATGTTCTTGTATATTGTCGGTGAATAAATCACGGACACTCGTTCGGATGCGGAAAATTAAATCACTCGTGCTATGCACTCGTGATTTAATTCTTCCTCATCCGAACTCCTGCCCGTGTTTTATTCACCGACATTAAACGCGAACAGATTTTTATTTCTTAAATAATATTTGAAAAGTAAGAAGATGTTTGTGAATTTATTAAATTACAGAATTATACTTAACAAATCTTATAAGTGCGCAATTCTAAATGGACTATATTTCTATAAACATTGGACCGATCAAGCTGAAAATGTTCCACATATAAAGTGGAGTTATAGTGTGTTAATCACCATACTTGTATATCACGTAATGCACATACAAATAAGAAATGCGATGGTGCGTAAAAAGGCAATGTCGCGCATCTGAATTTTTGTCCAAGACCAATCATTAAATAGACGAATATCATTCAAATAACACATACATATCCACGCTGCATGAATGGATATTACATAACGTTGTACATAATTCTTGAAAAAGATTTGTCCATCATTGAACGAAACCGCAAAACACATTAAACTAATTCTGAAAATAATGTTTTAGTTTTTATTAACACTGATACATGTATGATTTTATAACAGCTGAATGCGTATGACTTCGAATAGATATGAAACAAATATTTTGAAGGAATCAATGAAAACGAATTGATTTTGTGACGTACCACTGATATGTGGATATCTGCATTTTAGCAAATCAATTACACCATTTGGTGTTTTTTTAACTTGTTGGTCCTATCGCATGAACCATGACTACACGGATTTATTCCGCACCACGATGTCCTCATGCATTACCGGTATATTGATTTCGACTCTGCACTGCTCAACGGACCGTGAAATATCGGCCAAAATGATGAGCACGGACTTTTAGAAACTCCGGAAATATTATCAAGCGCAGTTCCACAAATTTTCGCTTTAAAATATATATTACCAAAAATGTTATACGATAATAAAAGATGCACACTTATAATATTGTCAAGTGAGTACAAAATGTAACACTAGGACTGGAACACGATAAAAAGCATAACAAACTTTGATTTCAACAAGATTTGTTCGAAACCATATGGAATGGAATAATTATTAATATCTGGCGTTACGTGTAACCCAATCATTTCCATTTTAATCCCAAACAGCCTCTGTATATAAGCTACACAGCAAATCGCATAGGTATATCTCATTGCAAACTAAAACTACATATGTACAAACGATACAAAGGGTAATAATTTTGTCAAAAATAGGCAAAGTTACAAATTGACAAAACACAATATGTGCGATGGCACCTGATGAGGGTACATCTGTCAACGCTTTATTAAAATTCAGGTAAAAATGTAGGAGGACTTTCACACAGAATATGTTTCGCCATACCATACATAAATACCAAATCAACAAAGCGTCCTACAATCTGTCAAAAATGGTCGAAACAAAAGATCCATACTATATATTACATATACAGTCACTGTGTACTTAATCCCTTACGAAATGTTGGCGGCGCTGCTCACAGAAGAGTCGGACAGACGGAATGACGCTTGCCATTATCATATTCATTTCCCCATATAGGAGACTGACACATCACACTTTCATTAAACACTATGCACAGATAGATAAATGGCTGAAGGATATAATACAATCATGTCCGTTTGCCGGACTTCTTTAGGGTGCCCATACTTGGACATTTACTCGCTTTATACTCATATAAAACGGTGATATCAAAAGTAACGCATCCAGTTTATGTCATGATACTCGCAGAATTATGAAAATTTTCATTTCAGTTAGGGTTACCAAATAATTCCTAATTTTATGATTTTTGCTGCTCATGACCATTAAATAACATTTGTTTTGCGACTTAGTGATGTAACATAATGATGCCGTACATTACAAATGCTTTTGCCATAAGTGTACATGTACGAGGGGTGTACCAGAATTACGTAGACTTTTGTCATTACTTTTTTATTTAGGCATGTATTATCACCAAATTTGTCGTAGAAAAACTTCAAACTCATTATAAGAGAATCTGTAAAAGTATTTTCTTACTGAATGTTAGAAAGCCATTTAATCTGTCGCCATAGTAACCAATAGTTGGATAGGCGGGGCAGCGAATTTTAAAAATATTTTTTGCATTATTCAACTGCTTATACCTCACAGATATCAAGTCTAATTTTAACGGGACTTCGTGACATACCAGCGCAATATTCTTGGAACGTACGACGTAAATTTCGATTTGATAAAGGTAACCGTTGTTTATTTATGGTACAAAAAAAACAACAGCTGCTGCGCGTCACAAGTGAAAATATGACGTTTACTTAGCGAAATACGCTTGAAATCACATCGACGTGAATTTTTGTGTAAACCTCGGGAAGATGCCAGAGCAAACGCTTTTAATGTTGGAACCTGCTAACTCTATATCTCTTGTATCGATGTACCTGTTTTTCAAACGACACAAGCGCATCAATCGTGGTCGAGACCGAACAAAACGACATGAACCGACGGCGAAACTCAATGGCGAATGCGACGTCACCAAGCGTTTTCTAGGACCACATCGACCTGGATCGACGTTCTATAATACTGTATGGGTTAAATGCGACATTACTGGTAATATTTTGGAACATTTATCACATTGAAGGTAGTACATAAACATTCGAAAGTTTTGTGTACGGTTGTGTCCATCTTTATAGCTACAAAGTACACAGTTAGGAACTTCACTTATCCCCGAAGTTCCGCCGACGTCGTGACGTTCCGTTGACGTGCCCCGCATACCGTACCCCTACCTATCCCCGGAAGCTGCAGAAATTGATCCAAATAAGACACGGCTTTGAAAATTCCCGTACTGACGGAGTAAATATTATTTGCACTCCACACAAAATTATTTTTTGTATGATGAATGGTATGGAACGTATGACAAAAGTCTACGTAATTCTGGTACAACCCTCGTACATGTAACATTTAAAGATACTTTTTTTAGATAAACACGCATTTTTACACATTTGTTGCCTTTTGACCTTGACCCTGAAATTCAATGACATTGCTACAAATAATTTTGGAGCTTTATTTAATTTGTACCTTGACAATTGTTCAAATTTGAATTGGTATGCAAGTGTACATACTAGTAAGAATGGCCAGATAACGATGGAGTGTGTGCTAAAAAATACGAAACATTTGGACGCCATCTAGGTTTCCATGGTAACCTGCATGATGCCAGCTATCCATTCTTGCTAAAATTAAATATCAAACATCCCTCTACACCCTCTACACGAATAAACTAAGAAACGACCTGGACACCTTTTCACGCACAAGTCCAGATGATAAACTATATGTTAACTTTAGATAAAACTCGACGAGCAAGTGAGGAGTGAATGTTTGATGACTTCAATGACAACTGTACATTAATTAATGTGAATGTACATAATCAACTGTGATTGTCGAGTGATCCTGCTGGAATTCAACTTGCCAAAGTATTAATGCAGGAAGATCCGACGTAATTGACTGGAAGTTAAACTCTCAGTTTATACGTACATAACACGTAACAACGACACTAAATATCAAACAATTTAGACATATGGAAGTTTGCTGCATTATTGCGAGGTCGAATCTGAAGTGATCTCTCATAGCAATGGAATGCATCGTTTGGTAGATGCACTTGTTCCATACATTGTCCTAGCATGTTTAATGCTGTTTCTTTGTGCCCTAAGTTTCGCTCATCTAATATAACTTGTTGCAGTTTATGTAGAGCCTTCAATTGTTCTCCACGGTTTTCAAGACGTCCATATGCTTTACTTAGAAGGAAATAAAGGTAGGGAAGAGAATCTACCACAGCAAGATCCATCCAGGCATCGCGTACTCCATCTCTGCCCTGAATATCTTCCGGTGTTGACCGCGTGAATTCTTGTCTTAGTTCCCGGGGAACAATATGGAATTCTGGTTGCACGAAATACACACAATACGCTACAATATTTCTGCAATCAGTGATATGTGTCTGGTCTGCAGTGTGTCGGAATCCCTGTTCAATAGTCGAAGCAACATCACGATCACATCCGAAGACAGGCATTACAACATTCCTGTCATATCGCTGCTCAATATGGCGTAATATTGTCTCTGTAACATTCATATCACCCATACTATAATACACTGTTGCCAGTTTCAACCAACCAGATGATACATCAGAGTTAATACCAAGCTTCAAATACTCTAGTGCAATATCTGGTATTGGTATGTTCATTGCTGTATTGTAAGATGCGATCACAGAACCTATTGTTGAACACGATAACATCAACAGGTTATTGATTGATGCGTGTTCTATAAAGTTAGTGTGTAGATTGAGTTGGTATAATTTGACTTGGTAACACATGAGTGCTTGTAGTGCATCTTGGATATTGTACGAATTTACTTTTGTAATATTGAGACAATGTTGTATATTAATACAGCGTGATGCTTCATAACAATACTGACCAGACAGAAATTGACGCATCTCTACAGGAGAGAGAATGTGACGTGGAAATACCAGAATTCTATTCATTTTCATGTAAAGTCTTTCACCCACACTATCTAACTGAATGTCAAACAACACTCTACCGTTACTACTGATGATATGTTGGATAACTTCTAACAAGTTATGACGTTGCTCTCTCGATATTCTCCCAGCTATCAGATTGTTCTCAGGAATGATGAAGTGGGGACAATTCTCGTTATAAACAAAGTCGTACAGTACTTTTAAAGTTTGGTTAAGACAAAGTAACATGTTCTGATCTTGCCATACTATTGAGTTTTTACTTTCAATACAGTGGAACAAAGCATTTTTACACATATAACTTGAGATAACATCTTGAAATGCTTCATGTGATTTTAACAACATTTTCATCAATACGTAGCATTTCATTTGTATAGTATTGAAACTAAACACCAGATATCTCTCGGCTAAATGTGTGGAAATTCTCCACTCAAGTTCTTCCAGTCCCCTACTAATCTTGCTCCATGCTGGTACTATAAAACATCCGGAATTCTCTGATTCCAACTTTAATTGAGCAGTAGGCCAACCACCCATATTCCTTCTATTCATCCAATGTCTTGCTTCTCGCGGCCAACTTTTACATTGAAACGCAGCAACTAAATCAGCTTCCCTCTCATTCGGTCCATTTTGAGGCATACCAGCAGGACCATGTTGAACAAAACCAGCACGTTCCATGCCATTACGGAATATTGTATTTTTCAGTACAACTCTTCCCCTGGCATCTTTATAATATGCATCATCTGGTGGAACAAATGTAGCAGCTAAAGGTTCATCATTTTTCAAAAGTTGTAACTTACAATACCCTGTCGCTGTATGCTCGTCACGTACCATCAACAGATTCGTTACACCAGGTTTCCAATCTGCCCAGTCATGGATTACATGATGTGTATTAAAACATACCAATATATCTTCATCGGAATGAAGTCCTATTGATGTACTGCCCTCTGATTGACTTCCAAAAATAAACGATTTAATACCCGATTCTCTCACTGATATATCACAATTTAGCGTGGTTTCCCTAATCAAAGTACTGGTTCGTCTCTTCATGACCATTTGTTGATTGATCCCTATATCATCGAGTACTTCTGATAACCTCAATGATAGAGCTTCGTTGTTCATTGGTACACTCGACATTCTGAAAACAATATCAGTAAGATAAGATACATAAGATATTATAGATTTTAACACGACGAATATGTTCAGAAGTTTATTATCCAGGCACATATAACTTTTGGACAGAAAACACTTTACTGCTTATTAGTTCAAAGTCTGAGAGTTGGATCGGCTATGGTAAAGCTCATTTGCTATTTCAGTTGTGTGTTGGACATTGTTTCGGGTACTTGTGTTTACTGTCTTTCTGTGAACGGCTGATTCCGTGGATTGTTACTTATCATCTCTGTTTTTTATTATATTTATATTTTACATTTTGGTAACTACCCCCTCCTAAGTGGGAACTAGTGTTTGCATGCAGTTATTTTTAAGTAAGTGGGTTTCATTCAGCAACTGGAATTGTTGGAGGGGAGTCATGACCGGACCCGTACATACTCGTCACACCCATTTACATGCAGATATGAATCTGATGTTATAATACTGATATCAAGAACAATAATTATTTCAGTCTTTAAAAAACGTTTTTAATGAAAAAATTTCGACTTCAAATCTTGTACTGAATATTGAATTCATTTGTATGTACAAACTGTATTGATTGATTGATTGATTGATTGATTGATTGATTGATTGATTGATTGATTGATACCAGTGTACATACTGTTTGCTCAACATCCTCACTTATAAGGGGATTTAAGTTTTGAAGTTGAAGTTAAATGATTTTTATCTAGACTTATAGTGTTCAAACATCGCTACACAGTAGTTGTTACGTGAATATTCATTTATATTCATTAATCTATAATAAATGTTTCGTATTTTTTCATACAACACATTTGTGAATACATGAATATTATATCAAAAGTTCTTACCTTGAAATTTCTGGTAAATCTCAACAAGAATTTTTTAAACGGACCCTTTCTACTATGTGAATAAACATGCTGACATCATCTGGGGAAATGGTGTATGTACTGTTACTTCTTCTTTCTATTTCCAATATCTGGAAGGGAAGTAACTTAATTTTATATTGCTCTTAGCATGTACCGAATTAGTTCCCTTCCGGGGAAAATTAAATAATGACCGATTGATATACTACTAGTAACAGAAAATAACACAATACCTGATGATAACTCAATGCAGCAGTCATTTGCATCCAAGGCCCCCCACCCCGAGGATGTGAAGGGATTTTTTCTTCTGGGTTGTCAAAACCCCCACCATCCCCGCCCTTTGGTGCATTCTGGTGGTAATATAAATATCCCCCGACCAACGTGAACTTGAAAAGTAAAACCCCTGGGATATAATATTATCTTGTGTCAAAACAACAGGATATGTGTTTATTGTTGCTTACTGTTACATTTTTGTATTTACTACATATACTGTTTGTAATATCTATAAAACACCAAAAATGTGCCATTTGAGAACTTGTTGTTTGCCATTTTGGGATTCGTTGTTGTTGTTGTTGCCGTCACACGGGAAATTCCGTGTTGAACGTATTGCCCGATAAATCCACGGCTATACATCACACGCTGTTTCCGAAATACAAACCCAGCAGTCGCCTGGCAGTGCGGGGGAAGCTTGAAGGTAAAAACACGACCCTCTGACCAGCTATCTACCGTCCATCCCGGGGATGCAACTGACTGGTGCATAAGTGATGTTGATGATTTGATATTTAACTCTTCTATTTCAGAATCCGAAGTCAATGAAGCTATAAACAATTTTAATGCTATCAAAGCTAAAGGTGGTAATATTTTATCTGTACATGGCTATGATGTTTTGCTGCCATTAATAAAGAGGCTTTTAAATGGTGCATTCCCTTCTAGTTAGACAGAATGCATTATAATACCTATTCATAAGAAGGGACGATAACCTAACCAAATAGACATAAAAGTATAGCACTGTTAGATGCATTTGTAAAATTCATGCGTATATTTTGTACGGAAGTTTTTGAAAACCTTTGTGAAGCCCAAGCTGGTTGTAGATCAGGGTATTCAACAATACATAATGCTTTTGTATTGTACTCCATTGTTAATATGTACTTTGAATTATAAAGGTAGACCAGTCTAAGTTTTAATTAATACGTGTATACCTATATTATTATAGTTCGCATACGCATATATAAAATATTCGAGGTTGAAATTGCTTATGTATACACTATTTATAATGTTAGTTATTGATAGCGTAATGTTTTATCAATACTTTGTATATGTGTTCCTATACTGATCATTTCTTTAAATAATGTTTGTTATCTTCATAAACAATAGTATGTTTGAATATTATCAGGTCATTAATGCATATACATGTCTGTACATTATATAGAAGATATGAACAAAAATGGTATACATTGTTTTTGTATCACCATATATGTTATCTCACTTACTCACTAACTCACTCACTCACTCAATCACTCACTCACTCACTCACTCACTCACTCTCTCTCTCACTCACTCACTCAATCGCTCGCTCGCTCGCTCACTCACTCACTCACTCACTTACTTATTTACTTACTATTTTATCTACTTCAAATAAAGTCGTAACTTCGTTACATGTGCTTTCTTTCTCGCTTGCTCGCTCTCTCACTCAGTCGCTCTCTCACTCCGTCGCTCGCTCGCTCGCTCGTGCACTAACTCACTCACTCTCACTCACTCACTCACTCACTATCTCACTCTTTCACTCACTCACTCTCTCACTCACTCACTCTCTCACATACTCACTCACTAACTGACGCACTCACTCACACACTCTCTCACTCACTTTTTAGTACTGGCCAAACGCAGTGCATGGTAACTACTTAACATGTCGCTGGCTTAGAATGAGAAGGTCGTACATTTTGAAAGCACAAAATCGATATATTGAGAAAAATATAACTATCTGTCCGAAAATTTATTTTTACTTCTAGTAAAACAAGCTGTTTCAACTTATGTTATGTAAACATGACAAATTCCTGTTTTCATTCAAAAATATGTTCATAAGAAGCGCCTTGTTTATGCAGGTGTTTAATATGTATCAGTCCTATAATTGTAAGCCAGCGATATACTTGTTACCCCAGTTGAATTACCAGGTTTTATGGAGCTATTTTTAAATTTTGAAACAAAAAACACTTTATTGACTAATGGTACATTCATACACTAGGCGAGGTTAACGATCGAACATAGTGACAGTAATTAATGATCACCTGTCTTAATTTATCAAAATTTCCTACCTTGGTATCACTGGTGCTGGTCACTGCAATGGTTTAAACGAATCCTTCCGTCTCAAAGGACGAATATTCTTACATCATCTGGGGAAAACTATCTTTGAATTAACTTCCTCTTTCGGTTTAAAACTTTTGAAGGGAAGTTATTTCATTCTAAATGGCTCATTGCATTTACGAAGTTACTTTCCGTATCTCGAGGATGTTAAATATTAAGTAATTCATATGTACGCTTTCTGTACACACATTGACAATACTGTTAAAATGGTAATTCATGAATAATAAATCAAAGCTACACTTACGGACTTATTCAAACCACGAAATTTAATAGTAAACATTGTTTAATTGTATTAAAATTTGGCCAATAGATAGCTCATTTTATGTTTTAACATCTAGCAAAATTTTAAAACGACATTTAACAATGTTACTAAGTCACGTGACATCCACGTGCTTACGTCTCAAAACCAAATTCACAGTTAGGGAGAGTGAGTGTAAAGTTATGTTTTTGGTGCGTTCACAACAGCGCGTACTCATTACAGTTTCAATCCGCTTCTAGGGAATAGTCTTCTATTAACAAACAAAGGTTCGGAAACCTTGTGGGCAGATCACGTCATGGAACTCATCCGTGGACTCAGGTTCGAAAGGACATGTCATGTGTGTTCGGTGGGATCAAAATATGTGACATTCCATCACGCAAATATTGTTTTCTTTATGAAAAGTGACTGTTATTCGTTATTTATGCGTATTGTTATATTCATACTGTCTAAGGTTAACATCCATGCCGGAAATAGTAAAACAAGAAGGAAGTGACTGCATGTTGAAGCACGTGTTCAATGTTAGGTGAAACACAAATTGGCAGGTTACTAAATGAAAATGTTGTATTTTATAAATAAACGTGTTTGAAATTTTTATTTGATGATTTAGTATATCTATGGACACCAAGCATTCTTTTGACAGACACGGTTGATGACTGGAAGTCGTTTTTTTGGCGGAGCACGCGCATTAATTTATCCGAATTGGGTGACTAATTAGACCTTTACTCCCTCTTTGGAGATCAATGGTGGAGTCAGTTGGCATAAAACTATATTGGAGACGAATATTTATTATAGCATAACAATGTAATCGCGCAAAACCCGCGTGATGGCTACTTCCGGTATGTAACATGTCTTTACCTCCAAACACATCAGTTTCAGATTGACATTAAATGTAACCTTTGGTTTTGGAAACCTTAAAATTTGTTGTTTCTTGGTATGCTAATGAATCGTTTACACATTCTTATTTACAAAGTTCGGATATTTTCATTCGCACGAGACTCGCGCGCTAAAAATGAGATTTGGCCATGTGGTCACTACTAGCGATTCAGTTATTAAAAAATGATTAAAATATACTTTACCGACAACGTTCTAACCCAGGAACATTATTCCATTTGTATAAAATAATCCTAAATAGTTTATACAAAAGATACCGACCTTTAAAAAGTGGTGCGTTTTCAAAGTCCGTAAGTGTATGTATCTTAGTTACACTAGAATATTCTCACATCATCTCCAAGGGTAAAACTGTGCATGAATTAACTTCGTCTGTCTGTAACATATTTTGTAAGGGAAGTACTTAATTCTAAATCGATTAAGTACGGATTTACTTCCTGTATGGATAATTATAAACATTAAGTAAGTCGTATGTACGCTTTCTGCATACACATTGACAATTTGTATATTATAGGTATAGTCAAGGGATATAACCTAAAGCATGGAGAATGGTGGTTTAAGTAAGACTTTCCATGGAGATTGGTGCCAATGGCCGATATTTTGAAGTTTTTTTGTCACTTGACGGACACATTTACACCAAAGTAGGTTCATTTTCTTGTTTTATATGTGGTGTGTATGCGATAACCACCCAGCCATAAGTTTAAGCCACCTATCGGCGGTCTGTTTTAGTCCGTCAGTGCAGCGATAAGAGCATGAAAGAAAGGATGGTGATATCGGGTGTCCGTGGTCCGCATTGATTTTTATTAATTCTGAGGTATCCGGGGCATTCTGGTTGGTTTTACTGCGTTTGCTAGGTACTTCATGCATGATTGTATGATTAAAACACTGTTTCTCGTTATTTTGGAGGCTCCGTGTGCATATTTTTAACGTTTAAGACGATTTCATGGAGACTCGTCAACTTTAAGACCCAAACTGTGGAGAATTAAATCAATGTAAGAATTTTGTTCTTAAATGTTTTGCAGCATAGTGTGTTACCTTCATTGATTAAAAATATAATTTCTATTTATGTTTCAGACTCCTGGTTTGAAGAATTCGTACCAAAAAGACGTTACTTCGTTCAAGGAGGAAGTAGGAGAAAAGAAAACGAAAGATAATTTTTTATGAAATCTCATTGCCTAATAAAAGTGAAACTAAGAAGCTTTTTGTCGCAAATTAAACACTAAATACGCCGTCTCCATTTAGGTATTCGTCATCAAGGAGAAAACGATTAACTTCAGCATCACCTTGTCATTGTATCGACCTGAAAAACCCCAGTGAAAAGCTAGAAAATGGAAGAAAATAAATATAGAGTAAAGTCTCATGATAACACTTTATTCACGTATTGTAATCCATCTTCAAGTTTATGATTCTATAAAATAATAAAAGAACATGAAATGAGGCCTCTATTTTGTTTTGTTGGAAAGGTCCAATAGCACAGAATTTGGTTGATCATTGTATTTATTTTTTTTAAATCAATGGTATTGTTCATCAACTGTTGCTGAATATGTTAAATACTGCCTGGAACATTTTGGTTCACAAAGCATCAGATCACACTTTCTTTTTAACATTTATCATCTGCGATAATGAACCTTTAAAACTACAATTTGTAAATAAAAACATCAAACAATTTTACATAAATATTACTATATTGATTGCACAAAAAGTGACCATTGGTCTATCTTGACCTCTCGACAATGACCCCTTTTTAAATACACGTAGTATACAAAGTATTTACTAGGGTTGCACTGTGGTCGAGCGGATAGCCTGCTTGACTGCTGATCAATAGGTCCCTGGGCGAACCCCGGCCGGTGCTCTTGGTTATTCCTGGAACGCTTTTCCGTGTTTCCCACTCGACTAGAAATGGTCTATTTGGTAGGAAACCCAGAGGTAGTCTTGCATGTATCAGTGCTATACACCAGATACGTTAAAGAACCAATGCCTGTAGGGCAGTGCGCCCATATACATGGTAACACCAAACTTCTCTACTTGCTGCCTCTTTAGCAAAAACACAGGACCCATTTGAAATAAGTGTCAATGGTACGATGCATTTATGAATGCATTAAAGAGATGAGAGCGAACATTGAATTTCACTCTTATGAATATAACAAACAATAAAACTTCACTTAAAGACCACCTCATAATTAAACCTCCAGTTCGGAGTCAATTCCCATGGTTACATGTTGTACTCTTGATTTATAATATAACCAACTCTCAAATATGACAGTTTCAAGTATGATATGCCTTTATTAATATATAAACAGCTATGATAAACTTGTATGTTTTAAAATAAATAAGGGTGGTGGGATAAGTGAAGTTTAATTGCGATGTTTTGAACATTGACGTACAATATACTGCTACTGATATACTGCTACAATGGTTAACACGCAGTGTTTGTAACAAGCAATCTTGGATTGATTCCCAGTTGCTTCAATGTGTCAATGGTGGTTTTACTCCACATGCTGAGACGTTGTTGGTTCCTTGTGTTACTAAGTGCTTGAAAGAATACTGATCCGAAAACTGATTCCAAATCCTTTATAAATACGATGGAGAAAATGGTGGGTGTTTCAAATATATTTAAAACCAAATCGATGTGGCCGGTAAAAGATAATATACATATAGTAGAGAAGACGACTACTACTAGGCATTGTGTCAGTTCATCTGAATATCATAACAGATACATAATGCACCAGTCTATAGAAAACCTTAGCACGGGGAAGGGCGGGGTTGACTTTTTAAACCATGGTAAAATCTCTACCCGAGGGCCTTACAAAAGGTAACAAGCAAGCCCATACCAGTGAAACATATTCCCGGCTGTATTTACCATCTACGTATTTAGGTGCGGAGCAAAGGTCCTGCTCTCATTCGCCAGTGCGGGAACATCTAAAGGTAAAACCCGGTACTATACCCGGGGTTGGGGAGTGACTGGTGCATAATAAACAGAGCACACAATTTTAAAAAAATCATCCTTTATTATTATATGCATATCTTTGGAGTACAAATAAGAAATAGTCCAGTCATTGAAGCTAAAAAATATGGTCAACCTCAAACAAATTGCAAAACAGAGTTTCTTTGCATTTTCATCATCTACAGACTATTATCGACTACAGACAAAACGTCAAATATGCGAGTTCAGTTGGGAAAATACAAAAAAATCGACATGTTTAAGGTCACTTTTGGTAGCAATTTCAGCATTTTCCTTATTTCATACTACATGGGAAATTTTAAGTTCTAATAATTCCCGTGTAAGTCGTTAAATATTTACTAATTGCACCTTAAAGCTTATATTTTCTAAAAGATACAACCTTCTTCTATCGAATACAAATATTGATTTTATCATCAGACAATTTACTTTTCATATATATGCCAGTCTACGTGTTGGTATACTAGCCATTCAAATGTCGACAAAATGACTCAAAATAGCACTTGGAAGGGGAAACAAAAGTTGTATTCATTTTTCTAAATATTAATCCAATTTGTTTAAAACTTACACATATCATGTGTTGTATACATGTGTGTATTATGGAAAAAGGATATTTGTGTTTGCACAGTATACAATACAGACAATAAACAAAATGTACACGAATCTATCGATTCTGGAGAAATAGTGATTGTTCTCTATGTCTGTTCATCCACAATTGCATTTGTACTCACAATTTTGACTCTATGATTATGAAACTTGGTCAGTGTGATCATCCGAACAAAATTAAGGCCAAGGTAGAAAATGGATGATCAAGGGTAAAAAATTAGGTCACTAGGTCAAATTGTTGCAAAACCTTGTGTAGTCGCTAGAGGTCATAATATTGACCTTATATTTATGAAACTTGGTCACAATAATAATATCAACAAAATATAGGTCAAAGTTATAAGTTGGGTCATCAGGGGTCAAAAAGTAGGTAGCTAGTTTAAAACAAAGGTAAACGTTGTGTAGGTACAAAATTCACAATTTTGGTTTATTATTTATGCAACTTGGTCAAAATGCTCATATCAAAACATCTAAGACAAGTATGTTATTGAGTTATTTGGGTCAAAAATAGGTCAATAGGTTAAAATAATTGATGCGACTTTTTGGCGCATGAAGGTTTTTCTATTATTTGACCTAGTGACCTAGTTTTAACTCATGATAAGTAAATATTGAATTTGACCTACATTTTGTCTTCATGATCCATGTGACATAGTTTCATAAAGATTAGCTGAAAAGGGTGCATTCTAAAGATTTGTTCTATAATTTGGCCTAGTGACCTAGTTTTTAACTCAGGTTAATCCAATTTCATACATGACCTTGATCTTTGTAAGGTGATCATTGTGACTAAACTTCACAAGTGTATGGTCGAAATTGTGACCCCTGGTGACTATATCTTGTTTTTTCTATGTTTTGACCTAGTGACCTAGATTTTGGCTCCGGTTAACTGAAAATTTTATTTTACCTAGATTAGCTTAAGATGATCATTGCTGCCAAGTTTCATAAAATCAGACCAAAATTGCGACCTCTAAGCTCGATGTAAAAATAAGTTACTGGTACAAGTCAAGATTTATTTACATCAAAAGTGACAAATATCGCGAAAACATGTGACAATTGAATATATTTGTAAATATCTCAAAAAGTCCCACAAATATTCAATTAGGACATTTTGTACATTGCTAAGGATAGCTTTACGCACCATATAAACACAAAACTGTTTGTTTTGCAATTAGTTTGAGGTTAAAAGTTAAAATGACTGGACTAAAAATCAAAACAATTTTTGCAGCCAGGTGGTGTTGTCATTGTGTTTGGTTCCAATTATATGTTACTCGCCAAGCCAAGACCCTCTGTAAGAAGGCAGCCCTGAAATTAGTACAAAATAGAGATTACTTACATGTTTATAATACCAGTACATATGGTTTACAATATAGTAACAAGTCTCCATGGAGAGGGTCTTAAAGTTGACGAGTCTCCAAGAAATCGTCTTAAACGTTAAAAATATGCACATGGAGCCTCCTAAATAAGCAGAAACAGTATTTTAACCATCAAATCATGCATAAAGTACCTAGCAAACACAGCAAAACCAACCAGAATGCCCCGGATACCTCAGAATTAATAAAAATCAATGCGGACTTCGGACACCCGATGTCACCACCCCTTCTTTCAGGCTTTTATCACTGCACTGACGGACTAAAAATGACGGCCGATAGGTGGCTTAAATTTATGGCTGGGTGGTTATCGCATACACACCACATATAAAACAAGAAAATGAACTTACTTTGGTGGAAATGTGTCCGTCAAGTGACAAAAAACATCAAAATATCGGCCATTGGCACCAATCTCCATGGAAAGTCTTACTTAAACCACCATTCTCCATGCTTTAGGTTATACCCCTTGATAGTGTTAAAATAGTATTACATAAATAATAAATTTAAGCTATAAATACATGTAGTAACACTAAGAAACTGAATATTGTCTCCACTTCTATTTTGCACTATTTCACTGAAAATATCTTCGGTTTGATTCGTAATGAATCAATTATTAACTTTATTATTTATTAAAGAATCATTCAGTGTCTTGCTGCCTTTAGACAGCTTGGGTTTCGACTCTTTGACTGCTGTAAATTGGTATTGCAGTGATGATTTTTCTTGTTACATGTTTAATTAAGTAAAGTGGTGGCGGCATTGTGTCGTGTAATTGTGGTATGTTTTCTTTGCTCTGTGTTAAAGTTGAGTGTCTTCTTACGGTACGATCTTCTTTCATGTTGTTTTAAAATTTGGCTGAATTATATATATTCGGGTGACCCGAAAGAAATACTAGAAAAACTATATGTTTCAAGTTGATGTATTTAAACCATAAGTGTAGCATAATATAAATGTTTTGGAGTCTTTAATTCCAAAGTTTACGTTTAACATACACGTATAGACATACATGTACTATATTTACTATGATGCACTAAAATTAATTAATACAAATCTAAAAATAAGGAAACTGTGCTCTTAGAATTTCAATTAGTAGATATTTACAAAATACGATACCATTGAAATTTTGCATGTTTGAAGAAAGGGAGATGAACGATTTTCAGTAAACAATAACGAGTCGGTGTAACTCACCCTACTATTTGATATGATAGATAACAAACAACAACAATGTTTATCCAAGCTTGTTCTTCGACAATACGTTGGATTTCTATAAAGGTTTACAAGAAGCCTAGTTGTACATTGTATATATCGCTGGCTTATAATGAGAAGGTCGTTACTACAAAATCAATATTTTGAGAAAACAAGACCAACTGTCTGATAATCACTCTTTGCTTATGGTAAATCAAGTTTTTCAACTTCAGTTTGGTCAACATGATAAGTTCCGATTTTCAAGACAATAGGCTCAAAAGAAGCGCCTTATGATGTTAATTTCAAATACGAAATAACCTTAAAAGGTTACGACGACACTAACGACCTTCTCATTCTTAGCCAGCGATATGTCGGCTGCAAATGTCAGAGCTTTGGTCCTTTGAGGGAGACATGTTTTGTGTAAAAACCAATTTGTATTTTGGTCAGAGTGATTACGACGCCTTACTGTCCCTGAAATGAATCATATACATGTAGACCAAAACTAGATATTTTAAGTTTTAATTGGACAGGGAAGGCAGCAGTCTAGCAGTAAGTGAAAATACACCACACTACAGATATACTAAGTTTATTTAATTAAGTGTACGTTTTCACAATACATAGCCAATACTAAGTTTATTTAATTAAGTGTTACTTTTTCACAATACATAGCCATTCTAAAATGCACAAGAAGTAATCAAAGACATCCATATCTACCGTCAATCAGAAATATTGATATTGCATAAAAATATATTTTAACATTTTTTAATATAATTTAACATAAGTTATGTGAAAGTTTGGTTTCAATACTGTGAGAAATTTTAAGATTGTCAACATAATTATGTTCTCTATATCAACTGTTGACCAAAAAGAAACAAAGTCAAACAGAAGCATAATTAACATTAACCCCCAGGTTAACTGTTACCTAGACCAATCAAACGACAATTAACCATAAGCTGTATACATATCAAGTTTCATCATAATATATCATGTCTAACTGAAGTTATTGATCAAAACTGTTCATTTATATTCTAGGTTACAGTGACGTCAGTCCCACTTTCAATTCCAAGCGACTTTTATACATTGATAAGATGCACACACAGAAACTTTCATTATGATAGGAAGATAAATTTTTAAAAAAAGCAATCACATGGAAATATATTTTAACAACCCCAGTAAATTGCACCTATAAATACCAAACTAAGAGAGTATCAGTATAAATTCGTAGTGAAATTAACGCCATATAAAGATTATCTTTATAAATGCAAATGAACAAGTTCTAGATTATACGACTTCTGTCTAATTAGCACAGAAACGAACAAATAATTTCTTGGAGTGTCAAACAATCCAAAACGTTTGGCTTAAAGTGTATAGAGCTATATTTTAACGGTAATTTAATGCCAAAATAATTACTTGCCTTGGTTTTCGGTATGATACTAGACTACCTTAATTGTAAATTACAACTTTGGATGGGTTCCGTGTACTTTGATTCAATCGTCGAAAATTGTCTAATTTCTTAGGATGTTCTAGAACACTTTCGTATGAAAATGGACAGTTCACATGTCCAATAAATCACAGAGAGAGTTTCTGTTAAAACTGAACCGAAAAATGGTCTAATGGATATGAAAGCATTATTGTTTTTCAGTTTTTAAAAAATATCATCTGATATAGCTCTATACACTTTAACGTTTAAAGATATACCTGTCGCATCCACGTTAACTAATATGATATCAGGATTATTGCTACATAATATCAAACAACTTATTATCGGACCCCTGGCAAACTTTCATTGATAAATACGCTTGGGTACTATAATAATCTGGTCCAATAATTTTCTTTACGAACACATTCAGCTGAAATCCGACATTTACCGATCCGTAATTTATGCATACCGGAAGTTCACGAAAGGTCAACCAATGTAAACTAACAAAATGGCGGAACGTTCTACGATCTCAGATGTAGAAGAGTCTGACATGGATTTGGTAAGACTTTGTAACATGTTTAAACCGATCTTCACATTTGTTTGTATAAATTCCATTATTTCCACGTTTTGTGAGTGTACCTATAGTGTAACATTGCTATTAGATTATACGTGCGCTCGAGAAACTCTACGGAAAGTGAAAAAAAATTCGACTCTGCGAAACTGCGACTGATGAAGACAAATCGTTCTGATGCTTACGTGTGTGAATCTCCAGTGCACTGTAGAGTGGCATCACTTGTAAATAGCAATATGAAATACAAAAACCTAACTACTACTTGAGTACAATATTTATTACTTAGTTTTATGTGCGATGTTAGCCCATCGGCTACGCAATTCGCTCCCTAAAGTGTTCGCCCCTGAGTCTGACGCTGGTTGTATTTTAGGGCAGGTATTTTCAAGCATTACTGTATTGTTGTAAAAAATATCAACCCCGATTGATAAACTTAGGTTACGCAGTTTACGACATAACTGTACAGACGTTAGTCTAGGCAATATCATTATGATGTATACTGGTGCCTCATATTTCCGTGGCACTTAACTATAAACTTAAATATAATGTTTACAACAGCAATACTGGTTAAAGCCTGCCATTGAATAATAAATTGTACCTTTGGTTTATGATTTATTCCAATTAAATGTTTTTATAGGGCAAAACATAAACAAAATTAAGTTTTTCCGTAACCTACTCCTTTCTACACTTGGAGAGCGGATACCCCTATTTCCACGGTATCCAATGAAAACAGTTCTTAGTGTCGCCAACAAGACATGCACCTGTCTGAAACCTTGTAAAAATGTTAAGACAGATGTTGCTAACTGTAGCAGACAAGTTAACATAAGCTGCTATGTATACTTTTGTTGCTAGAGGTTTAGCAAGTGACCTACTCTTATAACACTAGAAAATTTACTCTTTACTTGGAGGAAAAGTAAATTCAGCCCCAAAACAATTTTTATTTACTTTTTTGTCTACGTTTTTATTAATTTGAAAGATTTAAGTGACAGTGCACTTATTTACAGGTATATTTCGTATGTATGACATACACAACTGTTTATATCCAATACCACGGAATTAGGGGTACCACGGAAATACGAGGCGAGGCTATACAGTATATAATTGCTTGATTTGAACCAATTTGAAGGCATCAAATTATGCTAAAGAGATCGAAAATAGTCGTGAACATGCATAGACTATAACTATGATGTACAATGTGCCAATAATAATAATAATATCTAAAGCAATGACAAATAATTAACATATTCATTTTTTTAAATTTTACAGGAAGATGAAGCTTCAAGTTCAACCAGCCCTGAGAGACCTGTGAGGGGGAGAGGCCGTGGTAGACCTCGTGGTGCGAGAGGTGGGCGGGGTTCCAGAATGGGGCGAGGCCAGTCTGGTACAAGCCGCAGTAGAGGGAGAGGAAGATCCCGCAGTAGGTCCCAACCAGGAAGGGCCGAGAAAGCTGTCCGACATATTGAACAGAGACAGGAGAGCATGAGGGTAATATGTCATTGTATAATTGTTTATGTAACTGTTACAGTTTAATAGCAGACATAGTATATTCCACAATTATCAAGTTAAAAGGAATCCATTAGACACAGTTACAAATGAAGTATGGCTGTCTCAGGGACTCTTGCCCTCCTCTACTCGGTAGGCATTTCATTACACAACTACTACCAACATCATAGGCAATATTCAAAATTGTAAATATTTCTACGCAAACTATAAACACTGTGCAATTTCTGTTCAGCAAGCTCTATGACATAATCATTTTGATATAAAAATAAAAGTTTTTTCTAAAGTTTACCTCCCCATATCAGTAACCTCTGTACAACATCCAAATATTGTTATTTACAGTCATCTCTAGATATGTCAACTTACTAGTATACTGCATATACGAGTTTGGTTGTTTACATGGTCACATTTTGTATAGTTTAGCATGGTGGTTGTATGTTTTGTTTTTAATTCCTATTTTCTTACATCCAGGAAGAGATCAATCAAATGAGCTTGGAAGACTGTCGGAAGATTCTTCTTTATGTCCTTGAGAAGAATCCGACAGTAATGGTTGATTTGATGAGGCCATCGGGGCGACAGCAGGGTGGCTACCATCCAGGACCGGATACAGCACTACCAGATTGGTGTGTGTGCACCAAATGCCGGGAAATGCCAACAGTGGTTGAGCGCGTTTGCTGTGGAAAGGAGAACTGTGTTTCTCTTGTTCCCGTTAGTTGAACTCCTTCTTTCTACCTATGAACACTGCTGAACTCTTTTGAGTATTATTGGCAGGTGATCAAAAAAAAGAAATAAGTATTGATTTTTATAAAACAAAACTGCATGAGTAGGTCCACTCTAGGCCAGACAGTGCTGTAATATGCACAGGTAACATATTCCACAGGACTGTGATATGAGGGAAAAGGGAGTGCTTAAAGAGGTTCAAGTGGACGTGTATTCGACAGATTGCACTTATATGCCTGATTGGGTTTCTAAGTAACTGTGTAAAGTGTCTGCTACAAGACCATAATAGATTTTGTACAAAACGAGTTTGGAAACCATACTTCTGTCTTATAGCCTTAAAAATGTTTGTTTCCTGTAACAATTTAACCTCTATTATATCCTTAGCAATCAAATGATGAGACGCAAAGAAATGAATATCCTTGTCACCTAAAAACACACAATCTGGGTATGGGGTAGAAAAGAGGGTCAGTAGGGTTACAGGAAACAAAAATATTTTAGCCCTATGACAGATGTGTCAAGTAACTGAAACATATTTAAATTGATAACCATTTTAGCTCACCTGTCACATAGTGACAAGGTGAGCTTTTGTGATCACTCTTCGTTCGTCCGTCCGTCAACAATTTGCTTGTGTTCACTCTAGAAGCAATAGTTTTGATCTAATATTCATGAAACTTGGTCAGAATGTTGTTCTCTATAAAATGTAGACCAAGTTCGAAACTGGGTCATGTGGGGTCAAAAACTAGGTCACTAAGTCAAATCTTAGAAAAACCTTGTGTTCACTCCAGAGGCAACAGTTTTGATCCAATCTTCATGAAACTTTGTCAGAATGGTGTTCTCTATAAAATCTAGGCCAAGTTTGAAACTGGGTCATGTGGGGTCAAAAACTAGGTCAAATCTTAGAAAAACATTGTGTTCAATCCATAAGTCACTGTTTTGATCCAATCTTCTTGAAATATGGTCAGAATGTAGGTTTTACTGATACCTAGACCAATGTGCAACAGGTGAGCGACATAGGGCCTTTCAGGCCCTCTTGTTAATAATTTTGTTATTTTCAGGATTTTCAAGTCCTTATTCTTGATGAGGCCGTGTTGTCTTTGGCAAGGCTACTGCGTCGGGACATCTTAGTTTACGACGAGGACCACGATCACATGGCAGCCAACAGACATACTGCCTATAGACAGTATATTTTGTGGACATTTGGAAGGCTCACAAGTGGCGACAGGAGGGTTATTCCTTCCTGTTGCGTATGGAAAATTAGGGACAAGTTTCCCGACCCATTTGGACAATATTCAGGGTTCAAGCCATCTCGTCTTGGATGAGTTTCAACAGAAAGCGAGTTTTTATGCCCCCGTATCGATAGATCGGGAGGCATTAGTGATTCACCTGTCCGTCCGTCCGTCCTGTTTTACCCAAAATTGACCGTTTCTTCTAGCATTAATATGGCTTGCCACAAAGCTTTCAAACTTGCATGAATGTTGTATATGACCACTCTCCACACGCCTGTATCACCTGACTCCAGTTTGACCTTTACCTTGACCTAATTTTGGACTTAGACTTATTGAAATGGCTCCCACGGGGGCATAAGCGTTCATTGAACGCAGTCTTGTTTTTCAAATGTTTTTCTCAAATGAAAACATTGGGTACACTGTCTATTTTTAAAACTGGAACAACTGTTACTTGGGACTGGTGATTTTCAGGTAAATATTTGATTTTCTCTCTACCAACTTGTGATCCGTCAACCTCAAGTAGCGCACCCTATGCCTTTAGGGTTGCTATGTTTAGGTTGTCATCAATTTCTTTTTAAAGATTCCCGGATTAATAAAATAGCCGGTACAAATTTTAAATTTTCATATAAAATTGGTACCGGCTATTTTGTTTAATTGGAGAATCGTTTGAAAGAAAATGATGACAACATGCACGTGGCAACTGTTAAGGCATATGGCGCGCTAGTTGAGGTTTATGGACCATAAGTTGTTAGATAGAAAATCAGATATTTACCTCGTCCAAACTGGTTTTTCCAGTTCTAAAAATAAAGGGTGTACCCACTGTATAAGTATCAATAAATACAGTCAAGTTAGACTTATAAAATATTTTTTAATTTATACACAATTCAACAATTATAAAGAACATAAAATATCATCTCAACACAGTAAAATCAGATATTTTTAAGACATTGATTCAGAATTGTTACAAGGACTTTGTGAGGTTAATGAAAAATGTTCCACATATTTAAGATAAAAACAAGAATCACATTAAAAATGTGCAGATTTATCCTTCTCAATTAGTAGAATAATCTGGTAGCAATGAGCTTATTTTTTTTGATATTATTATGTTTGTATTATGTAAGACAAATTATGGATACTTATTGTTATAGTTTCTAATAATATTGAAGTAATAATTATATGTGAATGTACTTTTGTTAAAAAATATTGACTCTTTCTGAATTACAAACTTGTGTAAATGTAACTGTTGGTTGTGTTCGGTTAATATTCCCTGCTGGACATTTTTTATGGTAGTCAACAAGGCAAAAATGGTCCTTAATATTTGTCATTATATAACAGACAATGGGCATTTATTGAATCTTGTATAGTCATAAAAGTGAAGTTTATCTCAAAGCATGAAGTCTTTGAAATCATACCTTTTTATGTACTGTATTCGATAGAATATCTTAAGGACCCTTTTTGTGGCGAGGTTTTATATATCACTGAATTAGAATGAGAAGGTTTTAACTACAAAATCATAACTATTTTTTGAGAAAACAAAAAAATACTATCTGCAATTACTCTTTACCTATTGAAAAACAAGCTTTTATAACTTCATTTTGGTCTACATTACAAGTTCCGATTTCAGAACAAGTTACGACCTTCTCATTCTAAGTACAGTCAAACCAGTGTATACATCAAGTGTCTTAATCTAGAGGTGTTCTCTTAACAGGTTTTAAGTATCATTGAAAATGGTCTGATTCAAGATCATATTGTTGTGTTTGTTCACAGGTGGTCCTTCACACAAGTTTGTCTGTATATGCAGTACACCATACTTTGCTCAACAATAGTAATTATGTAGTTATATAAACCAATTTTACACTTAGCAAGAAGAATACTTATAAAGGTATTTTTACAAGAAATTTTACACAGAAACATCACATAGAGGATCTTGCATGAATGCTCATTACATACGAGTTTTATTAAACGAGTGGACAAAACAATATGACACGAGGTTTTGCCGAGTGGCATATTGTTTTTGTCGACGAGTTTAATAAAACTCGTATGCAATTAGCACGAATGTTAGATTCTATTTATCACATAACCTTAGAGAACGCACGCTAACGTTCAAATCGCTGACGTACGCTACATAGGTTTCATTCAAAATTTAGCGTTACAATGCGCACGACGTCATGCCGACGTTTGTATTATAATGACGTCACGTGTCGATTCAAGGCACAGATTGGCTTACGTTACGTCATCCTGAACCTAACAACCAATCAACGTCAAGCTAATTTAAATGTTTAATGAATGGACTGGGAGTGCATTATGATATTTCCGGCACGGCTTTAATGCTCTCACAGACCACAGGTTATGTGATAAACGAGTCATTTGTCATAATCATTCATCTCAGATCTCAAGTTTTGAAACAATACGTTATACCTGACTGTACAAGTATTGTGAATAATGAAAATGTCTTTTTACAAAGTTTTCATCACAAATTTATCAATAATGAACCCAGCAAAGGTTACAGTCATTACAA
Source organism: Spisula subtruncata (assembly GCA_963678985.1). Classification (NCBI taxonomy): domain Eukaryota; kingdom Metazoa; phylum Mollusca; class Bivalvia; order Venerida; family Mactridae; genus Spisula; species Spisula subtruncata. The sequence goes on along the minus strand of OY787673.1, from coordinate 7,940,747 downwards.
AGTACAAATACTTTAAAATCTAGAAACTTTTTCTTCCATTATAACTTTTGTTGATTTTGGCTCTTCAGGAGCAAGATGTGCAGAAATACGCCTGGGATCATCGGCTTCCAGAATTTTCTTTTTTATCATACCCGTCTTGTCACGAATACGCATTTTCAATGCAGCATTCAAAATGTTCCCAACATAGTTATATTTCTTTGGAACCTTCTTAGCATGCGCTGTCCACCTCCCATTTTTCTTATTCCATAGCCTTTGTAACCTGAAATGTTGGAAATGCAATATGATATATGATAATCAGGCATTGTTAGCAAAGCAGTGCATGGATCAGGTGATGGTTGGAAACAATTGGAGGAACACCTACATACTGTGATCCCCTCACTTATTTATAAGTCAGGGGGTGCATATAGCATTTGTGCTGTCCGTCCGTATGTAATGCAAATCATCTTTGTGTTGAACAAACCATTGTGCTGAATTTCTTCAAACTTTCACAGATTAACAACCTTGATATGTAGTTTACCATAAAGGATGGCATTTTTCTGCTTCAATTTTTACAAAAGTTATAGCCCTTTGTTACTTTAACTTTATACCCCAAAGGGCACCGTGTCAATGGACTCTATTTTCTAGTTCAATTTGCTTTAAAAAAACTTAATATTTCACAGGATACCATGGTGTTTCATGTACCTTCGCATGATCAGTGGACAATTAATCACATTAGATGATTTCAACTGTCCGTTTGATGCTTAAACACAATAACAGTGCTCAAATGCATTATGTTTGGATAAGTCATTGGGGCACTAAGATTACTATCATAGCATATTCTTGATACCCCATATCATATGTCTAAGGCTGATGTATTTGTTTTCACTAGGCCTTAACATATCCTTGTTGTTAACAATAACATAATTCAATTGCAAGTATAAAAATACTGTACAAATGATTATGTTGATTTAGCAGACAATTGATGAATTATACCTTTGCGTCCCATCTTTATTGATGATGCATTCCCTGTCAAGATTCATGTTATGGTCTACTGCTGCCAAAAGGTTCCTACATCGATATACAGGAGAGGAATAGGAGAACCTTTTGGAGCAGTACATCAAAATGTGTTGATGGAATTCTTCCAAATCTGCAGTACTCCTGAAATAAACATTTGCAAAATAATAAAATAAGCAGGATCTTTGATGAGGGATATGTGCCTTTGCAAATGTATGTCTGTAGACAAAATGGTTTCCTTTCAAAAACTCAAGAACGCTTTCCCTCTTCAATCGTTCGAGGAAGCTTGAACACAACAGTAGGTGACTCTTATTGACTTTGAGGTATGTAGGTCAAAGGTAACTGTGACTTGTACCATTTCCAACAATGAAGTTGCCATGAGGCTTATGCGTTTTGTTTATCTTTGCCCCCCCCCCCTTTGAATTCAATTACATGTTTCCTTACTTTATTCAAAAACAAGTAAGTAGCAACTGCAAGCAAAACAGATGTCCGCTACTAGGTTTGCAAAGTTTCTGTTGAATACCAGTAGGGGGGGGGGGGGCTAAACATGTATACATTACAAGAACAGGAGTGATCCAAAATGTCTCCTCAAATTCCAGATGAATCATTAATATCTAAATATATGTATACTTGAAGTGTGAAATCTGGATAGCTAACAGCCTAGTTGTTGACACAGGACATTCAGTGATCACAGCAGTATATTTTGTGCATCTTATTTTATATACACCATTTATTACTGGTATCATCTTGGTTTTGTTGTAACTCTCAAACATCTGGGTTATTTCATGAATAACATATTGAAAAGAATGTATATTACATGGAGTGCAACATTTTTATGTAATAAACATTATCTTTGTATCAGATTACACAGAGAGAAAGTAAGATCTCCAGCACTGTTTCAATAATGGATATTACCACTGAGTACTAAGAACTGATAAATAATCAACAAACCTGAAGTTTAAATAGTAGTCAACTTTGTTCAGAAGCCTCTTATCTAAAACTACAGACGCCAAGTCTTTTAACACTTCCGCATCTTTTATTGGGTCCAGCCATGGTTTTGCTCTCTCCTCGTTCTCCTCTAATGGGGCATGCAAGCATCCTGCCTGTCCATCACCACCAGGCAACATCCACTCGTGTGTGTTGGTGATGTGATGGAGAACACTTCTCCAGATACTCTATAATTGTAACAAAACTATAAGTTGAATGACCTATCTAAACATCACTATTTTTATGCCATGGACAAAAGCTAGAATAATACAAGTTTAATCAACTTTATTTATGCATTGTAATGCGTTTAGGTAGTATGTACTGATCACTAATGATGCACTATGGAGCTCCCCAACAAAACACAGATGCTTTACATGTTATCGTACAACGCTTACCCTAATAAACAAATATAATATTGTCAGAGTAGGTGGATAGCTTCTTTACAAAGTGTATTAACATTTTGGAAACTAGTGTAGCCTACAGTCAAGGTGTTCTATTATTTTATTTTAGTGACTTGTGTTTGACTGTGAATGAGCCAACATAATCGAGATAATAATTGAGACTAAGTTTTATTAATATAAAGCCAAACTTGTCTTCCTAAAGAGTACTATAGTATGCCCAGTATATCAAGAAAGGCTGTAAAATTTGGAATAGTCCACATAGGTTGAAAAATCATGTTATTTTAGTACATAATTGACCGTATTTGTGTTTTTAAGTAGCCAATTTTGCAACAATAGACCAATCCAGTCAGTGTTTGTAAACATCTTATTATGCTGGGCGCAATATACACAACAGTTTATCTATGACTTGAATCTGATATCGATCTTGACCAAGATTTGTGGAGATCATGATAGTGAACCAAGTTTTATGACATGTTTGCCAAAATGGTGAATTCTAGTGTCTACACAAGCAAGTTATTGATGGCTCACGAAATCTCACCCAGTCTCTTTGTGAAAATTACTGAAGAATTTAGTAATTGATAATAATAAACTCTTACCACAAATTGTATGCAACTGTCTGCTTCTTTGCAGGAGAACCAGAAATGGTTGACTATATCCTTGACCACTTCAGCAAAACAGCATTCTGTTTTTTTTGGGCAACCTGAAATATGGAAATACCCAACATGATTAGTACGCATAACAAATGTATGCAATGTATAGATGATTATTGAACCTTTCTAATAATGCTTTTTTTGACTAATTAAGGTGTGTCTGATAAATCAGTAGGTAATGAAAGATTGAGGTAATATAATATATAAATGTTACAGTCGTTATTAGCAAATAAGAAGAACATAGCTTGTCACCTTATGAGTTTGAATAACCAATCAGACATTTTGTTTATTTTAACATCGACAGAATGCTTATCATCAACCAGTAGAGGAGTTTTCAGGGGTTTGTTAAAAAGCAAGTTAGTACTTGTTGATAATTCAATCAAGAAAACTGAACCAACCATAATATACATGTTTGAAACATCATAAACTTTTTGTCTCGTCCATAAGTTAAGGGGGGAATCATAAAAGCACCTATAAAATTGTAATCAACAATCATAAGTCAGGTAGATTTAAGGTCATACAAATACAAATGTAACATATTAAGTCATTTTACTGTACTGGAAATGTTATATGGAATCGCTTTTGAGCTGCATGTACCTTCACTATCTTCTTCCCCAAATTCTTCGCAACATGCCATATATCGTGTGAATGTTTCAATCCTGGATATTCTGATTCTGAAAAATATCAATGCCATACTGCATTCCATACTTAGCTTTTGTGTCACAAAAAGCATGAGCTGAATTATTATAACAGGTGAATCTGATATAAATATCACTTCTGCCAAACCTGGCTAATGATTGTAATATCAATGACCAAGTAATGAAATAATAATTTGTGGAAGAAGACACCTTGGTCTCAAAAAAATTGTTATAAAACTAGTTTTGCTATGATTGAATAACTACAAATGTACATTACATTAACGTTCACTTGAATACCCATTACTAATGCTAGTATGCACAAAATGGGAATATGTAAGTTCCATGACAAATTTTCGAATCATCAAACAGTCTTGAAGTAATTTTGAAAGTACAATGTAATTGAATGACTTATCAAAAGTACACTCCTGTTAAATTAATTTAAAAAATGATCAGTAGTTGATGAGAAGATTCGATAAGGTCATACAGCTAAAACAAGCATTTGCCTTAAGACGCCTGTGTTTCATGAGCAAAAATGATATTAGCCATACATATCAGTATTATTAAACAAACTTACTCATGAGTGCTCCAATTCCCATGTGAGCATCAGTCACAACTTCTTTTACGTCAACTCCTTCATGTTCTAAATTCTCCATTGCTCTCTTAAATCCAACTTTCTCCATATTAACTGACTTCCTGTCTGTGACACGTTTGTCGAGTGTTTGAAGAGTCAAGATTTTCTTGGTATCATTTTCCATAAGGGTGTAAGAGCAGTACTGAGAACAATGGCCCGGTGAGTCATTTCTTCCATCACCTGTGACATGAATTAAAAAGTTTCAATCTGATTCCTAAGTTTGATGGTCATCATGTATTGATGACAATGTACTAGGTTAATTAATAATTGTAAAACATTTAGTTCATTAATTTTAATATGGCATGTAGTTAAGCATACAATATAACATGACTTCAAGTATGGACTACATAGTCTATTACTTTCTGACCGAGACATATCTATCCACAAATCTACTTTCTATGCACATTTGATTTAGGTTATCCACCTAGCATGTTTTCCTTAGAGATTTTTTTTCCGGTTGGATTTATTGCTGAATCAATTTATCATATCACCTGGCTTCGAACTCAGAATGTTCAGCTGATTTGTCTACTGGCTAGTTAAAAAGCACAATACTCTTTATACCATTATTTTCATAACAACATGCTGAAGCTGAAAACATGGATGAACACTTTAACCAAGTTTAGTATCACAGAAAAATATCCAAGGACCTTACCTAGTACTACGATTTGCTGACCACGGAAATTGTTGACAACCTGTTGTTGATGTTCCAGCCAATACTGATCAACAGTTGGTATCATGTATGTGGATTGTATACGGTGAAACTGATCTGATGAAGGAAATTTCAGATTTAACATCTGGGCCCAAAGACACATTTTCCCATAGTTGTTTTCTGATGTTAGGATGGTTCCACAGACTAGAAAATCCCCACTGTGGAGCCGTTTGTTTAGCACTGGCTGTGAGCACCACTCTTTTCTTATATGACCTTTGCTAAATATCTGAAAATAAATTCTAAGATCATAAATTTTAGAAAAGTTTAAGATATTTTATTATTCTTCTTCTTTTGTTATTATCTACGACAACAAGAGGTGTTTGTAGTACATACAGTATATGACCAAATGACTTACATTAGTCCATATTGTATTTCTACCTTTATTAAGGTCCAGTTACATTACTTTACCAGTGAAAACAGACCCAGTGGCCTTTACCTTCTGTCCAATTGCAGTAATTAGCCTCGATAACCTAGTGGTAGAGTGTTTGGTTTGAAAGCGGTAGGTCATGGGTTCGATCCAAGGCCGCATCATACTAAAGACGAAATAAAAATGGGTATCAGTAATTTCCTTGATTGGCGCTCAGCATTAAAAGGAATCTTACTTCCCTTATCTCATACCCTCATGGGGATAGATAACATCAAGAATGAGGCGTCATGAGTGATTAATATACAAGTATGATAACTTGTGTCACATTCTACCTAAAATAAATTAGTATAAACTTATTGCTGTTAACCTCCAATTAAAGTTTGAAAACCCTAGGCCAAAACATACATTGGTTATTGAACAGAAACCATTTGGTATATAAAGATGATTAAGGTCACAGTAATATTGACCTATTAAGTAAATAGGGATCAACAACTGTTGCTGACAAACCTCTGTGTGAAGTTTGAATATCCTAAAGCAAAGCGTTTGTGAGTTTATAAACAGAAACTACTTTGGTACACAGACATCAAGACCGACAAACATAAGCAAAGCAATATATCTCCTCATCAAAGATTTGGGGCATAAAAAGGGGCATTACTCCACTTATATAGAAACATTTTTATTGGGTTTTGGTACCATCTATTCATGCCAAGTTTCAATGAAATCTGTGTAATGGTACTGGAGAACATGTGCAGAAAAAATTCTGAAGTCAAGCACAAAACCAATTATGCATCCCCAACTTGTTCAATAGTCCCACTGTGAGACATAGGGTAATGAGTGAATTGCTGCACTTGAAAAAGTACTGTTGAATACATGGGTCCGACAATTCTAAATCATCTGGATTTGCTGCAATAGTCAGAATGATCTTTTCTGCACAAAATATAAGTTATTTGGTGAGAATATTCAATTATTTGACAAAATTATGGTCATTTGAAGTTCCATAAACTAAATTTTAGTAATAAAACAACGTTTGAAGCCTTGTTATGGTGTTGGGTGTGTTCATATGGCACCCAAACCGATTTGTGACTCGTTTTTAACAAAACATGAACCAAAGTGTGATGCTTGTGTACATACCCATCTGAGGTAAAGGGCTGACCCCACGAAGTTATCTTTCAACGTCACCCCCTCCTTACATCCACTTGTCTGACAGGTGCATATGGATATGTTGGCAAGTAGTTGGAGTTGGGGAAGAAATGTCAAGCATAATGTTGAAGACGACAGATCATCACACTGGCTGTCAGTGGTCACCCTCATCACACCTGGCCTATCTTCTACTTCCTCAACATCTTCCTCATCTACTGTATTAGTGTCAATCTCTAAACCAAACCCGATCTCTTCATACGCATAGTCCTCAATGTCAGGCCTAAACAAAAATTTAATCAAATCTTATGTTCATTTAGAGTTTTTTTTATGTATCACAGTTGACAAAGCTACACAGTCACTGCACAACATATATTTTTAATAGTAACCTTTCTGAAAACGACTAATCTACAGTGTTCACCTTCTGTGAAGTTAGTATTTTGCCATGCCAAATATACAATTATAATAGTATGGGTAGAGTTGTTGTCTCATTTCATATGTAATTGCCAACATGACATGTAAGGGATTAAAACATTTCTATAATGGATAATAATTATTAAACTGTTGATATATTTCACTATTCCCACTTTACTTAGCCATATGATATGATCACTGTTGGGCAAATTGATTTACAATTAGTATAGTTTGATCTCCTATAAGCTTTGATCTTGAACCCATGCATTTACAGATCAGCAAAATATAACAAGGAAGATTCTAGTATACACACTATATATGCTTAAAATCATAAATATAACATGCTAAAGAATAAGGCTAAGAATTCCTTTTGAATCAATATACCATAGTATTCAACAATAATCAAACAAACGAATATTTATAAATGGAGACATCACCAACATTGGAATATCTGCCGGTGACAATAAATAAAAGCTATTAACTTCATCCAGGAGTAAAGATATAATTTACATCTCTGATACTTACAGATTTTCCGACAAGACAAAACTTGGTTCATATTCAGGATCATCTGATGCTTCATAGTTTGATTCATTATCATAGAGAGTAATATCAATGGAAACACTGAAAACAACAGAATAACATTATCTCAATCCATGCTTACATACTAATGAAACTCTTAGCAACCTATAAGACAAAAAGATTTAAATCAAGCTGTTTGTTTGATAATTATCTACCTTCCATACTCCAAAGAAAGTATATTTTAATTCTTTTCTGACTAGGTCAGAACACTGTTATTACAATATAATAGTTGAAAGAGCATCAGCAATGAGTATCTATGAACAACATGTTAAAATACACTATACATCATGTATATAACTACTGAGACAAAACACAATATACACAACAGACAGACAAGCTGAAAGCAGTATACTGTAAAATCATTTAAAATTGATGGGACAAAACTTCCTGGTTTTGGGTAAAAAAGATCATTTCAATGGGACCTTAATTCGTGGATTTTGCATTTCAGATAATGTATACAAGGGCCACATATGTGTTCGATGCGATTTGATTTCGTGGTTAAAGGTGAACCACGAAATTTAATCACCCACGCAAATTAATGATTTTACAGTACCCCTTTACGATTTCCATTGCGCAGGGAGTACAACCAAAAGACCCAACAAGCGGTATTTTTTATTTAAGCCCTATCCAGCTGTAGTTCTATATACTAAAGGAACATTAACGATCTGAGCATTTCATTGGCTGACGTTTTATCATGAACATATAAAAGAGAATTTAACTTACTCAAATGGATCTGCGAAAGATGATGATAATTTCTTTCGTTCAACTGTACGTCCAGCTTTGGTAGTAACTGCAGGAATATCTTTCGCTCTTTCGTCAGCGGATCTAAATAATTAATTACAACAAGAACCATGAATTATAGAGAACACAGAACTACAAAGCGATACACAAGATGTCTCTCTATTGCAATTTTCTTGTTGGGTAATATAAACAGTAGTTCAATGAAATACAACTATCAATTTGAAGTTTTTTCCTAATTTTAACATTAGATAATATAGCAATTAAAGTAAGAATGAACTGCGAGAGATCATAGGTTATTACCCTAAACTGCTTTCATCAGACTGTATTCTTTCTACACCTGACATTTCTGGCTGGTCTCTGAAAAATAAAATTCAGTATTCTTTCAATATATTCTATTCATAATAAAAAATACTATCTCAATAATAAAGATTAAGCATGTATATTATTCAATTGTAATACAGATTCCATCAAAGCAAGTTTAGTTTGTGATCAGCATATTGTCATTACGAGGAAAGCAAAACTGAGTGCCAGACCTCCACCAGTTGTTCATAGGTCTTGAAACCCAGAAATGCTGGATTTATTCCAGAAGCATCAGGTCATGTGATTCGGTTAAAATAATTTTATGTTTCCTCCACATGTAGAAATGTTGTAGATTCCAGGCAAAAGTTTCCTCCACATGTGGAAAAGTTACTGATTCCACATGGAATATTCCTCAATATGTGGAGAATTTGTTGAATTCTAGTGGCAGGGCAAGCCTGTACTGGTTTAGAATAATATAGTCGTGGAAATCTGTTTATGTCCATTTGCCTTCATATACAAAAAGTAAAAAATGAGAAACATCAACAGTAAAACAACAATAAACAAGCAGTTAGAGAATGAGGCAAATTACTCCCACTTATCATAATGAAACTACAAATGAGTATACCTCTCCGAGCCACCAACTTCGGATGCAGAAGATATTTCGGATACAGGCAGGTTGAACAGTGCCTTCAGCCTGTGTGGCATTGGACTTGGTGTTGTCTGTGGTCGGCTTTGTAGACCAGATGGACCAGGGCGAGGTGTACCAGATGGCTGAACTGTTGGATCAGATGGCCTAGGGGTAGAAGTAACGATTTTCTCGATGTTTGCTTCATCAAATCTAAAAAAGTAAATTACATGAATGTTCTTCATAACACTGTTTTACCATCAGCTGTCCCCTGCAGGCCAGGGAATGGCGGGTTTTACAACAAAGAAAGTAAAATCCAGACGCATGCACCTGACTGGTGCAAAACAATGATAACATACAATCAGATAATTCTTAATGAAAAAAACTTTTTTTCGAAAAAGTGAATATAAAAAGTTGAAGTCCATCGGACGATGTGAGCCTTGGTACGAAATTGCCGAGGACGAAACTGACTCGTTCTATTGTAAAATCGTTATTAGAGCACACGTACATTAAAATTCTGGCTTAGTTAACACAAGACAAGGTGAAAAGGTCAGGCATCTCAAAGTTCTAGGCGAATTATTTATTTATCGTTACTCGTAGCCTACCTGTCCAACAAAATCTTGGCGAGCTTCGCATCTGACTTTATTGACAGTCGACTCTTCAATAGTCTCCAGCGACCGAACTCTTTCCCAATGTGTGCACGGGTCTTATCAAAAGCCAACATGTACGCGTGTTTCCGTCTTTTCTTTGCAGATTCCGTCACAACGGATTTTCTCTTTCTCTTTCGTGTTGCTGTTGTCTCATCCGCCATCTTTTTTGTGTATCTCATTAATATTCATGTCACATGGTAGGCTCTCGTAAATGTCCGGAAAACTCGCCGTGTTACTTCGGTAATTTCCGCCACGTAAAAAAACTGGAAGTTTTTTTAATTTTATGAATATTTAAATTATTTTTTCGGCGACTTACAAGCAACTTTCTATTGATTTTACTGTCTTAATCGTCTTTATTAGTGATGCTTTAAATGTCTAAAATTAGTTTTTTCGCATTTTATCTTGTGAAATATGGGCCAGGGAAATCTTTAATAATATTTGAAAAGTAAGAACATGTTTGTGAATTTATTAAATTACAGAATTATACTTAACAAATCTTATAAGTGCACAATTCTAAATGGACTATATTTCTATAAACATTGGACCGATCGAGCTGAAACTGTTCCACATGTACGAGGGGGTATCAAAAAGTTCGTGGACTGACCCGTTCATTTCGATATGCGTAATGCGATTGAATTATTTATTTTATCATCTTAAACTGCATTCAATTCTGTACTGAGAAACAAGTAAAAAGTTGATTCAATGATAATATCAATTAAATATTCTAACGATTTAAAAGAAGACCAACAGCCACCCGGCGCACTTTTATGACGTTACGACGTCATGAAACGTCAAAACTTCTGCCACTTTTTGATCGTCTAAAGAATCCGAAACTCACAAACCTAGATTGACCTGTTCTATTGCCTACCAGAATATATATTATTTACTAAATAGCCTTTTATTCATAAATAAGTTCGGTCAGTAAATGTAAGATTTGACATAATTAATTTATTCCAGCGCCGTTAATGGTGATCACACAGTACATGAAGTTTACCCTACCGATATTAGCATCATTCAACTCTCATCGCCACATCTTTTATACCATTTAAACAGATTAATTTTCGCAAAACAACCTTACAATTATATACTTGGAAGACATGCTCTAATCTGAGATCAGTATTGGTGTATAATTGAGTAAAAGGACAAAATACAACGGAAGATCGATATTCCGAGTGTAAAGTCATGTCGAAAGTGCGCCGACATCATGAAATGCGTCGAAAATCAGTCTACACAGAACGACATGTTTATAACGTCACACCAGTATCCGTGACAACAGCACTATAATACATAAAGCATTATGATGCCACGGTCTTAATGTTTATGTCGAAGGTTTTATACTTAAAATCGGATAACGATTCACAGAATTATAGGTATATATCGGAAGTCAAGTGAATGATATTTTGAAAGTGCGCCGTGGAGCATAATTTAAGTTACCATAGTAACCACCACATACTCGGATAATAGTAATATGAGCTGGAAATTCGCAAATCAATTCCAAATACGTAGTTTTAAAGAATGTGTGAGTTTTACTGAATTCGGTCAAAAACTAAACAAATGGCAGACACAGTCCACGAACTTTTTGATACCCCCTCGTAAAGTGGAGTTATGGTGTGTTAATCACCATACTTGTATATCACGTAACACACATACAAATAAGAAATGTGATGGTGCGTAAAAAGTCAATGTCGCGTCTCTGAATTATTGTCCAAGACAAATCATTAAACAGACGAATATCATTCACATAACGCATACATATCCACGCTGCATGAATGTATATTACATAACGTTGTACATAATTCTTGAAAAAAGATGTGTCCATCATTGAACGAAACCGCAAAACACATCAAACTAATTCTTAGAATAATGTTTTAGTTTTAATTCACACTGATATGATTTGATAACAGCTGAATGCATATGACTTTGAATAGATATGAAACAAATATTTTGAAGGAATCAATGAAAACGAATTGATTTTGTGACGTACCACTGATATGTGGATATCTGCATTTAACAACTTAATCACACCATTTGGTGTTTTTCTAACTTGTTGGTCCTATAGCGTGATTCATGACTACACGGATTTTTTTCTGCACCACGATATCCTCATGCATTACCGGTATATTGCATTGCTCAACGGACCGTGAAATATCAAAAGAAATTATGAGCACGGACTACCTCAGGAAATATTATCAAGCGCACTTCATCAAATTTCGTGCTAAAATATATATTGATAAAAACGTTATACATGTACGAGAATAAGTGATGCGCACTTCTAATATTTGTTAAGCGAAAACAACATGTGACACTAGGACTAGCACACGATAAATACAGCAGGATTTAAAGTACAACAAACTTTACTTTTATATAAGCAAAATACTTACATCACAAATGAAATTCTTCCATAGTGTCATTCAAACGTTATATCACAAATCATTGCAATATAAAAATATATATTAGAATTGTTCGTTACCAAATTGTAACGCTAGGGCTGGAAAACGAAAAATACAGCAGGATAAAAAGCATAACAAACTTTACTTTCAACAGCTTTTGTAATAATGACAAATGAACTCCTTCCAAAGAAACATTCAGATGTTAAATGACACGACTCATATGTATAGAACAATCATTTTAACATTAAACGATCAATAAGAGTTGTTCGAAACCATATGGAATGGAATAATATATGGCATTACATGTAAAAAAGGTATGAGAAAATCCGACAGGGAAGGTAGCACTCAACCAAACCAGCCGATCACAGAAATCAGAAAGACTACGACACAACTACCCTGTGCAGTGCCCACAGAAACCAATGCCAAAAACGCCGACCAAATGAAGCACAACAACCACAGGGCGTGACCTAGGTTAAAACAGAGACCTAACGTTATGCGACCTAAAGAGGCACAACAACGGAATGACGCTTGCCATTATCACAATAAATTCCCCATCGGCGATGTATATATATAAGAGACGGACTCATCACACTTTCAATAAACACTATACACAGATTGATACATGCCTGAAGGATATAATAAAATTATGTCCGTTTGCTGAACCAGAAATACTGGACTTCTTTAGGGTGTTCATACTTGGACATTTATTCGCTTTTTACACATACAAACCCGGTGATATTAAATGTAACGCATACAGTTATGTCATGATACTCGCAGAATTATGGAAATTTTCATTTGGGGTTGGGTTACCGAATATCTTCTAATTTATGATTTTTGCGGCTCATGACCATTAATTAACATTTTGTTTTTACGGCATGTGATGCCACATAATCACGACGTACATTACATGGGTGTACCAATTAAAGATATTTTTTTGGGTAAACACTCAGCATTTTTTACACATTTGTTGCCTTTTGATATTGACCCTGAAATTCAATGACCTTGACACAAATAATTTTGGAGCTCTACTTTATGTGTACTTTAACAATTGTTCAAATTAGTATGGGTAAGCAAGTGTACATACTAATAAGAATTGTTACATACAGATGGAGTTTGTGCTAAAAAATACGAAATATTTTGACGCCATCTCGGTTTCCATGATAACCTGCATGATGCCAGCTATCCATTCTCGCTGAAATAAAACTTTAAACATCCCTCTACGCGATTCAACCAACAAACGCCCTTGAACCTTTTTTCACGCAAAAAAGTACAGATGCTAAACTATATGTTAACTTTAGATAAAACTCGACGAGCGAGTGAAGAATAAATGACTTCAATGACAACTGTAAGTTAATTAATGTGAATGTTCATAGTCAAATACGATTGTCAAGTGATCCTGCTGGATTTCAACTTGCCAAAGTATCAATGCAGGAAGATCTGACGTAAATGACCATATAAACTCTCAGTTAATACATACATGTACATTACACGTAATAATGCCACTACTTATCGAGCAAACTAGACATATGGAAGTTTGCTGCATTATTCCGAGGTCGAATCTGAAGTGATCTCTCATAGCAATGGAATGAATCGTTTGGTTGATCTACTTGCTCCATACATTTTCCAAGCAGATTCAATGCTGTTTCTTTGTGTCCTAATTTGTGTTCATCAAATAAAACTTGTTGCAGTTTATGTAGAGCTTTCAATTGTTCTCCACGGTTTCCAAGACGTCCGTATGTTTTACTTAGAAGAAAATAAAGGTATGGAAGAGAATCGACCACAGCAAGATCTATCCAGTAATCGTATATTCTATCTCTGCCCTAGATATCTTCCGGTGTTGACCGCGTGAATTCTTTTCTCAATTCCTGGGGAACAATATGCAGTTCTGCTTGCATGAAACTCACACAATACGCTACAATATGTCTGCAATCAGTGATATGTGTCTGGTCTGCAGTGTGTCGGAATCCCTCTTTAAAAATCAAAGCAATATCACAATGACATGCACAAGTAGGCATCACAATATTTCTGTCATATCGCTGCTCAACACGATGTAATATTGCCTCTGTAACATTCATATCACCCATACTGTAATACACTGTTGCAAGTTTCAACCAACCAGATGATACATCAGAGTTAACACCGAGCTTCAAATACTCTAGTGCAATATCTGATATTAGCATGTTCATTGCTGTATTGTAAGATGCGATCACAGAACCTATAGTTGAACACGATAAAGTCAACAGGTTATTGATTGCTGCGTGTTCTATAAAGTTAGTGTGTAGATTGTGTTGGTATAATCCGTCTTGGTAATGCAGTAGTGTTTGTAGCGAATCTTGGATACTGTGAGTATTTACCTTTGTAATATTTAAAATATGTATTTCTGTAATACTGCATGATGCATTATAACAATACTGACCCGACAGAAACTGGCGTATCTCTACAGGAGAGAGAATGGGACCTGGGAATACCAGAATTCTGTTCATCTTCATGTTAAGTCTTTCACCCACATTATCTAACCGAATGTCAAACAACACTCTACCGTTACTACTGATGATATGTTGGATAACTTCTAACAAGTTATGACGTTGTTCTCTCGATATTCTTCCAGCCATCAGATTGTTCTCAGGAATGATGAAGTGGGGACAATTGATATTATGAACAAAGTCGTACAGCACTTTTAAAGTCTGGTTAAGACATAATAACATGTTATGATCTTGCCAGAATACATCACTTGTACTTTCAATACAGTGGAACAAAGCATTTTTACACATGTAACTTGAGATAACATCTTGAAATGCTTCATGTGCTTTTAACAACATTTTCATCAATACGTAGCATTTCATTTGTATAGTATTGAAACTAAACACCAGATATCTCTCGGTTAAATGGGTGGAAATTCTCCATTCAAGTTCTTCCAGTCCCCTACTAATCTTGCTCCATACCGGTACTATAAAACATCCGGAATTCTCTGAATCCAACTTTACTTGAGCAGTAGGCCAACCACCAATACTTCTTCTATTGGTCCAATGTCTTGCTTCTATTGGCCACCTTTTACATTGGAACGCAAAAACAATATCAGTTTCCCGCCGATTCGGTCCAGCTTGATGCATACCAGCAGGACCATGTTGAACAAAACCAACACGTTCCATAGCATTACGGAATTCTGTATTTTTCAGTACAATTCGTCCCCTGGCATCTTTAAAATATGCACTACGTGGTGGAACTAATGTAGCAGCTAAAGGTTCATCATTTTTCAATAATTGTAACAGGCAATACCCTGGTGCTGTTCTCTCGTCACGTACCATCAACAGATTCGTTACACCAGGTTTCCAATCTGCCCAGTCATGAATTACATGATGTGTATTAAGACATCGCAATATATCTTCATCGGAATTAAGTCCTATTGATGTACTGCCTTCTGTTTGACTCCCAAAAACAAACCATTTACCAGCCGCCGATTCTCTCACTGATATATTACAATTCATCACGGTTTCCTGAATTAATATACTGGTCCGTCTCTTTATGACCATCTGATGATTGATTCCTATATCATCGAGTACGTCAGATAACCTCAATGATAGAGCTTCGTTGTTCATTGGTACACTCGACATTCTAAAAACAATAGCTGTATAGATTTGATACTCGAAGATTACATAAAACATGCCAATGTTAATAAAGTAGAACATCTCAAAAGTCACCTTTGTACAGTAACAACCTCTCTATAATAACCTCTTTATAGCAACCTCTCTATAAAAAAACTTCTATAACAACCTCTCTATAACAACCTTTCGATGACCACCCCTTTATGACAACCTCTCTATAAACACCTCTCTAAGACAACCTATATAACAACCCCTTTATAACAACCTCTCTATAACAACCTTTCTATATACACACCTCTAAGACAACCTATATAACAACCTCTCTATAACAACCTTTCTATATCAACTACTATATAACAACCTCTCTATAACAATCTTTCTATAACGACTCTCTATGACAACCTTTATAACATCCTCTCTTAAACAACCTATATATAACTACCTTTCTATAACAACCTCTCTTTAACAACCACTAGAACAACCTCTCTATAACAACACCTCTATAACAACCACTCTGTAAAAAACCTATAAAACAACCTCTCAATGACAACCTCTCTAAAACAACCTCTATAACAACCTCTCTATAACAACCTATATAACATCCTCTCTGTAACATCCTATATAACCACCTTTCTATAACCACCTCTCTATGATAACCTCTTTAACAGCCTTTCTATAATAACCTCTCTTTAACAACCACTATAACAACCTCTCAATAACAACCTCTATAATAACCTCTCTTTAACAACCACTATAACAACCTCTCAATAACAACATCTATAACAACTTCTCTATTACGACTCTCTATAACAACCTCTCTTTAACAACGTCTCTACAACAACCTCTCTATAACAACCTCTCTATAACACCCTCTATAACAACTTCTTTACAACAACCTCTCTATAACAACATTTCTATAGCGACCTTTCTAAATCAACCTCTTTAACAACTTATATAACAACCTCTCTAAAACAACCTCTTCATTAAAACCTCTTTTTAAATACCTCTATACCAACCTCTCTATAACAAACTCTCTATTACATCCTTTCTATAACAACCTCTCTAAAACAACCTCTTCATAAAAACCTCTCTTTAACCTTTCTACAATAACCTCTCTGTAACAACCACTATAACAACCTCTCAATAACAACATCTATAACAACTTCTCTATAACGACTCTCTATAACAACCTCTCTTTAACAACCTCTCTACAACAACCTCTCTATAACAACCTCTCTATAACACCCTCTATAACAACTTCTTTGCAACAACCTCTCTATAACAACCTTTCTATAGCGACCTTTCTAAATCAACCTCTTTAACAACTTATATAACAACCTCTCTAAAACAACCTCTTCATAAAAACCTCTTTTTAAATACCTCTATACCAACCTCTCTATAACAAACTCTCTATTACATCCTTTCTATAACCACCTCTCTATAAAAACCTCTACAACAACCTATCTATAACAACCTCTCTATAACAACCTCTCTATAACAACATCTATATCAACCTTATAGAGTAACAACCTCTCAATATCACCATATTCAATATCAGCTGTAACCTTCTCTAACTTATAATACACAAAATGTTATTATAATAAAGACTTAATTTATAGAGGCAACATACCTATTTCCAGTTGAGGTATGTGCTCCTTAAGGCGGCTCATCACCTTAAACCACGAAATGACGCCATTGTAGGATTTTATTGAAATTTGGTACATATGTTAAATAAAACCTTGGCTTTCATTTGCTGACGTTACAACGTGATGACGTTCCAAACAATGACGTCAACATCGTCACAATTTGTCCAGACAATTTCGTCAGATTGAACACAAATACAACGATAACTATTTTGTTTTGTAAAAATATTCCAGTCATGTTTTCAGTTAATTACCGTTAAGATATAGCCGTCGTGTTTGTTTGATCGTTAGCCTTTTACGAACCATAATTGCATTGAAAAATATGTTATTCGCTGCATAATTGGTAAAACGCGGACGCATTTTTCTCTCAGCGTGCTTTGAATTTTGTAATAAATCACCACTTTCCTTACTTAATCTTAATAATCTGTTGAAATTTCCGTATTCTACGGAAAATTCCCTTTCATTTGGATCAATAAAAAAAGAACAAAAACAGTTTAGTTTTTTTCTACAGCGCGATGAAATCAAAATATCTATCTAAAAATCGACGTAAATTACAACGTCAAAATGTGTATTTTGACGTTACCGTAGTTTATGAGTAACTTCAGTTGAGGTAGTACGTCTTACAAGTTTAATTAATCAGAATTAGTAAAAATATACCTTATAAAATCTGATTGAATAAACAACAACTTTATAACAGCTCAAAATATTAAACCTATAACATGTTTATTCGAACTGACATAAAATTGTAGACAAAATAAATAAAACACTTGTGATAACTGCATTCAATTGTATAAATCTGTAATTATTTCCTATAAGACAATCCTTTCGTAAATCATTTGTATATACGGCGAAGCATATTGTATCAATACGGACATAGTACGGAGCTCGCACGGAGCCCGGACGTTCATCGCACGTTACTCGTAGGTCAATCACAAAGTCACATTTCATCACATTTCAATTTTCTTTGATCTGTGCGAGTCGAGCTTTAGCAAGATCATACAAAGTCTGTATAGACATCGTAAACTCGTACGAGCATCGTACGGATGTTTGTAACTCGTAGAACCCTCTACGAGCACAGTTCAGAAGTATAGTATAGTATCGTTCAATTTTTAACCCTGAACCATGACCTTTCAGACGAGTCTTTTGGACGGGTAACCCGTAATTTATTGATTTTAAATCTGTTCGCGTTTATTGTCGGTGAATAAAACACAGGCAGGAGTTCGGATGTGTAAAAAATAAATCACGAGTGCGTAGCACGAGTGATTTAATTTTCCGCATCCGAACGAGTGCCTGTGTTTTATTCACCGACAATATACAAGAACAGAGTTTTAATTGCGATTCTAAATACGATAATATCCCGCACTATTTAACTGCGCGCATTCCACTTTACCTGTTTACCTTTCACGATTGCTGAAATTGAGTGGCAATAGCTGGTACAATTACCTTCCCAGACACCGATACATACCGGAAGTGCATTTTACTACGAACCGGAAGAATAATTTACTACAATGTTTACATTTTTCATTCATAAATATGTCACGTGATATTTATTTCCAACGACGGTAGTTGGAACTATTTTTGAAACGCACATGTTGATGTTCGATGTATTGTGAAGAAGCGAAACACATTTTTGCAGTTAAATTTGTTTATTTGCAGAAACAGCAGTAACATTATATTGACTAAATGCTTATTACATGTATGTATTTTATTGAGGAGTTGTTTTGCCATTTTAGAGCGCACAAACAGATATGACCAATTTGCTGTATACGGGGCGTAAATACATGTAGTAACAGCCAATGTGGCAGCTATTTATTATGGGGGCAATAAAACATGGTTTGGTTCGTTCTTTGTGTATTGGATTAATCCGCGAATCGTGTTAGAATAATCATTTTTTAAAGCTATGAACCTGCTAATGTGTGTAATTTTCGATCGACAGATTAGCGCACTAAGTAACGTTCAGGAATTTCACTCCGAAGGTCGTTAGTTCGAATACCAAAACTTGTTTTTAGAATTTGTAAATTCGTGTAATTGAAAGAGTTACAATTTTTTATTACACTAATCATTGTATTATTAAATTTTGTAATTTATCCGGTGTTTTAGATGCGATAGTCACAATAATATCGTATTTTAATGTTTGAAAACATACTTTGTGTTGGAGATGCTGTTTAAGACTCTTTACCTTTAACAGAAACTTGACCAGTGTGAGCTCTGAACGTTGTTCTGATTAGAATCTCTGTTCCTGACTTTCTTACAACCGATATAATTCATTACTCATCCGTCTTGTGTAATTAATACGAATAGATTAACATCGTTATAATTTGAAATAAGCTTGTTTTTAGTTTGAACATGAACACATATGCGTATTGCAGGGAATTTTCTGGTATTTCTTTGGTTCGTGCACAAGTTTTGCGAAATAAAACAGTTCCATTTTGATAAATTTGAGAAAAAATTATGCCAGTAGGATTCGAACCTACACATGGACCTTGACAAAAGATTCAATGCCTATCGCTTTATTTGGCTTAAGCATAGTACATCTTATCACCGTGAAACAACATAATTAAATATTAACATACGTGCATGCTCATCAATTTACTAATTTACTGCTACGACCACGGAGACACACAAATATATATTAAATTATTTCTTATACATATTTGAATAGTCAATCCCGCACCAACCTTTATCGACGAATGGATTGAACTTTAAAAGTGCATTCACGGCTAATGCTCGAAATCGAACTACTCAGTATATACGTATGTACTTCGCAAAGAAGCTGTTCTTAACAATTCTGTTTCTTTTTAGCATATGTAAAATTATTATGTAATGTGTGATAGTGTATGTAATATTTATACATGTATATACAAGACAAAATGCATTTAGGGTCCATCACTATACCATTTTGGATAGTACATGTACCACAGCGTTTATACCAAATCACTGTATGACTAAATGGAATGCTATAAAATTCAACTTGTATCATTTACTGCTATTTAAAAATGCACATGTGAAATCTGACCACTGTACTCATTATTGCCATACTCTATAATTCAACGTGTACTCATTATTGCAATTGCCGGAAATCGGCTCGTTTATACAAGGACAGTGTGTACTGTGCGTACACGTACTAGTGTATTATCACTACCCAAATGGAATCAACGAAGTTCACCAATGTACATATGTTGTGAGCCCTAACCACTTGAACATGATCGCGGTAATATACCCAAACAAATACACCAGTCAGTTGCACCCACGACCACCGCCCCGAAATCAACGGGGGATAGCCGGGGTAACATCAAGGATTTTACTTTCTAGCTTCCCCCTCAGGGCCTGAGAAATTTTGGGAATCTTTTCAGCTAACCAATGACCCGGGGATAATATTTAGTTGCAGAGAATTTACCATCAGCTGTCCTCACAGGGCCGTATAAGGGCGAGGGATTGACAACCTAGCAGTAAAAAACCCCGGTTCATCCCGAGGGCTGGGGCCATGTATGCAAATGTGCATAAACGTTTGATAGGCACCCACTAGGAGAACATATCAGGTTAGACGTCCCTACGCAAAGTAATCCGTTGGTCAACCGGATGTGCTCACCTAGCTCTTTTCGACTAATGATAGACTACGTGACATGTTTTAAAATATCACCTCTGAGTTACCAACCAGTTGATCTCTAGTTAGCTGGAATGACAACGTATCCCGGTCGATATTTTGAAAAAAAAATCCATGGATGAACGTAATAGTCACCCGAATGGTTGATGAGACCGTTGACATACTTAATGATTGATCTAAAAATAAATTAATATAATTTTGCAATATCTATTTGTTATGTGCATTACATACACGGCACAAAATTAATGTACACAGCGTAAATTTAACATATCACATATCACATATTAATTTAACATACATCACATTAAGTTCATCGGGCAGCTGTCACAGTCTGGATTTCATTCTTACGATAGTCGCTGTAACGTGGGGTCCATTTAGGATACGGTTTTATGTATCGTCCCTTCAGGCTTTATAATACTTTTATGTTCTGGTGAATAAAATTAGTCTCTACTCGTACCTGTTTCTTTTTCAATACGGGGTGTCCAAAAAGAAAGTATACAGTTTCGGGGTATTTTTATCAAATCTCTACGTTCTGCTATCGGAATAAAATCTTGTACGATAACATGCTTAGACAAAAAATGTAAGTACGTAATTATGGTAACAGTTTGAAAATTGTTACTCGAATGATTTTTTTAAAAACCCGTCAATTTTCCAAAAAATACCTTATTTTGTCAGCGACTTCATTTTGACGTGCTTTTCATAATTTCAATCTGTCTGATGTATCCCGTCTTTCATTCTTTAAGACTGTTGATTCAAATTCAGATTTCTACGAACTGTTCTTCTTAAATTGCCCTTTGATGTAACTCGACAAAAAATGTGTTTGTTTTTAAATTTGGATTGTAAATTAGGGATTAGTGGATAGTCCAATGGAAAGAAGCCATATGTATTAAGATCCGGACTGTGGGCAGGCTATTCCACACTGCTGTGGTCTTTCCGAGAATGCATTTACATGAACTGTTTCGTGTAATTCATTCAACACTATCCGTCCGTCCGTTCGTCCGTACTAACGAAAAGATATTTAGGTGGCTATTTTATACGGAAAACCCAGATGAAAATAGTGAAAACGAAAGTAGAATTTTCTTTTATGTGGCATGTATCTTCATTCCGTACAGCAAAGTCCGTCCGTCCGTCTGTCTGTCTCTAAACTTTAACCTTGCTCATAAAATGAGCGAAAATTAGAAAGTCAAACAAGCATATTTTATAATTGATTGTCATAATTATAATTACTCAAAGCTTGTTTTTCAGCAGCTAATTTTCTTTTGATTTTTTTAAGGATCTTGGATATAGCTAGGCAGCAGTCATACACATTTTATAAAAATACAATGTGGAAACATTTGTCGAAATTTCAATATACCATAAAGTTAACATTTTCACCAAGTCACCGAGTCCTCTACGAGTTGCGAAGCTTGTAGGGCAAATGTGACCAGGGTATAATTTCTGAACACACATAAACCCATAAACTAACAACGGATGACGTCGTACATTTTGACGTTGTAATTTACGTCGATTTTTAGAGCGATATTTTGATTTCATCGCGCTGTAGAAAAAAACTAAACTGTTTTTGTTCTTTTTTTATTGATCCAAATGAAAGGGAATGTCCGTAGTATACGGAAATTTCAACAGACTATTAAGATTAAGTAAGGAAAGTGGTGATTTATTACAAAATTCAAAGCACGCTGAGAGAAAAATGCGTCCGCGTTTTACCAATTATACAGCAAATAACATATTTTTCAATGCAATTATGGTTCGTAAAAGGCTAACGATCAAACAAACACGACGGCTATATCTTAACGGTAATTAACTGAAAACATGACTGGAATATCTTTAAAAACAAAATAGTTATCGTTGTATTTGTGTTCAATCTGACAAAATTGGCGGGACAAATTGGCGGGACAAATAATGACGTTGTTGACGTCATTGTTTGAAACGTCATCACGTTGTAACGTCGGCAAATGAAAGCCAAGATTTATTTAACATATGTTCCAAATTTCAATAAAATCCGACAATGGCGTCATTTCGTGGTCTAAGGTGATGAGCCGCCTTAAGAGTGTTGCTCTACAGAGTTTGTAGGAGTGTAATAAAGCCAATTACATAAAAAACGATATTACACTACTGAATAATTAATCATAATTATGTATTCATACGCGCTGTCAAAAAAATTTAAACCAATATGGCCGACCTTGATTTTATCGTCAGCGGTACAGGTCATTTCAATAGACAAGGCGAATCTGAAAATTAACGAAACTTAACAAAGGCAATTAGATTCAAATATAATAAATAAGCACTAATACATTTATTAATTGAACAAAGCATAGGCTAACACTTTCTGCACAATTTTAATGCATTTTGAGTTTCAAAATCGCATCTCTTTAAAATTCATCCATCTCATCCCGGATGTTCGAAGTAGTGATGACGTCAAAACATAAACATGACGTCACAATGTACGTGACGTTTCCCGTTTTTAGTACGAGTATGTTCCCCTTAGTTTAGTAATTTCAAGACTGGATAGGGCATACTAAAAAGGTCCGTGACGTTAAACTGTTCAAATATGCCCGTTTTGGTTCATTTTCGTTTTCAACATTGAAATAAATGTAATTGTAATACAGTCACTGTGTTGCACTATCTTTAGATGCTCATTTATTCTTAACAGCATTACTCACCTTAATATTATTCTCTCTTAAGGGGAAGCGGATCTACTATTTTTAGTTTCTACATTTAAATGGCTTATTTTGTTTATGTGATAAAAAGAATCTTACATTCGTGTCTTTCCATAATAAATTTATAAAACGAGTTGGATAAAAGTAATAAAATACTCGACAGAGCTTCGTATTTTATAACTTTTATCCAACTCGTTTAATAAATTCAATATGAAAAGACACT
The DNA here is from genome assembly GCA_963678985.1 of Spisula subtruncata. Taxonomy (NCBI): domain Eukaryota; kingdom Metazoa; phylum Mollusca; class Bivalvia; order Venerida; family Mactridae; genus Spisula; species Spisula subtruncata. Next base: position 7,916,806 of record OY787673.1, on the reverse strand, counting down.
CATGTAAGATCCTCTATATAATATATCATGCATACATGTATTGATGCACGAAATAACAATTCTGTTATTACTTACCACTCGTTTTGTGCTTTCCCCCTTTGTCTATTTTTCTAGGATGGGAGCCCTAATTTTAAAGTACGTTGGTCAAAGTTCCTACCTTGAAATCACAGGTAAATGTCACTCAGCGGGTTTTAAACGGACCCTTTCTTCTACGTGAATAAACATTCTGACATCATCAGGGAAAACTGGGTATTTATACACTATTTACTTCTTCTTTCGGTTTCGTATTTTCTGAAATGGAAGTTACCGAATCACTTCCCTAATCTGAAATTCAAAAGGATTAATAAAGTAAATGTACATTTTCTTAATTAATTGGCTTGTTGGATACGAGTACAAACAATATACATAGGCTCCACGTGATCACGTTTTTGACCATTGCTTGGTCAAATATAGGTATAGTTTGTACGGAGGACAAAATACTAAATAGCGTTTTCAGTTGATTATTTCTCAAAGAAGGAACAGCGATCTGAGGTCAGATATGGGTCCCTTCTGCACCATTTTTAGTATAATTTAATATCTCAATATTTCAATATTCTTTGTAGATAGAAAATACTACCATTTTAAACCTTATTGGGACTTTAATGAAAAATTTTCGATTTTCATTTTTTGTTGCATTTTCCGAAGAATTTATCTTTCCTGTGTACGAGAAAGAAATTTTTTTGTCAAAATTTCAAATATTAACGATTTTATGACTTTAAAGGAACCAATGACATGAACATTTTTGGTAAAAAACGGGTATCTCAACATGGACATTTTTTGTGACCGTTTGGTGTTTAAATGGCATTTTCGCACTGCTGTTAATCTGCTCGGATTGAATTTACCATTTGAATAATGATACGCATTTGTGAGGAGTAACATGTGTGTGTATAAATATGTCTTTATCTTATTTTTGTTGCCATAGCAACCATTTATTCAATTACTAAAATATGCAAAATTCCCTGGTTTACTTCTAATGATCAGGAAAATATTACAACTGCTATATATGGGCTTTGTATTAAATAAATGCAACCTATGTTTGGAACAGAACAGTAATACTGAATACAGAAGTTTTTTTCTGGGTATGCATGTAAAAAAAGTCCCCAACAGGTTATCAAACGGAGCCTATCGGTTTGCCCTCCGTCAATCAGTCAGTTCGTTAGTCAGTTAGTTCGTCAAAAATCATGATCCTGACCTAACTAAAACATCTTTCAAGTTATGTTAAGCAAATTTAATATGTGGATAAGGGGCAATAAAGAGAATTATGCACGTCTTTTTTAATTGTGTCTGAAATTATGGTTGCAATGGAGACTGAAATAGTAAAAATATGTAAAAAAGACTGGACCCTGAAATTACTCATTCAGTTTCCAAGCTCAATTTATGAAACCTGGTATGTAGGTAGGTGACAATAAGAAGAGTATGAACATCTGAATATAAATTTATTTTAACAAAGAATGTCGTTGCTATGGATACCGCAATATTGAAAATACTTCAAAATCTGAAATTCTGTCATAACTCAAAGAATTTCCAATGTATGTGTATGAAATTTTGTATCTGTAATTTGAAGGGAAAAACATATACTGCTTACATTTTTGCTTGAATATTGTTATATTCTGACAAATATAGTGGTTGTCATGGCAACATAGATTTAAAATGTAATACAAAGGGTCGTAGATTCAAACATGTAGGTATCTGTCTTGCTCGCAATTTTTAGTGGCGTGTTTATGTTAAACTTCATGTTCTTCATTGTCTTATTTTCTCAAAAAGTTTTACTTATATAAACCAATTCCGGCATACGATGATATATGATGGCAAATTGATTCCGAAATTATTGATATTTATTTCATAACATCATTAATGGCAGCACAGTTCCAAACATATATTACGTTAGGATTAACATCAAAATATTGACTTTTCAATACTACATTTCTATGAAATGAAGATATTTGATGTTTTGATATGTTATACAAAAATGTACTACAAGAGACTGCTAACTCACTACATTGCTATTAATCACTCATTATAATTAATGGTTTTGTGGTCTGTCGATTTCAAAATTCCTCATTTTTTGTTTATATCGGACTTAGTTTAAATAGTATAAAGCTATATTCTAACAGTCATTCAATGTCAAAATAATAACTTTCATTGTTTTAAGTATGATACTAGACTACCTTAATTGCAAATCAAAACGTTGAATGGGTTCTGTGTACTTTGATCCAATCGTTGAAAAATAGAAAATTCTTATAGTTTCATAGGGTGTTCTAGAACAATTTCGTATGAAAATGGACAGTTCGCATGTCCAATAAAACACAGAGAGAGTTGCTGTTAAAATTAAAGCGAAAAATGATCTAATGGATATGAAAGCATAATTGTTTTTTCAGTTTTTGAAATCAGTATGTACATACGAGGGGCATTCTGAAAGTTCTGATTACTGACTGATAACTTTTTATAGGCAAGTCAGATATTTTTGAACTAATAATTTTCTGAATGATCAATCTTCCAGCAAGGCATCGATAGCAAATGTATTATTCTAAGTCTGCGAAGTTTAATTTTATCTATATTTGAACAATACATGGTTTCAGGGAATGACTGAAATCGCTCTTGAATACGCGAGGTAATTGCATTGTATTCGACGCAGGTGTATTTCGGAGCGCGCTGTTGAAACAACCATCAGGTTGATTTGAATAAATTTGGTTTTATTTAAAAACTACATCCAAGTACTTTCGAATAGTATTATGTTATTAAGAAGGTTTTGAGTATTTGAATAAAAAAACAGCAATATAAACAACTCCAATAGGGAACCATTTGACCCCGTTTGGGCATTACTTAATTCCAGACATAAACTACTTATATAATCTATCATCTACACGAACCAGGCCAAATATAGTCTTGATTAGAGTGTGTATTTTCATTCTGGGAACGTTATAAATATATTTTTCGCAAAATTTGATAGAGCAGATTCTTGTCTCCTACCCTAGAGCCCTTTTTATTATTGGTTTATGAATTAAACTAGAATCTAACTCCATATTACAAATAATCCTTATGATTTTTGTTTTGCGAAATTTTACTGCGATGATGTGACGTCATACATGATAAAACACGTGTTTTTGGCCACGTGATCGCATTGTTTAAGCTGCTGTACAATCCAGACTATGAATATTTCAGAAATCTGGTTCGGTGTGAATATCAATAACATACTTATTTACAAAATGGGCAATAGCCATTATTGGCTTATTTCCGGTAAAATGGTCGTTTTCAGGGTAATTTTAGGTTCGGTCTATCTCATTTATATCTTAAGTCGTGCTAACTGTGGCAACATGTATATTAATATATCATTAGATACATAGGTATATATTACATGATATGTGCAAATTTTAATCAATTCGGATTGAAATTGTATAAATGATGTGCATTTATGTAACCCCTCCAAAGCGCTAATATGGCGTATTTTGTCGATAATTCAGTGGGTTATATAAGTACATGTATAATGCCATATATTCGAATATTAAACGATCTGATGATGATAGCATAATTTGTTTTCGCTAAAGGAAGGTTGCATCTTCCAGAAAATATACCTTTTTATGTACATTTATTTGATATTTAACAAGTTAAAGAGTCATTATCAGAACTTTTAAAATGCCCCTCGTATTACAGGCTTTATATCGAAATTAAATTATTAACAACATTATAGTTAGCAGATTCCAATAAACAGGTTTTTCGTTTACATTTTTAGTGTTTTATCCCAAATTATCGCATTTCACACATGCTACTCACTTTAAACTGAACTGTTTTGATGTATTAAGCCAATTGTTACCATCAACCTAACACAGTAAGTTATTATTAAATGCCATGATTAATATTATGTGGTCTTCTGATTCAAAATTACTAAACTTAATATGTTTATATTTTGTAATGTTTTACCCTAAAATATCACACAATGAGCAACGTTTTAGAATATATTATTAATGTTTGTGCAGAATGACAACATGTGCCTATTCGTATTGTTTAATTTCCAACTAGAACAGTATGTGGTAATATGTTTAAACCGATTCCAGAAATCATCAATTAAGTTTATACTTTGTAACATTTTACCCAAAAACATGGTATCTTCAACAAAAGCTTTAGATTATCAATTTCTTACTATATATTATACTACAAGTTATTACAAACCAATTGTAGTTATTTTGGATAAAATATGATTATGAACAACATTGAGATCAATTGATTCCAATAATCCTGAGTTTTGTTAATATATTGGACTGTTTTACCACAAAAGTAGCTCAAGACACGTATCACTTTGAAACTAGTTTATAAATATCTTCAGCAGAAAGACATCATGTGACTATCTAAGTGCTTATTACTAAAAATATGATTAATGGCATTGTGCTTAACCGATTCCAAAATCACCTTTTTAATTTATAATTTGTATGATTTTACCCCATAATATCATATAGTGATCCAAATGTACACTGAACGGCAATGAAACCGCAACACTTTTTAAACTTAAATATTTTCGTAATTCGTCAACTTATCAACTTGAAATTTTGTATGCTGACTTCGATTTATATTATCTACAGAATTCAGCTTTTTCTATGAAAATACTTTAATAATCACTCGTCCATAGCGGAATAGCCTTAAACTGCATTTTTCCGCGTGCTGATGGGTGGCTAGCGATTTGCTCGCATATTGTGCAAGCATTTTGAAGAATATGGATGGATGAGTCGGAAAAACAAAATAATTAGAAGAAAACATGGTGCATATGTCAAAGGAAGACTTCGAAAAATCGGTCGTTATGCTCAAGTGTGGGGTATACGTACTAAAAATCAAAGTTTCGTTGATTTAAAGTCGCGAAGTCATTATTTTATTCATTTAACACAAGTTTGAATACATGTTCACCTGTTAAGAAAGATAAAAATACATTAGAAATCATAGGATGTAAGAAAAATGTTTAAGTCAAGTGCGATAACTCTTGGATAGTTATCCTCATTTTTTAAAATTAATCGCCAAACTTTTACACTAAATTGTATAACTGGATATTATTGAACTAGTCTACCTGCTCAGGTTATGATGTTCAATAATATTTAGACGTAAATTGTGTTTTGAAAATTAAGCACGCAATTCAAAAGCGCATTTTTCATCATTCAGTGCAATAATCAGTCTTAAAAGAACACCTATAGCGTCCATGCAATTTATTTCCTGTAACAAATGATGATACTTTCACCATCCTCGGGACAAATATAATCGAAGTATATTAATCTCAAAACGAGCAGTTTCGAATATGCGTTTAGAGCCGCTAAATTTGAAGCAGTGTTTTAAAGTCCCATTAACGCTCAAAAGCAGTCATATTTTGTGCCCAAAATGAGTTACTTATCGAGAATGTATTATGTTTTTATAAATATTGATTACTGTGCAACAATAAGTTGACTGACACAATATGGATAATTCTGGCCTTTCATTATGATGTTTTTTTACTGTTATACACGCCGGGCTTATTTTCGTCAAGTACCGAGTGCACGCAAGCGTGAAGTTATTCACATACGTAGGCGAGTACTAAATCTCGGTGTCCGCCGGTATCTTTTTTAAACTATAGAAACTGTCGGTATCGCTGGTTAAACATACTGTATATTGCCTTGTATAGAGTAGACTTTGTTATAACGAAGCTTTGGTGGGTTGGTTGGTATAACTTATTCTCAAACATTGTGATAGTTTTCTATTTAACTGTGTGCTACTTGTATATTACACTTTTTCATCTGTTAAAGCCAACGCTTCTTTGCGGCGGTTTTTAACAGGGTTGACAGACATGAAAATATTCATAAAATATTTGTACTTATATTTTAAACTAAAATGTCTAAGACCTGTCCTCCACTAGGACCGGAAGGGTTCCTGAAGCAGAAATTCGCCAGATCGAGATGGTTCGGTAAGTCCTCGCGATGTTATGGAACCCTTCCGCATCATTTCACATTCAAACCACATCTTCGGGACGCTTTCTGTGAGGCTTCGTAATCATGTAGACATCCCGAAAGGTTTCGAAAGTCGAATCGATGCCAAAAGCTCCCCCAAAAACACCGAAGGGATGAGTTCTACACACGGAAGCTATGCCGATTATGTTAAGATCACAAGCCGAAAAGCGAAAAGTTACCAAAGGCACCAGTTCATCGTGGAAGAAGTGATGCCGGGTCATCAGCGTATATCTCGAATGGCAGCGGATGCGATGCCGTCAGTTTACCAAGAGGTCCAGATAGTAGTTCGGCATCGTCTATACACTTAACCAAATTTCTAATTGGCCATCCTAAAACAATATTATGTCATCTGATATATTATATCAATAAATCTTAGGCTGTGTAATTTGTTCATTCCACGCACTAATTTATCGATTTCCGGAATATAATGGCTTATTCATGTAAAACATCATCCATGCGTAACGGCAATTATTTTTTGCACGTTGGTCTCGTAAACAGCTTGGAATATTATCGTACTTGGTATATGAATTAGTTCTCTGTCGATTGACTTTTCTTAAAAACACTACAATTTGTGAGAATAAGCCATGTGGAGCGCGCTCATGACGTCAGATTCATACATACATTGAACGAATTTCTGATTGGCCACGTGTCTTTATAAATTAGTTTTTAACAAATTGCTTTTAGAAGAATACAAATAATCGAAACCTCGATACTGTCCAATTTTATTGATAGAAATTAAGTTCCTCGCACTAATTCGAGCTAAACCCCATGTTATTATAAATATCGCATTTTTCAAAATGACGTTTTAGCATACATGTCTGGATTTTTGTCATTCTGACACCCTCAGCGCGCCCCATGCTACTTATTCTCGCCAGTATCCATGCTTTTCATTAAATGAGCTAAAGGGTTCCCGAAACGAGCATGTTGTAATCAGCATCCCTTCCGCATAGTACCGGGGTCTAGTTGACGTAAGGTCTAAAACTTTATTAAATAGACACTTTACTTCTCAGTATGTTATATTACAACCTAATGAAAACAATCTACCCTTTAATTCACCCAAGATATATTACACTCGATTATCCTATACAATATAGTGCAATAGGATACCGGCGATTACCAGTACCGGAGGATACCGGTCGGTATTTGACTTTTATTTAAATGCATATACATGTACTCGCATAAATTGGTCATCAATATGTGTCCTCGATATATTACGGAACTTTACGTACTGTCTTCGGAACGACCCGTCGATTTCAGATTGTAAACAAAGGAGTATTTTGTGTGGTGGACAAAATACTCCTTTGTTTACAAATTGACGATTTGCGGAGATTATTATTCTTAGGATAAAAGTCAACATAGATCAAATATATGCTGATTCTATGACATTTGGGTAGCTCTATAACCTGCCAATGTTTCACGGTCTTATTTGTTAGTAAAATATTGCTATTTCTGAGACTTTATGGGACTTTAAAGAAACTAGCAACTTAATTATTTACTCAATTTATTACTCCACGATTATCTCCCTTTGACCATAGGAAATACACCAATGCTCTAACTGAACTTCAAATAGCCCTTCTGCAACAACGGCATAGCATCCCACAGGCATGCCATGCACGTTTCACACGATTAATACGTCGTAGGTGTACACGATGCATCGGTCCAGACGGTGGTTTTAAAAGATTAAAAATTGTGACTTTCTGTTTTATACTGACCCCAAAACAACTGGTACAAAACTATGTTGCTAAACAACCTTATCTGATTCGAAGTGGTATTCATGTGTCACTTGCATATATCTATTCTTTGACAAAATTTTGCGATGCTTACACACTTATTAAATGTGTTATGCTATACTATGTAAGTGTTGCGTTTTCATTGCCGCTCAGTGTATAATGTAGTATTTGATATATTAAACTTGAACTCACTATAAACTAATTACAGTTGTTTTAGATATAATACGATTATAAATGTCGATATGGTCAATCGATTCCAAAAATCCTCACTTTTGTTAGCTCACCTGTCACATAGTGACAAGGTGAGCTTTTGTGATCACTCATCGTCCGTCGTCCGTCCGTCGACGTCCGTCCGTCGTCCGTCAACAATTTGCGTGTGTACACTCTAGAGGCAACAGTTTAGATCCAATTATCATGACTTAGTCAGAATGTTGCTCTTCATGAAATCTAGGCCGAGTTCATAACTGGGTCAAAGAGGGTCAAACACTAGGTCAGTAGGTCAAATTTACATACATTGCACTCTAAACATCCCCCGACCCTCCCATTTGACTTTGTCAGGTTGTCAATTATATAAGAAGCCTTTCAAACAAATGTTTTCACATAAAGCTACAATCTCCAAATCGAGCAATTTACATTTTGTGCACGCACTTAATTCGGTTAAATGTAAAAACTTAAATTCCCTGTATTTCGGCACCAGATTGATCCATTTTTTAGGAAGTTTTCACGGATGTCCCCGGACCCCCTTATACATGAACTGATTAACTTCCTGTTACCACGTAATTACTAAACCATTTACCACAGAACAATAAAGTCAAAGTTATTATATAGATATAGGGCGGTTGTGGACGTTTAAAAATACAAGTTATGTACGATTGTATTTTTGTGCATATATTTCGTTCACTTATTTGACTTAATGAAGTTACTTTGCGAGCGAATCGAGCCAACACATTTTTTTTTCCCGTTGCCAAATGTTTGGCCTCCCAATGTTGAAAACGCTCCTACGCCCATGCTCTTTTCTCATGCAATTATTTCCCCCTGCACCATCAAACATTGATAATCAAGCCAAGAATAAAATCTCGCTAAAATTGAAAAAGCTATTTGATCGACAGATACATGTATATTACCTAGCCGGGTAGCCAAACTAAGGTTGGTGTAATGATCGGACACAGTGACAGACATGTTTACTCGTATTATTATATTAAAATTTCCTTCCTTGATATCACAGGGGATTGTCACAGAAATATTTTAAACGAATCCTTCCTTATCAAAGGAAGAATATTCTGACATCATCTGGGGAAAACTATGTTTGAATTAACTTCCTCTTTCGGTTTAAAACTTTGAAGGAGAAGTTACTTAATTCTAAATCTATTTTTACATGTACCGAGTTACCTCCCTTCTTAGGTTTTGTAAATAATAAATATTGACATGTAAACTGGATCTTTGGTATTATGATCTCAAAATACGTCACAAAGCCGGTGACATATAGGTCCATTGGGTCGGATGTTTTCTATTTATATTATAATTACTTGTAAATATAATTATTATGTTATATACATGTCACGTTAATAAACTATTTACTTACTTACATACTTACTTACACTATTTTTTCAAACATAAACTTTTATTATATCTAATGGGGATACAAGCGGGTTTAGTTAAATTAATTTGCATAAGGAACCTTGTATATAAGTCATTATGTCGTGTTTAAATACATAGTTGGAAATAACTTTCTGTTTTAGACATGTAATAAAGTATTTGTACCAGACGAAGCAGGATTATCATAGTTAGGATGAGTATTTGATTCAATGCGCGTACACTAGGGAGGGTAGCGATCGGATACAGTGACACACATGTTTACCCGACAGTCTTTTATCAGCAACATTCCCTACCTTGATAACACTGGTGATTGTCACAGAAATGTTTTAAACGAATCCTTCCTATTTAATGAGTGTATACCGGTAGTCTGATTTCATCTAGGAAAGAACTAGTAATTCATTTACTTCTTTTTGCAGTTTAAAATTTGTGATGGGGAGTTACTTAATTCTAAATCGTTGATTTTATGTACGGAGTTTCTTCCCTTATGGATAAGTTAGTAAATATTTACGTTTTCTGTACAAACATTGACTATTTGCATATAATTGGTATACAGTAAAAAAATAAAGAATCAACGCTATTGATAGTAACACTTAATTGACTATTAGTTCCACGTCTGTAGTTCGATATTATTATTTATACTTTATTATTGATCCAAGATTCATTCTGCCATTACATAGTTGGGGTTTCGACTTTTTGACAGCCGAAATGTGGGCTTTAAGTGCTTAAGTTTATTCATCCCGTTAATGTGTAAAGTGTTGGCAGCATTGTGTCGAGTATTTGTAATATGTTTTCTGTGCTCGGGTGTTAAAGTTGAGTGATACCTTACGGTACGATAGTTTATTATGACTTTTTCATATTGGCTGGTTTATATATACGTACGTGTAGTGACCAAAAAGAAATACTAGAAAAACTATATGTTTCAAGTTGATGTATTTAAACCATAAATGTAGCATAATAGAGTCTTTAATATCAATGTTTACGTGTAACATACTCGTACATGTATAGACATACAACATGTACTTTATTTTTACTATGTTGTACTGAAATAAATTTATACAACATTAGCAATTAGTAAACTTTGCTCGTGGATTTCAATCAACAGATATTTACAAATTACGATACCATTTTAATTTGACACATTTCTAGAAAGGGCGTTGAACCATTTTCAGTTCGTTTAAATACTCCTACTATTTACCAATTATAGATAAAAACAGCAAGTTACATATTATAACAGTCACAGTGTTTGTTCGAGCTTCATTTTTACACCACAAGTTGGATTTCTATGCAATTTCACAAGAAGTTTAGTTGTGCGGATGAAAATTGTGTCCACAACCCTTAAGTGTGTATTTTGTTCAGAACAATTAACGACTTCTAAACCCACATTCCGGTATGTCCCAGAATTCAGTCATATAAGTAATTTATCACATGACTTTCCATGTATCTAGGTTAGTATAGCCAGTACGTATATAGTTATACGTACCACGTCTAGCTTAAGATATTGATTTTTTCCAATGAATCAATGCGTATTTTGCGTTTTTAGTGTCATATGATAAAAAGAATGTATCACTCGTTTTCAATTGATATATTAATATTAAACTCGTTCAGGAAATATTATTAAGCTCGCCAGAGGCTCGCTTAATAAAATTTCCAAAACTCGTTTAATATAAATTTATATCAATTGACAACTCGTGAAAGATCCTCTATCTATGTTGACCAATATTAGATATGTTATGGTATAGTGCAGCCAAGATATGATGGCACAATAACATCTATACATGTACGTCACTGGTTGGATCTGTCCATATTGGGAAGCGGGCATGTTCATAAATCCTGATCATCTAAACGCTGTTTCGGTTATTGCAAACAATCAAACTTCTAGTTTCAGTATATTTAACAAAATAAAGGCTGTGTAGTGGATACACAAATAACTTTAACACAGACGGCCCAGGGTAGAATTTTGGCATATACATTTCATTATTTCTTTTGTCGCAGGATTTGTACGACATTCAGTGTATTTGTAGAAGAGTAGCTAACAAAGAGATCAATAACGTGAACTTCATAGTTTAAAAGAAATTTTATTCCATTTATTTAAAGTCATATACGACCTTAAGGATATGTATAATTAATTTGTTTAAAACATAAAGATAACGAGACTGCCATCGTATAATGTCATTAAAACACCAAAATAATATAATAAAACACAGGAGGTGAATGAGACTCGAACCAGCACCTCAAACTTTTAAGAACTTGTATTTCCGTGGCTTTACCATCTTAGCTACAGTGACACATGAAAAAGTTTGTATAATTGTTCTTGATTTTGAAATTTCTTACAAAAAGGTATGTGAAAATACGACAGGGAAGGTAGTACTCAACCTAACCAGCCGAACACAGAAACCAGAAACACCACAACACAACCACCCTGAGCAATGCCCACACAAACCCATGCCAAAACGGCGACCAAATGAGCCACAACAAACCAAGCGCCTATATACCCTGGCCGCAAATGATCACCCCTTTATATACAAATTAATTCGTCGTCTAATTAACATGTGTCAATGTTATTTTGCTATCATGTCTCGGCCGCACTATATGAGTAAGAAACAAACATGACCTGTTTCACAATGTATTTTTGTGCTCGAACACTTCTTGGTGTATTAATTGATACAATGTGTTTACAAACATACACTTAAACACGTACATGTACTAACAAAAAGATTGGACAGGGAAGGCAGCACTCTAGCAGTAATTGAAAATAGCCACAATCGTATTTATTTAAGTCTAACATTTGTTTGTGCAATTTACAGAACACATGCATGTATCACAGTTGTACCACCTACGTATACACGGGAATATTCCACGTATAAAATTACATTACTACCGAAGTTTTTGAAAACCTTTGTAAATCCCATTCAACCATACACAATGCTTTTCTGTTGTACTCCATTGTTAATATGTATTTTAAATTGTAACGGTAGATCGGTTTACGTTTTAATCAATACTTTTATACCTATATTAATAGTGTTTGTATACGATGTTTATATTTGAGACCCTTTCTGTTCAAAGTTAAATTGATTATGTATACACTTTTTACTATATTCTTTGTTTATAATGTAATGCTCTATCAATTATTTGTATATGTGGTTCTATACTGAGCACTTATTTAACGGTAAATGCTTATAACGGGTTGTTTTATGAAAATATTTTGGTGGTGTTAAATACGTATGTTACAATGAATCTTACATGTATGAAGTAGTGTCCAATAAATGAAAAATAATTATTTTAGAACATTTTTGCCGACCTATGAAAACGGAAGGCGACGCAGCGTAATTTTGCACGGTAAATGTAACGTTTGTTAAATTCATTATCTCACGCCCAACTTCATTATATGTATCATTTTTAAACCAGTTTCAAACATACTCTCCTTATACGTCCAAGCCTCATTGCAAAGTTGGTACCGAGTAGAAAAGTCATTCATAATCGTCATCATTCGGATTTCGTTCGGAACATTTTTGTACAGATTTCTGACGGCGACGTCGCGTTATGCCATGTTCGCGTTATATCTTAAGCTTGTAACCACTTATATTTTATCTAAAGTATTCTGTCTTCCGCGATTTTTACTAACACGGAACGTTCTCGTGTACGTGACGTTACCCATAAACACAAACATTATCTATGACTTCACCATCAGTACGTCCAGTTATAGGTGACCATAATTGCTAATTATCAGCAAGTGCTGTTGCTAACTGTGAGAGTTTGAATTTGAGTTAAACGGTGAAAAATCCGAAAAATGCCCCCCCCCCCTACGCATATCAAGTGTTACCCTAGGAACCGTACATTTCAGACTATTTTAACTATGATCTTGAATATTTACTCATTCATTACTAATACTTGTTGCCACACACCCGGCTTAAATTTGAGCAAAATCAGTGGGAATACATAACAGTTATAAGCAATTTCCCGTTATGCATTGATCATCCCTCGTAAACATATCGCAACTTAGAATGAAAAGGTCTAAAATTCCACTTACATGTACGACCTTTTGAGACTGATACATATTTGAAAAACTGTTTTATATTGCGCTTCTTATGAGTCTATTTTCATGTAAATCGGAACTTGTCTGTTGACCAAAATGTTGTTAAATTGTTGTAAAATGATGTTATAAAAACTTGTTTTACCATACATTTTACATTATTTTCTCAAAATATTGATTTTGTACTTACGGCCTTCTAATTCTAAGCCAACGATATATCTGTTAATCCATGTTTAAATAACTTATTGTTCCTTTATTCGTATGCACAACTTCAACTGTAAATCTGGTTTCATGGAGCTATTTTTAAATTTGGAAAAACTAATTGATCAATGCTACATGTGTACATTAAGGTGTGATAACGATCGGACACATTGGCTGATATTAATGGTCAATATTCTGATAATATATAAACAGTTCCTACCTAGATATCTGTTGTGGTGGTCAATGTAATGGTTTAAACGAATCCCTCCTTCTCAATGGACGAACATTCTGGTATCCTCTGGGGGAAACATATGTATGAATTTACTTCTTCCTTCGGTATTAGAATTCCGGATGGTAAGTTAATCAATCTTAAATCGCTCATTGCATGTAACGAGTTTCCTCCCTTCTTGGGTATTCCACATTATAAATAATTGATATGTACACAATCTTTGCAAACATAAACTATCATTGGATGTTAATGGGGAGATGAGCGGTTTTTTGACAACTTAAATATTTGCACCAGCCAGGCGAAGCAGGGTTATCATGGCTAGGCCGAGTGTTTGAGGGTTTTCGTCTCATGTTCTCTCGATACTGATATCTACATTCCGAATGAGCATCTGAAAAGATTTGCTGGTTGGATAACAAATGTTGTGCCAACTTATCTGACTGATCGCGACTAGACATCTCTACTTTTTCCGCGTGACAGTACAATTTTGGTTGTAAAGAACACATTGTCAGGTGCAGAAGATGATTCGCTATGCATACAGGTATCTACCTACCTATTTGATATAAATGGAACAATGCATCGTTTTTGCTCTTTATATCTATAAATCATGTATCACAGCGACTACAAACCCATTGAATATGTTTTATTTGACAGCCCCAACCTCTCCGAGTACGGTTTTAAATGACGTATTAAACACGATGATAAAATATCATAACTATCCAACTTAACAGATTCCGATATGAATCATCTGATACATATTGAACACGTTTCACAATATTGCATTGCCCCTTGTAAATTATCTAAATATTTCACATGCATGTACTATAAACTTTGTATGTATTTTTTAGAATGTCAATTTTCTATCGGTCACTATTAAGGTGGTGCGTGCTTGTTCTAGTATTATGGTTCTTTAATCGTAACTGAGATAATACATGTATTAGAGCAAGTTATTTGCACCAATCAAAATAACATACTCTCAACCACATAATTACAAAAAATGTACTATGCAGCTAATGTCATTTTTATCGGTTCTTCTTAACGTTAGAATCTAACATACAATGTTGTTTTATTTTATCGTGGATGAAGTTGAAGAGGTAATTTCATTACCAGGCCAGTAGCCATTTTCAAAGAATGTTGGGGTATTAATTGCTACCCCTGTCGACCTATCAGTCAAAAAGGTATGAGAAAACCCATACGCCATCGTATACCACCAAAATACAAAGCCCGAGTATGTAAATATATAATTATGTATCTTTTTCGGTCAATAAGTCGGTCAGGTATCGGGCCATAGGTCCAGCACCAACAAGCTGGTTACTTGCAAAGGTATTTGCTAGTGTATTTGTAAATGTCTTCAATATAACCACCGTACTGGTCAATGACGCTTTTATATGTTATGACATTTCACATCATCGAAAACCCTGTGGTGATTCCTCTCCCGAACTTGCTACGTCAACAATTGATGTAGCGAGTGACGGCAGGAGCGGATCGTCGTCCGGGTTTTCGAGGAAGGATATTTCATGTTTAATTCTGAACTTGACTTTTGAATCAGTGATTTTGGTGCTATGTATGAAAAAAGTGAATACTTTTACCAACTAATGTCAGAGAATGCCAATGAGCAATCAACAGATATACTTGCATATGCATGCATCATGGTACAAACATTGTTGTTATGATTGTAATGTGGTAGCAGATTGAATAAGTAATTGGGAATTGCAAGCAATACAGAAGTCCCCTAACTGGTTTCCTTTGTTTCTGTTTGTATGACAATCGCATATTTTGTCCAATAAAAATAGACGTGCATAATCGCCTTATTGGACCCAATCCATACACCATGTTTCATAAACCTAACTTGAAAACGGTTTGGGTTATGGCAGTATCCAGATTTTCTTTCAGACGAACAGACGCGGAGGGGGCAAACCTATAGTCCCGTCCACTTGAAAACCGGAAGAGGCCTAATAAACACAACATTGTTCCCATTGTGACACCATGCGTGCATGTATTATGAACCTAAATCATAATCCAATGACTATATAATATATTTATATCTAGACTACATCACGTAAAATGAACAAAGACATACATTCTAAACAAACAATTACACAAACAATGTACATACATGTATAAGTCTTTAGTGACCATGTTGGACCCCCATACACTTTAAATATCTCCCATTGGGTTTAATGTATCATTTTTGGTATTCCATTAAACAAGTAGACAGGAAGTAAACTAAGCTATTACGATCAGCTAGGCAGAATACTGCGAGTGTATTTTGTAACAACTATAACGGAATAATTGTATAACTTTGACCAACATTTGTTTCATCACCAATGTGTATATAGTAGAGGCCCATCTTATGATTGCAATAATATTGTGTACAAACAAAAATACATTGTTTTTCTTGTAAAGATCTCTACAAAGTTGCTCCCGTTATACAACCTAAGGTAAACATTGATGTATGAGCCTCAGTTCATATTTTCAACAGTCAATGGTGAGTGATATACAGTTATACAGGACCAAAATGCTGACCTTTGCTGTTCCGGTCACTTCTATCAACCATATCTATTTACACTGTTTTAGACTTATAATGTGGCATTAGAAGTCAATAGTACACTTTTCTGTCGACTAAAAATTATGTTTTATTTTTTGAGAGTTCGTGAGGGTGATTTAGTAATTATTTAAACCTCTCGGTCAAGGATAACCCATGAAAGTGCAAGCACTTATTTCCAATGGGGTCCTGTGTTTTTGCTGAAGGGACAGCAGGTGGAAGAGATAGTGGTGTGATACAAGGTATCCGGGCGAGATGCCCTAGCTCTTTCCGAAGAGACAAGGGAAGAGATACACAATTTTTGTGCTAATCGACAGTGTACTTTTTAAGGTTTATGGGGTCCAGCTTAGTCGCTAACTCACTATACAATAATCAACAATATTAGACTTTGCTGTAAGTAGATCAAAATAAGATCTAAAATATATATATAAAAAATCCCTACAGCACAGTAAGGATATTTTGAGAGTGACATCGCAGTTTATGTGTATCAAAACATTAGAAATATTGCCTAAACCGGTAGAGTTTAATTAAGTATTGAAATAATACTGAACATGTTTGTATAAGCCTTTATAATTGGTTTCACACCGTAATAGTGGATTCTACAACTGTGCCACCCTATTTATACCCTAACTGGACAGAGGATATATCCAACAATACAAAAAAAATGTTTCTCCAGCAGTACAATTATGCAATAAAGATACAGGTGGTTTATTTCGTACACCACATAACAACAATTTAATTCATTAACAGTACAACCTCTCCATAGCAGCATTTTGGCATACTATACAAATGTCACTTAATCAATTATGTAGGTTGTGATTTTTTTGCAAAACATAAGAAAACACAATCATTGCAGCTACTTATAATTGATGTCCCTTCAGCAAAAACGCAGGAATATTTTTGTTGCCATGACAATCACATTTGTTACTTATTACATGTACACATTAACCCCTCTTTAAAAGCAATTCAGTACACGTACAAGTAGATGTGGGGCAATCTGCTAGGAGATTTTTTAATTGCTGACCTTTATCTCCATCGCCTCTTAGTCGAGATTGTTTGACTCACGTACACGTAACCATAAACATACATTTAAAAAACACACATGTATTGAGAACATTGTGTTAACAGATGATGTTGCTGTTGTTGCTGTGTGTATTGTACTGCTTGATGGATATTATATTAATATAAAAAGAATGACAATAATTTTACTAAGTTTCATCAAGATGAATTATCTCATTCGTAACAGAAGTTATTGTGCTGTACCAGTGACATTGGCATTAACCCAAATCATCCCC
Source organism: Spisula subtruncata (assembly GCA_963678985.1). NCBI lineage: Eukaryota > Metazoa > Mollusca > Bivalvia > Venerida > Mactridae > Spisula > Spisula subtruncata. Next base: position 7,899,187 of record OY787673.1, on the reverse strand, counting down.
ATGTAAATCCAAAACTGCCTTTAAACATAACCAACTACAAGTTTTACCACGATGCATAAATTAAAACTGAAGTAATTGAGCGGAAATGATTTTTGATTTATTCTTCTATTTTTAGAACCAGTGACATTGACATTGATACAAAGGGCCATAATTTTGTCAAAAACATTTATAGTCAATATTACAAATCATGACAATATTTGATATGGCACCCCACGAGGGTACATGTGTAAATGTTTCATCAAGGTTTATGTAGAAATGTAACAGAATATTTTTCTTCACGCCATACCTGTGTTCAGTACATCTAGAAATGCAACATTTTCATCCTTTATTTTTCTTACTCCACTGTATCTCTAATTTTGTGCAATAATATTGTATAATCACATTGGAACTTGGCTATTGTTCAAATGGTATCGGTCTTGTTACGTAATCTCGTGAGTCAAGAAAATTACAAAACGCACGAATTCCACGTGCACCATTTACGCATGATAAATGTTGGTGTTTTCGACATCGAATCCTTTGGAAGATTTGCTATGAAAATCACAAACGAAAAGCTCAAGGCTTTGGAATAAAATTGCCAGAATAGTCCGAACATGCGCAAAATCAAGCCATTCGGATGCCTGTGACGGGGACGTCAGATGGGAGGTTGCACGACGGTTAAATTGTCATGCACCGACAATGTCTCATCAGTACTTTAATACCGTTACAAATGTTACAACCACCTGCGCCCAGGCCATCTCTGTGAAACAACTCTCTGACAGGGCCAGTAACTCCGCATGTACGAGTCGTTGCAAAGTTCACAACTGATTCAATAAATCAATCAATCAATCAATATTTGAACTATTCACTTAAAACGACGATTCTGAAGAAGTTAGGATTTTATAAATTTGTGTTTCATTGCTTATTAACTGCACTTAACACACAAGCACTAATCAATCGCATCGGTAGCACTATGTGAATTTTTTGTTATAGTTGTATTGTTCGTGGACTAAAATATTATCAGGTAAATGCAGTTTGGATGTCAATCATAAAAAGTTTGAAAACTGTTAACAGCAACCCAGTGTTGCGTTTCTTGATGTACTCAATATATACCAAATCAACAAAGCGTCCTAAAATCTGTCAAAAATGGTTGAATAAAAATACACTGACGATATATATGCGCCAGAGTATGCCATAGCTGTGGAAGTTTTAACAACATTCATTGAGAAATGTAGGCGAGGTAGCATATAGAAGAGTTTACAATGTATGTACAAATCACCATAAAGCTATAAATCTATCAAAAATTGTCGAATCCCCAATTCTGACAATATGCACTTGTACACACCATATCAGTCATTCAGTGTAAATCAATTTAGAAATGAAGGATGCGCTGCACACAGAAGAGTCGGACTGATGAACGGAAACCCGTCTGCCATTATCGTATCCCATTAGTCACTTGTGGGGTTTAATTATTATATGCTATCACATCACATTTAATACTACAAACATACTGATACAGACCCGGCAAAATAGTGTTTAGGAAGGACATTTTGAATCCCTGTTCCTAAGTTGAACCAGACAATAAGTGAAAATAAACGTATATAACGATGATCAAACTCGACCAGTATGCGGTAGATTAAATAATTGAAGACTTTAATGTATGTTACTATTTAAAAGCGGTTAAGAATGACTGATGAAAGTGCAAGCACTTATTTCCAATGTGGTCCTGACTGAAAGTTTTATAAACAGTGGTGTGATACAAGGAATCCGGACGCGCTGTCTAGAACTTGGCACACATACAATTATGTCATGATACTCGCAGAATTATGGAAATTTTTATCTGTGGCGGCGTATTGAATATCATCTAATTTTATGATGTTTGCGTCTCATGACCATAAATTATAATTTGCTTTGCGACATAGTGATGTCACATAATGATGACGTACATTACGAATGCTTTTGTCATAAGTGTACCAATTAAAGGTATTTTATTTGGTAAAAACGCATTTTACACATCAATCTGTTGCCTTTTGCATTGATCCTGAAATTCAATGACCTTGTCAAACATATAATTTTGGAGCTCTATTTTTAAAATATGTACGTTAACAATTGTTCAAAAATTTGAATTGGTAAGCAAGTGTACATACTTGTAAGAATGGTTAGATAAAGATGGAGCGCGTGCTAAATAACTGACGGACAATTTGGACGCCATCTAGGTTTCCATGGCAACATGCATGATGTCAGATATCCATCCTCGTTAAAATTAAACTTCAAACATCCCTCTACATGAATAAACCAAGAAACGCTCTGTATTTTTCATGCAAAAATTTCCAGATGCTAGACTAGAACTCGTCAAGCAAGTGAAGAGTAAATGTTTGATGACTTCAATGACAACTGTATATTAATTAATGTGAATATAAATGATCAACTGTGATTGTCAACATGCCAATGTACCAATGAAAGGATGTCGGGAAGATCTGACGTAAATGACCGGATAAATTTTCAGTTAATAAATACATGTACATAACACGGAACAATGTCACTACTTATCTAGCAATCTAGACATGTGGAACGTTGCTGTATTATTCCGTGGTCGAATCTGAAGTGATCTCTCATAACAATGGAATGCATCGTTTGGTAGATCCACTTGTTCCATACATTGTCCTAGCATGTTTAATGCTGTTTCCTTGTGTCTTAAATTTCGTTCATCAAATATAACTTGTTGCAGTTTATGTAGAGCTTTCAATTGTTCTCCACGGTTTCCAAGACGTCCGTTTGTTTTACTTTGAAGGAAATGAAGGTATGGAAGAGAATCTACCACAGCAAGATCCATCCAAGCATCGAGTAATCTATCTCTGCCCTGGATATCTTCCGGTGTTGACCGCGTGAATTCTTGTCTCAATTCCTGGGGAACAATATGGACTTCTGATTGCATGAAACGCACACAATACGCAAGAATATGTCTGCAATCAGTGATATGTGTTTTGTCTGCACTGTGCCGATATCCCTGTTTAGAAGTCGATTTAACATCACTATGACATCCACATACAGGCATCACAACATTCCTGTCATATCGCTGCTCAACGTGACGTAATATTGTCTCTGTAACATTCATATCACCCATACTGTAATACACTGTTGCCAGTTTCAACCATCCAGATGATACATCAGAGTTAACTCAGAGCTTCAAATACTCTAGTGCAATATCTGGTATTGGTATGTTCATTGCTATATGGTAAGATGCGATCAGAGAACCTATAGTTGAACACGATAAAGTCAACACGCTATTGATTGCTGTATGTTCTATAAAGCTAGTTTGTAGATTGCGTTGGTATAATCTTTCTTGGTAATACAGGAGTGTTTGTGTCGATTCTTGGATATTGTTTGTATTTACTTTTGCAATATTTGAACAATGACAGCTTGTAATACTGTATGCTGCATGATAACAGAACGCACCCGACAGAACTTGACGTATCTCTACAGGAGAGAGAATGTGACGTGGGAATACCAGAATTCTGTTCATCTTCATGTTAAGTCTTTCACCCACATTATCTAACCGAATGTCAAACAACACTCTACCGTTACTACTGATGATATGTTGGATAACTTCTAACAAGTTGTGACGTTGTTCTCTCGATATTCTCCCAGCCATCAGATTGTTCTCAGGAATGATGAAGTGGGGACAGTTCTCGTTATAAACAAAGTCGTACAGTACTTTTAAAGTTTGGTTAAGACAAAGTAACATGTTCTGATCTTGCCAGACTATTGAATTTGTACTTTCAATACAGTGGAACAAAGCATTCTTACACATATAACTTGATATAACATCTTGAAATGCTTCATGTGATTTTAACAACATTTTCATCAATACGTAGCATTTCATTTGTATAGTATTGAAACTAAACACCAGATATCTCTCGGCTAAATGGGTGGAAATTCTCCACTCAAGTTCTTCCAGTCCCCTACTAATCTTGCTCCATACCGGTACTATAAAACATCCGGAATTCTCAGAGTCCAACTTTAATTGAGCAGTTGGCCAATCACCCATACTTCTTCTATTGATCCAATGTCTTGCTTCTCTTGGCCAACTTGTACATTGGAATGCAAGAACAAGATCAGCGTCCTGCACATTCGGTCTTGCTTGAGGCATACCAGCAGGACCATGTTGAACAAAACCAACTTGTTCCATGCCATTACGGAATATTGTATTTTTCAGTACAACTCTTCCCTTGGCATCTTTATAATATGCACCACCTCGTGGAAGTGATGTGGCAGCAAGAGGTTCATCATTTCTAAATAGTTGTAACTTACAATACCCTGTCGCTGTTCTCTCGTCACGTACCATCAACAAGTTCGTTACACCAGGTTTCCAATCTGCCCAGTCATGGATTACATGATGTGTATTAGGACATGCCAATATATCTTCATCGGAATTAAGTCCTCTTGTTGTACTGCCCTCTGATTGACTTCCAAAAATAAACGATTTACCAGCCGATTCTCTCACTGATATATCACAATTTAGCACGGTTTCGTTAATTAATGTTCTGGTCCGTCTCTTTATGACCATCTGATGGTTGATACCTATATCATCGAGTACTTCAGATAACCTCAATGATAGAGCTTCGTTGTTCATTGGTACACTCGACATTCTGAAAACAATAGCTGTATAGATTTGATACTCGAAGATTACATAAAACATGCCAATGCTAATAAAGTAGAACCTCTCAAAAGTCACCTTTGTACAGTAACAAGCTCTCTATAATAACCTCTTTATAGCAACCTCTCTATAAAAAAAACTTCTATAACAACCTGTCTATAACAACCTTTCGATGACCACCTCTCTATGACAACCTCTCTATAAACACCTCTCTAAGACAACCTATATAACAACCCCTCTATAACAACCTCTCTATAACAACCTTTCTATAAACACCCCTCTAAGACAACCTATATAACAACCTCTCTATAACAACCTCTCTATAACAACCACTATATAACAACCTCTTTATAACAATCTTTCTATAACGACTCTCTATGACAACCTCTATAACATCCTCTCTCAAAAACCTATATATAACTACCTTTCTATAACAAACTCTCTCAAACAACCACTAGAACAACCTCTCTATAACAACCTCTCTAACAACATCTCTATAACAACACCTCTATAACAACCTCTCTGTAAATAACTATAAAACAACCTCTCAATGACAACCTCTCTAAAACAAACTCTATAACAACCTCTCTATAACAACCTATATAACATCCTCTCTGTAACATCCTATATAACAACCTCTCTATAACCACCTCTCTATAACCACCTCTCTATGATAACCTCTATAACAACCTATATCAACCTCTCTATAACAACCTCTCTATAACGACTCTCTATAACAACCTCTCTACAACAACCTTTCTATAACAACCTCTCTATAACACCTTCTATAACAACTTCTTTATAACAACCTCTCTATAACAACCTTTCTATAGCAACCTTTCTAAATCAACCTCTTTAACAACTTATATAACAACCTCTCTAAAACAACCTCTTCATAAAAACCTATCTTTAAATACCTCTATACCAACCTCTCTATAACAAACTCTCTATTACATCCTTTCTATAACAACCTTTATATAACCACCTCTCTATAAAAACCTCTAAAATAACCTATCTATAACATCCTCTCTATAGCAACCTCTATATGAACCTTTATAGAGTAACAACCTCTCAATATCACCATATTCAATATCAGCTGTAACCTTCTCTAACTTATTATACACAAAATGTTATTATAATAAAGACTTTATAGAGGCAACATCTCTATTACCAGTTGATGTATGTGCTCCTTAAGGCGGCTCATCACCTTAGACCACGAAATGACGCCATTGTAGGATTTTATTGAAATTTGGTACATATGTTAAATAAAACCTTGGCTTTCATTTGCCGACGTTACAACGTGATGACGTTCCAAACAATGACGTCAACATCGTCACAATTTGTCCCGACAATTTTGTCAGATTGAACACAAATACAACGATAACTATTTTGTTTTTAAAGATATTCCAGTCATGTTTTCAGTTAATTACCTTTAAGATATAGCCGTCGTGTTTGTTTGATCGTTAGCCTTTTACGAACCATAATTGCATTGAAAAATATGTTATTCGCTGTATAATTGGTAAAACGCGGACGCATTTTTCTCTCAGCGTGCTTTGAATTTTGTAATAAATCACCACTTTCCTTACTTAATCTTAATAATCTGTTGAAATTTCCGTATTCTACGGAAAATTCCCTTTCATTTAGATCAATAAAAAAAGAACAAAAACAGTTAAGTTTTTTTCTACAGCGCGATGAAATCAAAATATCTATCTAAAAATCGACGTAAATAACAACGTCAAAATGTGTATTTTGACGTTACAGTAGTTTATGAGTAACGTCAGTTGAGCTAGTACGTCTTACAAGTTTAATTAATCAGAATTAGTAAAAATATACCTTATAAAATCTGATTGAATAAACAACAACTTTATAACAGCTCAAAATATTAAACCTATAACATGTTTATTCGAACTGACATAAAATTGTAGACAAAATAAATAAAACACTTGTGATAACTGCATTCAATTGTATAAATCTGTAATTATTTCCTATAAGACAATCCTTTCGTAAATATTTTGTATATACGGCGAAGCGTATTGTATCAAAACGGACATCGTACGGAGCTCGCACGGAGCCCGGACGTTCATCGCACGTTACTCGTAGGTCAATCACAAAGTCACATTTCATCACATTTCAATTTTCTTTGATCTGTGCGAGTCGAGCTTTAGCAAGCTCATACAAAGTCTGTATAGACATCGTTAACTCGTACGAGCATCGTACGGATGTTTGTAACTCGTCGAACCGTCTACGAGCACAGTTCAGAAGTAAAGTATAGTATCGTTCAATTTTTAACCCTGAACCATGACCTTTCAGACGAGTCTTTTTTGACGGGTAACCCGTAATTTATCGATTTTAATTAAGAAATAAAAATCTGTTCGCGTTTATTGTCGGTGAATAAAACACAGGCAGGAGTTCGGATGCGGAAAAAAAAATCACGAGTGCGTAGCACGAGTGATTTAATTTTCCGCATCCGAACGAGTGCCTGTTTTTTATTCACCGACAATATACAAGAACAGAGTTATTATTTCGAATCTAAATACGATAATATCCCGCACTATTTAACTGCGCGCATTCCACTTTACCTGTTTACCTTTCACGATTGCTGAAATTGAGTGGCAATAGCTGGTACAATTACCTCACCAGACACCATTACATACCGGAAGTGCATTTTACTACGAACCGGAAGAATAATTTACTACAATCTTTACATTTTTCATTCATAAATATGTCACGTGATATTTATTTCCCACGACGGTAGTTGGAACTATTTTTGAAACGCACATGTTGATGTTCGATGTATTGTGAAGAAGCGAAACACATTTTTGAAGTTTAATTTGTTTATTTGCAGAAACAGCAGTAACATTATATTGAATAAATGCTTATTTTGTATTTTATTGAGTTGTTTTGCCATTTTAGAGCGCACAAACAGATATGACCAATTTGCTGTATACGGGGCGTAAATAGTAACAGCCAATGTGGCAGCTATTTATTATGGGGGCAATAAAACATGGTTCGGTTCGTTCTTTGTGTATTGGATTAATCCGCGAATCGTGTTAGAATAATCATTATTTAAAGCTATGGACTTGCTAATGTGTGTAATTTTTCGATCGACAGATTAGCGCACTAAGTAACGTTCAGGAATTTCACTCCGAAGGTCGTTAGTTCGAATACCAAAACATTTTTTTAGAATTTGTAAATTCGCGTAATTGAAAGAGTTACAATTTTTTATTACACTAATCATTGTATTATTAAGTTTTATAATTTATCCGGTGTTTTAGATGCGATAGTCACAATAATATCGTATTTTAATGTTTGAAAACATACTTTGTGTTGGAGATGCTGTTTAAGACTCTTTACCTTTAACAGAAACTTGACCAGTGTGAGCTCTGAACGTTGTTCTGATTAGAATCTCTGTTCCTGACTTTCTTACAACCGATATAATTCATTACCCATCCGTCTTGTGTAATTAATACGAATAGATTAACATCGTTATCATTTGAAATAAGCTTCATTTTAGTTTGAACATGAACACATATGCGTATTACAGGGAATTTTCTGGTATTTCTTTGGTTCGTGCACAAGTTTTGCGAAATAAAACAGTTCCATTTTGATAAATTTGAGAAAAAATTATGCCAGTAGGATTCGAACCTACACATGGACCTTGACAAAAGATTTAATGCCTATCGCTTTATTTGGCTTAAGCATAGTACATCTTATCACCGTGAAACAACATAAATGAATATTTACATACGTGCATGCTCATCAATTTACTAATTTACTGCTACGACCACGGAGACACACAAATATATATTAAATTATTTCTTATACATATTTGAATAGTCAATCCCACACCAACCTTTATCGACGAATGGATTGAACTTTAAAAGTGCATCCACGGCTAATGCTCGAAATCGAACTACTCAGTATATACGTATGTAGTTCGCAAAGAAGATGTTCTCAACAGTTCTGTTTCTTTTTAGCATATGTAAAATTATTATGTAATGTGTGATAGTGTATGTAATATTTATACATGTATATACAAGACAAAATGCATTTAGGGTCCATCACTATACCATTTTGGATATTACATGTATCACAGCGTATAAACCATATCACTGTATGACTTAATGGAATCCTATAAAATTCAACTTGTATCATTTATTGCTATTAAATGCACATGTGAAATCTGACCACTGTACTCATTATTGCCGTACTCTATAATTCAACGTGTACTCATTATTGCAATTGTCGGAAATCGGCTCGTTTATACAAGGACAGTGTGTACTGTGCGTAAACGTACTAGTGTATTATCACTACCCAAATGGAATCAACAAAGTTCACTAATGTACATATGTTGTGAGCCCTAACCACTTGAACATGATCGCGGTAATATACCCAAACAAATACACCAGTCAGTTGTACCCACGGCCGCCGCCCCGAAATCAATGGGGGATAGCCGGGGTAACATTCAGGATTTTACTTTCTAGCTTCCTCCACAGGGCCTGAGAAATGTTGGGAATCTTTTTAGCTAACCAATGACCCGGGGATAATATTTAGTTGCAGAGAATTTACCACCAGCTGTCCTCACAGGGCCGTATAAGGGCGAGGGATTGACAACCCAGCAGTAAAAAACCCCGGTCCGTCCCGGGGGCTAGGGCCATGTATGCAAATGTGCATAAACGTTTGATAGGCACCCACTAGAAGAACATATCAGGTTAGACGTCCCTACGCAAAGTAATCCGTTGGTCAACCGGATGTGCTCACCTAGGTCTTTTCGACTAACGATAGACTACGTAACATGTTTTAAAATATCACCTCTGAGTTACCAACCAGTTGATCTCTAGTTAGCTGGAATGACAACGTATCCCGGTCGATAATTTGCAAAAAGAAACACGGATGAACGTAATAGTCACCCGAATGGTTGATGAGACCGTTGACATACTTACTGATTGATCTAAAAATAAATTAATATAATTTTGCAATATCTATTTGTTATGTGCATTACATACACGGCACAAAATTAATGTACACAGCGTTAGTTTAACATATCACATATCACATATTGATTTCACATACATCACATGAAGTTCATCGGGCAGCTGTCACAGTCTGGATTTCATTTTTACGATAGTCTCTGTAACGTGGGGTCCATTTAGGATACGGTCTTATGTATCGTCCCTTCAGGCTTTATAATACTTTTAAAATGTTCTGGTGAATAGAATTAGTCTCTACTCGTACCTGTTTCTTTTTCAATAAGGGGTGTCCAAAAAGAAAGTATACAGTTTCGGGGTATTTTTATCAAATCTCTACGTTCTGCTATCGGAAAAAAATCTTGTACAATAACATGCTTAGACAAAAAATGTAAGTAGTTATGGTAACATTTTGAAAATTGTTACTCGAATGATTTTTTTAAAAACCCGTCAATTTTCCAAAAAAAATACCTTATTTTGTCAGCGACTTCATTTTGACGTGCTTTTCATAATTTCAATCTGTCTGATGTATCCCGTCTTACACTCATTCGTTAAGACTGTTGATTCAAATTCAGATTTCTACGAACTGTTCTGCTTAAATTGCCCTTTGATGTAACTAGACAAAAAAATGTGTTTGTTTTTAAATTTGGATTGTAAATTAGGGATTATTGGATAGTCCAATAGAAAGAAGCCATATGTATTAAGATCCGGACTGTGGGCAGGCTATTTCACACTGCTGTGGTCTTTCCGAGAATGTATTTACATAAACTGTTTCGTTTAATTCATCCAACACTATCCGTCCGTCCGTCCGTCCGTCCGTTCGTCCGTCCGTCCGTCCGTCCGTGCTAACGAAAAGATATTTAGGTGGCGATTTTATACGGAAAACCCAGATGAAAATAGTGAAAACGAAAGTAGAATTTTCTTTTATGTGGCTAAAATTAGACACATAACTACACATGTATCTTCATTCCGTACGGTAGCCACATAAAGTCCGTCCGTCCGTCTGTCTGTCTCTAAACTTTAACCTGGCTCATAAAATGAAAACGCTTTTGAGCGAAAATTAGAAAGTCAAACAAGCATATTTTATAATTGATTCACATCATTATAATTACTCAAAGCTTGTTTTTCAGTAACTAATTTTCTTTTAATTTTTTAAGGATCTTGGATATAGCTAGGCAGCAGTCATACACATTATATCAAAATACAATGTGGAAACATTTGTCGAAATTTCAATATACCATAAAGTTAACATTTTCACCAAGTCACCGAGTCCTCTACGAGTTGCGAAGCTTGTAGGGCAAATGTGACCAGGGTATAATTTCTGAACACACATAAACCCATAAACTAACAACGGATGACGTCGTACATTTTGACGTTGTAATTTACGTCGATTTTTAGAGCGATATTTTTATTTCATCGCGCTGTAGAAAAAAACAAAACTGTTTTTGTTCTTTTTTTATTGATCCAAATGAAAGGGAATTTTCCGTAGAATACGGAAATTTCAACAGATTATTAAGATTAAGTAAGGAAAGTGGTGATTTATTGCAAAATTCAAAGCACGCTAAGAGAAAAATGCGTCCGCGTTTTACCAATTATACAGCGAATAACATATTTTTTCAATGCAATTATGGTAAGTTAAAGGCTAACGATCAAACAAACACGACGGCTAGATATATTAACGGTAATTAACTGAAAACATGAATGGAATATCTTTAAAAACAAAATAGTTATCGTTGTATTTGTGTTCAATCTGACAAAATTGGCGGGACAAATTGGCGGGACAAATTATGACATTTTTTGGAACGCCATCACGTTGTAACGTCGGCAAATGAAAGCTTAGGTTTTATTTAACATATGTACCAAATTTAAATAAAATCCGACAATGGCGACATTTCGTGGTCTAAGGTGATGAGCCGCCTTAAGAGTGTTGCTCTACAGAGTTTGTACTGTATTTGGATATAATATATCATGCATACATGTATTGATGCACGAAATAACAATAATTATTCTGTTATAACTTACCACTCGTTTTGTGATTTCCCCCTTTGTCTATTGGATATGATATGTCATGATATGCATGTGTAACCACATGCGCTAATGCACATTAGTGCAAGGTTGGAGTAAGTGCGAACATTTATTGTTTCTCTGAGGGTCAAACAAACCTTTTTTCTAGGATGGGAGCCCTAATTATAAAGTACGTTGGTCAAAGTTCCTACCTTGAAATCACAGGTAAATGTCACTCAGCGGGTTTTAAACGGACCCTTTCTTCTACGTGAACAAACATTCTGACATCATCAGGGAAAACTGGGTATGTATACACTATTTACTTCTTTTTTCGGTTTCGTATTTTCTGAAATGGAAGTTACCGAATCACTTCCCTAATCTGAAATTCAAAAGGATTAATAAAGTAAATGTACATTTTCTTAGGTAATTGGCGTACAAACAATTTACATAGGATCCACGTTATCACGTTTTTGACCACTGCTTGGTCAAATATATGTATGTATAGTTTGTACGGAGGACAAAATACTAAATAGCGTTTTTAGTTGATTTTTTCTCAAAGAGGGAACAATGATCTGAGGTCAGATATGGGTCCCTTCTGCACCATTTTAGTATAATTCAATATCTCAATATTTCGATATTCTTTGTAGATAGAAAATACTACCATTTTAAACCTTATTGGGACTTCAATGAAAAATTTTCGATTTTCATTTTTTTTGCATTTTCCGAAGAATCTATCTTTCCTTTGTACAAGAAAGTATTTTTTTGTCAAAATTTCAAATATTAACGATTTTATGACTTCAAGGAACCAATGACATGAACATTTTTGGTAAAAAACGGGTATCTCAACATGGACATTTTTTGTGACCGTTTGGTGTTTAAGTGGCATTTTAGCACTGCTGTTAATCTGCTCGGATTGGATTTATCATTTGAATAATGATACGCATTAGTGAGGAGTAACATGTGTGTATAAATATGTCTTTATCTTATTTTTGTTGCCATAGCAACCATTTATTCAATTACTAAAATATGCAAAATTACCTGGTTTACTACTAATGATCAGGAAAATATTACAACTGCTATATATGGGCTTTGTATTAAATAAATGCAGTCTATGTTTGGAGCAGAACAGTTATACTGAATACAGATTTTTTTTCTGGGTATGTAATATGTAAAATAAGTCCCCAACCGGTTTTCAAACGGGGCCTATCGGTTTAATAAGGGAGATTATGTGTTGGATGAAATCTGGATCCTGACCTAACTAAAACATCTTTCAAGTTATGTTTAGCAAATTTAATATGTGGATAAGGGGCAATAAAGAGAATTATGCACGTCTTTTTTATTGTATCTGAAATTGTGGTTGCTATGGAGACTGAAATAGTAAAAATATGTAAAAAAAAGACTGGACCCTGAAATTACTCATACAGTTTCCAAGCTCGATTTATGAAACCTGGTATGTAGGTAGGTGACAATAAGAAGAGTATAAACATCTGAATATAAATTTATTTTAACAAAGAATGTCGTTGCTATGGATACCGCAATATTGAAAATACTTCAAAATCTGAAATTTTGTCATAACTCAAAGAATTTCCAATGTATGTGTATGAAATTTTGTATCTGGAATTTGAAGGGAAAAACATATACTGCTTACATTTTCGCTTGAATATTGTTATATTCTGACAAATATAGTGGTTGTCATGGCAACATAGATTTATAATGTAATACAAAGGGTCGTAGATTCAAACATGTAGGTATCTGTCTTGCTCGCAATTTTTAGTGGCGTGTTTATGTTAATCTTCATGTTCTTCATTGTCTGATTTTCTCAAAAAGTTTTACTTATATAAACCAATCCCGGCATACGATGATATATGATGGCAAATTGATTCCGAAATTATTGATATTTATTTCATAACATCATTAATGACAGCACAGTTCCAAACATATATTACGTTAGGATTAACATCAACATATTGACTTGTCAATACTACATTTATAGCCTTCAAAGGGTTCTGTAAGGATCTCAAGAGTTTGTGAAGCTAGTAATACAAAATTATAACAAACACTGTGAATTGAGTTAGAAAAAGGGCTTTTATTAAAGCCAGTAAAAACAACAAACAATAGGTTCAAATAACATATGTACAAGCATATAAAATATAGTAAAACAAAGTTATCCAGATCATAACAATTTTGAATTATCTGGGTCAGATATTCCGCCTACAAAGATCATAACAATTTTGAATTATCTGGGTCAGATATTCTAACAAACAATAGGTTCCATAAAATTTATTAAAAGTGGAGGAGGTAGGGGAGGAGGTGGAAAAATGATAATAATTAACTAAATAACGTCCAAAATAATCAAAATATAAAAATCAACGTCTTCCTTTGTGTAGAATGATAAACTGATATGCGCATGCGCGCTTTCCCTATTAGTAATGACTAAAAGCCCCAAGGCCGTCCAGTCCGGACTTTGCGGACAGGACAAAAATAGTTACTAAGCAGGCACCATTTTCGTCTATAAATTATTTTTTAAATCAAAAATTTGTATTTATAGCCTTCAAAGGGTTCTGTAAGGATCTCAAGAGTTTGTGAAGCTAGTAATACAAAATTATAACAAACACTGTGAATTGAGTTAGAAAAAGGGCTTTTATTAAAGCCAGTAAAAACAACAAACAATAGGTTCAAATAACATATGTACAAGCATATAAAATATAGTAAAACAAAGTTATCCAGATCATAACAATTTTGAATTATCTGGGTCAGATATTCCGCCAAAACATAAACACCCAGGGAATAGAATGAAAAGGGTGTTTATGGCCGCCCAGACAAGGAAACTCTTGAGAAAAATGTTCTGTTAGTACCATGAACACATGACCGGTCATGAATAGATAATCTTAGATTAAGCAATATATGTAACATTATAAGAAGTACTGCCACCGTTAAGTAATAGTAATCAATCCTGTAACAGCTTTATAGCATAAATCCTGAGTAGTGTAGGGATTATAACTGTATTGAAATATGCAGGAAAACAAAACAGAAGTAAAAACAATAAGAACAATTATAATACAACACAAGTTTACCATACATGAATGAGAGCATTTCTTCTAGAATCCATAAGTGTAACTTTATAGTGAATCAAATTCGAGTCACACACAACTGATCTTAAGACAATAGCATAATAATGTCACCCTGTAATATGAAAAAACCCATGGTTCAGCAACATAGGCAGGGGGAAGGAAACCTACACATAAAGGTATAATCCACCACGAAAATAACATTGCTGCTTATGTCAGTCAATGAATTAGCGCGATGGTTTAAGTGAAGCTCTTATAACACCTACATCCCTAACTAAATATGAGTGTCGTAACTCAATATATTTTAATAACTCCCCAGCATAGCTAAATTTCATCAAAACAATATGTACATGTGACTATAAAATACACAGACTGCAACCTTAACTATTCTGCCTCCTTTGGGCCAATAACATAATAGCAAGTCTCTGATATATATACAACATTAGGTTATCTTGTTACCACAAAATGTAATAATGCATATGTAAAAGTGAGTATGTATGAAAACACTTTTGCTAATGGCAATAAAAACAACAACCATGTAATAATATTTGACCCTTAAAACATGCCAAACCTTGAAGTCTTACACAAATGACAATACATGTTAAGCTTTGCAAATTGATCAGTTGTGAAATTAACTTGCTTCAAAATGAATACCAGAGAATGCTGCTTATGTCAGTCATTCCTAGTATTGGTCAAAATAAGGCACAGCAACGTGTGAAAACCAAAAAATTGCTGCTTATGTCAGTCAATCCAATGGATCTCACATGTGCGTAATTTGCCCGATACCTTTTAAGATAGCTGTTTGCACAATAATGCGTTATGACAGACAAGTGTATGGCATGCTTAAGTTACATGAGTGTTGAATGTGTTAAGTTATTGACAATATACTGAAATGAAGTAGCGTTACGTAGTACTAACGTGCATGCACAATGTACATAGTATAAAATAATACCCTTGGTGAATTTCATAAACTAATGTTTGCTTCTTAAAACATACACATAATTGTGAAGGAAACATTCAAATAACTGAATAGTAACATGATATATACATATAATGGTAACCAGGCAAAAAGAGGCATTCAGTTGAATTATGGCCTTAAAGTGGTAGGGCGCAGATATGACTGGAATGCATTTGAGTGCCACCTTCCTAGCTTACGAATTTGTGAGTCTGAGAAATTTTGGGCATGAGCATGGGTTGCACCGCCAATACGAAAACTGTGTGAGGTGTATAACTTGGGGTCAAGTCCTATTTTTGATATACAGGATCGGAGTATAATGCCAAATTGTTTAGTACAGATTGGAACACCTGACTGATTAATAAATAATGGACCCTCCTGCGATTGACGAACCACTAAGAAATCACGCATAGTTCTCACTGGACATATGGTTGACTGAATAACAGGTGTTAATGTCAAGTCGAAAGGGGCAGTTGAATGTTTATAGTTAGCTAAGGATAAAAATAGCTTCACCGGAACCCCCTTTCTCATTCTGACAGAGATGTTTTGATACAGTAATGTATGACTAGCACTCCTAGAAATAGCTATTTCCCCCACCCTTAGTAAAGCAAAGAAAGCAATACAAAACATAGCTCTGATCAATGAAATGTTGTAAGTACTCTTAAAAATCTTAGGTACTGTTGCCACCAGTTTCTTAAGAATGGTAATTGTAATTGGTTGTCTTTTGTCCGAAGTGGGTGAACAAAGTTTATAGCCTCTAAGAACCCGTTTAACAATAAAACTATGACCAGGTGCTTTACCAAGTAACTGGTTAATGTAGTTGAGGGCTGACAATTTAGAACATATGGTAGAGTACTTCATGCCAGAGTCATAGCAAAATGCAATAAATGATGTAAGTTTAGAATCTGAAATCTTCTTAGTAGGCTGAGACCCATAGAACCTCATATGAAAGGAACTGAACAATTTGAAAGCAGCTTTGTATGATTGTCTTGTGCTTGAAGCTAAAGACCCTTCTAACAACTTGCTGACTATCTTTTTTAGTGGTGTTCCATGAGATCTGTTGGAATGAATGTGGGTTCGCGATCTGCCCAGGGTGCTTTTTCCAAGAATTCTGTTATCTGTGAACGAGAAATCATATCTGGTAAATTATTTGATTTCCCAGGTACATGTGCTGACCGAATTAAAATGTTGAATTTCATACATGCAATGACTAACCGACGAACTAGGTGCATGATAAGCTTGTCTTTACAAGATTGGTTATTTATGATGTGAACTACTGCATAGTTGTCCGAATGTAATACCATACATTTATTGTCAAGTTGAGGGCCCCATATTTCTAAAGCCAAGACAATGGGAAACAATTCTTTGTAAGTGATGTTGAAAGGTAAAAGCTGATGCGACCATGTCCCATGGAACCAGTGTGTTTTGAAAATAGCTCCATAGCCAATGGAACCTGAGGCGTCAGTGAAAAGATGGAGAGCATCGTTTGTCAACCATTTCTGATCAAGGAGAATATGTTTGCCATTGAAATGCTGAATAAATAGGAACCAGGCTTCTATATCCCTTCTACCTTCTTTATTCAGTGTAATCCGATGATGGGGTCTGTTAATACCTTTAGTTAAGTCTATTAGACGTCGAAGGAAAGCTCTACCTGGTAGAACTACCTGGCAGCAAAAGTTGAGAAGACCCAACATGGATTGCATATTTTGTAATGTAATTTTTCTTTTACATCTGTAAGACTGTAAGAGATCCCGAAGTTTAATTAGTTTATCTGGTGGCAGACGAGCCTCCATTGAAACCGAATCTAATTCTAAACCCATGAAAGTGATAACTGTAGTGGCACTAACTGTTTTTTCTTGTTTAATTGGGACCCCTATAGCTTTACATAAATCTAGGAAAACTGCTAGGTCTGCATTGCATTTAGTGGTGTTTTTGGGGCCAATGAAAAGAAAATCATCTAAGATGTGTAATATGTCTTTTATGTTCAATTTTGTCTGAGCTACCCATTTTAAACCTGAACTGAAACGGTCAAAAATAGCACATGATGAACTTGCCCCCATGGGCAGTGCGCGGTCATAATAATATGCATCTTGAAACTTAAAACCAAGAAGGGGGTAGTCTGAAGCTTGAATCGGAATGATCCTGTATGCCGAATCTATGTCCGTTTTTGCCATTAGACAGCCCTGACCCACATTCCTTACCATGTTAACAGCTTGGTCGAAAGTGGAATATTGAACTGTAGCTAGTGACGGATCAATAAAATCATTAACAGAATTACCACAAGGGTAGCTTAGATGATGAATCAACCTGTAACTGTTAGGCTCCTTCTTTGGAACAACACCAATGGGGCTTATTCTGAAATCTGGAAATGGGGGGTGTGTAAAGGGACCAGCAATACGTTTCAATTGTAATTCTTTGTTTAATTTGGTTGCAACTACAGATGGGAGTTCAAAGCATGATTTAAGGTTTGACGATGTACACATACACCTTTCTCCTAAATAACCCAAACAGAAACCAGTTTTAAAACCCGAAATAAGGTATTCTTCCCATTTATAACCCTTTAACCAGAAAGAAAGAGGTTTTAATTTAACTGGAGAATGACTGACCCATCGTTCATTAATTTCTTGATTTGCTGTTTGGTTTGGGTTGGGATTGGTTTTGGCCAGATGGTCCTGCACCTTGGGAACTGTAAGCTTCTTGTTTAGAACCGAATTGGCAGAATTTGGCTGAGTGAGGACCTCTGCAGAATCCACAAATGTGTGGGTAGCATTTGGCTGCTGAACACGAGCCTTTTCTATTGAAAGGCCAGCATGTGTTTGACAAGTATGAGTTCTTGGGATACGATTTAAAATTGTCCTGTTTGTTTCTTTGAAAATTCGGCCGTGGGGACGAGTTGTAGGAATAGCCGAATTTTCTATTGGGACGAAAGGGCTGCATGTTTGAAGAAGAAGAAGAAGAGGTTGTTGCCCTTATCCAATATTCAGGGTGGAGTTGGTCCCATGACATTGGTATAGAAGCCCGTTCTCTGAGTTTACGGAACTGGTAATCATATTTTGCAAATGTTAGATTGCCATGTTTGGCTTCCAAGTCCCTAATCAATTCCCCATATTTCATAAGGGCGGGGGTTTCTGATGGAAATTTTTGGGTATATATGGCCACAAACCTCAAAAAGGCGGTGGTCCACTGATGGATATTATAAATTTTCTGTTTCCGTTTTGAAGAAACAATGTCTAAGCTATTTTTTCTTTCATTTACTCTAAAGTGATACGCATCGTGGTCATTATCAAAGTCATAGCCAAAGTTGACAGGTAATAGCTCTGCAAAGTTGACATATATATTATGCCTAATTTCATGTTGGAGCTTTTTGCTGATTTGGGCATGAAGAGGGGCATCTAAAGGTTGAAATGAATGAGTTGTAGAATGCCTCCTTTTACCTGTTAATTTGTAACGATGGTTGGACACTACATTGTCCATCTCCTCGCTGTCCGATATGTATGAATCATCATCGGACAGGCTGAAGCTGTCTGATCCGCTGGCGATAGGGGATCGGCTAGGTGGCGTAGATCGGCGTTTACCACCTTTACGGTCCTTTGATCTGCCACGCTTTGTACACGGAAGATCCAGCTCCCTTTCATTGTCACTAGAACTACAGTACATGTCTGGTGACTCATAATCACTTAACGAATTCTCTGCAAGTTCTTGAGGAGGTTCAGTCCTCGTCCTTTTCACCTTTGATGGACCCGGGGTGACAGGCTCTTTGCCCCGAGAAGACTTTTTTGTCCTTGACTGGCCTGGGGTGCCTAGAGATTTGCCCTTTGTTGTGGCCCGTACTCCAGGTGTTTTGGAGGGCACCTTGCAACTGGTTGAGGTTCCTGTCGCCTTTTGTGAGGTGGCTTTTGTTCTCCTCTTACGCATCATTACTGAAATTGAACAATGAAAGAACGTGAAAGCGTGGAACAGCAAAGAATCGTTTTAATAAGTGCTGGTGAAAACTTAGCCGCCATACATCCCAAATAAATTAGCCGACTAAGTAGACATACACAAGGATAAATATAACATACTATGCTAGTGTAATAAACCCCGGCTGAAGGGTGCCACCGGTAAACTCTGGGCATAAAACCCTGGATGAAGGGTGCCGCAGGTAAACGCTGGGCATAAAACCCCGGATGAGAGGTGCAACAGATAAACTCTGGGCATAAAAAACCCGGATAAAGGGTGCCACAGGTATACTAAAACGGGCATAAAACCCCGATGTAGGGTGCCATAGGTAAATGAAAAAGGTGGCCTCAAAACCCAGATGTAGGTTACCACAGGTAAAAACATTTGACATAAAAAACCCTAGAAGTAGGGTGTTATCAGGTAAACAGAAATGTGGCATAAAACCTCAGATGTGGGTGCCACTGGTAAACAAAAGCTTGGCATAAAACCCAATGTGTAGGGTACCATGCAGACAATGAAATGGATCTTTGGACCAAGTAATAGCAGGGTAGAAAACCCTAGTCCCTACAGCAAGTATTGCATTCGTCGGTGTGTTAAGATATTATGTACCGAGATAAAATAGGGTATAAAACTTCAAATATTATAAACTTCTGGATAAACGACCTTCCAGTCTGAATCAGCAGGCGAAATTTGACCATGCCTAATAATGTATTATGAGAAAAAAGCCCTTACAATGGTTTAAAAGTCTCATCGGTCGGAATAAGGCCGACCGTACATGCCACAGACTGTGATTAAAAAATGCACACTCTGTAAAAATAGTGCGAGACAAAAATATGAATGGGCTAAAAAATAGTACTCAACTGGTGTTGTGACCTGCGGTGAAGACAAATAATCAGTCCCCTCAGACTGTGGAACAGTTTCCAATTTCCAGCGTCTGTCAGGTGGACTCCGTCAGCTGCGATCACTGAGTTGATTGCCTGTTCGGTCCAGAAACCTTTTAGACGCCACAAGCACGAACCGAACTGAGGAAGTTCCTGGTCAAGTAAATTGTTTAAAATGTCAACCTTTCTGGTGAATACATCAATATCAACAGGATAGCGTGACGGTATTCTAGGTGTGTTCCTGTATGTTGTCTGGTAGACTACCACTTGTGGAATTAATAAAATATGAGTAATAGTGTCCACCAGATCCAACAGTTGAGAACAGGTTGTCTCTGGTTCGGAATGGTACAAATCGTTGGTTCCAATAATAATAACCAAAAGGTCTGGTTGAAAGTCTTCCACGACTTGCAAATGTTCCCGTAAATTATGAATACTTGCGCCTGGAAAGCCAGAAAATTGGATCAAAAAGTCCCGTGGGAATAAATTAAAAGTATACGAAAGATCTTCAGAACGTTGGATGTAGTGTTTTAGACGTTTCACAAAAGAATGACCGAAAATTTGCACTTTGAACACCATCAGTCTAATTATACATTTCACGCACACAAAGTCAATACTGAAATTGTCCACCGGACGCCATCTTGAAAAATAAATAATAAAATCTGTTCTCGATTCGCGGGTGAATGTAAAAACAAAAACACAGGTTAAAACACGGGTTAAACACAGATTCACTGTCCACAACACGAGAAGAATGTCACCTTCCTACTCATAAGAGTGGATATATATAAAAAATGATAATAATTAACTAAATAACGTCCAAAATAATCAAAATATAAAAATCAACGTCTTCCTTTGTGTAGAATGATAAACTGATATGCGCATGCGCGCTTTCCCTATTAGTAATGACTAAAAGCCCCAAGGCCGTCCAGTCCGGACTTTGCGGACAGGACAAAAATAGTTACTAAGCAGGCACCATTTTCGTCTATAAATTATTTTTTAAATCAAAAATTTGTATTTCTATGAAATGAAGATATTTGATGTTTTGATATGTTATTCAAAAATGTACTACAAGAGACTGCTAACTCACTACATTGCTATTAATCACTCATTATAATTAATGGTTTTGTGGTGTGTCGATTTCAAAATTCCTCATTTTTTGTTTATATCGGACTTAGTTTAAAGTGTATATAGCTGTATTCTAACAGTCATTCAATGTCAAAATAATTACTTTCATTGTTTTAAGTATGATACTAGACTACCTTAATTGCAAATTAAAACTGTGGATGGGTTCAGTGTACTTTGATCCAATCGTTGAAAAATAGAAGATTCTTATAGTTTCATAGGGTGTTCTAGAACACTTTCGTATGAAAATGGACAGTTGGCATGTCCAATAAATCACAGAGAGAGTTTCTGTTAAAATTGAAGCGAAAAATGATCTAATGGATATGAAAGCATAATTGTTTTTCAGTTTTGGTTTTATTTAAAAACTACATCCAAGTACTTTCGAATAGTATTATGTTATTAAGAAGGTTTTGAGTATTTGAATAAAAAACAGCAATATAAACAACCCCGATAATGGACAATTTGACCCCGTGTGGGCATTACTTAATTCCAGACATAAACTACTTATATTATCTATCATCTACATGAAACAGGCCAAATAGTCTTGATTAGAGTGTGTATTTTCATTCTGGGAACGTTATAAATATATTTTTCGCAAAATTTGATAGAGCAGATTCTTGTCTCCTACCCTAGAGCCCTTTTTATTATTGGTTTATGAATAAAACTAGAATCTAACTCCAAATTACAAATAATCCTTATGATTTTTGTTTTGCGAAATTTTACTACGATGATGTGACGTCATACATGATAAAACACGTGTTTTTGGCCACGTGATCGCATTGTTTAAGCTGCTGTACAATCCAGACTATGAATATTTCAGAATTCAGGTTCGGTGTGAATATCAATAACATACTTCTTTACAAAATAGGCAATAGCCATTATTGGCGTATTTTCGGTAAAATGGTCGTTTTCAGGGTAATTTTAGGTTCGGTCTATCTCATATATATCTTAAGTCGTGCTAACTGTTGCAACATGTATATTAATATATCATTAGATACAAAGGTATATATTACATGATATGTGCAAATTTCAATCAATTCGGATTGAAATTGTATAAATGATGTGCATTTATGTAACCCCTCCAAAGCGCTAATATGGCGTATTTTGTCGATAATTCAGTGGGTTATATAACTACGTGTATAATGCCATATATTCGAATATTAAACGATCTGATGATGATAGCATAACTTGTTTTCGCTAGAGGAAGGTTGCATCTTCCAGAAAATATACCTTTTTATGTACATTTATTTGATATTTAACAAGTTAAAGAGTCATTATCAGAACTTTTAAAATGTCCCTCGTATTACAGGCTTTATATCGAAATTAATTATTAACAACATCATAGTTAGCAGATTCCAATAGGTTTTTCGTTTACATTTTTAGTGTTTTATCCCAAATTTCACACATGTTACTCACTTTATACTGAACTGTTTTGATGTATTAAGCAAATTGTTACCATCAACCTAACGCAGTAAGTTATTATTAAATGCCATGATTAATATTATGTGGTCTTCTGACTCAAAATTACTAAACTAAATATGTTTATATTTTGTAATGTTTTACCCCAAAAATATCACACAATGAGCAACGTTTTAGAATATATTATTAATGTTTGTGCAGAATGACAACATGTGCCTATTCGTATTGTTTAATTTCCAACTAGAACAGTATGTAGGGATATGTTTAAACCGATTCCAGAAATAATCAATTAAGTTAATAGTTTGTAACATTTTACCCAAAAACATGGTCTCTTCAACAAAAGCTTTAAGTTATTAATTTCTTACTATATATTATACTACAAGTTATTACAAAACAATTGTAGTTATTTTGGATAAAATATGATTATGAACAACATTGAGATCAATTGATTCCAAAAGTCCTGAGTTTTGTTAATATATTGGACTGTTTTACCACAAAAGTAGCTCAAGACACGTATCACTTTGAAACTAGTTTATAAATATCTTCAGCGGAAAGACATCATGTGACTATCTAAGTGCTTTATTACTAAATAATATGATTAATGGCATTGTACTAAACCGATTACAAAATCACCGTTTTAATATATAATTTGTATGATTTTACCCCAAAATATCATATAGTGATCCAAATGTATAATGTTTTATTTGATATATTAAACTTTAACTTACTATCAACTAATTACAGTTGTTTTAGATATATTACGATTATAAATGTCAATGTGGTCAATCGATTCCAAAAATCCTCACTTTTGTAAGCTCACCTGTCAGGGTGAGCTTTTGTGATCACTCATCGTCTGTCGTCCGTCCGTCGTCCATCCGTCGTCCGTGAACAATTTGCTTGTGTACACTCTAGAGACAACAGTTTTGATCCAATTGTCATGAAACTTGGTTAGAATGTTGTTCTACATGAAATCTAGGCCAAGTGCGAAACTGGGTCATAGAGGGTCAAAAACTAGGTCAGTAGGTCAAATTTACATACATTGTACTCTAAACATCCCCCAACCCTCCCATTTGACTTTGTCAGGTTGTCAATTATATATAAAGTCTTTCAAAGAAATGTTTTCACACAAAGCTACAATCTCCAAATCGAGCAATTTTCATTTTTTACAAAAAAATTTTTACCCCCGTTGCCAAATGTTTGGCCCCCCAATGTTGAAAACGCTCCTACGCCCATGCTCTTTGCTCATGCAATTATTTCCCCTTGCACCATCAAACATTGATAATCAAGCCAAGAATAAAACCTCGCTAAAATTGAAAAAAGCTATTTGATTGACAGATACATGTATATTACCTAGCCGGGTAGCCAAACTAAGGTTGGTGTAATGATCGGACACAGTGACATACATGTTTACTCGTATTATAATGTTAACATTTCCTATCTTGATGTCAAGGTGGATTGTCACAGAAATATTTTAAACGAACCCTTCCTTCTCAATGAGTAAATATTTTGACATCATCTGGGGAAAACTATGTATGAATTTACTTGCTATTTCGGTTTAAAACTTTTGAAGGGGAAGTTACTTAGTTCTAAATCGCTCATTGCATGTACCGAGTTACCTCCCATCCTATGTATGGAATTGTGAATAATAAATAATTGATATGTAAACTATCATAGCAAGTATAAACTTTCACTATATCTAATAGGGGCAATAAGCGGTTTAAGTTTAATTAATTGGCGTTATGAATAAGGCTCCATATATGCATGCCATTATGTCATTATGTCGTGTTTAAATACATGTTTGGAAATTATTTTCTGCTTTAGACAATTTAAGTATTTGTACCAGACGAATCTTGATTATTATGATCAGGATGAGTAATTGATTCACTGCGCGTACACCAGGGAGGGTAGCGATTGGACACAGTGACACACATGTTTACCCGCCAGTCTTTTATAAACAACATTCTCTACCTTGATAACACTGGTGATTGTCACATAATGTTTTAAACGAATCCTTCCTATTCAATGGGTGTATACCGGTATTCTGATTTCATCTAGGAAAGACCTAGTAATGAATTTACTTCTTTTTTCGGTTTAAAATTTGTGAAGGGAAGTTACTTATTTCTAAATCGTTGATTTTATGTGCGGAGCTTCTTCCCTTATGGATAATTGTAAATATTAAAGATTAATTCACTTATGCATTAATCTAATTTATTACGGCGGAATTTCACGGGATCTCCGGGTATTATATACACATGGTGCGTTTATCGCTACCCGGCGACGCTATCGTTTCCATGGTAATTCTCGCGAGAATACGATATTCACTGAGCGTGAACTCACATGATTGCCACGTCGGCTCACTTGCTTGTTCGGCAGCAAACGACGAACTTTAAAGAAAATTAATTAAAACTTTGGCTATCGAGCAATACTTTATGATGCCGGGTCGAGGACAAGGTGCAAAGAGAAGGCGCGGTGCAGAAGCAACGGGGCCGAGGACTAGGGCCAGTGCTAAGCGAGCTAGACCGGCGTTGGATGACGGGACGGAGCCAGCGAGAGGTATAGATCATAACGTTATAGATTTTAATGAAATTATTTGTGAGGCTCAGGTTCATGCGGAACAAGACCAGGTTAATGCTAGTTCGAACAGTAGCATCACTAATACTAGTCCCGTGGAGACCCGTATTTTGTCTAACGCCGGTAATGCTCAGACCCTGCCTCTAGGAAATTTAGATGTAGGGGCGTTGCCATATAACGGTACATGTTTGCCGCCTGTAATGCAACCCAGTGCTAATATGTTCACGTTTAATGAAACACAAAATGTTGAAAACATGCTTTTTGAAGGTCACGAGCTGACACGTGTCGCCCAAGACGATATTACGTTACATGTACCGCCTACTCTAAAACAAAAAATCTGTAAAGGCGAGTACGTCAATCTTTCTTTGCTCATAAAGGGTGCGGTGGAACTGGCCGAGCTATATTCCGGTAGTACGCTCAAATTAAATACCGACGGTACGATTGCCGTCCGGCCCACGGTATGTAAAGATGATATCGGAACTATTGAACGCTGGACAGACGCGTTTATTGTCTATATGTCTATCTATTTGTCCACACACCCCTCAAAGATACATGAAATGTTGCATTATTTTTATGTTATACGAGAATGTGCGTCCCGCCAGGGGGGACAATTTTGGAAAATATACGACCAGCAGTTTCGCCTTCGTCAGGCCACCACACCGTCGTCGTGGTCGGTGATTAATCAAGGCTTGTGGTCTAGGTGTTTGCCTTCAATGCAAGATACATATAGGTATAAACAATTTGGGGTCGAGTCGCGGAAGCATGGTCAATCGCAGAACATATGTGTAGCTTTTAATAAAGGCTCATGTAGCTGGCCGAGTTGTAAATATAACCACGCATGTATTAATTGTGGCGGCACGCATAACATAATGAACTGTCACACAGGTACTCAGTCAGGTCCTTCACGTTTCGGGTACCAACAGGGTACTTACGGTCAATCGCAAACATATAATGCGGGTCATAATACCCAACAAGGTTTTACTGGAAATCCCTTTCGAGGCCGCCGCCCATACAGAGGGCGGGGATATAACCAGTACCGTGGTCAACGCGGTTCATATAGTAAATAATAACATACCGTCGCTTATGAATAATCCGACGAAATTAGCTCCTTCACCTATTAATATCCAATCTTTAAACCACTGGTTGTCTGATTACAAATCCCGTGATGCACTAATACTATTAGAAGGTTTTACACACGGCTTTCGTTTAAATTATACTGGTCCACGTGGGACACGCTTTTCAAAGAATTTGGTGTCGGCTAGACAATTCCCCGAGATTGTCCTACAAAAAGTACAAAAAGAAATCGATGCCGGTCGTGCGGCTGGCCCGTTTACCGTTAGTCCGATGAAAAACATTCAAATATCTCCGATCGGCGTGGTACCAAAGAAAACACCCGGGGAGTTTAGGCTGATACATCATCTTTCTTACCCAGAGGGGTCATCGATCAACGATTTCATTGACCCGAAATTATGTTCGGTTAAATACACAGAATTCGACCAAGCAATTCATATCATTCAGGAACTGGGAAAAAATTGTTACTTGTTTAAATCGGATATAAAAAATGCATTCCGTTTGCTACCAATTAACCCACAGGATTTCGAACTATTGGGATTTATGGTGGAGGATAAAATTTTCTTCGATAAGGCTCTTCCATTCGGCTGTAGTATTTCCCCGAGTTTATTTGAAAAATTTTCAACCTTCCTTGAGTTTTGCGTTAAAACCAAAATGAAATCGGGCCACCTAATACATTATCTAGACGATTTCTTAGGGGGCGAAAAAACGTACAAGTCTTGTAAAGAGTTGATGGTGTTATTCAAATCAATTATGGACAACTTGGGCGTTCCGCTAGCGGACGAGAAAACAGCAGGCCCGACTCAAATTATTATTTTCTTAGGTTTAGAGCTAGATTCAATAAGAATGGAGGTTCGGATACCTCTCGATAAAATAACGGAAGTCGTTCAAAAAATCGAGTTCGTTCTGTCGCAAAAGAAGGTTTGTTTGAGGGTCATACAGTCACTTATAGGGTCTTTGAACTTCTGTTGTCGGGCAATTCCTATAGGTAGGCCATTTTGTAGGCGCCTTATAAATGCCACATGCGGCGTAAAACATATGTATCATTACGTGCGTGTTAATAAGGAAATGAAATCTGATCTCAAAATGTGGATGCGTTTTTTCAGTGGACATAATGGTGTCTCAGTCTTTCACGACCGTTTTTGGGTGTCTAATGATGACGAGCAATTTCATACAGATAGCGCGGGTGCTATAGGGTTTGGTATTTGGTTTAAGGGGCATTGGTGTAACGCGAAATGGCCGGACGTGTGGCATGAAAATGGCTTTACCAAAGATATTACAGTGCTTGAACTGTTTCCTATTGTCGCGGCAATTTTTATTTGGGGTAATGAGCTACGTAACAAGAAAATTCGTTTCTACTGCGATAATCAGGCAGTAGTCCATATATTAAATACCATGACCTCTAAATCACCCGCAGTCATGATGTTAATGAGGGTATTTACGTTACAATGTTTGCATTATAATTGTTGGGTAAAAGCTTCAAACATCAGCGGGGCAAAAAACGAAATAAGTGATTCACTATCTCGTTTTCAGTTCTCACGGTTCAGGAAGCTAGCTTCAGAGGCGGATCTATATCCATCGGTAATACCGAACTTTCTTTGGAACATCTTCGAAGCAGATCTAAATACTTGGCCAGTGCAGGAATAGCGGAAAATACCGCTTCGACCTATTCTACGGCAAGGAACAAGTTTCAGTCATTCAGGGGCTCGTATAACTTACCAAATAACTGGCCACTCCCTTTAAACGAGGTGGTTTTGTTCATTACGTATTGTTTTGAAAAGGCCTTGTCAGCTAGAACAATAGCAACATATATTTCTGGTCTGGCTTTCTTTCATAAAATTAATAATTGGCCAGATTTTTCTCAAGCCTTTATTGTCAAAAAGCTATTGGAGGGTTGTCATAGATCACGCCGCACATTCGATACGAGAGCCCCGATCACTATGGATATGTTAAAGGAAATATGTAAGCTTCTACCCACGATTTGTCATGATGCTTACGAATATCAGTTATTTAAGGCTATGTTTTGCCTGGCATATTTTGGCCTATTTCGCGTAGAAGAATTAGTCTCTACCAAGGGTCAAGTTAACATGTTACAATCAAGAGACGTAACTCTTGATATACCAAACAAACATGTTTTGATTTCCATGAGTAGGTTTAAAACAAATCAACGTGGTAATCCGGTGATTTTAAAGTTACCGTGTGAGCGGGATGGAAGCATATGTCCTGTTCATTCGTTACAGAAATATCTTTTTTATAAATCGAGTCAAACCGGTCCGCTGTTCATTCATAGTAACGGGGCAGTAGCCACCAGATATCAATTTGCAGCAGTGCTGAAAAAATGTATTGACCGTTCTCAATATAACCACTCAAATGTTAAAACCCATAGTTTTCGCATAGGCAGGGCTACGCAATAAGCTTTAATGGGACTGTCGGAGTCAGCCATTATGAAACTGGGAAGGTGGCACTCCCCCGCCTATAACACATACATACGGGTTTAGCCGTACTTTAGGCCAGGTTTGTCTAGCGGGTGATTATATTCATGGTATTATATATATACAATTATCATGCACGGTATAGCTAGTGTCGCTATGGTGATAGGACTATCGTAACTGACAGGCTTTAATAATGTCTTTACAGACGTATGGTTTATCGGGGATTCAATTCCATATTGGGCTGGGGTGCGAGCCGCCGAAAGAGGAATGCCGAATTTGAAGTTGCCGGACAACCTTACCATGGCTTGGTGGTGTAAGCGGGGTATGAGTTTGGACGATTTAATTAGCTCCTTGCAAATTCCCGTCCTGTTTAGGAGTTGTCCTAAAGTTATATTGTTCCATCTAGGTGGCAATGATCTTACAAAACATTCCTTAAAATGTATTTTTAAGATAATAATAGAGGCTGTTACTTATGTTCATCAAGCATTTCCAGAAGTAAAAATAATATGGGTTGACATTCTCCCCAGAGTTACCTGGGGAGAACACGCCTGTAGTTTGAAAGCCATAGAGAAAAAGCGTAAACGGGTGAACCAGATGGGCCGAAAACAATCCAACGGGCATATTACGGTCGACATCGACGTTCTTACACTCGGTTTCTTCCGCGATGACGGTATACACTTGTCCGACGTTGGTTTGGAATTCTATAATGACGCCATTCGCGAAGGCATTTTAAGTTATATATTATAAGAATTTTGGGGAAATAAAAAATAGATAAATAAGAAATAGGGATATCGAAGCTTAATTATATATTTTTCATTTTGTGGCGTAAAATTCTGTAGTGGGGATGCAACCGAGGGCATATCTATTATTTTTATTAAAAATGAATCAATACAAAACATATATTTTGCATTTCCATGGGTTTTCTCTCGGTTTCGACAGCTGTTACCAGTCGAGACTGAGGTTCCTGTGGTTACAAAATTCAGTCACTTGACTGTAGTTTTTTATGAGCGTTTAAGACTTGTCCGAGCGTTGACTCAACTAGAAAAATGGCATCTCTTAAAAGGTCTCATCTGTTTAGATAAGTCACATTTGGTTAAAATACATACTTACTGTAGACATGGTTCTTTATATGGTGCCTAGAGCGTACCTGGTTTTATTACGGGGTACCTGGAGCGTACGTCCCGGTATTTTATGGGTACTCGGAGTGTACTCGGTATTTTATGAGTACCTGTAGCGTACTCGGTCTCTTTTATGGGTACTCGGAGTGTACTCGGTATTTTATGAGTACCTGTAGCGTACTCGGTCTTTTTTATGGGTACTCGGAGTGTACTCGGTATTTTTATGAGTACCTGTAGCGTACTCGGTCTCTTTTATGGGTACTCGGTATTTTATGAGTACCTGTAGCGTACTCGGTCTCTTTTATGGGTACTCGGAGTGTACTCGGTATTTTTTATGAGTACCTGGAGCGTACTCGGTTTCTATGTGTAATCGGAGTGTACTCGGTTTCTTGTTACAGTAAATTAATGTTAAAGTTTGATAATAAATCTTATATGCCCTCGGTTGCTACCTTGCGTAAGGCGTTTTCACCTCTAACAGCGTTACCTGTTAGAGTAAAAGTCAACATGGCCATTCTTCGCCACTTTAATTTAATTCATAATCGCAATAAGGCAAGCCTATATATATTACATGTATTATAAACAATATTCGCTAGCCATTTTGTATATAAAGATAATTATAAAATTAAATTGTTATTACTGCTGCCAGTTGTTGTTTTGAAATTTTATCTTGGAATAATTAAGTTATTAAATATTTACGTTTTCTGCACAAACATGGACTATTTGCATATAATTGGTATACAGTTAAAAGCCTAATACATCAATAAAAAATCAACGCTATTTATAGTAACACTAAATTGACTATTGGTTCCACGTGTGTAGTTTAATATTTTTATTGATTAGTTTTAATCTATTATTGATCCAAAAATTCATTCTGCCTTTACATAGCTGGGGTTTCGACTTTTTGACAGCCGACATTTCGGCTTTAAGTGGTTAAGTTTATTCATCCCGTTAATGTGTAAAGTGTTGGCAGCATTGTGTCGTGTATTTATATTATGTTTTCTGTGTTCGCGTGTTAAAGTTGAGTGATACCTTACGGTACAATAGTTTATTATGACTTTTTCATATTGGCTGGATTATATATACGTACGTCTAGTGACCAAAAAGAAATACTAGAAAAACTATATGTTTCAAGTTGATGTATTTAAACCATAAATGTAGCATATAGATAGAGTCTTTAATCCCAATGTTTACGTGTAACATACGTGTATAGACATACAACATGTACTTTATTTTTACTATGATGTACTGAAATAAATTTATACAACATTAACAATTAGTAAACTTTGCTCGTGGATTTCAATTAACAGATATTTCGAATTACGATACCATTGTAATTTGACACATTTCTAGAAAGGGCGTTGAACCATTTTCAGTTCGTTTTTCAATACTCCTACTATGTACCAATTATAGATAAAAACAGCAAGATACATATTATAACAGTCACAGTGTTTGTTCGAGCTTCATTTGTACCACAAGTTGGATTTCTATGCAATTTCACAAGAAGTTTAGTTGTACGGATGAAAATTGGGTCAACAACCCTTAAGTGTGTATTTTGTTCAGAACAATTAACGACTTCTAAACCCACATTTCGGAATGTCCCAGAATTCAGTCATATAAGTTATCTATCACATGACTTTCCATGTATCTAGGTTAGTATAGCCAGTACGTACAAAGTTATACGTACCACGTGTAGTATCAGATATTGATTTTTTTCCAATGAATCAATGCGTATTTTGCGTTTTTAGTGTCATATGATAAAAATAATCTATCACTCGTTTTCAATTGATATATTTATATTAAACTCGTTCAGGAAATATTATTAAGCTCGCCAAAGGCTCGCTTAATAAAATTTCCAAAACTCGTTTAATATAAATTGATATCAATTGACAACTCGTGAAAGATCCTCTATCAAACTTTTAAGAACTTGTATTTCCGTAGCTTTACCATCTTAGCTACAGTGACAAATGAAAAAGTTTGTATAATTGTTCTTGATTTTGAAATTTCTTACAAAAAGGTATGTGAAAATACGACAGGGAAGGTAGCACTCAACCTAACCAACCGAACACAGAAACCAGAAACACCACAACACAACCACCCTGAGCAATGCCCACTAAAACCCATGCCCAAACGGCGACTAAATGAGCCACAAAAAACCAAATGCCTATTGACTCTGGCCGCAAATGATCACCCCTTTATATACAAAATAATTCGTCGTCTAATTAACATGTGTCAATGTTATTTTGCTATCATATCTCGGCCGCACTATATGGGTAAGAAACAAAAATGACCTGTTTCACAATGTATTTTTGTGCTCGAAAACTTCTTGGTGTATAAATTGATACAATGTGTTTATAAACGTACACTTGTACACGTACATGTACTAACAAAAAGATTGGACAGGGAAGGCAGCACTCTAGCAGTAATTGAAAATAGCCACAATCGTATTTATTTAAGTCTAACATTTGTTTGTGCAATTTACAGAACACATACATGTATCACAGTTGTACCACCTACGTGTACACGGGAATATTCCACGTATAAAATTACATTACTACCGAAGTTTTTGAAAACCTTTGTAAATCCCATTCAACCATACACAATGCTTTCCTGTTGTACTCCATTGTTAATATGTATTTTAAATTGTAACGGTAGATCGGTTTACGTTTTAATCAATACATTTTTGTACTTGTATACCTATATTAATAGTGTTTGTATACGATGTATATATTTGAGACCCTTTCTGTTCAAAGTTAAATTGTTTATGTATACACTTTTTACTATGTTCTTTGTTTATAATGTAATGCTCTATCAATTATTTGTATATGTGATTCTATACTGATCAATTATTTAACGGTAAATGCTTATAACGGGTTATTTTATGAAAATATTTTGGTGGTGTCAAATACGTATGTTACAATGAATCTTACATGTATGAAGAAGTGTCCAATAAATGAAAAATAATTATTTTAGAACATTTTTGCCGACCTATGAAAACGGAAGGCGACACAGCGTAATTTTACACTGTGACAGTAAAATGTAACATTTTTTAAATTCATTATCTCACGCTCAACTTCATTATATGTATCATTTTTAAACCATTTTCAAAAATACTCTCCTTATACGTCCATACCTCATTGCAAAGTTGGTACCGAGTAGAAAAGTCATTCATAATCGTCATCATTCGGATTTCGTTCGGAACATTGAACATTTTTGTACAGATTTCTGACGGCGACGTCGCGTTATACCATGTTCGCGTTATATCTTAAGCTTGTAACCACTTATATTTTATCTAAAGTATCATGTCTTCCGCTATTTTTAATAACGCGGAACGTTCTCGTGTACGTGACGTAACCCATAAACACAAACACTATCTATGACTTCACCATCAGTACGTCCAGTTATAGGTGACCATAATTGCTAATTATCAGCAAGTGCTGTTGCTAACTGTGAGAGTTTGAATTTGAGTGAAACGGTGAAAAATCCGAAAAATGCCCCCCCCCCCCCCCTACGCATATCAAGGGTTACCCTAGGAACCGTACATTTCAGACTATTTTAACTATGATCTTGAATATTTACTCATTCATTACTAATACTTGTTGCCACACACCCGGCTTAAATTTGAGCAAAATCAGTGGAATTACATAACAGTTATAAGCAATTTCCCGTTATGCATTGATCATCCCTCATAAACATATCGCAACTTAGAATGAAAAGGTCTAAAATTCCACTTACATGTACGACCTTTTGAGACTGATACATATTTGAAAAACTGTTTTATATTGCGCTTCTTATGAGCCTATTTTCATGTAAATCGGAACTTGTCTGTTGACCAAAATATTGTTAAATTGTTGTAAAATGATGTTATAAAAACTTGTTTTACCATAAATTTTACATTATTTTCTCAAAATATTGATTTTGTACTTACGGCCTTCTAATTATAAGCCAGCGATATATCTGTTAATCCATGTTTAAATTACTAATTGTTTTTTTCATTCGTATGCACAACTTCAACTGTAAATCTGGTTTCATGGAGCTATTTTTAAATTTGGAAAAACTAATTGATCAATGCTACATGTGTACAAGGTGTGATAACGATCGGACACATTGGCCGACATGAATTGTCAATATTCTGATAATATATAAACAGTTCCTACCTAGATATCTTTGGTGATGGTCAATAATATGTTTAAACGGACCCTTCCTTCTCAATGGACGAACATTCTGGTATCATCTTGGGGAAACATATGAATGACTTAACTTTTTCTTTCGATTCCAGACTTCCGGAAGGTACGTTAATAAATTCTAAATGGCTCTTTGCATGTAACGAGTTTCCTCCCTTATTAGGTTTTGCACATACATGTAATAAATAGTTGATATGTAAACTATCTTTGCAAACATAAGCTTTCATTGGATGTAAATGGAGAAATGAGCGGTTTAAGTTTAATAAAATGACATTAGGCTCCAACTTTCTGGTTTTGACAACTTAAATATTTGTACCAGCCAGACGAAGCAGGGTTATCATGGCTAGGCTGAGTGTTTGAGGGTTTTAGTATCATGTTCTCTCGATACTGATATCTACATTCCGTATAAGCATCTGGCAAGATTTTTGGGTAACAAATGTTGTGCAAACTGTGCCCTACTATTTAGTTATCACTACAGCAGGTGTTAAGTGCTGTGTGGCGGCTTTAAAAAGTCGCCCCGTACTTCACTTCAGTGTAGTTATATATCACTTATAATTACCTCCCTTTATGGCTTATTATGCGCCAACGTCTAAGACGCATGTTTAAACCAATCGGTTACATGCAAGGCTATATCACATCAAATAAGAAACATATTGTGACAATGCATGGCGGTAATTTAACATTTCCCTTTGATATCCATTTGTTGCTACAATTGCAAGACTACATTACCAGCTACAGTTGCAAGCTGTTTTCAGAATTCGTTACAATGCAAAGCAACTGTTACCGATCATGTGTGAAAACTTAATTTACCAAAAACAAACTGCATTGTCTATTTTCTTTACGTACATTTACTGTCTTGTTATAAGATATTTATTGAATCAACATAGCTTCCATGTGCCCAAAAAGTATCATTTGGGTTCAGTTGACTAATGGATCATTTGCCTACAGCAAAATTATGAATAGTTTTGATAGTATTTATTGTCGTCACTGACTATCGTACAATTGTTACGAATTAAAGAGCATTGACAAAACACATTCACTTAATAAAACAAGGAAACAGAAACTTATTACCCAATAAGAAAACACTTTAAATATATAAAACGTTTGACGGAAAAACTAATCGATTTTACTAAAATATTGTTTTTCAGTGATGACAGAACAACAGTCTTATATATTCTGTCTAAAATCATCACGAAATTAAATCCCAAACAGATGCTTGGTAAGCGTCTTTGACCATACAGTTTTTAACCTGGCCATTAACAAAGACAAGCGAACTCACGCCACAGAATTTGCACCGGCGATGAAATATCCAAGATAGGTGGAATGTGTTCTCAGTTTCCTCTTGTTCATGAACTTCTTGTTACACAAAGATTTTTTCGCTTTGCAACAATCTGAAATAAAATAAGTTTAGCGATATAAAAGTATGTTTCTTTAGTGAATTCAAATTACGAGTGAATAGTTGGACCAAAATACATCATGCGTTATAAGGGATATGGTGAAATATTAGACGAGAGGCTGTCTTCTTGGAGCTTCTTTCAAATTTCTGACATTAAGCTCCTTAAAGTACGATATATAGCCTGCTTTCCTGTGATTTCGTGAACATAACACTTGTTTTTGGAGAATGCTCACTCGTTTGTTGATTTATAAACATTTTCCTACGATGAAACTAATGCCTGAACCCCCCTCATCAAGTTAAATACAAAACATGATGAAAAATCATCGTAACTTCCAAGTAGCAGCCATCTTACAGAGTGGACTCCAACTCTTCAATCAGAAGACAAGTTTCCTAAAGATTCGTGAAGTCTGATTGGCTGGTCAATAAAAATCATTCTGGAACTCTCTTTTTATTGGTTCACAGCGGAATTCCATTGGGGGTTCTTCTAGCATGTGTATTCACAAAATGGTGGCTGTGTGATGATTCTGACGCACATAAATGATGAAATTATAGACATGGGGTCATCTGCTTCTCTGTCTAACTGAATTTTAGGGGTATTTTGTATTTTTTCCATTAAATTTTGTTTTAAAGTGACGTATGCTCTAAATATTTAAGGAAAATCATTTTTTTCACTTCTTCAATCATTTATCAATAATGTTGGACCTGTACGTTTAGCAGAAATATGTCAAACAGGGTTCACGAAACCATAGGAATTCACGAAATTATAGGAAAGAAGGATATAGTACTAAGACGAGATTGTTTCACTAGGTGAAATGTACACCCTATACTTATTGTATTACACCGAAAAATTTCTCCACGAACCTAGCGAAGATCTGCCGTTTGCTAGACCCTGATGCCATGAGAAAGTGATGTCAAATACAAATTGCTAGGGGGCTGTTCGGGTTCATTTATCGATAAAAATGTGCGGATCTTGCGATTTCGGAAACCCTTCGAAAGCATTTATCGATAAAAACGTGCACACTAAAGTCTTTATCTCCGTTCTCGCTCGGGAAATATCCTCGGGTCGGTGTTCGAATTGTTGCGGTACAATTAGCGACACATATCCTAAGTAGCAGAATGTATCGCGCCTGAATGCCGACGGTTCAGGATTTGAATATATGCCGATAGTATGTCGAGTGGTTAAACGATGCCAAACTACTATATTGTAATCGGTTGAGAGTTGACCATGTTGGATGCTAGTCGTTTTCCTCTGACTATCCTAATACATATGGAATCACTATTTGCCTAAGCTTTATATTTTAAGAACAGGAAGGAAAATGCGTCATCGATGGTGGGCTCGTTCTGGTTGACTGGTTCTTTCCTTTGTTCGCCGGAATTTTTGATCGCGACAAGACAGCTCTAGTTTTCCGGCGGGACAGTCCAAATATGCTTGAATAGAACACATTGTTAGGTGGAGAAGATGATTCGCTATGCATACAGGTATCTACCAATTTGATATAAATGAAAAAAAAGTGTCTTTTCGCTCTTTACATCTAAGAATAATGCATCATAGAGCCGATTAACCATTTAAATACGTGTCATTCGACAGCCCCCATCCTCCCCGGGTATGCTTTTGAATGAGGTACTAAACACCATGATAAAAGAACATAACTGTTCAACTAAACAGAGTCATCTGATGCATATTGAACACGTTTCAAAATACTGCATGGCCCCTTGTTAATTATCTAAATATTTCATATGCATGTACTATAAACTTTGTATGTATTTTTAAAAATATGTTTTAGTCTTAGAATTTGAAATGAATACGTTAGTAATTAACATACCATAAATAGAATGTTCGATAGTTTAACATAAAACCAAAATAATTACATACAAATGTATAATAAAAAGTTATTCAGTGGTGACTTAAATAAAATCCAAATGAATATACACGCTACATCACTTGTAACATAGATCTACTATGTGATAGGTTTCATGGTGCATTTGTACTACATATGTTGAAAGGGGCGCTCAATGTAGTATGGGACTGACGCTGGAAAATGTCATCCGTGCGCGTTTCACGACCACATCAACGCCCAAACATCGTTCAGTTAATTATTCTAAACAAAATTAAGTCCGGGGACATTATCGTACATGTATTTTGAAATTTCTATTTTATGTGAAAAGGTGTTATATAATGCTTCGTCGGTGAAAACTTCACTTAACTATAACTGCGTTGTGATACTATATTTTATTCGCATTTCCTTTGACAAAACATCACACCGTACACGCGTGTAAACGATGGTATAATAAATATGAGTCTTGGTTAAATGTGCTAGAAAATAAAGTTTTCTAAACCTGTATAACCTATAGTAATCACTTACACCAGTACATCAATAGCGCTTTGACTTTGTTCTTCTTCACGTTAGAATCTAACATAGTTATTACGATGTTGTTTTATGTTATCTTTGATGAAGCTCAAGACTAATTTTCATAACCGAACCAGTGGTATTTTTCGAAGAATGTTGGGGTATCCACCCATACGGAACCCAGGTATATAAAGATACAATGTAAAGTTATGTGTATTGTTGGGTCAATAAGTCCGGCAGGTATCGGGACATTGGTCCAACACTCACACTGGTTACTTTAAAGGTTTGTGCTGATGTATTTGTACATATCTCCAAGCATGACGACATACCGTACTGGTCAATGCCGCTTTCATGTCTAATTGTGAACTTGACTTTTGAAGCTAGTGATATTGGTGATATGTATGACAATAGTGAATACTCAACATACTAATTGCGTAGAATATCAATGAAGAAGAAAGTTGCAGTCCGGACAAAATGACACAGAGATATGTGCACATGCATGCACCATGGAACAGACATGTTTTAATATAATTGTAATGTGATATCAGATTGAACAAGTAATTAGGAATTGCAAGCAATACACAATTCCCCTACCTGGTTTCATGGATGTCAATGTTTCTGTTGGTATGGCAACCACACGTTTTGTCCGCATAAAAAACAGTGCATAATCTCCTTATTGGTCCCTATCAAAATACCACCTTTCATAAACCTAGCTTGAAATATGCTTAAGTTATGTCAGGATCCAGATTTTATTTCCGACGGACATACGAAGGGCAAACCTTTAATTCCCTCCAGTTGAAAACTGGCAGTGGCCTAATAAACACAATATTGTTCCCATTGTGAGACAATGCATGCCTTATGAGCCTAAAATATAATCCAATTAGAAATCTACTAGATAATATATTTATTTCCAGACTACATCATGTAAAATGAACAATAACATAAATTCTACACAAACAATTACATGTACATACATGTACAATAATCAACAAAATTAGACCTTGCTGTAGATAGATCAATATAGGATCTCTAAACAGTATATAAAATCTCTAGATATATTCAACAATACAAACATAATGCTTCTCCAGCAAAACAACAGCACTTTAATTCAAGGTGGATTATTTCGTACACACCACCAACAATACGCAAATACTTTAAATTAACAGTACAACCTCTCCATAGCAACAGTTAGGCATACTGTTACAATATCAATGTAACTTGATTAGTTTTAAAAGGTATGGTGAATTTCGTTCAAGATGTCAGAAAATACAATCATTGCAGCATCTCTTATACTTGCTGTCCCTTCAGAAAAACACAGGAGCCCATTAACAACAAGTAATTAGGAATAACAAGCAATACATACGTCCTCTACCGTGTTTTCAGGTTTTCAATTTTTTGTTGCCATGTCAATCACAATATTTGTCCGAATTAAGAACACATTAGACGTGCATAACCTACTTATTAGTCCCTAAGTTTCATAAACCTAGCTTGAAATCTGTTAGAGTTATGGCACAATCCAGATTTCCTTGATGGACGGACTGACTGACTTCAGTTGATTCGGTTTTTACTAATCTTAGGACACTAGCAGTGCTTAAGCTTCCTCTAATTCACAAGTATCAACAGGACACTGGACACAGTTAAATCTACTAATAGCCATTCTTTGAATATGGCCATATAGTCATTGGTTACACTCAATTTTAGGTAATAAGAGTTTTTTCTACAGTTTAAGTGCGGGTCCAGGAGACAATTCGGGGTCAGAATGTTGCAGGAGAAAACTTGGGGTCGGGACGGTCAAGGAGGCAACCCGGAGTCGGGATGGTCCAGGAGGAAATCTGGGGTTGGGACGGTCAAGGAGGCAACCCCGAGACAGGACTGTCCAAGAGGAAATCTGGGGTTG
This sequence comes from Spisula subtruncata, assembly GCA_963678985.1. Lineage (NCBI taxonomy): Eukaryota > Metazoa > Mollusca > Bivalvia > Venerida > Mactridae > Spisula > Spisula subtruncata. Next base: position 7,859,188 of record OY787673.1, on the reverse strand, counting down.
GGGCGGTCAAGGAGGCAACACAGAGTCGGGACTGTCCAAGAGGAAATCTGGGGTTGGGGCGGTCAAGGAGCCAACACAGAGTCGGGACTGTCCAAGAGGAAATCTGGGGTTGGGGCGGTCAAGGAGCCAACACAGAGTCGGGACTGTCCAAGAGGAAATCTGGGGTTGGGGCGGTCAAGGAGCCAACACAGAGTCGGGACTGTCCAAGAGGAAATCTGGGGTTGGGGCGGTCAAGGAGCCAACACAGAGTCGGGACTGTCCAAGAGGAAATCTGGGGTTGGGGCGGTCAAGGAGCCAACACAGAGTCGGGACTGTGCAAGAGGAAATCTGGGGTTGGGGCGGTCAAGGAGCCAACACAGAGTCGGGACTGTCCAAGAGGAAATCTGGGGTTGGGGCGGTCAAGGAGGCAACACAGAGTCGGGACTGTCCAAGAGGAAATCTGGGGTCGGGACGGTCAAGGAGGCAACCCGGAGTCGGGATGGTCCAGGAGGAAATCTGGGGTTGGGACGGTCAAGGAGCCAACACGGAGTCAGGACTGTCCAAGAGGAAATCTGGGGTTGGGGCGGTCAAGGAGCCAACACAGAGTCGGGACTGTCCAAGAGGAAATCCTTGGTTCGGACGGTCCAGGAGGAAACCCGAGGTCGGGATCAACTGTTATTTGTTGGGGTTTTGATTAGGTTTGAAACCACGGACAAACTTGTTGGATATGAGCATAACTATTCTAAACATAATCAGGCAGTACTATGACATAAAAGGATAAACAAGAGCACATAGGTATAACTTTCAACAATTACATTAAACAAAAAAATCTGGGATACATGTTTTGTTAAACAAACTGACACAATGTTCGATTATATATCTACAGACACAGGAAGACACTTAGTAAATATATGTGGATTTCAATTCAAATATTTTTTTATTGACAATGCTTAAATTGCAATATTTTGTAAATATAATGAAAATCTGAGGTAATATGCTATATAATAAGGAAGCCAGCCTGTCATAAATATGTCTAAACAACTACAATAAACTTCAAACTGTTACCACATAGATCCCAAGTCATTATATAAACTAGAGCTGTCGCCTTTCGGTACACTAATATACCCCCTGCCCGCAAAGGGTCATAATTATGGCAAAAACACCTCAGCGCAAATTCCAGCCTTCATGCACATAAGACATTTTAAAAATGTAAGGTTATTCATGCATAAAAGATTGAAGAAAATCCTACAAAAACTGTTCGAGAAGTTGCGTTCACATGAATGTGTCTATGGACAGACAGACACGTGCAGACGGATGGATAGACAAACAAACTGGAAACAGTATACCCCCTAACCACTTCCATTGTGCAAGGGGTAGTTACATACAGATCTCAATTACTTTCAGTTCAAATTTAAAAAACAAACACTGTATCATATCATCATCTACTTTTTCAACATAACATGCTGTAAGAACATAAATTTTCGTCAGTGATAAAATTTCATGGATTTCGTCGTTCACCTTTAACATCGAAATAAAATTCCATCAAACACTAATTTGGCTATTGTATACATTACATGAAATGAATTAACGCCCCATTGAAATGGTCTTTTTTACCAAAACAAAGAATTTTTGTCCAATTGAAATTAAATTATTCTGTACTATACTATTCCAACATTTGATTTATTTAAATTGTAATGGATGGTTCTGTATAAGTTATTATCTATTTTCTGTAGTGTGTTAACTGATATAAGTCCAGAGAATTTGACTTGATCCTCAACCTCTACTAACATAATTTAACAGCCGATATATTATATGAAATAGAATTTGACTTGATCCTCAACCTCTACCGGCATAATTTAACAGCTGATATATTATATAAAATTGAATTTGACTTGATCCTCAACCTCTACTGGCATAATTTAACAGCTGATATATTATATAAAATTGAATTTGACTTGATCCTCAACCTCTACTGGCATAATTTAACAGCTGATATATTATATAAAATTGAATTTGACTTGATCCTCAACCTCTACTAACATAATTTAACAGCTGATATATTATATGAAATTGAATTTGACTTGATCCTCAACATCTACTAACATAATTTAACAGCTGATATATTATATGAAATAGAATTTGACTTGATCCTCAACCTCTACTAACATAATTTAACAGCTGATATATTATATGAAATAGAATTTGACTTGATCCTCAACCTCTACTAACATAATTTAACAGCTGATATATTATATGAAATAGAATTTGACTTGATCCTCAACCTCTACTAGCATAATTTAACAGCTGATATATTATAGTAAATAGTATTTGACATGCTCTTCAACCTCTACTAGCATAATTTAACAGCTGATATATTATATGAAATAGAATTTGACATGCTCTTCAACCTCTACTAGCATAATTTAACTGCTGATATATTATATAAAAAAGTATTTGACTTGATCTTCAACCTATTTTGGCTGATATTTTGACTTTATGATAACAAGGGTTGTGTGTTTTCATAAGTAAGGAGTATCAGGAAGATGCTCAATAACACAAATCTAACGTACATGATTATATAACATTGCATGATTTGCTTGGGGATAATTATATATTCAACGCAAGAACCTTGCTATATATTTTCACACAAAGGTCAGGATCAGGCCGAATTCTCCAAGCTACAGGTATACAATTACAAATGGCTGATACAAGATATAGAATTTCATTAATAATAATAATAAAAAAATATTGTTCTACAAAATTGAGAGTCTCAGTTTACTGACCTCACACAGTATCAAACTAAATATTTCATATAGAGGATAGTGATGGACTGCATGTTGAGTGTAAAATGGAATGTATTTCCTGAAGTGAACACATAAAAAATATAGTGTCACTGGAAATCAACAAATTTTCTATTTCAGTACTATGCTACATATTAATAAGCTTGTATAAATCAATGGAAAATCAGGTAAAAACAATAGCTTTTTGTAAAACATGTATGCCCCATGGCAGCAAACTAGTCGCAAATATGTAAAGGTCACAGTTTCCTTCACCTTTGACCTACTTACCGCAAAATCAAATGGGGCCATCTACTGTTGCTGACTAACCTTGTTCTTGTTCTTGATTTATTGAACAGAGGGCTTAGTGCAAAACTATTGTACATGCCTCTATAAATTGGAGTAGCTAGCCTACTTTTGCACTGAGCCCTTGATTGGGTCTACCAACTGACCTACCGAGCGATATGTGCAAAGCAATATACCCTCTCAATGGCGGGGGATAATTAGAATGTCACAGTATCCTATGACGGTACCAGCATCATATCGACACCTGTGTCATATAATATCTACAGAACTGAACATAAACTAGTTGACAACATGACACTAGCAAACAATTGCACTGGCATTTTATCAGTTCATACTATGATTATAGAACAACTCGGTGATTTATAGTTTGGATAATTTCTTCCTCTGTATAACACAGTGTATGTTTCCAGATGGTTTGTCCACAGCCATGTACACCTGTCAATAAAAAGGAATAAAATGTTTTACTGTTAAATCATTGATTTCAGAGGAGGATTAAATTGTATGGTTCAGAATCAAATACCATCAAACAATAATTTTGACCTTAGTATTTATTACCTAAAATGCAAAATTCATGAATAAAGCAAGCCTTTAAAGTTACAAAAAGAACTTTGATATCCGTCAGGTGGCAAAATGGAGGAACGAATAAAGCTCTATGTTACGTATGAACAGGCCCATGTTTCAATTCCTGTTAGGTGTACTTGGTCATTTCAAAATGCTTACTGCAGGGAAATAGCTACGTGTACTTAGAAACGGCATCCATATTTCTGGTATCACACAAACTTCTGTCGCATCCCTCGAAATGCGGGATCATTGCCAAAGAAGGTATGGTATAAACTGAATGTGCACACACAAAACTCTTGGTAAAAAATATCCCTTAAAATGGTTTAAGCAGGGCCTGTTCTATGCATACATACCCGCTACAGACTCCACTTAACAATAAGGATGAAAACACAAACTAGGCTGGTATTCACAAAGCATTTTCAGGGGCAACTTCAATACTTTGACTTAAGTTAAAACATTGAACTGGGCATGTTTTGCAAGAAGCTAAGAATGAAAAACATATCTTATAGATTCTTGGTTATTATTTTAGCCATTTACATAACGCTTCAAAACAATGTACTAAAAAGTTAATAATCTTTATGTTTCCTTTTTAACTGACACACTTAAGGAAATTGTACGATTTTGAGGAAATTCTAAGTTTTCCACTTAATATGCTTTGTGAATACCACCCCTGATATATACATATACTTACATTGTTATTACAACCCACAAATTCTAACTTTGGAAATCTTGAAAAATCGACATCAAAATAATGTTTGTTTGGTAACGTAATTTCCACCTTCTCCACCTGAAAACAAATACAGTAAGTGATAGTATACATGTATTAAAGATAATAATTTAAGGGGAGAGCGGTAAATAAGATTAGGAAATTGTGTCGAAACCATATGCATATTTATATGTAGATTTAGAAATTGTACACTTTTTTCTACTTATGGGGGCCAGGGCAAAAAAACAACAGATAACTGATTCATAACTAAATTCTTTTAAATAAAACAGATATCATTCCCTAATTATAATTTAGCAATATTTTCTTGAAGAATTTCTGTACATTTGTGTATATCTGAATGTGACTTTGAATCTGTATGGGCAGATATTAACAGCTTTACAGAGATAGTATCTATGGTTATTGAGGGTATTCTCAATATTTAATAGGGATAGTTTTCATTGTTACTGGATAAATGAAAAATTATTATTTTTTGTGGTGGATTAAATTTTATGGATTTCATAGTTCTGTGCATCTTCAACAATGGCATCAAATCCCATTGAACAATAATTTTGACCCTCATATTTATTACCTGAAATGCAAAATCCGTGAATTAACGTCCAATCGAAATGGTCTTTTTACCAAAACCACATAACTTTGTCCCATTGAAATTAAATGATTTGACAGTACTAGTAGTCACTAAGTATAATACATAACAATAGTTTGAATACAATTGACCAACCTGTGATATTTTAGCTAAAGCATTTTTAGCTGTAAGATATAATGTGTTCTGCACGGAAGCCGAGAAATCCCCTTTATCCGCCGGTCCTGCGAATGTCTCTAGTACAATAGTCTTCATACTTTCCCTGTAATATAATTATATACAAAATGTTTCCTGGATATTCACTACTTTCCCTGTAATATACATACAAAATGTTTCCTGGATATTCACTACTTTCCCTGTAATATATATAAAAATGTTTTCTGGATATTCACTACTTTCCCTGTAATATTTATAATAATGTTTTCTGGATATTCACTAAGTATAATATGTAACAATATTATATTAAACTCGGGGCTTTCATGTCACTCTTGAAACGGCATTATGACTCGTGAAGTTGACAAAGTGTCTATTTTGACTCTTGAAAATTCAAGGTGAAGAGTCAAATTTACTATACTTATAGAACAAATAGTCACTCTGATACAAGACCCCATATATCGTTCGCAAATCTAAAAATAGCTCTATTTCGTCACTAGTGTATTCCCACTATTGTCCAATCAGAACGCGCGTCACGACAGCCGCGGGAATATTTCTATAAACAAACACAATTGTGAACATGGATTATTTAATTAGCGAACAGTGATTGAAATTAAATGCTGAGTTGTTTGTTGAAACATATTGAATCGAATTCGGCGTATAAAAAGTATGAAGAATAAGAGAATAACCTGATATCGGTTCTCAAATGGAACTGTAGATCTACCGGTGAGTCGAAAAATATTTATCGGAAATAAAATTTAAAAAAACGGCGAGTCGAGTGGAGTGCTGACGTTAAAGGTCAATTCTGTTTTTGTAAGACGAACTACCACTAGTTTCAATCCAAATAACCAGTTATGTTGTGCAATGATAGTAAAATCTTCTTTTGATCATCAATGCAAAAATATCACAATATTTTTTTTCATACGTCGATTTAATAGTCGGAAATAAAATTCAAACACTGTCGGTTTATATTCTGTATGTAACGTTGATTTTGATTGGACGATTGACGAGGGATCTTTGGAAAACACCCATGACGGAATTTAATCAATTGCCTCATAAGGAAATGAACGAAATGGATTTGATTGGTTGAGACGTTCGTTCACCACGCTGGAATAGGTTAGTTTTATACCAGAGTGTATTACGGAGCAAAAACCGCTGGTTAAACGAGAATGATGAAAATATGCTCATAAGAATCGCCCTGTGAAGCAGATTTCAAATATGTAGGAGTCTTATAAGGTCCTAAGAGGTAGTTACGACCTTCTGGTTCTAAGCCATCGATGTATACAAACATATAGATACTGAGAAATAACAAGACTGCATATAGTTATTACCTATGTCCTGGTGGTAGCCTTGTCCATAATAACAAACTAAGCCAAACAATTTGTTTCAACAATTTTGCCAAGAATCATGAAGTGTGCAATTTTTAATTTAAGACAAACATCATCTTACAGACAATTTCTAATAACCAGGTGAGATAAACAATATTAAACTGAGCACAAATTTATATATACCAAGGATTTACATATAAGGATTTGAAACTCCCTATACAGTACACTGACGAGATTAGATTATCCTCGCCGTAGAAAATATCGTCTGCTTATAAACTGATAAGAGTATGCTCAACGGGGCGCAAGGAATTTAATGAGCGTAATCACTAATAAGCGGAAAGATAAAAAGAGCGAAAGGATTTTCACGGCATTATACAGCTTTTTATGCGATCGCTAATTTAATGTGTAGATCTACGTGTTTTATTACGTGCGTTTATTTATTGCGCGGTGATTAATAATAGATTATTGAAATGATTCTTTTTATGAAACCTTTCCGAAATTTTGGCCGAAATAAATATAGATCTAGTTATGTTTTTTCTTTTCCAACATATTTTTGCAGATAGATCTAAGATATATACGATGATATGCTCGTCATAAATAATGTTTAATTCTGCCTAGCCTCTCTCTGTTGTTTCATTTTTTTTGTTTACTTCTAAGCAATTAAATTATCTACCAGGGCTGTATCCGCGCTTAATAAATTCATTAATAGGCCCGCCTATAGGTGCCGGGGTATTTGGCAAAGGTGTTAAGTACTGTCTTGTGTTTGGTACCTCTGGAACGTTAATCGTTAATTGATAGCCCTGTGTTGTATTATAATTAGCTATTGATCAGTACAAATTGTTAAGGCAATTAACAATTTAATTTAAATTTAATCGTCCATAATTTTAATTATGCGATAATAACTCCACGCGTTCTTTTTAAAAAATGCCGATCTTTTCACGTGGTACATTAGTAAAAAAAACAATATGAACGAATTTAATTAAGAGTTTACATGTACTTAATTCTTGACATTGAATTTGATAGGTGTTTAAACCCAAACAGTTTACACAGTGGGGTTCCAGTAAGGACCAATATACAACCAATCAGTATATGCTCTCACCATCTGTCACATTTATACAGTAGCTTATTGTAATATTTGTTTGATATTAATCAATAAACACATGCTGTGCCAATTAAACACTATGAAAACTTATTAGATCAGATATAGAAGATCATGCATTTATGATTGCTATGGTGAATGCACATGAGATGAAAAGATGCAATATTGTGAATTACAAACACAATAATGTTACATTACTAACTCGTTGCGTGCAAGTGTATTATGTACATACAGGGTTTATGAAATAATATAATTATCGAAAATAGGAAGGTGTGTAATATCTGTATTTGAAACCCAGGGGTCACGTGACTACTAAAATATATGAAACTGCTATCCTCTGAAGTTCTCTCTCATGGTGATAGTGTGTGTAAGTATTGTTTATGAATAAAAACCATTTTATTGCCAAGTGCTGGTTCATTCATTTTGGTTTGTAAACCATCAATATGTAAAGTTACATTGCAACATTTCTAGAGCAATACCTGTTTTGCATGAGAAACCTTTCGTTTTTTGTACACTCTCGTCTATATATTAGATAATATTGCTTGAAGCAGGTTGTTGCTTTATGGAGGTTGATCCCAGAGAAAGCTAGATTTCTATATCAAGGAATATTTGACACCAATTTGTCCTTATTGGATGCCATTATGCTCTTATTTGAGTCAATTTGGACACTGTTTATTTCACCATTAAAAATGAACGATACCTTGAGAAAATGAACAGAAAACATATCCATTGCAAATATATATCTAATAAGTACACATAAAGCGGGTAATTAAACTAAATTATGCACATTCAACATCACTAGATGCGTTTAAATTTTATCACCTCTTCACTTTGAGGGTTTCGGCCGCCATTAACGATTTTCATCGACTCTATTTTTTACAATTAATTGTGAACAGTAACAAGCGAAAATAAACAAATTAACACATCCCTGACCAAGATACATGTATTAGGAACAAATGTTGCAGGTAATTGATTTAAATACTGCATCCAGCACTTCACAGTTTGCACTGCAACATTATGACAAATTCTAATTGCCGCCATTTAATTCTGTTCGCGGCGGGCCGATTTATCAAGAAATTTAAAATGCACTTTATTTTGGTTTTGACGCGTTAACCATGACTAATTCGTGCGGGTTTAACTTTAATAATTACTAAAATATGTTCTGTTAAAAATAAAACACAAAATATAATTAGTAAATACGTGTTTACTTGTAAAAACGATGTTTCAGGCCGCTTCGTTAAGAAATTACAAAATGGCGACGATTCGATCTCCCGAGGCGAGGATAATCGGGAAGTTCATCAACATTCACCTCCCTTTATTTATATACCTCCGTGTATATACCAAGCTTTGTAAAAACTTACAAAACTTTGAAACCAGAATAAGAACGACAAAAAAGGAGTCAAAAACATACCAAGCTTTGTCGAAGCAGAAACCAGTACTGGTATTATACCACCAATCAGCCGTGACAACAGTGGACAATATTCGGTCATCAGCATTGGGTAATGTACGATATTCATCATTTACAAAATCTCTGAAGGCCGACTGTGTCGTCTTCAATACTCGAAGATCTCTGATACCAGCACAAACTAGTGGGGATTCTATAAATAAAAAATGAATAATCATACTGGGCAACGATGACTATACCACTACACATGAGCTGTTCATTATTTTACAAATTATGAATAAATTTGTGCTAGTGAGTATGTTTATTAAAGTGAAAAAATGAGGACGTTCCGACAAAGAAAAATAAATACAGAGTATAATTTAATTGTGAAGAGCATTTATCTATATAAATATTTCAATAAAATAGTTAAATAAATAATGTCATTTAATGGTGTGAACTTCAATGGTTATTATGGAGCAATAAACGAAAGCCAAGAATGAAGTTTTAATTCATTTGAGAAGCAACAAATGTACAAAATATATTGCGTCTTTCAATTTGAGAAGATAAATTGACATTTTATAAAGATCTATATCTGTAGTTTGAATAAAGGATAAGCATGACTCATAAATTATCTTTTCGATGAAGAACACATAATTTATTGTGCTATGTTTCCTTTAAGAGAAAAAAAACAGACATACCATTACGTTTCTGTGTCACTTCACAAACACGAGTACAATCCTGAATGTAATGAAAAGCGTGAACATGCTTCTCTCCACCCTGCAATATGTCATGCAAGTCATATAATCATATAATCACATCAAAATAACAAGTATTTAAAAATTGCAAACAATACATATTAAGTCACCAATTGCCGATTCAAAGATGTCTGTTAAAACGCCATAATGTTCTATTTCTGAATAGCTAATTGCAGCAAGTATAACCACTACGCTATAGGACCATCATCTTTTTAATCATTTAAGTGTATTATTGATGGTAGAATTTAATCATGACACACCTGTAATAATCGACCGGGGTGAATGTTTGTTTACGCGGTTGTGACAGAGATTTTTGAATCAACTATACTTGGTTTTCAATGTTTCTGTTTCATAAACCTAGTTAGCTTGATAACTGTTTGAGTTAGGGCGGGATCCAGATTGTATTGACATCAGATTGTATTGACATACGGACAGTAGGTTGAAAACCAGTAGGGGACAACAAAGTTTTTGTTAAAGTGCATATATATTGAAAACATTCAAATTCTCTTAAATCAAACTCTACTGTCTAAAAGTGATCATTTTTAGTATCAATATTATTGTTTGGTTTACAATATTGTTCAAAAATTAAAATACAATCTTGAAGTATAGCTTGGCTATTTTGACTTGAGCCTGACCTTTATGCAAGAATATATTACATGGTTTTTGCTTTGAATATATCAATTTCTGCAAGCAAATCGTGCACTATCGGTATTTCATATTTGTTATTGTATTACATCTCGAGCGTCTTCGTGATACTCCCCAATTATGAAAACATACACTTGGTGTTATTAACTGTTAAATTATGCTTATCAATAGGTCAGGCTCGTGTCAATGTGGCCAAGCTATAGCTTAATATAGCTCAATACCATTACGTTGGATACATATGTAAAAACCATTTTAACATAAAAACTTTATTAACCTAAAAACTTACTATTTCCATTCGTTTCCATGGATACTCGATTACATTGATTTTTGTTGCAACGACATGCGAGTATTTCCTCAAGAAATGACTGCTCAACAGTAATGCAAATGTTTCCACATTTTTTACCTTAAAAAGAAATAGATAAAACCATGGGGTTGAATATCTAGGTCAGTGATAAAACCAAATGGAACCCTGGCATTTAACACCAGCAATCCTTACAAGAGATGAACATTATCTCCAGAATAGTTCATTTAACACAGTTGCTGTTGCTGACAGTGATTAAGTAAAGTCTTTGTTCTACAAAGCTAACATATTAACAATAATGTATTTTACATGGCGATCTTGAAAAACATTTAAATGTGTGGCCATGAAAACAAAGATACTGCAAGAAAGTACACTTCTATGTAAAGTTGTAAATTGATGTTAATTGATCAGGGGCCTTATTCACCAACATTGTAAGACTGAAACTTTTCACCAACATTGTAAGACTGAAACTATTCACCAACATTGTAAGACTGAAACTATTCACCAACATTGTAAGACTGAAACTATTCACCAACATTGTAAGACTGAAACTATTCACCAACATTGTAAGACTGAAACTATTCACCAACATTGTTAGACTGAAACTATTCACCAACATTGTAAGACTGAAACTATTCACGAACATTCACCAACATTGTAAGACTGAAACTATTCACCAACATTCACCAACATTGTAAGACTGAAACTATTCACCAACATTGTAAGACTGAAACTATTCACCAACATTCACCAACATTGTAAGACTGAAACTATTCACCAACATTGTAAGACTGAAACTATTCACCAACATTGTAAGACTGAAACTATTCATCAACATTGTAAGACTGAAACTATTCACCAACATTGTAAGACTGAAACTATTCACCAACATTATAAAATTGTAAGACTGAAACTATTCACCGACATTGTAAGACTGAAACTATTCACCAACATTGTAAGACTGAAACTCAGACTTATACTTAAAATTGACAACATTGACTGCCGTTTCTTTGCAATTAAATTTCACCATAGGACATTTGATCTGACTATTTGTTGTTACCTACTGAACATGTGTACCCAATTAGTTAATACATCAAAATTGGTACATTTATAACAACATGAAAGCGAATAGAACATTTGGCAATATAAAGTCTAAGTTTTACACTTACAATCTTAGTAAATAAGACCCCAGACAGAAAGATTTCGTGGATGTTAGTATTTGCAGTCATTATACACTTTCAGGATTTTTTCTCCCTATTTTGGGAACATAGCCCATGCCTTTGGGATCAGGAATTTTAGCGGCATTTGGTCCAAATTGGGAAATGTACAGGTTTAATTCCAAAGCTGAAAAAGCTGATAAGGTATAATACAATAATTTAAATTTTATGTTAAATTTGCTGTTATTGTTAAGTGTTATTCATGCTCAAGTTCAGTAGTGCTGGCTGTGTTGACAGTTTCCCCCCTAATTTTTTTGTACTCTGAAATGGGAATTTTTGTTTTGAAATTGGGAAAAAGAGATATTATTTTCAATTGAAAACATAGCCCATATTCGGCCATAAAATCACCCGAAAAAACCCACTGACGTTGTAAAGTAGAAAACCCTATACTTACCCCATATTGCTTGGCTAATACATGAACCGTATTCTTCTGTGAATCCGTAGCAATGATATCACTATTATCTCCATATATGTAGTCACGGTAATTGTTCAATGTCAATGCTGTACATACTTCGAGTTCCTATAAAACAATACACCGGTACATTACAATCATGTTATATAGTTACAGGGGTCTGTTGCCTAAGCAAAGCACTACATAGCACTTTTCATGGGAAATAACCCATGCCTTCTATATTTAAATGAACAGGAGGTAACTGAATAAAGGTGCTTGATAGCACTTTGGTTAGGAAACAGATCCCAGACCTCAGTCATCAATGGAAGAAATATATTTGTATCTCACTGATTTTTACTAGAAATGTGTCCATCAACATAGTTGCCTCCATTCAGGTATATAGTTTAAAAAAACGAAGGGCCATAACTCTGGTAAAAATTGCTGCAACAAAGATCAACTACACACCAAGGTTGTTAATCTGTTAAAGTTTAAAAAAAACAGTTTGTGAGGAGTTCAATAAGATTTGCGTTACATACAGACAGACAGCACCAATGCTATAACTTATAACTAGAGCTATCACAGGAGTGATGAATCATACCCCGCAGCACCGCCTTGACACAGGAATATTATTTAAAAGTATAGTCTAAACAACACATTTGAAAGTTACAGAGCGGACACGATTTGCATGACTATATAACCTTTGACATGTAAGTGTGACCTTGACCTTTGAGGTAGGGACCTGAATCTTGCGCATGACACACCATCTTGATGTGGTGAACATTTGTACCAAGCAATTTTAAAATCCAGTAAGAAATGACAAAGTTACAGAGCGGACAGGATTTGCATGACTATATAACCTTTGACCTGTAAGTGTAACCTTGACCTTTGAGATAGGGACCTGGGTCTTGCGCATGACACACCGTCTTGATGTGGTGAACATTTGTACCAAGCAATTTTAAAAACCAGTAAGAAATGACAAAGTTACAGAGCGGACACAATTTGCATGACTATATAACCTTTGAACTCTAAGTGTGACCTTGACCTTTGAGATAGGGACATGTGTCTATCGCATGACACACTGTCTTGATGTGGTGAACTTTGTACCAAGCAATTTTAAAATCCAGTAAGAAATGACAAAGTTACAGAGCGGATAGATTTGCATGACTATATAACCTTTGACCTCTAAGTGTGACCTTGACCTTTGAGATAGGGACCTGGGTCTTGCGCATGACACACCGTCTTGATGTGGTGAACATTTGTACCAAGCAATTTTAAAATCCAGTAAGAAATGACAAAGTTACAGAGCGGACACGATGCTAACATACCAACAGACCGACAAACCAACATGGTGACTCCAGTATACCCCCTTCAAACTTTGTTTGCGGGGGTATAATTAGGTGGATGATATCATGGAGGAATACAACAAGTGTACAAGCTCTGATTGAGCTCAACAAATATATTTTTTTGAATTTCTTTTTATAGGAAAATATAAATTTATCAAAAAAAATAAAAAAAATCTGTAAAATAGTCTTTAACAATGATACAATTACCTGCGCCTTTCAACCAGATATTTTATAATACACATGGCCAGGTCTGGTGAACACTGGTTATATGCTCAGTACATCTAGAATCGCAACGTTTTCATCCTTGATTTTTTCTTACTTCCGTTGTTCATACATTTTTTAATTTTGTGTTATTATATTGTATTATCGCGTAGCAACTTGGCCAAATTTTATCAATTGGGTTATGTAACTCCCATGCGTCAAGTAAATCACAAAACGCACGAATTCCACGTGAACCATTTACGCATAATAAAATTGTGTGTTAATTGCTTCGAATCCTTTGTGAGGTTCGCCAATGGAAACAAAATTACAAAATAAAATTTCTAGGCTTCTGAATAAAAATGCCAGGATAGTCCGAATACGGGCGAAATCAGACTATTCCGATGGCTGTGACGGGACGTCAAATTGGAGGTTTCACTTCGGGTAAATTGTCATGAACCGACAATGTCTCATCTGGAGACACTGTACTAGCGCTTTGGCATCATTTACAACCACCCGTGTACAGGTGATAAATGTTAAAAAAATCTCTCCGACAGGACCAGTAACTCCATATGTACCATCTCTACCTACGCAAAGTTCACAACTGGTTCATACACTTCTGAACAACTTGTCGGACATCATGAATAAGTAACCAATCAATAAATAATCAATATTATATCTTTTCACTTAGAACACCGATTCTGAAAAATTAGGATTTTACCAATGTGTGTTTCGTTACCTTTTAGCCGCACTATACGTACAAGCACTGTTCATTCGCATCTATAGCACTTTATGAAAACAATGTTACAGTTGCAGTGTTCATGGAATAAAATATCATCAAGTAAATACACTCTGGTTGCCAATCATAAAAAGTTTGAAAAAGTGTGACAGTAACCCCAGTGTTGCGTTTCTAGATGTACTCAGTATATTTTATCAATATGTTTAAAGGCAAAAAAAAACAGAAAAAAATTGTAAAGAAAAATATATATTTTACCAAAAAATTGTTCTGTTTTTTTTTATATTTGTATCAATGAAACAATTTACTTGTTACTTATCTGATAATAAATAAATAATACCACGAGTTACTGACCTTGATTTCATGTTTATCTGAATCTTTCCTGACCACCAATATCTTCACCCAATTCTTTCCATAATCTGAAGCCACAATTTCTGTCTCTACGAGTTTCTCCATCTTGTTATAGAGCTACTGACAACAATACCTGAAATATATATTTATCAAAACATGATCTTTAAAGGGACTGAACTCCATTCCGATGATAAAACACATTTTGAAGACGTTTTAATCACAAAACTATGTTTTACCAACACATAAAGTATTCTTACAACTTACATTGATGATAACTCCTGAACATGTATTACCGTCTGTTAATTAGGTTACAGCTTATCTCGGTATTTATACACTACCCTACGCTGTAATAACATAAAATATTTATTTTACTGCATAAGTCACGCAATAGATTTACGGGTTTTTAGCTCACCTGAGCACGAAGTGCTCAAGGTGAGCTATTGTGATCGCCCAATGTCCGTCGTCCGTCGTACGTCGTCAACATTTTGACTTGTAAGCACTGTAGAGGTCACAGTTTTCATTCAATCTTAATGAAACTTGATCACAGTGTTTGTCTCTATAAAATCTAGGTCAAGTTCGATATTGGGTCATCTGGGGTCAAAAACTAGGTCACTAGGTCAAATCAAAGGAAAACCTTGTGAACACATTAGAGGTCACAATTTGAGCCTAATCTTTATGAAACTTGATCACAATGATCATCTCTGTAAAATCTAGGTCAAGTTCGATATTGGGTCATCTGGGGTCAAAAACTAGGTCACTAGGTCAAATCAAAGGAAAACCTTGTGAACACATTAGAGGTCACAATTTGAGCCTAATCTTTATGAAACTTGATCACAATGATCATCGCCATAAAATCTAGGCCAAGTTTGATATTGGGTCATCTGGGGTCAAAAACTAGGTCACTAGGTCAAATCAAAGGAAAACCTTGTGAACACATTAGAGGTCACAATTTGAGCCAAATCTTTATGAAACTTGATCACAATGATCATCTCTGTAAAATCTAGGTCAAGTTCGATATTGGGTCATCTGGGGTCAAAAACTGGGTCACTAGGTCAAATCAAAGGAAAACCTTGTGAACACATTAGAGGTCACAATTTGAGCCTAATCTTTATGAAACTTGATCACAATGATCATCTCCATAAAATCTAGGTCAAGTTTGATATTGGGTCATCTGGGGTCAAAAACTAGGTCACTAGGTCAAATCAAAGGAAAACCTTATGAACACATTAGAGGTCACAATTTGAGCCTAATCTTTATGAAACTTGATCACAATGATCATCTCCATAAAATCTAGGTCAAGTTCGATATTAGGTCATCTGGGGTCAAAAACTAGGTCACTATGTCAAATCAAAGGAAAACCTTGTGAACACATTAGAGGTCACAATTTGAGCCTAATCTTTATGAAACTTGATCACAATGATCATCTCTGTAAAATCTAGGTCAAGTTCGATATTGGGTCATCTGGGGTCAAAAACTAGGTCACTAGGCTAAATCATTGAAAAACCTTGTGAACACATTAGAGGTCACATTTTGTGACTAATCTTTATGAAAATTGATCACAATGATCATCTCTATAAAATCTAGGTCAAGTTCGATATTGGGTCATCTGGGGTCAAAAACTAGGTCACTAGGTCAAATCAAAGGAAAACCTTGTGAACACATTAGAGGTCACAATTTGAGCCTAATCTTTATGAAACTTGATCACAATGATCATCTCTGTGAAATCTAGGTCAAGTTCGATATTGGGTCATCTGGGGTCAAAAACTAGGTCACTAGGTCAAATCAAAGGAAAACCTTGTGAACACATTAGAGGTCACAATTTGAGCCTAATCTTTATGAAACTTGATCACAATGATCATCTCCATAAAATCTAGGTCAAGTTCGATATTGGGTCATCTGGGGTCATAAACTAGGTCACTAGGTCAAATCAAAGGAAAACCTTGTGAACACATTAGAGGTCACAATTTGAGCCTAATCTTTATGAAACTTAATCACAATGATCATCTCTGTAAAATCTAGGTCAAGTTCGATATTGGGTCATCTGGGGTCAAAAACTAGGTCACTAGGCCAAATCATTGAAAAACCTTGTGAACACATTAGAGGTCACAATTTGTGACTAATCTTTATGAAAATTGATCACAATGATCATCTCTATAAAATCTAGGTCAAGTTCGATATTGGGTCATCTGGGGTCAAAAACTAGGTCACAAGGCCAAATCATTGAAAAAGCTTGTGAACACACTAGAGGTCACAATTTGAGCCTAATTTTTATGAAAATTGATCGCAATTGTCATCTCTATAAAATCTACGTCAAGTTCGATATTGGGTCATCCGGGGTCAAAAACTAGGTCACAAGCCTTTGAAGGCCAAATCATTGAAAAAGCTTGTGAACACACTAGAGGTCACAATTTGAGCCTAATCTTTATGAAACTTGATCACACTGATCATCACTATAAAATTTTGGTCAAGTTCGATATTGGGTCATCCGGAGTCAAAAACTAGGTCACGAGGCCAAATCATTGAAAAAGCTTGTGAACACGCTAGAGGTCACAATTTTGACCTTATCTTTATGAAACATGATCACAATGATCATCATTATAAAATTTAGGTCAAGTTCGATATTGGGTCATCTGGGGTCAAAAACTAGGTCACGAGGCCAAATCATTGAAAAATCTTGTGAACACACTAGAGGTCACAATTTTGACTCTATCTTTATGTAACTTGGTCACAATGTTTATCTCTATAAAATCTAGGTCAAGTTAGATACTTTGTCATTTGGGCCAAAATCTAGTTCTTAATTTTAACGGTTATAAGAGATTATTGGAATGTTTAAAATATATGTTATGAACAGTGGACGATCGGGTTACGGTCGAGCAACAGGATTTTAATATATACAAGAAGTTGGTTCTTAAATCTTGCTAAGGCCAAAACAAATTAATATTGAAATTCTGATAACATATTGAAAAAAAAATAGGGTAGGTAGGTAGGAAAAACATGTCATTTTTTTAAATTATTTCATTGATTTTATGTACTGGAAAATCAACGATCAGCGATGACTTCCAGCAAAAATGCCAAAAAATGTTTAGGGTAGGGGCAAAATAATAGGGTAGGTATAATTACCAGAACCGCAATATTTTGTTTTGGCCTAATAGAAGGTAAGAGGATCAGGTTAATATATCCCCACTAGAAAAAACTTCAAATTTAAACATTATGCATACACTTACAAAGCTGTACTCAAAAGTAATCATGAGTACTGTCTGGCTCACTCAATATGGCCATCAAAATCGTTGAAAAAGTACCAAATTCAATAATGCTTGATTCTACACAAGTACAACTAGTCGGTACTAAACCCATCAGCAGTCAAACCAAAGTATGTATTTCAGGAACTCTACTTTACCTACTACTCACAAACATTTTAGTACAAAATTCAAATCTAGGCCACATAAGTATTTTGAGTTCATACTACAACAATCTTGCTAACAAAGCCAACATTGCAACAAACTCAGGTGAGCGCTTAAGGGCCAATGGCCCTCTTGTTAAAAGTTAATAAACCAACGTCATGTGAATAATTTTCTTCTAGATAAATAAGTCCAGATTCGTAAATAAATGTATTAGGTTGGTCAAGTAAAAAAAGCGATTTTAAGAGAGCTTTTTGACAAATTTTGCAATTTACCAACTTGAGCTTAGTCCCTTTAAATAAGTACTCGGACATGTATTTTTAATACAAAAATTTTAGTAAATTATTTTATTTCTAATTCATTAAAATTCCCAAATATTATGAAAATACTAAAAAACTAGTGTGTGTAAATATCACCCATTGAAACAGTTTTTTTATTACAGTCACAACCAAATTAAACTGAATATTAAAATGAAGATTGAAATGAGACCTGGTCAATGAACTAGAAAAGTCATTTAGAGAGAAAATTTGTATGTACAGAAATATTTCATTGCTCATAGATATGTATGAGGAAGACATGTATTTTTTACAGGCTTTGTCAATTGCACATTGTATTACAATTTACTGTAAAATCATTTAATTTCAATGGGACAAAATTTCGTGATTTTTATGACAAAGACCTGATTTGGTGGGGACGAAATTTCAAAGATACACTATCTACTAAGTCAGATACTGTACTATAGAAATATCAACGTTTATGGGAGATTTAATTTCTTGGTTGATAAACTAACCCCCCCACAGATATTAACTGAGTAATGGTTTTACAGTAATTATTGGCCCAGCTTTTTTTCCAGTTATCCAAATCTAGAAGACTGTCCAGTTGATAATTGCTCTTTGTGGAAGGTCAGAGGTTTTGTGACCTTCAGCTTGAGTATGGCTTAATAGTTTCATTGCCAACTATATAGATGAATATTATTATAAGACACTGTAGTAAATAAAGTCATGATCATGAATAATGAATAATGATAACTAATGCATCCAGTCATATGTATAGATCTACAACGACCTTCGAAATATGACCCCTGGACGAGTCCATATGCCAAGGTTGAAACGATATTTACCGTTATTTTATGAAAAAATATGAACACTTTTGAGAAAAACACAGTTTACTTCAAGCTGGCAACGTGGCTTAGTGGATAAACTTTTCTCTTGGCAGAAACATACTTTATATATGGGCTGTGGGTTCGAGTCCGCTGCTACACTCTTTTTCAATAATTAAATTTCTATTTCAACAGTTTTTATGGTATTACGTGTATATTTTTAATTCTTAATATTTTATAAATTCACGTTTTATAACTAATAAAAAATATTTTGTTTCCATTACATTGATTTAGTCTTGGTATTGTATTTATTGCTCAATTTTCATCTTCATGCTCAGGTTATAATTGGATTACATTACTCATAACTCGAGTCATTGGCTTCGCTGCAATCACCATTTTAAGAATTTGCAGTAGAAACGTCAGAATTAGCTAATGATGTATGTTGTGTGTCTGTGTGGTACAGTGGTCATAGTACATCGCTGACAATCGCTTATTTTATTCTTTCCAGTGCGAGTTCTGGCCCACTAGTTTTTTTATATTTAATAAACACATGTAATGCTATATGCATTCATTGTATTACACGATTATGATCACATATCATTATATTTTTTCTATTCATATTTTGCGTTATTTTTGTTCCTATATTTATAATATCAATTGTACAATGTTTCAGAATCAGTGTAAGTATCAATTGAGTAACAAGTTCAACGCCGAGACAACCTTATATGTAGTCTATATGCTAGCTCTTGTCAGTCCAACAACCCTCTTTCACACACTGACAAGTCCTTTTTCCTTCTCCTCCATACAAAACATGTGTACGTTCTCGATGAGATCGTTCGCGCCGTCGCTACATCTGTGTACCAGCTATGACATATGTGCTTTCTACTCAATGAAACTTTTATAATTATGCATCTCTGTGTAATTAGACAAGCACGAAACATGTTTGCTGAGCAAAATTAAAAAAAAATATATACCTGACTGCCATTCAAACTCATTCGTTTAGTTCTGAAGTACTCGTATGTATAGTAGCTTCGCCTACTGAGCTATGCGCACTACTTGATAAGACAATTCTTAATGCATGCTTTATGGGAAAATACACCCCTATAACCTGGATAACTCAAATGTTAAAAGTACAGTTACGCCCGAGTGCTTGTTGTAGATCTATAGTATCAAATCATGTTGATGAAGCGATTTCAATAATTAACATTGAAACATTTATTTACCATTATGTGTGTCCAATTATAGTCGATTCAATAAGTATTTCTAATAAGGGAACTATCCTATTCGAAAGAATAGCAGTGAATACCGTTAAATCAGGCATACCTAGTTAAACCTAGATAAACATAGTTTACCTGTCGGGCGCTAGTATATTTACAAACCGTTCTCATTTGACTTTGAAAGGACTGTAGTACCTGTCTTTCATCTCAAATCTAACGAATAAGTAAAGATGACTGCATGATACTCGCAACAAGAAAGAAATAATGTTGAAGTTACGAAATAATAATCACGATCTCAGTCAATGCTAAATCAACAAACAAGAAAAAAGCATAAATAATGTTAACAAAAAGACAAACTTACAAATGTGTGAATTTATTATTCCAGTCCTAAAAGCTACAGTGTTATAGTCCTATTTATAAATGTTGTTTGAACTACATATACTACAAGTCTCACTGGATTACATGAGCTATAATACATACAACCATTTACAGACAACTAGTCGACTATGTATAATTAATTCATAAGCCGAGTTGACAGTGGATTGTTGTAACAGAATAATTAACTGCATACACTGTCGATTCAATTCAATAAGTAATGCTAATGAGGGAACTACAACCCATTCCGTGATTCTAAAGAGTAGCAGGGACGACAGTTAACTCAGTTACACCCTGTTAAACCTATATAAAAATAATTTACCTGACGGACGAGGTTATGTTGATAACCGTTCTAATTTAACTTTAAATAAAATGTAAAAACAATTTTCTGTTATTGTTTAATGCTAAGAAGAGACCTGTTAATATATATATCAAGTTTGACGACCTATATCATTAATAGATACAATCCGGAATGTACAATATTGTGGGTTTTCCGCAAATTTGCATGCGGTACGAATCATTTTGACCTTAATCCTTTACTAATGTTATTGTGATTTAAATAAGCATCGCTCATTTCAATGGTTCATACATGAATATTTATCGAACGAAAACATGGATAACAGTAAAAGTTGTTTGTACTGCGGGATTAGTGTGGAAAAACCAGATTGCATTGAATTCCGGAGCATATATATTACTCTCTATTAAACCTCATACTTCATGCAACCTTCTGTCACAAGTGTGTGAGACCCACATAATGATATAAGTATTTTGTCAATGTTAGATAAGGATTAATACTGTCTGTTCAAAGTAAATTGGTAGCAGTTCAAAACATCAGCTTGTCTGCCAGGTAAACTAAGTTCATCTAGGTTTAACTGGGCATACCTGAGTTAACGGTATTCCCGGCTGAGATAGTTTCCTCATTAGTATTACTTACTGAATTGACAGTAAGTGTAAGGGTTGTATACAGAATAAATTAAATACCTAGGTAGACTGTATTAGGATGTACCCTCAGTTAGCCTTGTCTTAATACAAGTCCAAACTTATCATTACGTTTGCTATACTGCATACCGCAAATTTAATATATTTTGGGACCCTCAATTGCGAAATCATCAATTCGCGAATGAAGTTGAGAACTGAAAATCGCGAAATAAAGCTCACGTGAATATACAGTGATTTATAGTACAAGTAATATACATTCTAGCTTCGTCAATCATTAAGTGTCTAACAACATGGACAGTACTACTACTCAAGCACAAATGCTATCCTTCACGCATACATATCTACTGTAGTAGGTCAATTGTTCACGTGTAAACAGGGCTTGACACTAACATTTCCAGGAGGTAGCCCGCAGGACTACCAGCATAGAAAATGAGGTAGTCCTTGCAAAATATAGGTAGTCCTAATGTTAGTACATAAAACATTTTTGTCGACTCATTTATTCAATGTCTTCTAATTGTACTAAAATACAAACCCCCCACCCGTATCAAAAATTAATAAGATTGGTCAAAATAGGAATGTTTGAAATGATGTCTACGTATTTTTTTTACATTGGGTACGAAAATAGTTGGGGACGAATGCTTAATCATGAAAAGCATTAATTTACTTAATATTCAGGCTAAAATCGAGCGGGAATCAATGGATATCGGTAAAATATTACCAAAATACATAAAACAAATTGTTCCGATCGAACAATATTAAACCAATCATCCGTGGGCTTATTTCTGTCCACGGCAGATCTCAGACGAATTCGCCGTCTTGTTTACATGAAACATGTGCACAGTTGACCTTAATTAAACCATGTGGACGCGCTAAACAAATCGTAGTCGCTGTTATAATAAACACGTTTCTAAAAATAGGCGTGCATTAATGCTCAAGCGCAAACTAATTGTGTTCTTCACGTACTTCTTTGCTGATTTTTGGCGAAACTTAAGCAAAAATGCGTCGGACAGAAGGACCGTCGCAGCCGTACATTCTGTCGGACCTTCCACCAAATATGCCGAGAAGACCGACGGCCCATGTGGATTTGGCGATGTCTGCTAAGATCATTAGCGACTCAATGCGTATTTAATTAGAGGAAAGATGCAATTTCCAGTTTCGTTTTGCATTGCAAACGGTTGTTTTAATTATTTAATTTACGTTAATTGGTCAAAACAAAAATCAACACAAACGATGGGTCAATTTTGAGATAGTCCGACGGGATACCCAGCTTGGATACCTAGGTAGTCCTTTGAGAAAATAGGTAGCCTAGGGCTAACGGACCACCGTTAGTGTCGAGCCCTGGTAAAAGAAATACTGCAAAAACGGGATGAGGAATTGTGTCCATGAGAATTCGTCTACTGATAGACAGACAGACAATCTGAAAACAGTATTCCCCTATCAACATAAAGATTTATGAGAGCGAAACAAAACAAAAAATGGTTGGTAAATTATATGCAAAAACAAATTAATGATTTATAAAAAAATAATTATAATTATGCAGGGCTCGACACTAACCCGCTGGTCCCCTGGCCAGTGAAAATCTTGAAGGACCTGAGTGAAAGTCATGTACCAGTAGCTGTTTTCTTACAAATTAAACCCTTCTTAACAGTAGGACCAGTGACAAAGATAGTTAGTGTCAACACCTGTTATAAAAATAATATCTCTCATTAAGTCAACTGGTCAATTGGGACACTGGCACCTACCACATTTTGGGTTGTAAAAGCCCGCGCCATCAGGGACAGCTGATGGTAAAATTTCCAACATTTTCCGGCAGTGCGAGGGAAGCTGGAAGGTAAAAACACGGCCGTTTTGCCGGCCATCCACTGCCCTGGGGCTGTGGGGGCTGTGGATGCAACTGACTGGTGCATACTGGAAAGGAAACTGAGCTTCTTTAGGTTTGTAATTGAATGTCAAAATATCAAACTTAAAGTCATGACTTATATTTGTAGGTCTGACCAAATTATATAAACACTTAAAACAGTGATAAATGTAAGAGTTACGGTTCCTTGCTTTCTCAAACTCAGTTTTGCACGTAGCCATTCAGCTGATTACAAATTCATTTAATCATAACTTTTATAAGTTGCAAAATGTATTTTATTGTCAACATAAAACAAAATGTCAAACATACCTATTGCAAGACTTCTTGTTTAACTGCGGTAGAGAGTAAAAGTTGAAGAGACTGTACTGCACTGACGGATTATCCCAAGGTCGTTTGTTTACATGTTCACCGTAAAGAGTTTGTGCTAAAAGTTAGACCGTACCGTACATTTTCCGGGGTTTGACTAAAAATACGAAACGTAGGATTTTTGGCGAAATGAGGCAAAAACGTATTAAAAAATAACTTTTGAAAACGAATCGTTATTTATTTGAAATATATTAATGCACATATATATTTAGTTACTATTAATGCCTATGATTAAAGACATAAAGGCATTGATTAAACATGGGCTTAAAACAATTATTTTTTTAACCACTTTTGAACGTACAAAGATAGTAAATTTGGTCAATTCCATACATTAATTAGTGAACTTTAGTACTCTTCATGAGGAGCTTCTGTGTTAATAAATGGTATTCCTTAATCGCTCATAACCAATTACTCCAATTTAGATATATAACAAGTAACGTTAGTTTAGGCAGGTACTATTTTTAATGAATCATTTAATTATATTCAAGTTCTGAACAGGAGAATATATTCTACGTCATTATTTGAAATGTTGTTTCATCATCACAATTTTAACGTTTAATAAGGGGTACGTGTCCTTTTATTTGTATTGTTAAACCTTGTTTGTAAACACCATGGAACACTATATCGATATACCCTAATAAACTATTATATGACGCAACACTCTACTTTCGTTTCACACTCGTGTTACTATTTATAGACATACACTGTAACTTAATCTACGCTAAAGCCACGTACGTTTAAACCGTTCATGCCCAGAAAGACGTGTCCCTTACTTAACATAGAGTTTAAATAGAGCCGCAATCAAAAATGAAAACCATACTCTTAAAAATACTACACCAGAAAGAAACGAAAGAAAAAGGACTCAACTTATTCTACAAAAACAACGTATTGTTGGAATAGTGAATTAACATAATACTCGGAGAAATTTGAACAATACTGTACGTACGATTTCAAGATATTCAACTCAGACACTGAACCGCTTATAGTCCATTGAGCGTTTGTGGAATTTTCAAGGTAATTTCTTAATTTATTCTTCTTTAAGGTAAACCTAAGTTAGTAGGCCATACCTTAAAACCGGCCTGTTTTGTTAGGTCTGTTAAAACTTGATACTACAAATGTAATTGAATGGGCTGGGTGTAGTAAAATTGGGTTTTAAAATTGTTATAACGTCATTAATATTTATTGTGTAGGTCAAATCATTGATATGATGCTTGATGTCTTCCTGTATCCCATTCCAACCCCATACATCTTAATTTATTAGTTTGTAATAACAAAAAATATATTTAAACTTCAGCCGCACATACTAGTTGTGTACATGCATACAGTTAAACTTGATCAGGGGTGGGTGGTATTCAATATTGATATTACTTGTCTATTTTTACAAGGAAACGAATGAACAATCATTTAGACAGCGTCATATGAAACTTTTGCAGAGTAACAGGCTATATATTTGGCTATCCAATTAATATTGAAAACCAATAATATGCATAATTATACCAGATTAGGCACATCTGATATGTGGATATGTGCCAATGCATAAACTTAAAAACATGTCTGTATTTGAAGTTCATTGTCTTATTTTATTTTAAACAGATAAATTTATGTTAGTTTTTTTCATTTGTCAATTGATAGAAAATATTTAATATATGATTATTTCCGTAATTTTGTAATTGCTTGGAGTGCATGTAATTTCCAAAGAAATTTATGTCTTTTCTTTTCAATTTTAAATATCAGTTCACTGTCGGAATGTACACATCCTTGACATACGTTTGAATCCTAACCATAGTCATGTGACTTCAACTCGGCAAAAGATAATACTTTCCCTAGATAATGTTATATAGTCCAACAGGAGAAAAACTCATTGAGTCGAAAAATTATGGTCTATGTACTATTAACAACACATAGTGCATAGTCCATAATTTTTGACTCAACAAGTCTTTCCCCTGTGGTAAGCCCCAGGTACTGAAAAGACGAATTATTTTAGTACTAACTTTGGGCTATCATTGATTAAGAAAAGTCGTTAATTAACGAGGTGTTGAAGCTAAATGCCCACGATCCTAATTGGTGATTACAAGCATAGTTATTTGATATCAACTGTGCGTAAATAAATTACTTTCCTGGTCGCCGATAGTCCCATTCTGTACCATTGAAAGAAGGAATTTGCTTTCATCTCTTTTCCTAGTTACCGATAGTCACTTAATATAACTTCTTTATTTTACGGGACTATCGGTGACTAGGAAAAATAATGTATTTATGTGCAGTTGAAATCAAATGCATATGTCTTCTTTTTATGGTACATAATGGGACTATTGGTGACTAGGAAACATATTTATTTACGCATAGTTGGAATAAAATTTCTACGATTATTAGAATTATTGTTCACCTATTTGAGTACTTTTGGGGAGTATGTTCAGAAACCAAAATAACGCCACCTTATTTTGTTAATAGACTTACTCCAGATCTCCACTAATCTGTAGGTACAAATATTCATATCTGGACAATAATACAGTTAGGGTCAATTGTGTTTGCATATGAATACAAAACCAGGCTAACTAGACCAGCATTGTTTGTACCTACATGTAAATTAACGGAAAAACACCATGCACAAAGTTCCGGATATCAACTCATTGAAAATGTGTATACATTATACTTTTATTATGCCAGAATTAATTATATCTTGCACTATACGGCAGTTCATGTACATTGTTCACGATCAGAAACCAAAAACATCTAAATAAAGTAAATATAGTTAAGAGCTCGATGGATATGACATTAAGATATGCTTAATACACTTTGGTTTAATGTTACGGTTGTGTTATGACTGTGTTAACATCAACATTTTATAACGAATTTTTACAGTGAAATCTGCATTATTTGACTAGACAGTGTATAAATTTTACAATTTTGCAACAATATATCGCAGTTCATGTACATCTAGATCCGAAAACCAAAACATTTAAATAAAGTTAAGCAAGTTAAGATGTCGATATGACATTAAGATACTAGAATGTTTTATTCGCTTTGGTTTAATGCTACGGTTGTGTTAATATTTACGTTTTTATAATGAATTTGTACAGTGAAAGCTGGGGCCTTTTTCACCAACGTTATAAGTCTAAAATTCAGACTTAAAATTGATAATACTCATAATCACTGACATTTCTTAACAATAAGATTTAACGATATGATATTGTATCTGATTATTTTTGTTACCCATTGAACATGTATACCTATTTATACTAAAATAGGTACATTTATAACAACATGAGAGCGAATAGAACATTAGGCAATATAAAGTCTAAGTCTGAATTTTAGACTTATAACGTTGGTGAATAAGGCCCCTGCATTATTTGGCTGGACAGTGTATAAATTTCACAATTTTGCAACCATTCAATTTATTTCAGTAATTTTACTGGACACACAACATAGACCTGACAAGATGTTGAGTGGACATGTGTTGGTAGGGTTGTTGTTGACTGTGGGGATGTATGCGTGTATTGATGCGACACAGACGCCCGAACAGGACGTTGGTACAGTCATAGGGATAGATTTAGGTACCACATACTCATGGTAAGTCACCTCTTGACTTCAGGCATCTAGAGTAATATTATTTAATTTAGTAATTGCATTGTATTTTCTAGTATTTGTTTTCTTTTATTTCCAATAACAAAGTTAACAGTTTTAGGTCGGTAAAGCCGACAGAATGCGATTTTACCAACCTTTAAGTCACATTCGTTTCTGTTATGTATGAAAATCTTGTTTACCATATGTCAAATCAGTAATAAATAAATAATTACAAAAAGTTCACATTTTTATTTCATGTTATAATTATTTTAATTGTACAGTCAAACTATTAACCAACACATACTCTAACGCGAAACATGCCAATCTTTTTTTATTCTGTTTTTCTTTCTTTTTTTCTTTCTTTGAAATATGATAGCATGGATTTCCGTTTAGAAATATATATCACAGAGGTCAATTAAAATTAATATTGCTTCACGTTCGGATGTCCTATGTGATATATGGCCTATCTAATATATCTACTTAGATATCCCCCTGTATGTTTAAAACGTCTACATAATTATATTGATGGCTATTAACAAATAGTGATTCGTGTTTCAGTGTTGGAGTGTACAAGACTGGTGGTGTGGAAATTATTACGAATGACCAAGGGAACAGAATAACACCGTCTTACGTCGCCTTCACAGAAGATGGAGAACGATTGATTGGTGACGCCGCCAAGAGTCAACTGACATCGAACCCCAGAAATACTGTATTTGATGTAAAACGATTCATTGGAAGAGCTTGGGATGATCCCGTGGTTCAACGAGATTTGGAGTATTACCCCTTTAAAGTTGTCAATATGAACAACAAGCCTCACGTACAGGTCAATGTCGGGTCAGAGGTCAAGACGTTTTCTCCCGAAGAAATCTCCGCCATGGTTCTCCGTGAAATGAAAAAAACTGCTGAGTCATACCTCGGGGAAAATGTGACCCATGCTGTTGTTACTGTACCAGCGTACTTTAACGATGCCCAACGAAAAGCTACGAAAGATGCCGGAAAAATTGCTGGGCTTAACGTTATGCGAATTTTAAATGAACCGTAAGTATTATATATAAGTCAAAACTTACTTCATTGTATTAATACTCCAGGCCCCTTGATTATACAAGTGGAACTTTTTTCCAACTTAATTATTTGAATGATCTTTACTCTACCATGGCACATCGCACTGGTTTCTTTGAGCCTTTCTATTAGAACCGTTTGAAGTATGAGCACAAAAATGAGCATAACAAGCTTTATTTTAAATACTGAGGTCAAATGCTTTTACGTTACCATATATTGGGTGTACTATGAACTCGATGCCTATATTTTCTTTGTCAATCATTTGTAAGCAGCTGAACAACTTAAATTTGGGTTTGTTCTGAAGTAAGACTAATATGAAATACAAAAATGTACAAAATGCTTTATTACAGGTATTGGTGAAACGTAAAGAATTTTGTGTTGTTGAAATAAAAAAGTAGGAATTATGCGTAACAAACACACCCGAGCATGATTTATGTATTGTTTTGCTTGTAGAACTGCAGCGGCTCTTGCCTATGGTTTAGACAAGAAAGGCAAAGACGAACAAAATATCCTGGTGTTTGACCTTGGTGGGGGAACATTCGACGTCTCCTTACTAACCATTGACAATGGCGTATTTGAAGTTCTGGCAACAAATGGTGATACTCATTTAGGAGGTGAAGATTTTGATCAGAAAGTTATGGAATATTTTATCAAGCTGATAAAGAAGAAGACCGGAAGTGATATTAGAAGTGATGCGCGCGCACTCCAAAAGTTACGACGGGAAGTTGAGAAAGGAAAACGTGCTTTGTCATCCTCACATCAGACCGTTATAGAAGTTGAATCTTTGTTTGGCAATTATGATCTCCGTGAGACACTAACACGTGCTAAATTTGAGGAATTAAATGTTGTAAGTATACACATATTGAATGAGATTTCTGTAAAGACTTTGATGACAATCATGGTCTTGGACTTGTTCCTGCAGTTGATAATACTAAATCCGATAAACCCTAGTATTTGTCCAAGATTGCTCGGTATGTTTTAGTGCAGATGTGATGTCATTGAATCACGGGTGCCGGTCACGTACTTCCAAGTATCTACTAGTAGTGTTAAAACATGTGACTAAAATTAGAACTTTAAATGATTTAATAACATGAGCTATTTTCGCATTGTTTTGTTGTGTGCTTAACTGTAGTATTTTTTTCCGGACATTTGCTGTTTAATGTCCAATGCCTAAGTACATTTGACGATATAGAAAGTTACTTAATACTTAATTACATAATTGACAATTATGTATTTCAGGAACTGTTCCGATCTACCCTGCAACCTGTAAGAAAAGTATTAGAAGATGGTGACCTAAAAATAACCGAGGTGGATGAAATTGTTCTTGTCGGAGGTTCAACAAGAGTGCCTAAAGTACAACAGCTCGTTAAGGAATACTTCAATGGAAAGGTAATGAAAGAGCCTTTAAAACACAGTGAATTATCTTCTCATTATTTGCTAGTTTTTTCCTTCTTATGATATGACTGTACATGAACGTATACTAGAAGGTAAACAGCAGGATATATATATATAGGGCAATACGTGCATCTATCAAAAAGTATGGTTTTAGCTATATATTAATGCAGATTGTCGATCGACTTGTTATTTTGACGTGATAAATTTATTGATTTACCAAGTCTAATACAGATTTACCTGTCTTTATAGTCGAACCAACTCGACTCGTACTGTATCACACTGTACAATCCTTGGTGGAAAGTCAGGAATTAAATAAAATACTCTAGGAGAAAGCAAGCTCGTCTACTGTTACTGTGTAACGCAGCAATAACAAAAAGCAATTAACTATGCTTGTTTAATTTAAGAAGATGTATGCTTTATAATAACTTTTATTGAACAAACTATGGTGAAGACAAGTGGTTTTAGTCTGTCTACACAAAGAACGAATCCATCTTTAGATATATACACGACAGTAGTGCATCATAGGTGTAATTTATTTGTTTGTGTTTTGTAGGAGCCAAGTCGTGGAATAAACCCGGATGAAGCTGTGGCTTACGGTGCGGCTGTTCAAGGTGGTATTCTGGGTAGAGTTGAGTCGGTGGACGATCTTGTAATTATCAACGTTAACCCGCTAACCCTTGGTATTGAAACAGTGGGTGGGGTGATGACTAACCTGATTTCAAGGAACTCGCCAGTACCAACAAGAAAATCTCAAATATTTTCTACGGCTGCAGACAATCAACCAGTTGTGACTATTCAAGTATTTGAAGGTACGTACAATCTCAACTTTTTTTCTTGGACTTTAATATTTGTAAAGTTTAATTCAAAGTTTAAGACACTATCGTTGGATTTTAATTTCTTGGATGTCAAGATTGGAAACTGGTCGTCTTGTAATGTATGTGTTACGAAGAACATAACGTTTTGTAGTATTTTCAATAACACCGCGAAAAGTTATTGCTATTCCTATGAACAATTACGAATTGACAGATATCGCGAACATACCCAAATATTCAAATTACAAAAATGGACCCAGTGAAAAAAATGAACTTTTACAAGTCCATAATTAAATCAAGGTTTAAATAAAACAATAAGTGAAAACTTCCCATTTGTATTACTCGTGAAGTTACGCTTGAATTTAATTCTTCTTTAACATATAATTATTGTACATGTATATTCCAGGTGAAAGAACGATGACAAAACATAATAATTTGTTGGGAAAGTTTGATTTAACGGATATTCCCCCTGCCCCTCGGGGAATCCCCCAGATTGAAGTCACGTTTGAGATAGACGTGAACGGGATACTGACAGTAAGCGCTGAAGATAAAGGCACGGGTGTAAAGAATAATATTGTAATCGAAAACGATCAGCATAGATTATCTGAAGAAGAAATAGAACGACTGTTGAGAGACGCTGATAAATATGAAGAAGAAGATAGAGTATTTAAAGAGAAAGTTGATGCAAAGAATGAACTTGAAAGTTACGTATACTCGCTTAAGAATCAAATTAAAGATGCTGAAAAACTTGGAGGAAAATTAAGTAGTGACGATAAAGAAATGATTGAGAATGCATTAAATGAAAAGGCTGAATGGCTAGAATCAAACACGGATGCAGAAACGGAAGATTATAAAAGTCAGAAAGCGGAATTAGATGAAATTGTTCAACCGATTGTCTCTAAATTATATGAAAGTGCTGATTCCACAGACAAAGACGAGTTGTAAACAATAATGACAAAGTATGCGTGGTATGCTTAGAAGGTGTCGCTATACCTTTTGGAACGTTTCGATGTAATATACGAGGAATGTTTTGGAAAGTTTCGGAATATCCTAAAACGTTTAAAAGTTTTGTTTTCGGCGAACCTTGTATTTATGTATAATGTTAATAATTTTATTGTTACGTTGTTGTTTACTTTGTATATAAACGAGTATATACTATATTTATTGCTTGATTTGGGTGTCAGTTAGTTCAGGTAGAGCTATAACTGCACTTATTGCTTACGTATCGAATCGAGCTTGAAACATTTTAGTTTTCTCTAAAACGTTTAAGACATGCATTATGTATTTGCCACTTTATATATATATATTATTCCCTATTTACATATCATATGTTGCTATTCGAGTGCACATGGAACATTTGTCATGTGACTGCTCGGAATGTAAAACTTCGCTGGCTTAAAGTCCTTACTACTACTTACGACATTATAAGACTGATACTTATTTGAAATATGCATCGTACTTGGCGCTTATATAAGCCTTTTTCATGAATATCGGAAATTGTCATGTTGACCAAAATGAATTTTGTAAAAACGTGTTTTTTCCGTAAGTAAAGAGTAAATTTAAGATAGTTTTAATTTTCTTGTTTTCTCAAAATATTGATTTTGTACTTATGACTTACTAATTCTTAGCCAGCGACATGTTTATATAAGAATAAACTTACATGTACATGAATTTACTGATAAATTCATTCTGTGATTTATGTATGCCAATTTGTAATCTATATATTGTATAATGTCAATTGGTGTTTTACTAATCCGTTTATTGTTGTTTTTGTTACGAATGTACACTTTTTATTGTCTTTCATAAAATATAATTTTGTGCGTACTGGTTTTAAATAAAATAAATAAAAAAGCCTCATAGATTTCACTGTGTTATTACGTATCAATGTAGGTATTTAATAAATGTGATTTTCAGGGCTGGTATTCACAAAGAGTCTTAAGGGAAAATGTATAGATTTTGACTCTAAAGTTAAAGAAAAATAACTGCCCAAGACTGCAAGAAACGAAAAAACATCTCATAGATTCTTGATTATTATGGTAGCGCTTTACATAACGCTTCAAAACAATGATAAAGGTTGATCATCTTATTTTTTCCTCTTTAACTGATACGCTTAAGGAAATTGTAAGTTTTTGAAGAAATTCTTAGATTTCACTTAAGTTGCTTTATGAATACCACACCAGGTTTATGGGAAGTGACATTTTGCTGAACAAAGCAGGTCTGTTTCTAACTATACTGTAAAACCCTTTAATTATGGACATTTAATGTGACGTTCAAAAATTATTTTCTGCAAGTCGTGTATTTATAGGGGCTATCAGCTTTATACTGCAACAATAACACGTGAGACAGTGTGAATAATATATTTCAACATTCGTGACCATTCACAAATCGTTGGATCCAAAAGAATTCTCGAAATCGAGAATTGCTTTTAAATAAACAACACCTTTCAAATCTGACAAATAGCAAATACGTTCAAAATGTTATCGACAAAAACTAGTATAATAAGAATGTCTTTGTTTTCGATGGATCCATATCTGCAAGTTGCTTTCATGTCGATTTTATTCTGCAAAATAATCATCAAACGCATCACTGCGTTTACTAAACAAGTGTAGCTGAATAATGGCGAAGCATAGTAAACATACTAATGAACGGTAGTCTCGGTGTATAACGGTTTTGCCAGATTCAATAACCTGTACAACGGTGTATAACGGTTTTGCCAGATTCAATAACCTGTACAACGGTGTATAACGGTTTTGCCAGATTCAATAACCTGTACAACGGTGTATAACGGTTTTGCCAGATTCAATAACCTGTACAACGGTGTATAACGGTTTTGCCAGATTCAATAACCTGTACAATTTAATACACATTGCATTTTAAACTTCTTTTGATCTCGACTAATTCAATTAATTATCATCTATCAGTATCAGGGAGGGGTGTAGTTGGATTATTAGCAGAGTATGTTTACAGAGATTCCATGAGTAACAATTACAATTATCATACCAAATTCATACTGCCCATTTTCCTGTACATTATTTTAATAAAAACAATTAAGCGTACATCCATATTTCTCGTCATTTTTATTTCTATCTCTACATATAAAACACATACACTGTCATAGAACATATAAAACCCCTTACCACAAATTTAGAGAGCAAGATATTATACATTTAATTTTTAATAAAGCAAGCACAGTACGGATAATAGCATGCTTAACCTTACTACGTGTGCATAAAAGAGTTACCAATGAATGGGGAGCTGATTACAGACTTGGAAACTTCAGTAAGCATGCCACATCCCCCTGTTTACAGACATGGGAAGATGTTAAAGAAGAAGAACGACTACACGACAGGGGAAAGGGGTACGTAATACAGCTACTGACGGACTGGTCTATCAAGTGTCAATGCAACTGACAACTTTACATGCGAAGCCTTCTTAGAGACGAGTAGGCGGACACAGATCACCTGTCCCCACTACTACAGACAAACTACTTCAGGGAAAAAGATAGGAAATAGGATTGGAATACCATTCCCAGTGGAAATTTGAGGGCGATATAACTAGTCAAGTTCTGAAGTTGGACCGCAGGTATGCAAAAGAGGGGACGACTGAAAAGTTTTGTCACATTATTCTAGAAAATAACAACAGCTTATGAGGACATATGATGAACAGAACATTCGGAAATAACGATATAGTGTTAGCTACATATAAAGGAGTAAACATACTTGAGATAAGCTAATTGTTAATTTAGCTACACAAATGGAATCATTTTCTCGTGCTCTATCATATCTCATCAGTATTCCATTGACCATATCGCTGGCTTAGAATGAGGTGGTCGTAAGTGGCACTTACGACTTTATAAGACTACTACATATTTGATATCTACATCATAAGGCGCTTCTTATGAGCCTATTTTCATGAAAATCGAATTTGTCAGGTTGACCAAACTGAAGTTGAAAAAGCTTGTTTTGCTATAAGTAAAGAGTGATTGCCAGACAGTTTTTCTTGTTTTCTCTAAGAATTGATTTTGTAGTTACGACATCTCATTCTAAGCCAGCGAAATATGAAGAAAGCGGACAACATGCAGGTAACAAAATAATGAGAAATAATTAAATACAGTAATTAAATGTTCAAACATATTCAAATCCTGTCATAAAATCTGACACAGTTTAAGAAAAATATTTTACATCCCATACACGCTTCCGAAAACTCCTCAGCGCTGAAGTGTGATTTATAAACTGTCTCCTATGTACAAATATTACAACTCTCGCGTTCATGCCATGCAAGATCTTCAAATTGTAAGTGTATATCATAATACATTTCATCTAAAACATGTTATGACTTTCACAACTAAAAATCATATCACACTAACTACTGTTTGGCTGATGTTCTGGTCGGTTCATGGCTGATTTCACCCCTGTAGCACATTCCCGTGGCAGAACTTGCATGTTTTCGAGCAATATTTTTTCATTTGTAGTACTCTATCAGGTTTGGTACAGTCTGCTAGGTTAACGCCACTGCAGTCCATACAGTCTGTAATAAAGTTAAAACAACCATGAAGCGAGATAAATCATATAGTGAAATATAATATAAAATTAATTAAAATATATGGCATTGCTTGAATAGTATTTATAGTATCGCCTTCGTAAAATACACTCTGTCAATTCGCTGGCTTAGAATGA
Source organism: Spisula subtruncata (assembly GCA_963678985.1). NCBI lineage: Eukaryota > Metazoa > Mollusca > Bivalvia > Venerida > Mactridae > Spisula > Spisula subtruncata. The sequence goes on along the minus strand of OY787673.1, from coordinate 7,823,602 downwards.
AAAGGTCCAAAAAGTACAAAACCAATATTTTGTGAAAAGAAGAAACAACTGTCCGAAAATTACTCTTTACTTATGGTTAAACAAGTTGTTTCAGCTTCTGTTTGGTCAAAATGACTAGTTCCGATTTTCATGAATGTAGGCTCATAAAGAGCGCCTTGTGATGCTGATCTTAAATATGCATCGGTCTTATAAGATCGTACGACGTAAGTAGTACTTACGATCATCTCATTCTAAGCCAGTGAATTATTTGACTAGTTCCGATTTTCATGAATGTATGCTCATAAGGAGCGCCTTGTGATGCTGATCTTATATATGCATCGGTCTTATAAGATCGCACGACGTAAGTATTACTTACGACCATCTCATTCTAAGCCAGTGAGTTATTGCAATATACATTTAATAACAAAACCGACGTGGAGGCAGCAATCAACAGTTACAGCTGAGCAGGAAATGCACAGAAAAAATAAAACAATGTGCAATTTACTAGCTCTTCATGAACGTAACACAGTTCTAAAATGACGATGATTGCAAGCCATAGAAACTTCATTGAGAATGTTTAGACTTATCGATGAGACATACTAGAAAGAATCACCAAACAAGAAAGTGTTATTTGTAAACCACCAACTGAAATTTTGCCATTTGCATGAATATTCAAGCATATGACCAGAACCAACAAAAGAGAAGTTCTACGGCGTTAAGGAGGACTTCAGCAAGACGGCGTTCTTTATTGCTTTGACCGGGATGACATTTATAGAAATGAACGATAGAAAGAGAAGAAAGGAAGAAGTTAAAAAAGAGGGAAAAAAACAGAAAAAGAACAGACGAAGACGAGAAAAAAGAAGACAAAAATAAAAAATACCATACAAAGAAGAGAAGAAAAAGAAGAAAAAGCAAGACAAGGAAAAGGGAGAAGAAGAGCATACCATAATAAAATGATAATCGTCAGACTTATTTGTATTTATTCTAGTAACATTACCTCTACACACACCGCACGATTGTGGACAGTTACGATACATCCATGTCGCATACTGGGGATCACCACAATATATAGAATCATACATGTTGCAAATTTCTGCGTCAAAACATCTACTGTCGGCTGACAAATACAAAACATAATTATGTTCCATTAGCATTCTTTTTACCCAGATAGATTAACATGGTTGGATATTTACAACATGGCTGACATTGAAATCCTCGTCACCATACGGATTACTCAAATGCAATTTTAAATATTTCAAGCCCTTTGATGTATATTAATTGTCATGAATAGTTGAAAACGTCGCGAAAATAGAGTACGAAATGACCCCCATGTACTTCACTTCTCGATATCCTTAGAAACTCTCCAAGTAATTTGTTCATGTGACGTTTTCAATGGCTTATGTTTAAATTAACCACTTTGCCAATGTTGAAAACTAAATTTTGAAACATCCGAAACGATAAAAACAAACCAATCACTTTCAATGCAATTCAAATCGCATTGAATACAAAAGACGAAGAAATTTGACAGCTCCCAGTTGTTTATTAATTTTGAATATATTGTGCTCCCATTTCATCTATCAATGATGTAGACTTACATAAAATCTTAAACAGCTACATCCGAGTTGATAATGCAATGCAAGAAGTTCAAGGTAACATTACAATTGAAATTAAACAAGAGCAGAGATCGCCCAACCTTACTGTTTGTCGAAAGTTGCTTGGCTAAGGTTTTCAAGTTAATCCATTGGTCCATGATATTATAATTTACCGTTAACATTTATTTAAAGGGTATTGATTAATGTCAATTATATACATTGGTCTAAAACTCGTTTAATGTGAACAAATTTTTATACATACCATTGCACACACCGCATTTCTGTGGACAGTTTTGGAAGAGGAAATTCGTCAATGAAACAGTCGTCTGCCTACAGTGAGTCGGTTTGATTGACTCGCAAACCGGCGTATCGTCACAACTCGTGTTAGCTGTCAAAAGTCAGAAAATGGTTAACGGTACAGTGTGAACTTTACAACATCCAATTAAATCGGTACTTCCACAAACCTGAAAGTGCAGTTGTCTGCTTTTGGTTTACAGTAAGGGAATGTTTTTAATTTTATACAACATTGTACAAAGAGGGTTTGTCGCATAGGACATTGTGAAAGTTGTTACGTATTATAGCATGTGTCAATCTCATTATAAACTGATCATAACGTTTGCTCCATTCCATTGCGCTGTTCAAATGACCTCTCTGGTTTATATTGTAGTATTGCTATTCTCCTGTATGTTACACCCTCTTTGTACACTGTTGTATAAATTTTGAACATATCTCTCACATTAATCTATAGCAGAGAACTCTGCACTTTCAGATTTGTGAAAGTGGCGATTTGATTGGATGATGTAATGTTCACATCGGCATGACCCCACATGGATTGTCCTCAGATCCTATACCAGCTTAAAGTAGAAGAGCTATATGGTTCTGATTTAAATGAGATCGATAATGAACACACTTAATATTATGAGATTATAAAAAAGATAACAGCCATTGTTAATTTGTATGCAATTATTTAAACCTCTCGGTTAAGGATAGCTCATAGTAGTGCAAGCACTTATTTCCAATGGGGTCCTGTGATTTTGCTGAAGGGACAGCAAGTAGAACAGACAGTGGTGTGATACAAGGAATCCGAACAGACTCCTTGGTTCTTTAATATGCCCTGTGTACATCACCGATACGCGTGAGACTACCTCTGTGTTGCCAAACAGTTCATCTCTAGTTGGGTGGGAAACGCTGACAAAGTGCCCCGGCCGAGGATCGAACCAGGAACCTCTCGATCAGTAGCCAAGCGGGCTATCCGCTCGACCACCATGCCACCACAATATATACATGTAGTGTAATTACACCCAGCATTCTTCTATCCAAATATACCAAACCTCACTGAGCCTTTGAAAATGTTAGACCAAATGATTTTCAGAAGATATGCTAAGGAAACCATTTGGTCTACCGACCATCCGACCGACAGTCACACGTGCAAGCAAACATACCCTGCAATTTTCATAATGAAAGCATGAGCGTGACTACTAGTGTCCTATACATACCATGACATAAGCCACACTTTTGAGAACAGTTTTGAGAAAGGAAATCCACCACAGTAAGATGCATTCCACAGTCTGAAGGTTGGAAGTAATCACACAGAGGTTCGTCGTAACAATTCCTGTTAGCTGTCAACAATAAACGAAGAATTGTTGGATAAGGTGATAATCCTTAACAATCCAGGAAACGGGTATAACAAAGTAAACATATGTTATGTAAACATTTGACCGATAACCTTTCTAAATGAACTTCTATCGAATCTAAATAAATTGACCTGGTGTAAAAGGCTTTAGTTTTTGCTGTATATATTTAAAACTTTAAAACTCCTATGTTCTGTACAAAATTGGTCTTATTTGGTATTGTGTTGTTAATTCGGCATCTCACTGAGATGAAACGATATTGCGCTTGTATACATTTGGATATCTCCGATTTAATTCCATAGGGAATAGTTATACAACACTAGTATGGTTCATACTCATATTTAATTAACGTTTCGGCATTAAGCCTTTATCAAAAAACACATTTAAAAAACTTATTTTACATATGTGCTGGCATTGTTGTTGGCCATTTTAAAATAATGGCCCAAAACAGGAAGTGACGTCATGACGTCACAAATAAACAGGAAATGACGTCATAACAAAAGTACGCCAAATAGACTCATGACGTTACGTTGCAATGTATACAAATCAGTATAATATAGGTAAAACTCCAGGTTAGGGATGCCTACACTTATTCCAAACATAAACCACAGATAGGCATGTCCAATATATTATCATTATAAGTTAAAAATACTTTAAATAAATATAGGAATATATATTACATATGCCCAAATTGAAAATGACAGGACTAAGCTTATATAATTATATACTAAAAGTATGGAGGCAACCCCAATCTAAAATTTCATTCATAGGAATGTCAATATTATAATTATAACTGTTTTATAAATTGCCCCTTAGGAGAACGTCCAGTTTGGTTTTGGTGTTCAAACCTTCCGGTGATTCAGTTCTGAAAGTCTTTATCCACTCTATTTCACGTATTAGTCTATAATATATTGACTCATCCTTGATCGTCTCCAGTATCGATACACCAATGTCTTTCGAAGAATGGCCTTGACTATTGAAATGGTCCGACATCGGTTTACAGCGTCTAAGTCTAACATCAGCTTCATGCTCTTTAAGCCTCTCTTTCAAGGAGCGACTTGTCTCCCCAACATACACTATTCTCTCACTTTTGTTGCAAAACACACCATATACGTTTTTTAAATGTGTTTTTTGATAAAGGCTTAATGCCGAAACGTTAATTAAATATGAGTATAAACCATACTGCATTTGGATAGTTTAAAAATATGACTTTAAAATACATGTAGCAGTTAATGGTAAGCAATCAATTAAGTTTTTTCTTTCGTGAAATTGGAGTTTGGTCAAGCAAATGTTTAGATTTCAACAGAAATACAATTATTAATCATGGGACTTTACCATCCAGGCTTTGTGTTCACTTTTTCACTAGGTTGGCACAATATACATATGATCTCGAATAAACAATGTAACTAACATTTATGGTTTAATGAAAAAAGAGGAAATATATAAAGTATACATACTGCAAACACCGCATGTCTTTGGGCATGCTTTATGTGAGTTAATGCTACCACAAAGTGCTGCACCAATTGCAAAGTATTCACAATTCCCGGAAACATCTGTACAAGTATCATCTGACGTACTGGTAACTACAATGAACACAACGTTAAACAAACAAGTCTAACAAACCAGAAACGTCACTCTTAGAAGTACAAAATTGATATTTTGAGAAAACAAGCAAAAAACTGTCTTACAACTACACTTTACTTCAATCGTAACTACTCGGGTCTTTCCGTGATGAATCCGGAAGCTCCCTCGGTATATGTAGTGTAGTGATACGTGGAAAAATTCCACACGGTGATTCGGTCACACATGTGTGAAGCAGTTTGCCCGAAAATAAACCATAACATATCCATTGCATATGTAAGCTATGATGTTTTTAAAGAACATAAATTTATTAAACGTGCTAAGTTAAGTGTATATTTATGCCCAGGATGTATAAACAGTACCGCAAGTTCCATTTTTAATCTGTTTACACAACCGTTTTGGCTTCGCTAAAAACCGTTAAGAACCGTTTGAATAATGGTGACGTTCTAATTTACGTCCGAGAGATGATTCGTCTTAGAATTGTCCTAGGTGCACCGATTGTACTTTACTTATGGAAACCCAACTTTTTTACTTCAGATTGGTCAACATGACATGTTCCGATTTTCATGAAAATAGGCTCATATAAGAAGTGTAAGTTATTAAATCGATGAAACCGTGTGCTTATTACTATTATAAGTTCTAAAAGAAGATAGTATAGCTAGTTTGCGATAAAAATAAATCGTGTTTTTTTAAACATTTCTCTGTAATTACGAAACCTAAATGTATGGAATTTTGCACGAATAAATTTTACACACTGAAATTTCAGCAACATCAGAATTCAGTTAAAAAACTTTTGTTCATAAGATCTATGTCACATATTTGTAGTTTTGTATGAAATTTAAAGTTAGGTGACTTGATACATGCAACAGCCAATTTTACGGTCTAGTGATACGCATAACGGTATATTTACGTATTTGCAACCTACTTAGTTTAACACATGTGAGGCCCGTCTGTGAATATGACGAAGTACATGCTATTGCTGTACATTCTTTACAAGCGACACACATAAATAAACCAAATCACAAGGGCCTCCAAAATCTTGTCTCAATCCCGACGAACACGGATTGTAACGGTTTAATAATTGATAGTAAATCATCAATGGAATACCAGATTACCTCCCTGCGTTAAACTGTAAATACGCATGTAATTTCAATATGTAATTGAGAATACTGTCTTTTAATTGGTGACTAAAATTATGAAATTCAAAATGGGAGTAGGTATGAAGTTATTGTAGTACTGTGTAAATTTTTTCCAAAATCTAATGAATAGATTTTCCGAAATCTTTAAAAAAACACGATTCGTTTCTATCGCAAACTAGCTATATAACAAACATTTTCTGTTGTTTTACGCCGGTGCTAAATTCCTAGAAAACGAATATCCGCGAACGTTTTGAAATCGAGAGAAAATTAAACACTTGCATAATGTTTTGTAGTACATTGAATATTAGGTTATTATATTACCATAACATGGACCATGGTTACATTTGTCTACTTCAGTAGGTCGATGACTGACACAATCAGTATCCTTGAGTGAGTACGAATTTAGTCCATGCCTGACCTTACATTCAACGGTACGAGTTTGTTTTCCTTCACCACATGTTGTAGAACACTGAAACAGTAATAAGTCGTACAGGTTGAAGTGTACAGTATATATACCAATAAGTCATACATTGATCGAAAGTTACGTGTGTTTTTTCACTTTTTGTAACCAAGGGAAGGCACGCGCCGTCGAGCATCTCGGGCGTGAAGTTATCTCAGGTCAACGGCATACTATGAAAATTAACGTGGGAGTTGTAACTCTTGAGTTAAGAAACAGATTATCCGACGAAGTTACGTACAAGTAACGCACATTAAGATTACAAATTGTATGTGAAACACGTCAACAAAGTTGTAAAAGTTTATCGGACCATTTTTAAAAAATCGCGTTTTGTCTCAATAGCGAAATATTGGATTTTTGAAGCCACGTTCAATGACGTCAGTAACTTGCACGTTTTTACACACTGTGTCACGTCGATTCCATAAGAATAGATCAAAGCTAACAGCTGATATATCAATTTGGATGTGATGTATAGAACAAGCGTACACTTTTGATTAAAATCATGTTATGCACTGTATAATGACACGCAAACAAATGATGACGTTCGAAACGTCATGGCAACGTTATTCTTAACACAATCGCTATACGAGATTTACTCATGAAATACAAAACATGTACTTTCTAGTTTCCTACGGTAGCAAATGCATGGGCGTAGGAGCAGGGGGGGCAGTTGGTGACAGGCCAATTATATATAAAGCCTTGAAATAAACGCTTTCATATTAAGCTTCAATCTCAAAATAGGCCAATTTAAATTTGGTGCAAGCACTTAATTGGGTTTTATATACTAACTAAAATTTCCTGTATTTAGTAATAAAACAGGTCCTTCTTTGATAACAAATAACGTATCCTAGAACGCCCAGAATGCATCAGATTGATCAATTGTTTAGAAAACAATCCCGGGGGACAATGCCCCCGGACCCCCAATAATTAAACTGATTAACTTTCAGTTACCAAGTAATTGCTTAACCAAATTGCCACAGAATCATAAACTATAAAATTATATAGAATATATAGTAGGGTTTGGTCGTTCAAGAGTACAAATGATGTCACAGGTGTACTTTTGGCAAACAATTGGTGTTAATTGACATAATACGAGTATGATATAATGCCGATGCAATTGTCTTACCAAATGTTTGCCCCCCCCCCCCAATGTTGAAGATGCTCCTTCGCCCATGAAATGTTATTGTATATGTTGTATTGTGCATGCCAGGCTTTTGACACACTAATGTAAACTTTACAGTGAATTGGTATAGTGTAAAGTAACCATGTACATTTGCATCAGAACTTGAGCAGCTAATTATTTTGAATAAACGGCAAAATAACTTCGAAGTATACTTAGCAACTTTTCTAAGTCCACACTTATATTTTTGAAGATAATTTTGTCAAACGTATATGTAGTCCAATGAACTTTGGCTATAACTTTCTTGTGCTATAGGTTTGCAGAATTGTTAAACAAAAAAGTCAAGTTTGATTGAAATTCATTGAATGGACAAACGCATAACATAAGACCACAAGAAAGTAAAAGTCGCAAATACACTCATTAAATGTTAAGTACACCAACACAGTACATAGCGTTACAGTGCAAATAGTCGGTCGGTCGACATGTCGAATGGTTTTTTAACAATAACTCCAAAACGATTGGACCTAGGATTCTAAAATTCTAAGTGGAGATTATTCATCCTCCATAGACGGCCCGGCTCAATTTCAATGTCATTTGTATCAAAGGTCAAACGCACCATGACCTTTCAACACACAACAATCACTGGTCCACACCATAAGAAATATAGGAACTTAGATCGTAAAACTTTACAATGTGGTTGCTAATCATCAGATGTAGGCTCCTACTAATTTTGAGGTCGATATGTCAAAGGTCAAGGTCGTGGTGCCCTTAGCTACACTCGGCTAATTACTGTCTTGAGACGTGTATGTTTCACAAACCTCTCTTGTACGGTCTGTTATTGTAATTCTTCCGGTTTTGTGTTTTCCAGGTGTGGGTATTGATGGACAATTTGTATGCATCATTTTTAGAGTTCTTGCTAAAATCATTTGCTTTACACGTGCATTTTGCATAATTTAAAAATTCACGGTTCACTGATCGCAGCGTGCGAATTATAATCATCGAATTATCGGATATTGCTGCTATACTACTCACATGAAGACATGCATGAACATGATAGCATGCATAATAAAAAAGATATACGCATTACATGTTGGTGTACTTATAACATTTAACAAGTGTACATATTTTGATATCTTGGATGACCACTATCTAGTCTTATGTTTCTTTTTGACAATCAATGGGAGGCATTGCTGAATGAAGATACTCATTGGATATGAGCGTCTGAACTTAAAATTGCCATGTGTCTTCAGCGTAGATCGAATTTACATCATGACGTCATAATTAATGCTGAAGCTATGGCAAAAAGTATGACACAACAAGAAAACAATACGTTTACCTTGAATTAACACTCAAATAGACACATATACGTTAAAAAGATTTCAGACGTGGATGTTAACGTAACACGTCATGAATGTCGACACTAAATGCTACTCTGTACCGTTCTGACGTCACTTCATATTTTTCTGACATCATTCGACGCATAACTGTGATCTCTAAATTTTTTTATAAACTGTTTTTCATACGTGGTGAGTCTTTGGTCATATAATGATGGCATTTGGAACGCTCTCAAGGTATGTGTAAATGCGTGGCGTCAGAAACTCACGAAACACACGTCAATCTTGTGACGAACAAACCACGTGACATACGATCAGTTTGATACCCAAATTAGGATAACTTTGTTGTACAACATTCACGTGAGAAAGTTTGTCACTTTATTGTATATAATAAAAACAGTTATGCATAAAGGAAAATGAGGACTTAGAACAGTTGTTAAGTATATTTATTTGTTTAGAGTCGACGTCAATCGTTACTACTCGGGCATTTCCGTAACTGAGATATACGCAGTGTACATAAGTGTAGGGGTACAAATTTTGGTTATACAGTTTTCGGTTACAGCCAACCAGGTTTTCAATGCTACCAAGAAGCTCTTCAATTAACGGTCTCCTTTTACAATTTGATACCTTCCCAGGAGTAAGTGACATTTTAGTTCTCTTTGATTCTATCGTTTGTTTCTCATGAGCCATGTTGTAAAGTAGTCCATGATAATGGCACTTCCGTATAATGTCCGAGGCAGTTTTGTTAGGTAAACGCCGATTAGTTCCAATTGAGGCAACGATTGGCATTTACCTAATTCGGCATATATATGATATAAGTTTAAGACTAGTGTATTGCATTAAAATCTAGATCTGTCGATATGGGAGGCTTAAATATCTACGCCCCCCGCGAGGGGTTAGATATTAATGAAAGCTAGATAGGTAGCAGATGAACCACGACATCCACGAAATTAAATGATTTTACAGTAATATCCTTAATAGTTGCACCCTTATAAAAAGAACATACCTTTGACCAGTTGCCTGTCACCCATGTTCCCGTGCAATTGCTTTTGATATAGCACTGTGATTCAACAACCGGGTGGTTTTTTAAACGTTGACAATGTATGTCACTCACAACCTTAAAAAGACATAACATGTTCCAGTAAACGAAATGTATTGTAAAACAATATATTTTAATTAAATTCCACGGATATTCGTTGATCGTCAGTTAATGTATCTTAACGCATCTTGATATATCGCTGGCTTAGAATGAGAAGGTCGTAAGTATCACTAATACGTATTCAAAGTCAGCATCAAAAGGAGTTTCTTTTTCACGAATTTTCATATATAAAAATCCGAACTTGTCATGTTGACCAAACTGAAGCTGAAACAACTTGGTTGGCTATAATTAAGAATAATAAATTTCGGACATGCTTTTCATGTTTTCACAAAATACTAGTATTGATTTTGAAGTTACAACCTTCTCACTTTTAGCCAGCGATATTTGAACATAAAAATCTTGGTCAATAGCCTTTATGCTAGTATGTCCTTATTGTTACATTCTAGTGAATACATTACATTCTAGTGAATAGTTCATCTACCCAGATGGTCATTCTAGTATATAATGTAGAGACAATATCGCATATGCAACTTTAACCGCCTCAAAACTTGAAAAGTCCATTTCTTTAATCGATGAAATACTGTTTGGGCGCCTTAGATTAAGAGCCAGTTTGAAAATAAAGAACCAGTTTGCTCACATCTATAATAACGACGACGACGACGACGACGACGACGACGACGACGACGACGACGACGACGACGACGACGACGACGACGACGACGACGACGACGACGACGACGACGACGACGACGACGACGACGACGACGACGACGACGACGACGACGACGACGACGACGACGACGACGACGACGACGACGACGACGACGACGACGACGACGACGACGACGACGACGACGACGACGACGACGACGACGACGACGACGACGACGACGACGACGACGACGACGACGACGACGACGACGACGACGACGACGACGACGACGACAATAATAATATAATAATATTATTAATTAAAGACAATCACATATCAAGATTGCACAACGTTTATATTAGGATACGATATCATCTCGTCGAAATGCCAGTCAACTCATGTCAGGAGGGGGGGGGGTAATGAGAGCATTTTCTAGAAATAGGTCAACTTTTCAACAAATCTAACAAATCTCACCACTTCAGTGCCATGTGTTTCCACAGTACATGTAACGTTGCGTGTTTTGATTCCAGTACCACAGGGAACTGAGCATTTTGACCATGGCGTTGCTACCCACCTGAAATACAACATTTGGCACGTAGAAATAACTATGTTATTATTATCATGCATATACAATGTAGAAGTAATACAGACTTGTACAAGGGAACTGGCTTTAAATGGTAATAGACATTCACATAATACGAGAGGTGCCCCACATATATTTGAACAGTGTTGAACATCCCATATTTTCAACATGGCAGTGTATAGTTGAAAAGTCTTTATTCAATCAAAATGTCAATTAACATATATATGCATTGTGTTCGTATACATAATTAAGTTAGAACCAAAAATTCATATTTTGGTACGGGTATCCTTTTGAGCTTTTTTATGACTGAAAAAATCCAACTAATGATGTAACATGTATGGATTGCAATCAATGTTGCTTTTTACTTAAGATTCCAATTCTTTGGATGCAGCGTTGTTTGACTTTGGCCTTTACTATTATCGTGCAATAAACATGAATTACTTTTTCTTAAGGTCCCAAATGGTGTGATTGTGTTGGTGTATGGTGTTGGGCCTTGGTCAAAACACCATGAATCGAAAATTGTAGTCAGGAAAGCCATGTGGGATACATTTTGTCCAAAAACGGTTTTGAACATAAATGGCATACTATCGTGCTTGTAGAATAAATATGAGATCTATTTTATTAGTTATAACAAACATCAGCACGTGTAATGAAACAGGCTGCTAACCCATGTAGCTTAACGAATGTCAACTTCTTGGTAGGGTCTAGGATATTTCTCATATAGCAGCCCGGTCGTCTACCGTACGTATCTCAAGGTTAATGTATTGTCTTATCAGAGGTGACAACGTTATCGATATATCCGTTACGTTGTAGTATATATGGAGGTTATAGACGATCGTCTCCCTTTAATTTTCGTTTTGTTAATTTTATTTATGGGCGCAGCATGACAAAAACAACCCTTCTTATAACGAGTACTACTGATAATCTTCACAAAAACGGTACACCAATGTTTGGCCTTCAAAAAGCCCAAAGCAACATCCTCTACAGAATTGGCAATTTCGGTGGGAACCATATTGCAAATATCCAAAACAATTATTGTATATGATGCCTGACACATTACTTCTCTAACTGTTCAAAAGAGATATTTCATCTATATCGGGTTATATGGAAAATATCGGACCTTCAGTACTGTTCAAATATAAGTGGGGCACATCTCGTATTAGTTACAAAGCTCTTTACATGACGTATGTTCACCCACAACTCAAGCTAGACTCTATTGTGTAGCACCGTTGGCAGAAACATCTTGGTCGGAATTTATAGATCATCTTAAGTGAAAACCTAAATATTTTGACTTAAGTTACAATATTGAGCTGCCCATATTTCACAAGAAATGAACATTAGCCCATGTTATCAATATGATAACTGTAGCTCTTTACATAATAGTTAATATTAGTTTTTCTCTTTGTTATATTATTTAAACCTTTCGACCGAAGATAACCCATGCAAGTGCAAGCACTTATTTCCAATTGGGTCCTGTGTTTAGCTGATACACTTAAGGGAAATATGAGATTCTAAGAAAAGTATAAGTTTTCACTATATTAAACGAGTAAGTATCCAAAGATCGGCAGCACACAATAATGTTACACAAATGCTCATATCACTAGACTGGAATACCCAGACCTAGGTAATTTAACGTTTTACCAGCTACGACTTGGACTTGAGTAGTTGATGTGCATTTTGTCGTTTTTATTTATGATGTTATTATTCATTTACCGTGCTCGGCTGATTAAGTTCAGTACTGTGTTCTCCGTACGATTGTCTCATATCATTTTATTATAATTAACGTTAATGTTTTTGTTATTATCTATGAAAATACTTGTGTTATTATTGATATAACTATTTTTGTTATCATTAATGTTACTATTTTTGTCATTATTTATATTAATTATTTTGTTATTATGAATGTTAATATTTTTGTGATTATCAATGATACTATTTTTGTTATTATTAATGCTATTATTTTTGTTAATATTAATGTTAATATTTTTTGTTATTATTAATATAACTATTTGTGTTATTATTAATATAACTATTTTTGTTATTATTAATGTTACTATTTTTGTTATTTTAAAGGTTACTATTTTTGTTATTATTAATGTAACTATTTTTGCTATTATTAATGTTAATTTCGTCGTTAATATTAATGTAATTATTTTTTTATTATTATCAATGTTAATATTGTTTACAGTTTACAGTTTATTCAGAAATATGATTAGGCCACCGGCCCATACACAACATATTAAACATACATATATACCAAATGTAGTGGTTTGTGTGGTACTGACAATTCATATACATTTTTATAGAAATAGTATGTGATTAACAGCATGTATAAACAACAAAATTTACTGTACAAATAATGGTTTCAAAAACTCTTCTCGTCTCTGAGAAGCATAATATAGGAACATTGCAAGCTGTCTTATTGTATCAGTATTATTATCGGATAACAATCTATAGAAACTAAGATTTGACTTGTTTGTACTATATATTTTCGGAATATATTTAGTTATAATGTCATCATATAAAGGACAATTAAAAACAAAGTGGATTTCATCCTCAATATAACCTTCACAATAAAGACAGCTGCGATATTCCCTTGGAATATCATGGTATCGTCCCGTTTCTACCATTAAACTATGCGACGAGAATCTAAATGTTGCCATAGCGCGCCTAAATTTATCAATGTCAATAACTTTAATATAGTTTTCACATACAAAATCTGTCTTAATATTTACATAAAGACTCAGTTTACTTGTGCTAGCACATTCAGACCTCCAATTTTGAATAAATTCATCTTTAAGTCTTTGTTCAAAATTAAACAAAAATAAGTCTGGTCTATTCACACACTGGGCCTCCCAAACATAGCCAAACCCATTCTCACGGAGACACTTTTTGACATCTGTAGCCCAGTTGTGGTAACCAAGAGCATCATAATGTACAAGCATATTATAACATAATCGAACATACCTACTAGAAGGCATTGACAATATCCGCAACCAGTATTTAATACAGCGTTTTGCTGCAAGTATGTACATGGGAAAACGCCCCAGATCTCCTAGCACAGCATTGTTACATGAATTGTTGCTGACATGTAGCAGACGTTTACAAGCATATAATTGGAGAGAATCCATCTTTGGTGAACATTTTAAACCCCACAGTTCAGATCCATATAACATAATTGTACTAACCTTTGCATCAAATAATTTAAAAAATAATTTATAAGGAATACAGGATATTTCATGCAGGGAGTTAAAGATATGCGCCAAAGCCATTTTAGCTTTAATGGTCATGGTTTCAGACATTTTATATAATGACAGTCTGTTAGAAAAATACAGACCCACATAGCTAAAACCATTTACTGCATCAATTTGAGAATCATTGTATGTCCATTTCTCCCTTCTTGACAGTCTGCCTCCCCCTTTGAACACAAGTACTTTCGTTTTTGCAATGTTAACAGTTAATTTGGAGTCATTACAAAATTTCTGTAGAAAATTCAATTGTCTTTGGAGTCCTATAATAGTATCTGCTGCCAAAGCAATGTCATCTGCGAACATAAGCATAAATATTTCAACTAAGCTTGGGAAAAGCTGAATTCCCCTTACATTACTGCTTTGTAATAGCCCATGTAATTCATTGATAAAAAGTGCAAACAAAATCGGACTAAGTTTACAACCCTGCCTTAAACCCTGTTGGCAAGTAAATGTGCGTGTCATGGTACCCTGTGCTCTAACACACCCCTTTACTGATACATAAATAGATTGGATGGCTAAAAATAATTTACCCTTGACACCATTTCTTTTTAGCACTTCATACATTAAGAGTCGGTCCACAGAGTCGAAGGCTTTCTGGAAATCTATGAATGCAACATACAAGGACTTCTTCATACTCAGATATTTGTTGGCTATAGTATATAGAACATAAGCATTATCGACTGTACTGTACCCAGCACGAAAACCAGCCTGACATTCACTTATCTTATTGTAAGCCTCTATGTAAAAGGTCAATCTCTTTGTAATAACAGATATATATAGTTTACTAAGTGTATCAAGCAAAGATATTCCCCTATAGTTATTTGGGTCATTTACGTTGCCCTTTTTGTGTATTGGTACAATTACAGATAAGGTCCATTGGTCTGGGAAATTACCGGTAGAGAACAACCTGTTGAACAACCTTCTCACATAGGGTAGCAGAGCATTAATACCATACACAACATGTTTTGGTGTTAGAGTACCCCCTGAAGCTTTGTCAACATTCAATGATTTAACACTGTCCATTATTTCATTATCTGTTATAGGAGCATTAAACACTATTTCCTCTATCTCATCATAGTCATTGTCATGATCATTATGTCTCTCATCATTGCCTGCCTCAACATTCATATCAAACAACTTAGAAAAATGGTTATACCAACTTTCAATAGTTATGTTTGGTTCCGACCTTGACCTTTTAGTAAGGTTATTGATTTCTCGCCAGAATGATCTGGAATTATTTATACATTTGTCCAACTTGGTGAGATATGTCTTATTATACTCATTATGTTTAGCTTTACATATAGTTTTATATTCATGTTTACTATTTATATACATAGTTAAATGAACATCACTTCGGCTAGTCCGAAACTGATTTAACATTGATCTTGTTTTGCGTTTAGCATTTTTACACTCCCTGTCAAACCAGGGCTTGTTACACCTACGTGACACAAAACTTTGTTTGCTAGCCTTTTTAAAAATAGCACTACTTTCTAGTATTGCATTTTCTAGTTCACATACAATGTTACTAACCATAGCACTAGTATCATTTATCATAGCATCAACATAGTCAAACTTTCCACTTATAATACTTTCAGATAGACATTGTAAATATGAATCATCATTGTCTTTGTTGAGTGTATACACATACTTTACATCATTCGATGTTAATTCATTAACACTATTGTCATTCAACACATATCTTTCTAGACAAACAGAAATTGGTAAATGACTACTTTCTGTAGAAGGTAATATTTGGAAAGACTTTATCAATGAGAAAATGTTCCTAGAAACAACATAATAGTCTATAGTACTACAACCATTGGCATTTATTAATGTGAAACCACTGCTCTTTGGTAAGTCGCCAAAGCGTCCATTTGCAATGTAACAAGAATACGTTTTGCAAAATGACAAAAGTTCTCTTCCAAATTTATTCACTTTAGTGTCCTGGCACATTCGTTCGATACCTATATCTCCAGCTACAATCTCCTCTAGTTCCTGCAACTCTGGAATATTATGGTCAGCCACAATATAATCAACAAGATTTGAAGTACGAGCATTTAGATCGCCATTAATTAGTAATTCAGTATTTAATAGACCCCT
Organism: Spisula subtruncata; assembly: GCA_963678985.1. NCBI lineage: Eukaryota > Metazoa > Mollusca > Bivalvia > Venerida > Mactridae > Spisula > Spisula subtruncata. Next base: position 7,807,084 of record OY787673.1, on the reverse strand, counting down.
TTGTGTGACTATAACTTCCAACTGTTGCAGGACTGACGAGTTTGTATCAGAATAAACAGGTGATGTTTCAGGCGGAATATACAGGCATACATACAATATGTCTTTAGTTAGTGTCAATAAACGTTTATCAATTAGCAGAACAACGCCATATTCAAAGTCTTTGGAAATACGCTTTACATACATACATAGTTTATCACGCACAAACACAGTGACACCACCCATATTTCTACCACCATATTGAGATCGTTTAGCACTACATGCAAATTGTTGATGGTCACTGAAGTAATGCTGGCTATATTCAGCATCAATGTCCCATGTTTCTTGAAGCCCGAATATATCAAAACTACACAAGAATTTGACAATGTCATATGATGTCAATTTTGCCTTTAAGCCCTCAACATTCCAAGTTAAAGTTTTAAGTTCGTTGTGTATTGGGCTTTGGCCGCACCCCTAGTCTACCGAACTTGTAGCATCAACATCAACTGTGATATGCGTGGTTACATCCATAGTGTCTGTTCCAGTTACCACAGCTTCATCTCGTGGCCCACCTGTTTTGTAAGATGGACGGGCAGCATGTATGAAACGCCTTGAATGATCATTTTTATCATTACGTTTTGTGATAAGTTTGTCACCTTTGAAATAACCAGTGATTCCTTTCTGTCGCAGCTCTTTTAGTTTTTGCCGCTTGATAAACGACAGATCATTTGAGATTCTGATAGATTTCGCTCTCAGACTATTCCGATACTTAAACAGCTTGAATTTGTCATCTGGGTTGTCAAATTCTGCAATAACCATTCGAATTTGGCTGTTATCATTCGACTTTTCACCAATACGTCTCACCCGTTTTACTGTAGAACTTGAGAAGTTTTCATCAGCATTAGCCATGCCCAGAACTTCAGTATCAACCATTGTTTTCAGTTCACATTCGTTTGTCTCAGTCTCGGCAAGCCCGAATATTCTCAATTGCCCTTTCAACCGTTCAGATTCTATTATGTCTAATTGTCGTTCCATATTGGTCAAGCGCTCTTCTCGAACTTCCTCGCGCATTGCGAGGCAACTCATATCGCTCTCTTGCACCTCTTGTCGATAATGTATATCGTCCAATGAATGTTCCATTGTCTTAAATTGTTTACCCATTTCGTCATATCTACTTTCCATATTGGCAAGTTTTATTTGTATACAATGCATTTCAGTTTTTAGGCTTTTAACATCTGACTTCACACTACGGATTTCCTCGGTCATTTCATCTTTAGTCTCTTTGATAGCCTGTAATATCTTCTGGGTATTATGATCATTTATATCATTTCCAGGGCCCGGGTTAGATTCTACATCGGCCGATAGTATCAATAAACGCTGTGAATAATATGCCAATGATGTCTGACTATATGCTATATGAGTTTCATTGCCCCACTGGCCTAAAATTTGGTTCATATTTATATACTTGGATGAGCTTGCACACACATCGATGATATGTCTATGTCCTACCAGTACACCATACAGCGATAATAACAGGAACAGTGTATATAAACAACAGACAAGTGTTCTGAGGTGTATGTCTGTGCCTTTGCAGTGTGACACATATTTCCCCTGTTTATGTGATCTTATTGTCCTTCTACACACCAGATTGAATAATCCTATTCTCACTCGGAATGTGGTGATGTCAATCATTTTCAATAGACAGTAACAAAACACACTAAGTTTGCAATCAGCTGTTGTGGTCACTACACACTATCAAAACTCAATCCAGTTCATATCATTCTCAAGTTAGCACAATCAATACACTCTACCTAAGCTTTTGTCATGGTTTGCTGAACACATTTATCCAAATTATAAACTTTACACATTCAACTGTTATTGGAAAAATATTATCACCAATATCTCAAATTTTACTTTATGAGCATCAATAATTTTAGCACCACATTAAAGTCCTCTTCAAGCACTTTTTGCACATACAAATTTCCATCCACAAAAGTTCCAATTATTTAGAAAAATCCAGCTTAAAGGTAGAGCAAAAAAATCGTGGACTGACCACACTGACCACTACTACTACTATTGTTGTTATTATTAATGTAACTATTTTTGTTATTATTAATGTTAATTTCGTCATTAATATTAATGTAATTATTTTTATTATTATCAATGTTAATATTTTTGTTATTATTAATGTTACTATGTTTGTTCCTTTGTTGTGGTCATAATCTGTTCAAGATAAGGAGCAAATGCTACTTTGCTTGCCTGGTTAAGTTGAGTGCTGCCTCCCCGGTCCGATGCCCTGATACATTTTGTATGACTGAAAAGTCAAAGTCATCACTTATCGTTTAGTCATCTAATCTATTGCATATTGCTGTAGAAAATAATATAAACACTAACTTCGGTGGGCACCCATGTGTGTTACAAGGTTTGGGAACCACTTTGGGTTTACTTTCAATTTCACAATACATATCATCCACCTGTTTCCATCCGCTACCCATACAGCGAATATCATCCATTTTCTGACCTGTGAAATACAAAGTATACACAAATGATTTAGGCATTGTTTAATGCATTCAATCCGTTACATAGCTAGTTCTATCATGGCCGGTTAAATGGACTAAACGTGTCACCTACTTTCAGCAATACAAAATGTATATTTTTCTTAATCTGATTGAAATACAGAAAAGGAAAATTGTGTCATTTGGCCTACGTACTAGACAAATGATATTTGACGATCTTAATCTTAAAACATTATTATTGTGTTCACCGTGTGTATTCTAAGAATATCTGTGTTGTCCATTGTAACACGATACAAATCTAAAAGAAGACTGACAAACCTGTGCCGCATTCTTTAGAACATAAACTATTAGGAACTATTGCCCACGCATACATCATAGCTCTATTATTTGTGTAGAATGAATACGTCACATTTGGAGAAGCATTCCTATAAGTCGGTCCATACTTCCGATATACCTTAAATAGTGAGAACACATAAACATGTCGTATTAAGATATCAAATTATGTGACATGAGCAAGTGAACGTACTAAGTAAACCATAAACAAGTCAATTTATATGAGCCGTTCTCAAGAAAAACCAGGCTTCTTGACAAAATTACCAAAATCATGATACTATATTGTAAGAAAGACGAGATTCTGACGAACAGTTTTTGAACATTTAAAGGAATTATTGCATACATTATCAAAGTTATAATCGTTAAAAATAACCACGTCCACCAAGCTTTTGAGTGACGTCGCGAACGTCATTACAACGATATTAGACGTAACTTTAACAGTTATTTCATAAATCCAGTATTTGATTTATTATAGACGTAAACAAAAAAAATGACACATTTTAATAATATTCTCATTTTAATAAAACATTACAAAATTGTGAGCGTTTGCTTTAAGAAAAAAATTGCCTACTAGTTTTAAGCACTTACCCCTTGTTTTTCTCAATACGGGTAGTTTACGAAAATTTTAAGTCTTAATGATAGTATTATCCAACTGCTTATATTTTAGTCGGTGAACATGACTTTTTTCTCATATTAGATCTATTTCTAAATAGTATTACATAATTACTATTATAATGTCACTAAGCCCGGGTTTTCCGGAGAACGGCTCATATTTAAATACTAGTTTATGTGACAAGAACAAGTAAACGTAAGTAAACCATAAACATGTCAATTCATATTTAAATACAAGTTTATGTGACATGAGCTAGTGAATGTAAGTAAAAGATAACAATATCAATTCAGATTTAAATACTAGTTTATGTGACATGAGCAAGGGAATGTAATTACACATAATGCCCGCCCGGTTGATACAGGCGGAATTAGGCAGACGACTCTCCACACAAGCAGAACTTTGACAACCTTATCGACAACGAGCCCCGGGACAGACACAGGAATTACTACTTGATTACGTGTCCAACCCCGGAATTGAGACAGTAAGCATCGTCTCCAAGTTAGGGATATCGAAAATGTCTAATTGCCCACTGGGTCGCCCGTCGTCCCCCGGGTGGGCTTTATATTGACTGGTGCGCGTCATATTTATGTGAAATGAGCAAGTGTACGAAACTAAAACCTAATATGTCATATTCAAATACTGTTTCATTTCACATTGGAAAATGTCATTAACAACATACCTGTATAACAATGTCTGTCGGTATTTTAGGAACAATTTGAATTCTCTCTGGATACCTGGAATACCTTAAATGTATTCCAAACAATGTCGTTGCTAATGGTTGTCTTTGTTGGGTCCCATTATCATTAAATATTCGAGTTCCGTTCACAGCAATACCTGGACAATGTTTTAAGGAAAGCTTTGTTGAATTTAAACAAAACAGTACGATGAAATCAGACAGGGAAGGCAGCACTCAACATAACCAGCCGAACACAGAAATCAGAAACCCCACAACACAACTACACTAAGCATTGACCACACATAAACCAAAGAAACAGTCCAAATTCCCGCCGAAAAATGCAGGATGATCGAATTTCACTAAGCAAGTACAGATAGATAGATAAATTCTTTATTTTATTTCGATTTGTACTATTCGCACATCATCACTACATTTTCATACAATTTAGATTTTCACATGATACATACAAACAAACATCACTACATTTTCATACAATTTAGATTTTCACATGATACATACAAACAAACATCTAACAATTACTCAAGTAAACATACATACATACAAACATAAATACAAATTATAGAATAGTGGTGATTCCATGAGACCGAATGAAACACAGCCTAGACCCGATCAAGTCGCCCAAGGCCCCGCTGCTAGTCAGGCAGTTTGGTGAAAAAAGTGTGGGTTTGATGATAAAAGCATGAACCTTTGCATGATGGTAGTTAATTGTATTTTAGTCAAAATTAGACATGGACCCACTTTCAAAAATATCCAATATGACCGCCATTTTCAAAATGGCCACCATTGAGAAAATTACAATATAGTGTATCTTGAAAATGTTATTTGCAATGACATCACAAATAAAACAGGGCTATAATGTGCTTAAAACCAATCAAAGAGATCCATCTGGTAAGTAATTTTTACGAAATTGGCACAAACAAGAAAAACGTTAATATTTGTTGAGAAAAGAATACAGCTTGACTTGGTTGTTGAATGATATTACCACAATATTAGATATGAACCCAATTTGTTCTATCAAAATAGCGCAATTTTCCAAGATGGCTGCCATTTTCCAGTTAGTGTTTAATTACTAAGGTTCGAAATATGTATAATTATGTTCTTTTTAGTATGTATTGATGTTGTATAAATACGTTATTATTATTATTCAATATCATAGATGATGTTTTAGGTTAAAAACAACCCAAATAAGGTCAGTCTAAACAACGACAATGCTTTCAAGATGGCCGCCATTGTACTAGTATTTGAATTTTACCTTTTGATGATATGTACCATATTGCTTGTGTACTAAATTTGATGTACATCAATGGTTGTATAGTTGTTGTAACTACCAAATAAAACAGGTATAACTGTAACTGGTGTTTGTGCATATTCCTAATGATAGGAAAGCTGTGTCTGGTGAATGTATGTACCCAACCAGACAATTATCGTAGACAAGGAATGTATGTATTTGGTAATTGCAAGTACCCTGTACATGAGTACATGTACTAGTATATAATACGACTGGGAAAATCGTAATCACAAAACGAATAGGCAGTGGGAATCTCTTTTATCTATTGAATTTTATTTTTGCATATAGCTATCATTATAGAAATATCTAATAGAACAATCGCGATTGTTTTATTTCGAAGTGAATTATTTTCGGAAACATTTGAATCTTTCAAATATTACAAATGAATAGCTAAAAACCATCTCAAACAGAGATCGTTATCGAACAACAAACACTATTCCGATCCCAACAGAAATCCAGAGACGAAGACGAAGATGGATATGACACGTCAGACAAATGAAGCCAGACTCTATCACACGGATAGCTATGAGATGGACATCAACATGGAAGAGAAATAGGGGGAAACCAAGAGAAACCTGGCGAAGATCAACAAATTGAGAAATGACAGAGAAAGGCTGAGCATGCGGTCAAGTGGAGCGATTACAAGCGGATAGAAGTCATTGTCGTTCTTTAATGATGACCTTAGGAGCAAACCATCACGAATAGGCTTAAGTAGGTAGGAATGTTGGTATAGGAATGTCTGTACATGACAGTTGTGAGTACCCAGTAAAGACAACTGGATCCTGAACCAAAAGGATGTTAGTACACATAGACAGTCGCCTGCTGATTTCGGCGATCCACACGGACCAGTTTGGTTTAACCTCATGGTAAGAAGTAATACTGTAGAATCAAGAACGGGTGTGTGTAGTAATTATGTACCTAATATGAACTAGGAATGACAATAAGAATTCAGTAGTACCAGCACCTTTTGGTGGTTTGTACCATGTTAGAATAGAAATGACTGAGTCTATCTATGCCTGGTGAACAAGAATGACAAAAGAGGACAAGCCATACCTCTATCGGGTGATTGTGTGTAATTAATAGGACCAGGGATTGACTGACCTGCACGTTTTGAGAAGCTGGATTGATAAAACGTTGGGTTACGAATAACTACCAAGATCTGGAATGCATGCACATGGTGGTTGTGAGTACCAAAGGTTACCAGCAATGTTTGTACTTGATGGTTGCTATTGCAACCAAGAACTACCGTAGGTGACTAGGTGGTGACCAGGAATGGCTTGAACAGATAAACTTGAGTTCACGACCGTACCAGGGCAGAAGGAATTACTGCCATTGCTGAGGATTTGCAAATGTCATCAGAAATTACTACTAGGTGTGAGTTACTATGGTTTGTATCAAAGTCCGATCAGATTGAAAATTCACAGCTATCCAATACAACCTCGAATGGTTTTGCTTTTGGCAGTATAGGGTCTAGACAGAACCAGGGACAACTGTGACTGGAGGCTGTGGGTATCCTGTTAGACTGATTATGATTGTAAAATTACCTAGTAGTAGTAAGTGCATGTACCAAATAGGACAAATAATGGCAGTACAATGAGTACAAGATAGACCATAGTACCTGATGGTTGTTAGTATATGTGTACTTGATGGTGGTCAGTATCTACCTATGGAAACCTACGTCCGTGTCTCCATAGGGAGACTATTTCTCACTGTTGGTTAGGCAGCCAACATTGATCGGCAGCGCCCAATACTCACATGTACCAATTTACACCTTGGTGGAGTGGAGCATGTGGGTTATTCTTGCTCAGACAAATTATCCAGTGGTCAAGACGGGGTTAAACCCAGGACCTATCGATCACGAAGCGCGCGCCCAACCCTAGGCTACCGCTCCCCATTTGAACTTGTGCCTGGCGATGTTATGTGCCATATAGCTTTATGCTGTGATCGTGTATTCGAAACATATAAATACCTGTCAAATGCCAATACTATATAGGTACATTGCACTGCAAAAAAGTTCTCGTAAAGGTTAGCTTATCATATCTGGTAAATTAAGGTCTTAAATCTTGTTTATACATTCTATTATCAATTAATTAAGTTTTGTAAAGTTATAGCAATCCATTCACGGCCATAATTTAGCAATATTATCTATATAGGTACATCTTGCAAAGTGCACCAAATTCTAAATCGATTAATTCATGTGAGTATGACATATCCGAATTTATTGTTGACAAACATTGATATTTATAATGTGTATAATACCTTTATACAAAATGCATTCTATGGTACACTCAGGATACACAAATGTACACAATGCCCGTGTTTCTAACTACCGGACAAAGGGCGGCCATCTTTAAAGCATTGCCACCATTTTATTGAACTTATTGGGTTCATAATACTCTTAATCATCTTCTATGATATATTGAATATTTATGCAATACCAAGACAAAAAAAGGTAGATTTACATATTATAAACTTAAGTAAATACAAAGGTACATGCATGTCACAAACTGGAAAATGGCGGCCATCTTGGAAAATGGCGCAATTATGATACTTGACAAATTGGATTCATATATAATATTGCTGGCATTACAATACACTACAACCAAGTAAATTGTATTCTTTACTTAACAGACTTCTTTGCTCTTTTCTTGTTCGTAACATATCAGTCTGTTTGACTTGTTCCCCCCATTTGTTTTTTAAAAAATGTTTTTTTTTTAAAAATACTTGCCCTATGGATATTAAAATGTTCATGCCTTATCTTTGATTGCTTTTAAGCACAATATAACTTTGTTGACATTGTGATGGTATTGCAATTCACATTTTCAAGGTACACTATATTGTAATTTTCGTAATGGCGGCCATTTTGAAAACGGCGGCCATATTGGATATTTTTGAAAGTGGGTCCATATCTAATTTTGACTGAAATACATTCAACTACCATCATGCAAAGTTTCACGCTTTTATCATCAGACCCACAATGCGACAAAAATATGCACTAAACTGCCGGACTATGCAGGGCGGCTCAACCGCAAAAAGATATATTTGTAAGATGCGTGTATCTTCCGCGACGGCCACTTAATGTAAAGTATCATGACGACCTCTATTTCAAACAGACTAACATTGAATTCGATGAGTGTCATATTTGCAATCATTGACCACCCCAAGACCAACATTACTTGAGTGATTGATCGACAATCAATTGATCTATTCCATCGTGTTTAAGGTCCGCATATACTTAGACATACTGACAATGAAGGCAGTCGGTGTATTTATGATTACATACTTTAGCGTAGCATGTCTCGTAACTACCATAAAAAGACTATGTCAGAAGAAAACGTTTCACCGAATTTTGCAAAACATCGCCAAAATTTATTGTAGTATTCATCCATGAAATGAACGCACATAATTAACCATAAATGTAAAAATGACTTTAAGGATATTGGAAATACTAAAATTGGTGTAGTGTATTTAAATGCACTTACTCATAAAACAATATCTGTTCCATTGAGTGACTGTTATGTGAGAACTCATTGCTGGTATAGTCACAACGTCCGCATATCCTGAAAGTAAAGATGCAACAATACAGCCAAGTGGGAATTTAGAATAAAAACCTAAACTAAAAGTAATTCAAATTAAGATACAGGAGTCCATTCATGGTTTCTTTACGAAACACATATACGATATGGATACGTTTCGTTAAAAATAAATACATAAACAAATGTTTCCATATCTAAATGTTTTAATTCTTAGATACACGACTGGCGAAGTAACGAAACCTAACATAACATACTTTCATACCGCTATATCATATATGCCCTGAAGAAGGCTCAATGTAGAACCGGAGCGTTGGTTGAATAACAGAAGAAAACACACATGTTATTGTGTTGTTCGTTCCACAAATTTATTATTGTATTCTATAACCTACTTTTGTATAATCCATTATTGTCATAGTTGTCAGTATGTATATCACACGATGTACCAGTACCATTACATACGCCACAGTTATCATACACCATCTTGGAGTCTGATATACCGTCACACCCAAAACTCTACAAAGAAAACGTTTCTCCAGTATCTCTAAGCACGTATCTTGGTTACATGTTTAAAAGCAGCATGCCCCATACCCAACACATACCGTAATTCAGACTTTAGAACAAACAAAAAACAACATGCAATACTGAAACAAATTTACGAATAGGGTTGGAACATTTGCTCATACTATCCACTGTTTGGTATTTAACTATTTATACATTATATAGACGGTCTATGGAAAGATATACAAGTTTGAGCATGGAGTTAGAGTAAGAGTAAACTTTTATACTCACCGGGCCTGGTAATCGTAACTATACTGTGCTGGCTTAGAATGAGAACAAGACTGATACATATACATGTATCAAATCAACACCACAAGACGCTTCTTATGAGCCTATTTTCAAGAAAATCGCAACTGGTCATTTTGACCCAACTGAAGTTGAAACAGTTTGTTTGACTATAGGTAAAGAGTAAATTTGGAACAGTTCCTTCTTGTTTTCTCAAAATATCGATTTTTAGTTACGACCATCTCATTCCAAGCCAGTGATTGGTGAGTTATGGATGGCTTACCATACATTGATTTTCCACGCATCGATTGTATGGGGCATCATTATACCAACATTCAGTTCCATATTCATGTGGAAAACGATGGCAGCCTAGTGTGGTACCATGTGGACAAACAGTACTTTCACACGAACGACTTCCTGTAATACAACAGTAAAAAGTTTGGCTCACTGGACAGGACTATCATTCTATGTTAGGCGACGTTCCTTACAGATTGGGGTAATGTGCCTATGGAATCTCGTCTTGCAGCATACCAAGCCAACCGGATTAGACACAGGTATGTATTTGTTTCAATCATTCTACTGAAAATTCAAATCTTGGTCCTTAAACTATAATTTATATGTGTACATGTACTTGGTGTGACAATAGACGTTCAAGAATGAACAGGATATTGTACTAGCGGGTATAGCTTGACCAGATTAAACTGACACTCATAAAACTTCGTAACACTTGTCCCGCTATGCTCGGTTGTATTCGATTTGTATGCTAACTTACTGAATAACGTTTTCTCCGGACTTTTACGAACTATGCAAAGAGTGTCAGTTCAATATGGTAGGACTATAAGGTTTAAAATCGTGGTTTAAATTAGTGAACATCGATAAAACGAACATATAACGATTAATGCAAAAAAAATTAACACTATTATACTCTAACTTAAATTAACACACTTCTCTACTTGAAAGCCAAATCTCTTTACTTATAAATATATTTAAACTAAATATGGTTTTGTAAAGATCATACCGAAAAATAATGGATTTCATTAAAAAACGAGAAAGGTTCAGTTTTTTTTTATCATTTTCGTGGCTATTTACTTTCGCGAAATCCGCGGACTTAAATCGCGCAAAAATAATTTCTTGTTTTTTTATGTCCTTATCATTTTAGCGGCTATTTACTTCCGTGCATTTCTTCAATCCACGAACTTAAATTGCGCCAACTAATTTCTTGGTTTACAGTAGTGTAATACTCATCCTACCTGTAACAGAACTGCAATACACATCGGTTACGTTTGCTAATTTGTGTGACTGACACTGCTTATCTCTGTCGTCATTTCTCGTTGGGCTACAAGACTGACATGAAGAAACAAAACATCAATCATTGATTCCATATCGCTGGCTTAGAATGAGAAGGTCGTAAGTGCCACTTACGGCCTTATAAGACTAATGTATATTTGAAATTTACATATTCAGGTGCTTCTTATAAGCCGATTTTCATGATAATCGATACTTGTCATGTTGACGAAACTGAAGTTGAAAAAGCTTGTTTTACTATAAGTAAAGAGAGATTGCCAAACAGTTTTTCTTGGTTTCTCAAAATATTGATTTTGTAGTTACGACCTTCTCATTATAAGCCAGCGATATATTGTATAAAAGAGATTGCATATGTGTTCAGCCAAATAACAAAGGTGACCTGAATTATATGTTACACATGTAAATGTATGCTAGTATATCATTCGACCAAACAATTGATGTTTTCACAAATGCTATTATCGAAGCCGCAATTACTAAGATCTAGATGACTTAATTCGATGTTGAATTTGGTTTTTAAAGGGACTCCAAGCATTAGTTCCACAGTTTGAATAAATATTCCTTATTTCATTTGTTGTTTCTTGCGACACATATCAGCATTCCATAACTGCCGTCCAAAGATATTGATAGAACGTACTATCAGTTATAAAAGTATTTTTCCTGTATAAGATAATATTCACTACATCTCTTAGCCATGCATTTATGATAAGATAATAATGTAACATTTTATATGTAAACAATTTGTACAGTTCATATTTACCTCCATATTGCAAAGTTTGACTTGTCTATCGCTTCCAATACACTCTTTCCCACCGAACTGTGGCCTAAAAAAAAAAGCATACATGGTAAACAACGTTTGTCATACGTTCATACACAATAACCACCGGTTATAACACCAAAGCGTTGTTAGCGCTGACAGAACAGGGTTTATTCCTGTGGTCGGACAATTATACCTCAAGTCACAAAGCATGTGAGTCTGAGAAGACATTTATTACACAATTTGAAAATTAATTTTAACATGTTCGCGGTACTCAATCTAAACAAAAACACATTGTATCCTGTATCAAGGTGATGTGCTAAGAAGAACAGATTCAAAATAACGTGGACTTTTGCTATTGCTTCCAACAGCTGACCGATGAATGTAGCTGGTCTTTATAGAACCGTACGCGAAAAACATCTTGCACAATTTAAGGTCAAATGTTGGCTTAACTATTGTAGTAATTGTAGTAATTAATTAACATCATTGAATGATATTTAAATAAAAATAGGACGGTCAAATACTCTACAGAGACGAGCATCGATAAACGACGTCAACGACGTCATGAAACCAACGCTGACAGGTGCCGGGTTGCAGTTAGTGACCATTTTCATTTGCAAGTTACTTTTAACTTAATTATTATTTTTCGGTAATATTTTTCAGGATTATGCCTGACATGTTCCGATTGATGTTGATAAAAGTTAATAAATGATTAATTCTCACATACGAAAGTTATAGCATATAACATATATAATAGCATATATTATTGTGGGGAGCGGTGGCCTAGAGGTAGGGCGCGCGCTTCGGGACCGAGAGGTCCCGGGTTCGATCCCCCTCTGGACCACTGGTCAAAATCTCTGAGCAATACCCACAGCTCCACTCCACCAAGGTGTAAAATGGTACCTATGAGGGCAGTGTCTATTCCTGGGCGCCGCAGATCGATGTTGGCTGCCACACCACAGGAGAGAAATAGTCTCCCCAGGGAGACACGAGTGTAGGTTTCCATATGTAGCCCAATGACCAGGGGAGTTAAAATGTCAAAGGGTGCTTGAGCGGCCTAACAGCTGAAAAGAGCCCTAGAAAATTGGTAACTTTTTTTTATAGCAAACGTCCACGTTATTTTGATTATCCCTCATACGTACGTTAAACAGGATATTGTGTCAACAAACGACCAGTGGGGTCCAATTAATTAAAGCTGTATATCGCTGGCGTAGAATGAGAAGTTCATAAGTGCCACTTACGACCTTGTAACACGAATGCATATTTGAAATCTACGTCATCATAAGGTGCTTCTTATGAGCCTTATTTTATGCAAATCGGAACTTGTCATGTTGACCAAACTGAAGCTGATAAGGCTTGTATTCCCAAATTAAAGAGTAATTTTCAGACAGTTTTTTGCTTCTTTTCTCAAATTATCGATTTTGTACTTAGGACCTGCATATTCTAAGCCAGCGATATGATATACAATGTGGCAAAATACATACATTGGATTGTTGCAAGAACGCCTTCTTATCTGTACACCACCATCGCATGTTCTACTACATTGTGTATACGGACTCCAAGCCGACCATACACCATCAATAGATGACACACTGTAGTTATATTCTGCTTCAATAGGAACACATTTCCCACTCAAACACCACTGTAATAAATGAATAACAAAGAAAAATGCTTAACAAAAATGATATACAATATGTCACTTAGACGCCAAAACGTCGTTTTTCTACCATCGTTGCTACCATATAATTATATTCAAAACGTGGTCAGAAATATTCATCATCGTCATTATTAAATGACTCAAAATGCAACCAATATACACTTAAACGAATTTCCTATTGTCCACTTAATGAAATATTATACTCTTAACCGAATTTCTAAGTTGCCACCCTAAAAAATATATAATCATCTGAAATATTATATCAATAAATCTTAGGCTGTATTATTTGGTCATTCATTGCACTAATTTATCGATTTCCGGAAAGAAATGGCGTATTCACGTATAAAATCATCCATGCGTAACGGTTGATGCGAAATTGCTTTTTTGCACGTTGTCATTGTGCACAGCTTGGAAGAGTACCGGATTTGGTATGAATTTGTTTCCTGTTGATTGACTTTACAAATTAATTAAAAAAATGCTTTTAGAAGAATACAAATAATCGAAATCCCGATACTGTCCAATTTTATTGATAGAAATATGTTTCTAAAAACATGTGGCCAAGCAGAAATTAGTTCAATGTATGCATGCATCTGACGTGACGAGCGCGTTCCACATGACTCATACTCACAAATTGTAGTGTTTTTAAGAAAAGCCAATCAATAGGGAACAAATTCATACCAAGTACGCTACTATTCCAAGCTGTGCACGAGACCAACGTGCAAAAAAGCAGTTTCGCACCAACCGTTACGCATGGATGATTTTGTGTACATGAGTACGCCATTTCTTTCCGGAAATCGATAGATTAATAAGTGGAATAAACAAATAACTCAGTCTAAGATTCATTGATATAATATATCAGATGGTATAATATTTTTAGGGTTGCCAATTAGAAATTCAATTAAGTGTATGTATGTTCAACGTATATTTGTGGGTAAATATTTGTATATTTAATATGGTGGCCAATTACAATTTTGGCTAAGTGTATTATTATCGACTTCCGTTTGGGTTTGAGATGTCATATACCATGAAAAGGTATATTCTTAACTCTCGGACATAATGCTGCGTATTCTTGACGGACAAATAAAACATCAGTGATAACTCATGTTACAACTGTGGTGGTTATTGCGTTTGTATTGGTGAAACCAAATTTGAAGACTGACATAGATGGCGGGAGAGAAATGCCTTATCAACAGAAATTCCAGTACGTTTAGAGAATGAGGAATGTTCCTTACATAGTGGTATGCAACAACGCAGGTCCATGTTTTCCCAGAAAATTGGAGCAGATGCCTGGTTTGTATTGCAATTCGCAACTAATAAATGCATTATGAATTTTATGAACTATACTTTGACGTTAATTTAGTTTTGTGAACATATAATCCTTAATAACAATGCGATTCGGGCATATATTACTCCATGCAATGAATTCATTAAGAGAATCATTTTAATAAAAATTGAAGCAAATAAACTGGCTTAAATGTATCAAAATCAACTATTGCGGTTTTTTAATCGGTTACGGGTCATTCAACAATTAGAATTATGGGATGAGTTCACACTGATCTGTTTATTATCAATTAAAAAAGTGTCTTTTTGTTTACCACAATTGTTTACGAAGAGAGTGATTTTCAAAATAAGCCAGCCGATATTAATTACTGTAAAATCATTAATTGGCGTGGGATTTAATTTTCGTGGATTTCGAGATTCACTTTCAACCACGAAATTAAATCCCAATAATTTCGACCATTGTATTTATTACCTGAATTTCAAAATCCACGAGTTTACAAACCATCGAAATGGTATTATTACCAAAAACCACGAAATTTCGTCCCACCGAATTAAATGATTTACAGTAATGTTTAAATAACTCTAAAAAATGCGTATTTCTTAAATGAAGATTTTTTACCGATCTGTTGTTGTAGCAGTCTGTCCCATCTATTAGAGGTGTACTGGATGTAACTATATTCGCAGAGTCGGTAAAAGCACAAAATAGGTTACGACATACATCCTGAAATGATGAGTAAAGTATACCAAAATTCATTGTCTAATGGAAAATAAACATCTGCTATAAAATGAAATGCAAGATACGTTAGTATATGTATGAGAGAAATAACAAACACAATCATCTATTTACTTATATCAAAGAACTGGAACCCGGAACAAGCGAAAGACGTTTTCTTCCTTTTCGAATGTTTTCCGTGTAAATGGAATAATACAAACGCTGCTATAGTAATAATGTCGTGAATACAAATGTACGACCAAAGCACACATAATGGAACTGATTCTGTGGACCATGTTGAAAATTGATCTTGAACCAAATATGTTATCCATTATAAATAAAGTCGTTATTATTATTATTATTATTCATGCACATACTTGTTTTGTATTTTGGACAAAGTAAGCAGTATCATTATACATCAGTTGGCATTGTTTATCCGCTGAATAGAAGATCCCAGGTGGAGTAGTATCTCTCTTACTGGACATACCCAATGGTCTGTTTCTCAAACACCTCAGTGGATCTTCTGGTTTACTGAAAGGTCATATATTGACATGTAAGGGTGAGATACAATGAATTACAGCGGATCTACAGGCCCGGTTATTATAAATGCTTCTGATTGTCATACTCATACTCAAACTCCATACTTCAAGCTCAAACTTCAAAAACAGATTCGTGCCTCAAAACCATCACTGACTTGTAGCAAATGATCTAATCAAGAAAATAAACACCCATTTGATATGTTTCCATTCAATAATGAAGATGTTACAGCCGTTTTTGTAACTAAGAAATGCTGCAACTTGAGAACGGGGTATGAGTTGGAGCATGGAGTACGTTTTCAAATGTTTGTAATCAAAGGTAATGTATTGACATATAAAAGTTCAACGCAATGAATTACAAGGAGTCTTCTGATTTCTTGTTAGGTAATATGTTAACATATAATAGTAAGAGCTTATGTATTACAGCGGCTCTTTTGATTTCTTGTTAGGTAATATATTAACATATACTAGTAAGAGCTAATGAATTACAGCGGGACTTTTGATTTCTTGTTAGGTAATATATTAACATATAATAGTAAGAGCTAATGAATTGCAGCGGGTCTTTTGATTTCTTGTTGTGGCAATGAATTACAGCGGAGCTTCTAGCTTCCTGTTAATAAATTACATATTGACATAAGAGAGTGAGAGGTAATGATTTACAGTGGATCGCAGGTCATGTTACCATTTTATTTGTCCACTGCCTATTCGTTAACGGAAACCTTGTCATATTGTTTTATTTTTATTTCTATAACGTTGATACGACTAGTGATCAATGTAAAGAAAATATTAAATAGTTTCTGGTAATGTCATAATTAATAAACTATGTTTGACTATATTTTATTTATTGATATATAGTAATCTTACGTAGCATGTGCGAGGAAATCAAATGCGCTCTGGTTGGACCATTGAAATGCTTCTTGACCACTCCAGCCACCTGCATTCATGATGCCAGTTAAACCAGCTGGGTTGTGTTTCATACCAAGCCTTAAATATAATTATGTCCTCACCAAATCTCGTATTATACCAGTAGACATCCTGTATTGCATTCTCTGTCAACGACTTTAACTAAAACATTGTGGAAGGTGGGGCCTAATTCACCAACGATGTAAGTCTAAAATTTAGACTTAGACTTTAGATCGTCAAATGTTCTATTCGCTCTCATGTTGTTATAAATGTACCGATTTTGATAAAAATTGGTGTACATGTTCAGTGGGTATCAACCAACAGTACGATAAAATTTCCGATGGTTAAATTTAGTAGTGAATATGAATAATGACAAATTTAAGTCTAAGTCTGAGTTTTAGACTTACAACGTTCGTGAATAAAGACCCTGGTCTGCTGAGTGTCTGAGAGTATAGGTGGTTAGCATCCACTGCCTGGGAACGTCGTGTCATAGACAAACCGTGATACTAATTTTCTTTTTGCGCAGCACTAGACTTTAGTGATATATGCCAATATGTGGAAATTAGTATTAATTATCAACCTGATAGACAGACATAAAATGATAATTTAATAGTTGTATTTGCCTACATGGATATAACACACCGTGATATTTTGTGATGTCCACTAGCCGAATACGTAATGATACAAAATGTATATGTCAAGTCTGGTCAAAGGCGTACAACAATGCTTGAATTGATGTTACGCACACAAACGTTGAAGTTGGTGGTTATTGCTTGGGTACTAATGATCGAAGAAATTGGGAACTTTTATAAAAGTCATTTAGGCCATACATGTTTTATATGATTACTTTTCACAATTATGTTACAATCGGTACGCATCGCTGGCTACCATTGAGAATCCTTTCCGTTCGATGAGTTTAAGTACATAATAATCAGATTTGAATATTTATTTGCGGAATATGAGGTCACTAAGTAGCGAAGCGCTGTCACCCCGTCTGTGTGAATCTAAATTATATGTGCATTACGGTAAGTAATGTATACTTGTATACCGGGAACAAATAACATACGTACAGATGTCCTATCTCGTGAGCTACTGTGATGCCAAATATCGGCCCCTGATCTTCTACAAGCGCACAATTCCAGTCATTATTGCACATACTCTTAGGATAAGATAGTCCATTTACAGCATCGGACGCATTGTCTCGAATGTTCATTCTGAAAATTAAAGTAAATATAGTATATTAATATACACATAGAAGAAGTATGGATTGGTATGACCCGATATGCAGATGAACAAAACATTACTCGAGACCACTTGTTGCTTTTAATTCAGCATTGACTGCTTCAGAATTTAAATGAGCGACAGAGTGAAACTTTATTTAATAATTTAACTAGTTAGTTTAATGACTATCAGGCTGGTTTTGGCTTTACCTCGGGCTGTTTGACTACCAGTGGGTAGTCGGAGTGACGCATCGAATAGGGATTTTGTTACTGTTTCTTCTTATCTAACAGTTCCTTTTTGTGTTTCTATATGCTTTGCCAGTCCACATTAATATCACACTATAGACATATTTGTATAAAACATGTTTAGTTTGTGATAAAGTTACGGAATATAACTAATACGTTATTTAGACAAAATATAATTATTTCAAGGTTTAAACATAAAACACACAAAACATACTTACTACACGGTTAACGGTCTCAACTCCAGTTCATAAATTGCAAATGGAGTTAACTCTCTTTAAAACATCGAACACACAAAACATGAGTGGGTGACACTCACCTTGTAAATAAAACATTGGCATCAACAGTGCCTGGGAGTTGCTGTTGCCATTTACAGAACACACCAAGTGTTTGACCGGCAACAGGAGTTAGACTAGAAGTAAAGTCCTGGAATGCAACATAATATATTAAATATAAAATAAAAACGGCTTGATTTCTAAATCCCCATCGAGTGTCATATCATAACATAATATAAGTTTATTGATTTGGGTGTCCCTAATGAGTTTCTTCCATTTGGGATTTAAGTTACCCCTAGGTCTACCTTTGTTTAAATGGTTTGATACTTTTGAGCTATAATCCATTCATATCTCCGAGTGTGGGAAAATACAGACAGACATACATTTTAAGAAAGTTGTCAGGAAGTGATTAAATTTTAGATTGTAGTTACAAAAAGATGCAAATATAGACTTGGACTTGTATCTTACCAATGGGTTGACTGTAAGCTGTTC
The DNA here is from genome assembly GCA_963678985.1 of Spisula subtruncata. NCBI lineage: Eukaryota > Metazoa > Mollusca > Bivalvia > Venerida > Mactridae > Spisula > Spisula subtruncata. The sequence goes on along the minus strand of OY787673.1, from coordinate 7,787,964 downwards.
TTATCCAGGTCTAAAGATTATGCCAAGTTTAACCTATGAATGCAAGCAATAACTTAGTTTTATATTACTTACATGAAAAAACATAATTTGATACTATACAAAATGTAAATTAAGACTTACGTCAAAGGGCTCGATGATGTAGAATTCGTTGATCACAAGTTGCACAGTTTGTCCGAGGCTTTTGTGCTTGAATACTTTATTGGCCTGGAAACGACACAAATATACATAAGAATGTCCCAAATGTGTTCCCAGCCTTTTAGGATTTATATAGCAGACATATTTGTCTTAAACAACTTGGACCGATCATATTTTGTCATATTATTGTTATTTCAATTTACTTGACGCTAAAAATGTACCTGTCACATTATACAAAGCCAATCTATTTTACAGAGAACTGTAGAACTTCATATTGACATTATTGCATTGTGTAAAATTACACGATTTAATGAGACAGCCCTCATATACGTGGCTATGTAGGTTAGGCATTTCTTGGCGGTCAAGGTCGTTTGTGAAAAATCAAGACACCGTGTAGTCAAAAGGATTAAATAAGTGCGAAAGTTGTACCCCGTGAAATATAGTTACTATTACCCGCTATACAGTTGTTCAAACCTAACATACAACATGAACAGAACGCTAGATGCGTCACTGGCTTAGAATGAGTAGGTCGTAACTACTACTTACGACCTTATAATACTGCTATATATTTAAAATACGCATCGTAAGGCGCTTCTTATGAGTCCATTTAAATGAAAATCGGAACTTGTCATCTTGACCGAAGTGAAGTTGTAAAAGTTTGTTTTCCGAAAGTAAATGCTAAATATCAGATAGTTTTTTCTTGTTTTCTAAAAATTTCGATTTGTACTTACGACCTTCTCATCAAAGCAATCGATTTATTTTGTACTTACAATATTAAACGCCATGTAAGCGTAATGTTCAGTTATATCACTACTTCCATGATACAGCACCATATGGGGATCTATAACTACTCGTGTCTCCACGTATTTTGTCGCGGATTGGTCAATAATGTCTCGTTTTCCTCTGTTGTCATGGACAACGTGTAAATCAGCCAAATCTACAAATTAAAGAAAACAAGATGAAATCAGACAGGGAAGGCAGCATTCAACCTAAACAGCCGAGTACAGAAATCAGTAACACTACAGCCCAACTATACTGAGCAATATCCACATAAAAGCTAAAGAAACAATTAAAAGTCCAAGTCCCCGCCGAAAAAAGCAGGATGACACATTTTACAAGGAAATTATAGGGAAATATCGGTGATTCCATGAGACCGAATGAAACGCAGCCAAAACCCGATCAGTTCTCCCAATACCCCGCTGCAGGACGAACCAGTACCAGTGGCATATCGTTCGTCAATATGATAACAGAAGGGATTTGGGCTTGACTGTTTGAGGTATCTAGGAAGTGCGAGGCAAACCAGTTTGAAACAAGAAAACAAGAAAGTTTGACGTTAGTTCTTACCATTGACGGCACATATATGTTTGTCACCTTGGAAACGATAAACTGTGTGCACGTGACCACCATTGATTCTAGAACTGTTTGAAGTCATTGGATCGAAGAAATAACTCATATTTCCAATACTTAAAACTCCTCTCTGAAACAGAATTTGACATAAATATTTACTTTTTTGAAACGCTTTATACAATGTACGTACACATTATTCAATGCATTGGTTTTGAAATTCAAAAATCTGAACAGCTTAACACATGGATACCAAATTCGCACTATTTTCCAAATATGGCATTTTAAATTAAAAATTATCAGTGGACTATCATTTAGGAAGATATACAGTCATTGTAGCCTAGGGCTTTATGCTCCCATAAGCTGGTATTAAGGGTAGCATTTGGAATGGGGTATACAAATACGAGAATATTTTAACTTAGTAAGTACATAGAAACTTTTATCACATAACTTGTCGTCCAGCAGTACCGTATGGTCGTACCGGAAATATTGTGCGGAACTCCCAGGCCGAGAAATAAGTTGTAGATATACCGCTAAATTTTGGCGGAAACATATGCCGCATACATCATCATCATTGTGCGTTATGTATATGTGTATATAGTACGTGAACCCCATAAACCTTAAATACCTTTGAAAGATCAATGCCGATTGGAACAAAATGGGAAGTCTTCGTAAAGCACCTTTATCAACTCTCATAAAATAAAACATATCTTTAGGATTATACAATATCATTATTCTAACTTGCTGATCGTTATAGCTTATTTTACTCTCTGTCTATTTGTATATGAAAATATCAAAAATAATACATAAGACACAATGGGGAAAACATTAATTAAACTGCAAAAAATCTGAAATTGAAACACTGAGTTGGTAAATGTAACTTAGTGAACTACAAAAAATGTATGCCAAACAATAAAATTACATATTACTTACTTTTAAAGATATATAGGGTTAATTGTCGCTAAAGACCTATACGAAATTTATATCTACTTACCAAACCATTGCAGACGTCAGCGGCCACCCACGAGTCGTTGTGCGAGTCACTTTTCCCGGTATAGAAACATTTATGCCTACGACGGTTACACGGATACAACTTCTTTCTACCATTTAACGCATAATGGTGGACAAGACAACCTGTTGATGTATTCAGAATACTAGAGGTGTTGTTAGACTAGTGATTGACAATTTTCGTACGGGGTCAGGAATACTCGTATTTAACGAATTTCTTTCGAAACATGTCGGGGATTTCCGTACCTTTCTGGAAAATAACTAACTCGAGAGTGACCGAATATCTATCACGAAACATTTAAAATCTCTCAAGCAGAATTACAGTAAGCTGACACCCACAGATAAACAAAGTAGTTTAAGAACTAATTAAAGACATGTGGGAAAATTACACCATACCTTAAGACTGGGCAAAAAGAATAGATGGGAAAATAACGAAAAAGGATGTCTTACAAACGTGTAATAACCGGCGAGAAACAACCCTCTTATATATAACCCAGTAAAGTTTTCAGCAAGAATCTTTTACTTAGACAGGAAACAGCCATATATATCAAGTTAAGATAACAACAGGCTGGTTTCAGGAAGGGTACAGGCTGCAAAGACGAGGATTTGTGCACTTCAAAACTTAATAGAACAATGCACCGAATGGAACTATCCACTCTTCATCAATTTCCGAAAAGCTTCAGGCAGTATTTATCGGGAAACGTTGTGGAAAATCCTTCACTCGTTCGGTATGGCATACCTTCAAAATTCATTGCTTTCATCAGAAAATTGTATGGCAACATTGAATGCAGCATACAACTTAACAACACTACAGTTGGAAGCTTTCAAGTAACATTTGGCGTAAAACAATGCTATACCATATCACAAATACCCTTTATTGGCACGGTGAACTGTATTATGTAACAAACAACTGCCGACAAACCACGAGGAATATAATGGACCCCTTTCACATCTGGAAGACATCGTCATGTCATACAGTCTAGCCACATTATCCTCAAACCTAACTAACATACAAGTTTAAACCAACAGACTCCATATCAATGAATTAGTATAATCAAAGCACTGAAAGTACTGATGTGTGGCGAACTGATGTCATTTTGACCATTCAAATAAAGACTGCACCGACATGCTGTGTCAGAGTTCTGATAAGCCCAGACTCACTCGAATGTTTGTGCTGCTCTCAAGACACCAAGCGTCAGTGTCAAGATGAGTGACTGGGTAGTCTCCATAAAACTGATGAACTGGGAATTAAAACACAACAAACGAGATGCCCCCCGCTATGGAAACAGGACTAGGTAGAAATATGTTGGGAAAATTAGATAAAGGGAGGTAATTAATAAGATAGAACCAGATTTCAATAGAAGGAAAATATAAGAAAATGATATCAATGGTAATATCATGACCTTTTTTTGGTTGAATGAAATAATTCAAGAACGGAACCAGATAGAATTATGGTTTCATGTCACATCACTTCTCTTAGATGCCATATACATATATATTTAAAGTCGATCAATTGAATTTAGGTGGACAAGTGGTCCAGTGGTAAGGGCTATTGACTACTGATATGATTATAATGAAGGTTGTCCGTACTCCCGCCGGATCAAGAGCAGAAATGTTTTTCGGAGTAACATAACTAAACTTACGAACAGACTTTCGGACCATACTCAGCGTAAATTCTATAGCATTCTGTCCGATATGTTAATAAAATCGTATTTAAAACAGGTCAATTATATATTTTGGAATATACTACAAGTAATTTTTTGAAAATCTGACGATTATTTATGTATTGGTTATTATTTAAATATTGCGTATTCTGTTCCGAAATATGAACTCGCGCTAATCAGCGGGTGATATTTATTATAGCTATTATGTTGCATTTAGCATATTTTGATGCACCAGTCAGTGTGCGACCATGGTCCCATCCCAGGTGATGGGCAGTGGATAGCTGATAGTTTTCAAATATAGTATTTCTTATTAAATCCATATCAAGAAGAATGTATTTAACTTCTAAATTCTTAGTATCAAAGTTGTAAACCCTTTTTTATACCAGTAAATTTTATGACCCTAAATTCCTAACTTCTGCAGCTGTCTCCAAATCAACTAACAAGAACCCGATATAAAACCCATTCAATTAAAAATAGTTTTAACGGTCTATTTCCTGTCTCATGGTGTGTTCAATCCCTTGTAAAAACATAGATCCCTGTGTTACATGACCCCCAACTGTCCCAAAACAAGTTACTAACGACCTACCAATATACAACCCCTTGAAGTTTACCAGATTGTATTGTCAATTTTCTGCCTCATGCAGCTTCAATAATTGATTACAAATTTCTTGTCAAAATATAGATCTAGCTAGGATTATGTAATGTTACATAATAAAGATTAATTCACCTATGCATTAATCTAATTTATTACGGCGGAATTTCACGGGATCTCCGGGTACTATATACACATGGTGCGTTTATCGCTACCCGGCGTCGCTATCGTTTCCATGGTAATTCTCGCGTGAATACGATATTCACTGAGCGTGAACTCACACGATTGCCACGTCGGCTCACTTGCTTGTTCGGCAGCAAACGACGAACTTTAAAGAAAATTAATTAAAACTTTGGCTATCTAGCAATACTTTATGATGCCGGGTCGAGGACAAGGTGCAAAGAGAAGGCGCGGTGCAGAAGCAACGGGGCCGAGGACTAGGGCCAGTGCTAAGCGAGCTAGACCGGCGTTGGATGACGGGACGGAGCCAGCGAGAGGTATAAATCATAACGTTAAAGATTTTAATGAAATTATTTGTGAGGCTCAGGTTCATGAGGAACAAGACCAGGTTAATGCTAGTTCGAACAGTAGCATCACTAATACTAGTCCCGTGGAGACCCGTAGTTTGTCTAACGCCGGTAATGCTCAGACCCTGCCTCTAGGAAATTTAGATATAGGGGCGTTGCCATATAACGGTACATGTTTGCCGCCTGTAATGCAACCCAGTGCTAATATGTTCACGTTTAATGAAACTCAAAATGTTGAAAACATGCTTTTTGAAGGTCACGAGCTGACACGTGTCGCCCAAGACGATATTACGTTACATGTACCGCCTACTCTAAAACAAAAAATCTGTAAAGGCGAGTACGTCAATCTTTCTTTGCTCATAAAGGGTGCGGTGGAACTGGCCGAGCTATATTCCGGTAGTACGCTCAAATTAAATACCGACGGTACGATTGCCGTCCGGCCCACGGTATGTAAAGATGATATCGGAACTATTGAACGCTGGACAGACGCGTTTATTGTCTATATGTCTATCTATTTGTCGACACACCCCTCAAAGATACATGAAATGTTGCACTATTTTTATGTTATACGAGAATGTGCGTCCCGCCAGGGGGGACAATTTTGGAAAATATACGACCAGCAGTTTCGCCTTCGTCAGGCCACCACACCGTCGTCGTGGTCGGTGATTAATCAAGGCTTGTGGTCTAGGTGTTTGCCTTCAATGCAAGATACATATAGGTATAAACAATTTGGGGTCGAGTCGCGGAAGCATGGTCAATCGCAGAACATATGTGTAGCTTTTAATAAAGGCTCATGTAGCTGGCCGAGTTGTAAATATAACCACGCATGTATTAATTGTGGCGGCACGCATAACATAATGAACTGTCACACAGGTACTCAGTCAGGTCCTTCACGTTTCGGGTACCAACAGGGTACTTACGGTCAATCGCAAACATATAATGCGGGTCATAATACCCATCAAGGTTTTAATGGAAATCCCTTTCGAGGCCGCCGCCCATACAGAGGGCGGGGATATAACCAGTACCGTGGTCAACGCGGTTCATATAGTAAATAATAACATACCGTCGCTTATGAATAATCCGACGAAATTAGCTCCTTCACCTATCAATATCCAATCTTTAAACCACTGGTTGTCTGATTACAAATCTCGTGATGCACTAATACTATTAGAAGGTTTTACACACGGCTTTCGTTTAAATTATACTGGTCCACGTGGGACACGCTTTTCAAAGAATTTGGTGTCGGCTAGACAATTCCCCGAGATTGTCCTACAAAAAGTACAAAAAGAAATCGATGCCGGTCGTGCGGCTGGCCCGTTTACCGTTAGTCCGATGAAAAACATTCAAATATCTCCGATCGGCGTGGTACCAAAGAAAACACCCGGGGAGTTTAGGCTGATACATCATCTTTCTTACCCAGAGGGGTCATCGATTAACGATTTCATTGACCCGAAATTATGTTCAGTTAAATACACAGAATTCGACCAAGCAATTCATATCATTCAGGAACTGGGAAAAAATTGTTACTTGTTTAAATCGGATATAAAAAATGCATTCCGTTTGCTACCAATTAACCCACAGGATTTCGAACTATTGGGATTTATGGTGGAGCATAAAATTTTCTTCGATAAGGCTCTTCCATTCGGCTGTAGTATTTCCCCGAGTTTATTTGAAAAATTTTCAACCTTCCTTGAGTTTTGCGTTAAAACCAAAATGAAATCGGGCCACCTAATACATTATCTAGACGATTTCTTAGGGGGCGAAAAAACGTACAAGTCTTGTAAAGAGTTGATGGTGTTATTCAAATCAATTATGGACAACTTGGGCGTTCCGCTAGCGGACGAGAAAACAGCAGGCCCGACTCAAATTATTATTTTTTTAGGTTTAGAGCTAGATTCAATAAAAATGGAGGTTCGGATACCTCTCGATAAAATAACGGAAGTCGTTCAAAAAATCGAGTTCGTTCTGTCGCAAAAGAAGGTTTGTTTGAGGGTCATACAGTCACTTATAGGGTCTTTGAACTTCTGTTGTCGGGCAATTCCTATAGGTAGGCCATTTTGTAGGCGCCTTATAAATGCCACATGCGGCGTAAAACATATGTATCATTACGTGCGTGTTAATAAGGAAATGAAATCTGATCTCAAAATGTGGATGCGTTTTTTCAGTGGACATAATGGTGTCTCAGTCTTTCACGACCGTTTTTGGGTGTCTAATGATGACGAGCAATTTCATACAGATAGCGCGGGTGCTATAGGGTTTGGTATTTGGTTTAAGGGGCATTGGTGTAACGCGAAATGGCCGGACGTGTGGCATGAAAATGGCTTTACCAAAGACATTACAGTGCTTGAACTGTTTCCTATTGTCGCGGCAATTTTTATTTGGGGTAATGAGCTACGTAACAAGAAAATTCGTTTCTATTGCGATAATCAGGCAGTAGTCCATATATTAAATACCATGACCTCTAAATCACCCGCAGTCATGATGTTAATGAGGGTATTTACGTTACAATGTTTGCATTATAATTGTTGGGTAAAAGCTTCACACATCAGCGGGGCAAAAAACGAAATAAGTGATGCACTATCTCGTTCTAGTTCTCACGGTTCAGGAAGCTAGCTCCAGAGGCGGATCTATATCCATCGGTAATACCGACTTTTCTTTGGAACATCTTCGAAGCAGATCTAAATACTTGGCCAGTGCAGGAATAGCGGAAAATACCGCTTCGACCTATTCTACGGCAAGGAACAAGTTTCAGTCATTCAGGGGCTCGTATAACTTACCAAATAACTGGCCACTCCCTTTAAACGAGGTGGTTTTGTTCATTACGTATTGTTTTGAAAAGGCCTTGTCAGCTAGAACAATAGCAACATATATTTCTGGTCTGGCTTTCTTTCATAAAATTAATAATTGGCCAGATTTTTCTCAAGCCTTTATTGTCAAAAAGCTATTGGAGGGTTGTCATAGATCACGCCGCACATTCGATACGAGAGCCCCGATCACTATGGATATGTTAAAGGAAATATGTAAGCTTCTACCAACGATTTGTCATGATGCTTACGAATATCAGTTATTTAAAGCTATGTTTTGCCTGGCATATTTTGGCCTATTTCGCGTAGGAGAATTAGTCTCTACCAAGGGTCAAGTTAACATGTTACAATCAAGAGACGTAACTCTTGATATACCAAACAAACATGTTTTGATTTCCATGAGTAGGTTTAAAACAAATCAACGTGGTAATCCGGTGATTTTAAAGTTACCGTGTGAGCGGGATGGAAGCATATGTCCTGTTCATTCGTTACAGAAATATCTTTTTTATAAATCGAGTCAAACCGGTCCGCTGTTCATTCATAGTAACGGGGCAGTAGCCACCAGATATCAATTTGCAGCAGTGCTGAAAAAATGTATTGACCGTTCTCAGTATAACCACTCAAATGTTAAAACCCATAGTTTTCGCATAGGCAGGGCTACGCAATTAGCTTTAATGGGATTGTCGGAGTCAGCCATTATGAAACTGGGAAGGTGGCACTCCCCCGCCTATAACACATACATACGGGTTTAACCGTACTTTAGGCCAGGTTTGTCTAGCGGGTGATTATATTCATGGTATTATATATATACTTATCATGCACGGTATAGCAATAGTGTCGCTATGGTGATAGGACTATCGTAACTGACAGGCTTTAATAATGTCTTTACAGACGTATGGTTTATCGGGGATTCAATTCCATATTGGGCTGGGGTGCGAGCCGCCGAAAGAGGAATGCCGAATTTGAAGTTGCCGGACAACCTTACCATGGCTTGGTGGTGTAAGCGGGGTATGAGTTTGGACGATTTAATTAGCTCCTTGCAAATTCCCGTCCTGTTTAGGAGTTGTCCTAAAGTTATATTGTTCCATCTAGGTGGCAATGATCTTACAAAACATTCCTTAAAATGTATGTTTAAGATAATAATAGAGGCTGTTACTTATGTTCATCAAGCATTTCCAGAAGTAAAAATAATATGGGTTGACATTCTCCCCAGAGTTACCTGGGGAGAACACGCCTGTAGTTTGAAAGCCATAGAGAAAAAGCGTAAACGGGTGAACCAGATGGGCCGAAAACAATCCAACGGGCATATTACGGTCGACATCGACGTTCTTACACTCGGTTTCTTCCGCGATGACGGTATACACTTGTCCGACGTTGGTTTGGAATTCTATAATGACGCCATTCGCGAAGGCATTTTAAGTTATATATTATAAGAATTTTGGGGAAATAAAAAATAGATAAATAAGAAATAGGGATATCGAAGCTTAATTATATTTTTCATTTTGTGGCGTAAAATTCTGTAGTGGGGATGCAACCGAGGGCATATCTATTATTTTTATTAAAAATGAATCAATACAAAACATATATTTTGCATTTCCATGGGTTTTCTCTCGGTTTCGACAGCTGTTACCAGTCGAGACTGAGGTTCCTGTGGTTACAAAATTCAGTCACTTGACTGTAGTTTTTTATGAGCGTTTAAGACTTGTCCGAGCGTTGACTCAACTAGAAAAATGGCATCTCTTAAAAGGTCTCATCTGTTTAGATAAGTCACATTTGGTTAAAATACATACTTACTGTAGACATGGTTCTTTATATGGTGCCTGGAGCGTACCTTTTGTTATTACGGGGTACCTGGAGCGTACGTCCCGGTATTTTATGGGTACTCGGAGTGTACTCGGTATTTTATGAGTACCTGTAGCGTACTCGGTCTCTTTTATGGGTACTCGGAGTGTACTCGGTATTTTATGAGTACCTGTAGCGTACTCGGTCTTTTTTATAGATACTCGGAGTGTACTCGGTATTTTTATGAGTACCTGTAGCGTACTCGGTCTCTTTTATGGGTACTCGGAGTGTACTCGGTATTTTATGAGTACCTGTAGCGTACTCGGTCTCTTTTATGGGTACTCGGAGTGTACTCGGTATTTTTTATGAGTACCTGGAGCGTACTCGGTTTCTATGTGTAATCGGAGTGTACTCGGTTTCTTGTTACAGTAAATTAATGTTAAAGTTTGATAATAAATCTTATATGCCCTCGGTTGCTACCTTGCGTAAGGCGTTTTCACCTCTAACAGCGTTACCTGTTAGAGTACAAGTCAACATGGCCATTCTTCGCCACTTTAATTTAATTCATAATCGCAATAAGGCAAGCCTATATATATTACATGTATTATAAACAATATTCGCTAGTCATTTGGTATATAAAGATAATTATAAAATTAAATTGTTATTACTGCTGTCAGTTGTTGTTTTGAAATTTTATCTTGGAATAATAAAGATTAATTCACCTATGCATTAATCTAATTTATTACGGCGGAATTTCACGGGATCTCCGGGTACTATATACACATGGTGCGTTTATCGCTACCCGGCGTCGCTATCGTTTCCATGGTAATTCTCGCGTGAATACGATATTCACTGAGCGTGAACTCACACGATTGCCACGTCGGCTTACTTGCTTGTTCGGCAGCAAACGACGAACTTTAAACCCACCCTACCGCACCCTTCAGGCAATATCAGTCATTATTATTAATTATCAATGTTAATAGTCTAACTATGTTTAATGGCAAATAGCAGTTACTATTATTATGCTGTATGAGTCATTTTTCTGCCGATCCGTTTGTTGTTATTTCAGTTTGATATTGAGAGAGTCAGTAACATTGGCATACGTATGTTGGTCAAAACAGACACATGGTCACGTTGAGGTTGTACTGGAAGTAAACTACACAATATACGACACAAGATGGTTTAATATGGTAACTATGAGGACAGATCCGGCATCAGATAGCATCCAGTCTTCATGGAATTCACGTATAGGAACTCTTCGTGTGCAAGGTGATTCTTACGTACGGGAATAATGCTGATAATGTGTTTTTGTGTTGTGATTACCATGGTATCAGTGTTAATTATGATAATATTAGTGTTTAATATGATGCTCTTAGTGTCGTGAATGTGTATATATTAGATGCTGAAAAGGAAAAGACATGAAGCCTATAATGTGAAGTTCAGAAAGTACATTTGTAACAAAGGACGTGATAGTAGTCGTTCTACCAGTGACCAGAACTGTGTCTTAACGGTGATTTAATAGCCAATAAACAATTAATAACCATATCTAGATATAGCACTTGCCTTACTCATGCATTTATCTAATTATAGTAGATATTTTATCATTTATTACATACATTGTCATGTTGGCGTAAAATTCTGTAGTGGGGATGCAACCGAGGGCATATCTATTATTTTTATTAAAAATGAATCAATACAAAACATATATTTTGCATTTCCATGGGTTTTCTCTCGGTTTCGACAGCTGTTACCAGTCGAGACTGAGGTTCCTGTGGTTACAAAATTCAGTCACTTGACTGTAGTTTTTTATGAGCGTTTAAGACTTGTCCGAGCGTTGACTCAACTAGAAAAATGGCATCTCTTAAAAGGTCTCATCTGTTTAGATAAGTCACATTTGGTTAAAATACATACTTACTGTAGACATGGTTCTTTATATGGTGCCTGGAGCGTACCTGGTTTTATTACGGGGTACCTGGAGCGTACGTCCCGGTATTTTATGGGTACTCGGAGTGTACTCGGTATTTTATGAGTACCTGTAGCGTACTCGGTCTCTTTTATGGGTACTCGGAGTGTACTCGGTATTTCATGAGTACCTGTAGCGTACTCGGTCTTTTTTATGGGTACTCGGAGTGTACTCGGTATTTTTATGAGTACCTGTAGCGTACTCGGTCTCTTTTATGGGTACTCGGAGTGTACTCGGTATTTTATGAGTACCTGTAGCGTACTCGGTCTCTTTTATGGGTACTCGGAGTGTACTCGGTATTTTTTATGAGTACTCGGTTTCTATGTGTAATCGGAGTGTACTCGGTTTCTTGTTACAGTAAATTAATGTTAAAGTTTGATAATAAATCTTATATGCCCTCGGTTGCTACCTTGCGTAAGGCGTTTTCACCTCTAACAGCGTTACCTGTTAGAGTACAAGTCAACATGGCCATTCTTCGCCACTTTAATTTAATTCATAATCGCAATAAGGCAAGCCTATATATATTACATGTATTATAAACAATATTCGCTAGTCATTTGGTATATAAAGATAATTATAAAATTAAATTGTTATTACTGCTGTCAGTTGTTGTTTTGAAATTTTATCTTGGAATAATAAGGAGGGGCTAATTAAAAAATGCATAGATAATATTGCACAACGTGGCTTGTGGGAGGAGCTAATTAGATATGCATTAATGGGCTTTATAACTGCACATTAAGTGGGAGGAGCTTATTAATTATTTATAATTATTGAAGTATGTTTGCCCAAAGACTTTGGTTAAGAATTTGGTTTGCCCAACGTGTATATACTAATTAACGGCCTTTTAATCCAATTACCGTTAACTTTTCAATTCGAAACCTTGTGAAAATATATTACCGCTTTAACAGACATATTAGTTCGCATGTTGCGCGTTTAAACTCGCCGTAGAGTGTTTATTAAATGAGATCTATATGAAAGTCGCACATCTTAATGAAACTGAACGTATCGTCTTTAAAATGGCTTTTAGTTGTTAATGTTACTTGGAAAGTAAAAATATAATTGGTGATTTACGACATCAGGCTGTTGCTAAAAATCGCGCAATTCATGAATAGAAAATGTAAGTGCTCGCTGTTTAACTCGTCAGCATTAGTTCATTTATTTTATAACCGCAAATTAAATTGGTATAAGTGATCTTTAATATGTCATAGTATTGACAATTTCTTTAAATCCGAAAATACTTTACTGAATTCTCGTTTATTGCTTAATTATTCTTTCTCGATTCAAATCCTAAATAGCGTTACGTGTTGAAAATAGCCGCTATGAATAGCACAATTAGTTCGCACGATGCACGTTTAACTCGCTGTCATGTGCTTATTAATTGAGACCGATATAAATTTTGCACATTTTCTTGAAGTTGAAAGTTTCCTCTTTTCAGCGAGGTATTATTTGTTTATGTAAATTAGAAAACAAAATTGTTACTGACGATTTAAAACCTCAGGTAGTTCCGAAAATTTGCGCAATTCGCGAATAGAAAATCTAGGGACTCGCTTTTTAACTCGCCAATGTGAATTCATATTATTTTATAATTTAAATTTAATTTGATATTAATAAATTGAAATATCTCATGGTATTGACAAAATTTATTTTGTCAAAATCCGATAGTAATTGACGGAACTGCAATTAATTGAATATTGCGTGATAGTACTGCGAAACCAGAGATCTATTAATATCTAAGCTAATCAAGTTAGTGTATCGATCGTCTGCTAGCGGTTAGATAGACTGTATATACTGTCCATGAACTAATTCAGCTTCCCGCCACCAGCGAAAACATGTTGTTTCTATTTATAGCATCAATGTTTGTAAACAACATAATTAGGTCATCGTCTACAAATGTTCAGCGGCGGAGTGATTTTAATAGACACATTTCAGTTCACCCGTGTTCCACCAGAAATCTATTGGCTGAATAAACAATACAAACTAGTCACTGACCAATAGCTCGTTGTATATCAATTTGCATATGAATGCCCCGATATGTAAACATGAAACCGTGGGATTACTTTCTCAACCTTCTTGACGGTCCTTGGCGGTTCGCAGGCCTTTAATAGTAGGAATATAGTCCATGCGGAATGATTTGCTATAAAATTAAAATATCCTCAAAAAATAAAAGTCTGATGTAATTGTTGGTCTTAATATTAATAAATGTTGGTAATGTAAACAAATCGGGTTCAATGATACGTGTAACCTGTGTAGCATGCTTGTAATATTGCTCAAATCATAGACCTATTTATTGGTGTAGGCATAAAGGCGTTAACTTCATAGTATATATAAAGCAAATAAAAAATGAAAGATAGTTATTACATTGTGTGGCTTATCGCCACACAAAAACGAGAGTTATGGAAATCAACATCAAACTCCGAACACAAGTAACAGTAGAAAACACACCCTTGGAATATGTCGAAGACTTCACTTATCTAAGCAGCGTGATAAGCAAAGAAAATGAAGCCCATAATGACATCAATGCAAGACTGGATAAAGCCAGAAACTCCTTTGCTATCCTACGAACAATCTGGAAATCCAACCAATACTTGCTGAAGATGAAATTAAAACAGAAACGTAAAATCTGTCTGGCGGTACGGATCGGAATGTCGGCGAGTCATCCAAAGCGGCTTGAAGAAAATGGGAGGATTTCTCATTAGTTGTCTATGAAAAATTTGCAGGACATTTGTCAATACGAGAATATAAACAGATAATTATTCAAGAAAAAAAACAATGAGATAAAGCAGCGATGGCTAAGGTGGCTAGGTCATGCACTGAGAATGGCCAAACAAAAATACTAAATGTTGCTCTGGACACCACCTGGAAGAAAACACCCTGGTCGACTGAAGACAACATGACGTACGACTGTTATGGCAGAAGTATCAGAAAACTAGGATAATCTTTCAGACAAGCGCAGACAATGGCCAAAGGCAGATCTAAGTGGAGAGAGACCAGTGTAGGTTAATGTCCCACTGGGGACGAAGAGTATCGAGAGATAAGACATTTTGTATCTCGGGAGTTTGCAGTTTACGGTACGGAATGTATAAGTTGAATGTTGTATAATAATAATAGTAATAAAAATAATAATAATCCTCAACATAGACATATGGAAAACACATTACATTTAGTGAATTGCAAATAATTATGTGTTTGTTGATAGACTGTATACATGTACTATTTCAGAAATGATATTAGATACATTAGATACTATGTAACACATGTCCATAGCAGTGGTATCGGGTATACTATTAGTAGGTTTGTTCAGTAGAGATGCAATCAGTCCAGTGTGAAAATGTGTATACATTTTGAATTAAAGATGTTTAATGTTGTTCCTTTTCCGATGTACTTGGGAATTAAACAATACAGATGTTATTATAAATGTCTAACGAAACATCGATTAACTCTAATGATGGTGATGTCATTGATATGATAAGGTTATAGTGCACATACCTGGTGAAGTAAGTCCCTCATTCTGTAGTAAGGTTACATTGAATGTTTCATTTTCCAGTTCGACTTGATACTGTAACGCTGGGGGACGTTTACGGAATGGACGTATACTGATATCTCTGACGGCCGCATATGTAAGAGTGGCTGCTGTAAACAACACGTGACAAGGTTAGCAGGGTTGGTACTCAATAAGAAAATATGGACCATGCTACAACGGACTCCGCACACTTTGATACATGTATCTCGTTGTTGAAATCAGACTCACACGTATATAATCCTGACGACTGGTCGATAGTTGAACTTCCTTCTATATAAACTTATAAACAATGTTCAGTTTCAGATTCGTCCCCGTATGTGCAACGCGCAATCCTTCTACTGTCAGCTTAAGGACAACAACGACCGTGAGCGGCTAGTACGTACACCGACGGTTTTCGTACGATGACCGGGCAATCGTACGAAGACCGTACGCTGTAATGTTAAATATTTTTAAAAGCATTGATGCAATTTTATTGCAAATTGGCATGACTGTGTGATTGAATCACCTCTACAAGTTTTTAAACACCAACTCAAATAAATATGATCCTATCCATAAAAGTAGGGTGTATATAACATCGTCAGTACATAAGGCCATTTCAAATCGTTTCTTCGTTTAGCTTCCGCCCTAAGTTCAAAAATCCTATTTAGATATCATGAGACAAAAACAAAACACTCGAAAAAAACAGGTAATAATGACTTCTATCCTCGTAATTATACATGTAGGCATATGGCTAACAAATGTAGCTATCTAGAGTTGAATCATAATAACTTACTAAACTTAAAACTTGTTTGTGTGAAATCTACTGCTTTGTATGTGTTGGGGACATGATGTTGAATAAGTATAATAAGTATGAAAGCAATATCTCAATGGATTTTGAAGATATAAGAGGTAACAAAATATGTTGGTTTTTTTTGTGCCCAAACCTATCCGTCCTCGGACGCCAAAAAGAAGAAACGATTTGGAATGACCTAACACGGAAATGCATAATGGGGAATTTGATATAATAATTAAGATAAGTACTTACATTTATCTGCAAACCTAGGACCAAGTAATGGTATCGTGTCTTCTGATGCATTGAATGGATCAAAAGGGATCTGAAACATAAACAAGACAGGAGTTGTTACAAAGGAAGATGTCTGTTGCTTATCTAGAGTTCGTCGGTTCGAACATTTGTCAAGTCGGAGAAAAATCTGACATTAATATGAGTATTAGTGTTTCACACGTTATGTTTCGTTGTACAGTGAAATTCCGCTAATAAGACCAGTCAAAAATGTGGTCTTAATAGCGAATCGGTCTTATTAGCAGACCTTTTTTGTTCTAAATTTAATACTATGGGACCTTAAACTGGCAAAACTCTGCATGATTTCAAAATAATCAAAGTGGTCTTATTAGCGGAACATTACTGGCCCAAGGAAATTGTTGATGTACGCTGGTTTTTATAGACACTGTTGAGTGACTGACCTGGGTTTTATAATTTTGGTCTGACTACGCTGCATCTAATGATAGAAACGTTACATTGCGCCTGTTTGAATGTGCTGAGAACACACCGGCTCTGCAAACTAGTACATTGTATATACATATACACCTCCTGTGGAAGAACCTATAAAACAGTAACACTTATCACAGGAGCTTGTAATTAAATAAATAATTATGAACATTAATTCCCCCACACTCACACAGAAGTAATATCATAACTAATTTTAATTTCGTTGGAGTTTCTTCAATCTCTCAATGGAGGTGACGATTCAAGAAACATCAAAGAAATTAAAATTAGAAGCCGGAATTGGACAATAATAGGAACATATTGAATAGGACAAGGCTATTTTATGCATTGCTATTAACCCATTAACTGTCCAGTTCTTTTGTGTGATTGTAATGTTCTGTTCTGTAGAGCTTTGTTGATCATTCACCCATTGATGTGTGTGATTGTGAAGTCAAGTATGTACTCTTCTGTTTCTGTTGAGTGCTACATACTCTGTACGACCTGGCCTAGTGATTATAAATATTGGAGTACGTACTCCATGCTCCAACTAATACTCCATACTCCAATTTGACTATTTGTTATTTACAAACTATTGTAACTTCTTTATTACTGGATGGAAACATATGTAATAGGGGTTCGTTTTCTTAGTTAGATCATTTGCTACAAGTTGGTGTTGGTTTTGATGCACAATTTTAAAAAAAGATTCAAGTTGGAGGAAGTATGGAGTTCGAGTATGAGAAGGAAAAATGTTTATAATCATTGGTCCAAATCTCACAAAGCATCTCCATATGTGAGACAATTCTCAGCTCAAATATGGTCACATGTCTCCTAATTAATATCCTAGGACCACTGAAACCAAAATTTGTTTCTCTACATTGTAACATTATGTTGACTTTGTTGCAGACAACATTGATAACTCCGAATCCAGATTTATCTATAAAAAAGGTATGAGACAATCCGACAGGGAAGGTAGCACTCAACCCAACCAGTCGAGCACAGAAATCAGGAACACTCCGCCACAACTACCCTGAGCAATGCCCACGGAATCTCATGCCAAAACGGCGACCAAATGAGGCACAACAACCCCGGGGTGTGACCTAGTTTAAAACACAAGCACAGTGACCAAGTTAAAAAATGGACAAGGTAGGAATGGAATGGTAAATAATATTACATATTCCTAGCAACTACATTGAGCAATGCCCACACATAAGCCGAAGAAACAATTAAAAATCCAAATCCCCGCCGGTACAATGCAGGAAGACCCACATTCACAAAGAAATTATATAATAGCGGTTATTGCCGAATGAAACGCAGCCAATACTTCCAAGGCCACTGTATCTCATTTTGAGATGAGATTTTACTTGAGATGCTTCTGGAGATCGGGACCTGTTAATATATCTCACACAAGAAAGATTGGTATACGTATGTAAATGGCATTTCAAAATGTTCATAGATGGTATTACTTCACATATAAAACAAATTATAGAAAGACTAATTCGACCAACTTGGCAAATGAATCACGAACCATAACTAGTCATTATACCAATGACATCTAGAGAGGCATTCCATTATGAGACGTTTTTGCCTGCTTATCACAAATATTTAAAAAAACAACATTTATGTTGATTGATAAAAATCGCTAATAGGGAATGCAGCACTCAAAGGAAACAGCATACATTGATTGCATTGTATTTTTAAAAAAAGAATTTTCGCAAAGCATTATTATACATGTAATAACATATACAAGTTTCTAAATTCATACCCATTTAATGTAAATTTAATTACGATTAAATAATAATAATATTAACGACTTGATTTAAAGAGGCCACACAGTTGGGCAAGTCCAGTCTTCCCTGTGAGCCTGTATGACAAATGAAATGTGCATGTTTTAAGTATTATAACAAAGCATGCATTAATAATAGCAATAATACTCCTGAAATGAAAATAAACATTTGTATGTAACAAACATGAAACATTATTTACAAAACGACAGAATAACAATGTATGTGACAATATTCACAGGCAAAATAATACTAATTGTGACAAAATTCACAAAGAAACTGAACTCATAGTTTATCAATACCAATCCTTTACTCAATGCAACCAAGACTTTATTTGCAAAATTCATTAAAACAAAATTTATAAACTACAGCATTAACCTATTTCTAACGACAATACACGTTTTATAGAACAATAAAAAGTAACAGATCCTCAATGAATTTTAATTTATTGAAAAAAACCTTATGTACTGTAATTCGTCGCCAAAGATAAAAATTGATTTTATAGTTTACAAAAAATAACAAGCAACATACCTGACCATTCACAAATAGAATGAAAAATATGGCAAAATAAAAACGTAATAATTCCATATTATATTATTTTATTAACATTTTCACATAGTCTGGGGATATGTGTACATTTGAAATTTGGCATCTGAGGATAACCATTCTTATACTCGATTAGGCCTTAAATTTAAATACTCGTTGCTTATCTCCAGCATGTTTTAGAAAAATGGGCGTAGGTTGCCGGTTGGTTTATTTTTTTTCATTTCAAAACTTGATACCAATATAGACGGAAATATTAATTTTGTTACTTTGATTTCAATTTATGGCTGATGTTATACTGGTTAATAGTTTATAAAAAGCTTAATGCCGTAGTTTATCAATTGTTTGAAATGTCAGGGTTGCATCGAGTAAAGGATTGGAATATGTAAACTATGAGTTCAGTCAAACTGGCCTAAGATCGAATTATTTGTTATTTTCCTTCTTTTATACAAAAGAGAGACAGATTGAATGTAAATTATAGGCATACTTAGGTTCGATCATTTATGTAATGTTATCTAAATTACTGTTAATTTGTCGTTAATCTCGTGGCTTTTTAAAACATTAAAAGCGGTATGCAATAAACCTGTGATTTATAACCCGGTAACCACACACTGTGTTATCGTAGTTTGATATCATAAGGAAAGCATTGAACATTGAGCTCTCTGATAGGTGACTCGGTTATCTGGGTACAATGGAACTAATGCACTTTGTATGATACATTCCTTGTTTACAAACTGATGCCTGTTGCCTAAGCAAAGCGCTACGTATAGCGCTTTCCACGGGAGGTAATCCATGCCTTCTATATTTAAATGAACGGGAACTAACTGAATGAATGCGCTTGGCAGCATTTTGCTTAGGCAACTGACAATCTGAACACAGCCAAGTTAAAAAATGTTTAGTTACCATTTTCGAGGACTGATTATTCAGCTGTTCAGCCGTTCAACCATTTTTTAGATGTTAACTTCCCCTGGTAATTAGGCTACCTATGGAAAACTTGCGTTTAGGTTTCTATCGCTAATACTATATAGTTCCTCAAAAATAAATACAAATAATATAAGAAAAAAATGAACTTTAAAAAGTATACATGCCAACGAGTTCTTACACCCTACTCAAAATCGGCTGTCACCTGCACAACATATATAATTTAAATGCTTCTCATTATTAGTGAATAGTCAAAACGTCTGAAATGAGTTGTTTTTATGTAAGCAAATAATGTAATAGCAACGCTTATGCCGTAATTTATAGATTATTTGAATCAGCTTGTTTATTCATAAAAGCACTATCGATTAGATGTCATTGAACATGTAAAATGTAAAGTTGGTTATCTTTGCAGATATATTATTTAGACACGACTTTGTACGGAGATTTAATCTATACAACTAGCCTACAGGCAATGGTAAGTAAACTTCAAGGTTGGTCTTTTTAATGAGTTGGTATGTTGGTATTAACTTATTGAAAAAAAAAATGGTGCAAATAATATGAGAGGTCGTGATTGTGACGTGGTATTATTATTGAGGTACTCTTCCTTCAAGTGTTTAGTTGTGATCAAGCTGCCTTCCCTGTCCAAGTTCCTCATATCTCATTTTGACGATAATCCATGAAATGTTAACATCACGCACGCTCCGGATTATCTTGGTTGTTTCCCGAACACACGCCGTAAGTTTGCTTTGTAATTACTGTCCCATGCATCCTACATTATTGACATACCCAGACAAGTTGAAATATATATATCATTTGGAAGTGATGTGGTCTTTAAATTGAGTCATATTATCCCCCACCATCCGAATTACCACCATGGTGGTTGTTTCCCTAAACATCTTTTTGTGAGTTATATGTCATCTACTGACCCTATTCACATACCAATACCATTTTAAAGATATCTATCACATAAAACAAACATAACTCTGAGGTCAGGTTTTAATCAGATGCAATATCTTTGATTTTTGCTGAAAGCGTCCAGCTTGACGACAACCTGCTCAATTCTTTGTGACCCGATCATTTTGTAACGAATGTAATCGCTTGTATGAGGGTCAGTCAAGAAAAACTGAGAGTTGTTAAATTAAGCTTTCAAAATGTATATACGAGAGGTGCCCCACTTATATTTGAACAGTGTTGACAAGAAATAGTTTCATGGAATTATGGTATAAATAAAATATCGCTTTTGTACTGTGTAAACATATGTGTTAGGTAACATTTACACTAACTGGTTGGTTGGTTTGAAATATAGAATGAACCCAAAACAACCCTTCTGTAGAGCGTGTCGTGTTTTACTTTTTGAAGGTCAGCCACTGCCATAAAAGCCCTTAACATGTGTTAGTTGAGCATGGATATTCCATTTCTGTGAAGACAATATGTACTTTTTGTCACATTAAGGATGTTTTGCGCTTTGTTGTTGTTTTTAACGAAATAACTCAAAATATTAAAAACTGACTAAAAGGGATGATACCTACCAAAATCTTAATATTTGGTTATTTGATATCTAAGGCAAATCCAAAAACTAAAATAGTGACTTCAGCGACCTTAGGAGTATCCATTGGAACTTTCGATATGTTCACTTAGAGAATTATATATGCCGAACTCGGGATAAAATCGGTATTTACCTGCTTAATACCACAAAAACAACATAAAGGAGACATATTTCTTTAACGATGTGTATGCTTCAACGGAACCGTAAATGCCACAACTTTGTCACCTCGGTAGAGGCAATGCTTTATCATTGCCAAATATACCATAAACGGACATCCTAGATTATGATAAATGTTGTTGAGGCAACGCATGAGTTGACATTCGTTAAGCATCAAATGTTCCCGAACGTTTGCATAACGTAAGCTATTGCTTGCTATACTGGCTTCATGGAACACATATTTATTCCTAAAAAGTCAAAGGTGAAATATATTAGGTTCCAACCCATAATTGGTAAAAATGTTTGCCAAGCATCTTTCCTGGAGACGATATGTGAAGCATGGTCTTTTGTCAACACAGAGTTCTAACTCATGCCACAAAAACACCAATCTGAACCTTAAGAACACACATTTAAGGTATATTACGCAAGATTAGTAAAGGCCAACGTCTAATGAACATATACCCACAAATCCTTTACTCTATCAAATATTGCAGCATTTAGTACAGGCGAGAAATGCAAACAACATCGATCGGATTATTCGGTCTTAAAAAAGCCAAACACCATACCTCCTACAAAATTGTAGATATGAGTGCAACCTAAGTAATAAAGTAATAATCAATGGTTGTATGTGTTATTTTGCATTATGATACAGAAATATTTTGATTATGTACTATAAGCATCGAACTATTTGATATTCAATACTGTTCAAATATAAGTGGGGCACCTCTCGTACAATTATATTTTCTACCAATTTTCATCAACTAGTATCCGTTGCGAATATTCTGATGAATTCCGTGATCAGATATAGGCTCATAAATAAAGTTGTCAAACAACCAAAGAACATCACTAAAGGGTATGCGTTCGCCCCAGCGACAGGCAGACTGATTTTGTTGTCAAGTCGAACGTTTATTTCAACTTTATATAGTGTAATTTAGTACAACTAACAAGTGTATCTTGTAAAATCATCTATATCAAATAATAATGGACGTTTGTTACAGAATGGTCACTAATGCTATATTGTTTAGTTGCCTAGCATCAATTTTACCCGTATTTTATCAATTTTCTCGGCATGTGTTCTTTGCGTTGCCATGGAACTCTGAAACTAATCACAGTTTCTGCTCAAGGGGATTATGAATGTATCTAATGGAGTCCAGTGACCGTAATAGAAATAAAAAACATAACTTCGCTTTTGAAAAACATCATGCGTTCATTTGGGTGGGGTAAAATAGTGGTCTCAATACCAAAAAAAGAAAGTGACAATTAATAGTTCCTCCAAGTATATTTTCTATATTGGAGGAACAAATCAACAATAATTAAGTATATCTGATATGCGCGAGCGCGAGTGCATGCCTTTGAGTCGTCTTCTTCGGTTGCCTGGCAACAAAAATCGAATTATCATACCCAAAATTGGTATTCGCCATAACATCGATGAGATACTATATTTCACGATAATGTATAGACAATATAGGAACAATTATTCTCCTGATTATTATTCACTAACTCTCAGTTTTTCTTGATTGATCCTCGTAGTTTCGTATGTGTATCCTGTTGTTATGTTTCTTATCGTTCAAGGAAGTACAATACTTGCCCACAACAAATTGCACTGTTGTGATAAACATTCATGCAATACAATTTGAAAAAACTTAACAACAGACTCGCTTCGTGTAAACAAGTTGTTTATTAATTTTGCAATTGTCTGTTGCTAAAATGTAAACGTTTCATGAATATTTGTTGTACTTAACAACACGTAAGTGTACGTATCAGGGCCAGACAACGGTCACAATATGGATAAGAGGGTGGGTACGTGTGTAAACGGCCAGCATAATAGCTCAGTCTGGGCCCTTATTCACCAACGCTGTAAGTCTAAAACTTAGACTTAGACTTTAAATTGTCACATGTTCAATTCGCTCTCGTAATGTTATAAATGTACCTATTTTGCTATAAAACGTATACATATTCCGAGGGTAACAACAAATAATTAGATAAAATTTTGCACAGTTAAGTCTAATTGTTAAGAAATGGCAGTGATTATAAATGTTGCCAATTTTAAGTCTAAGTCTGAGTTTTAGACTTACAAAGTTGGTGAATAAGGCCCCTGGTGATTATTCGTCCAGTTAACTAAGGACTCCAGGGTTTTGGCCACAGGTAGGCTGTATACACTCAGCTAAAATTTCTAATTGGTCACTTTTTAATCTCACATATTTTTGTACATAACAATTGAAAAATATATTTAGTGTACTTAACTCATTCGACCTGATGTTCTTAATCAAATTCAGTTCGTGTTTTACATAGCCTCGTAACCTGTTCTGAGTTATGGCCCATTTTGAACAAAACAGTTTTTATGTATAATGCAAAACCAGTCAGTGGAAATGTGATACACTGTAAAAATGTAAACGTATTTGTGATCTCCCAAACAGAAAAACAACCAGTATTGCTAAAATAATTGGGCATTAAAAAGATATACAGCTTTTAATTGAAAATAAAACAACATTAAATCCTCAAAATAATAATACACACGATTGATAGATACGTCAAATTTTGTACATTTTTTCTTTCATTAATTATTTTCTTTGTGCTACAATTATGGCAAGTTACAGTGCGTTTCAACTTTAGAGGCGACATTGATTTCCTATGGCGAATAACATTGTAATTGTCAGAAATCCAGATAAATCTTAAAAAGTTGATGTCTTTCATATCATTCCATCGCCTCAACCATACAATCTATTGGATAAAATACCTTTGCGATATGCATAAATTACTGCCTACTTGTCCATATGATATGATGGTTTATTATGTTTTATGCTTAAAACTAGGGTTATTTATCAATGCAGTCATCCATATTTTATGTTTTTCTTGTTCTAAGGGTTGTTGTTTAGTATCTCAAATAATTGAACGTGAGAATACTTTAGTATCAAAATTTCATGCTTGTGTTGTTTACACATTGCTTTTACATTTACTATTGACAGAATATATTTTGAATTATCATTGACTGACATTTTGGCAATTTTTGAAGTGACCAATTAGAAATTTTGTTCAGTATATGTGACTTACGGTGACCAATAAGGGGCAGTGGTATAGCATCTTAGTTGCTTTCATTAGACATTCATGATTTTATTTTCTTTTATGTCTTTTTCCTTTTATAACAGCATACCGGTAATAAGAATATGTATCCCCCAAACACCCCGCCCGCGTTCACAAAGGACCAACTGATCTGGGTCAAATTTTTATCCTCTAAAATAATTTTCTTATATTTGGAAGTTTTATGCAACTTTTTGCATTTACAACATATAGCCATGTAGATAATGCATACTCTACTACATGTTAAATTGCTCAAAATATTCAGACCATCTTATTTCTGTTTCAAAAGTGATTTATTGTACGTGAGACAGAAACTGATCCTGAAAAACGAGAATAATATTTTTTAACCATGATTAAATCTTATATTGTTAGTATTTTTATAACTGACTATAAACAACTTATTTTAAGGTCTTTAACAAACTTAACCTTAAAACAACTATTGAATTTTAAAGGATCCATATTTGAGCTTGATCCTGAAAATTAATTATTTGTGAACTTGGGGCCTAGTAATATTAGTATGTAAGAACTGATTGTTAGCGAAAGTTGAAAAAGGCAATGTAACACACAAAGAACTAAACATATAAATGGGCATGGCGTCACTTCCTCTTTGTGGTGGGTGTACTGATCATTATATGTCCATATATTTACCGACCAAAGCCTAACAATAACAACCAAGGAACAAATACATCAGTGCGTCAATGGAAACTCTGATTATAACATAATAGACCATGAATAGAATTGCGTATTTTATTCGTACGTATATATTGCTGTTATCTAAAATGTAATGAACTTTAAGCGAAAAATGCCCCTTTCTGTATTGATATCGTTTTTTGATACGAGCCTCTGTTGTCATCATGGAGAATTCTTTCAAAACAACAAACTACATGTATCTTGTTTGTATTTGTATTTTCCTCTGATTAGAACACTCTGACCTCAGATTTATGTTTTCTTAATGTGATAAATATCTTTAAAATAATCTAGGTATGTCCCAGTGTACGATGTATGGGACTGTAAATGTCATATAACTCACAGAAAGTTTTTTAGGGAAACAACCTCCTAGGTGGTAAGTCGGATTGTAGGGATAGTATGACTGAACATAAAGACCACATTACAGAACAGAATTAAAGATCACTTGCCACTTATGATACAAAATGTAAGTACATGTACTTGTTTATCTCTATGACGTCATAACTCGACTACCGGCATGACTTTACGTAACGTTAATCGGTACATCAAACTGTTTTTTTGTATGTAAGCAAACTTGTCGGTCATGATAGAATTACAATCGTGAACGCTCAGTCATTTCCGTTTGTCTCCGGTAAATACATCGTATTGTAATGCTAAAATGCCAAGGTGATATTAATGGTTAGAATTATAGACATAACCAACATCAAGATAACAGTTAAATCACATAACATGCGGCGTGGGAGTGCATTAAAGCCGTGCCAGAAATAGCATTATGCACTCCCAGCCCATTCATTAAACATTAAATTAGTTTGACGTTGATTGGTTGCTCCGTTCAGGGTGTCGTAACGCAAGCCAATCCGTACCTTGAATCGACCCGTGACGTCAGTATAAAACAAACGTCGTCATGACGTCGCACGCATTATAATTATAAATTTTGAATGAAACATATGTAGCGTACATCAGCGTTTTGAACGTTTATTGGCGTTCTCTAAGGTTATGTGATAAATAAAATCTTACATTCATGCTCATTACATACGAGATTTATTAAACTCGTCGAAAAAACAATATTGTTTTGTCCACTCGTTTAATAAAACTCGTATGTAGTGAGTACTCATGCAAGATCCTCTATATAACACATGAGACATTCCATGTTTAGAAGTTATGCATGTATATCAGCTGTAATGTTGGTTCATTTTGATCATGGATTTGAAATCTAACCGGCCGTCGGAATGAATCATTTGTATCCAACCTTCAGAAGGGGAGCCAAATGTAGTTCTTGTCATGAATACGTATTATATCATTTATTTCCCTTGTGTCACTTTCAGTATAATTACATTTTATGTAATGATTTTCTTACATGAACAGAACGACGTGAAAGTTCGAACAGACCATAACATAGTTAAACGAGCCGTCGGCTGTTGTCCTAACCGGATGTAATATGGACAGAGGATCTATCACTCGTCGCCATTAGAGTTCTGGGAAATTTTATTAAGCGAGTATTTGGTGGGCTTGGTAATATTTTCTGAACGAGTTTAATATGAATATACCAATCGACAACGAGTGATAGATTCTTCATATTGTGACAGGGTATGTTTTGAGACCTTTATTTACTTTTGTAGATAGTGTAGTCAAGGGAGATAAGTATGTAAGGCAGTATAAAAAATAGAGATAATTTTAAATAGGGGTGTAACCATGGTTTATATTGGTAATACCTTAATTTATAGGGATGTAACCTAAATTTATGTGTGTGTGACGTAACATGAAAGGACTACAAACTATTTGACCTGTATGAACTCGAGTGTTGATTGTTGATTGGCTGGATTAATTGGAATATTAATATGCAGGCGGGAATGTGATTTGACTCTTTGCAGTTGCAAAGACACTTTGTACTCACAGGAAGTCACTTTAGATTGATCACATTGCATATACATTCTCTTGGTATGTAGTCCGGATTTATGTGAGGTCATATGGTTGTTTTGATGCTTTCCGATGTGTTTCAGTCTGTCATATTTCTAATATTTAATCCTTTTAGCACACCATTCGGTACCTTAAGAACACGTATTTCAAGTTTATTGCACAATAATAGTACAAAGGCCAAGTTCAAACAACGCTGCACCCAAAGAATTGGAATCTTAAGGATAAAACAACATTGGTAACACTTGATAAATGTTTACAACATTAATTGAATTTTTTCAGTCATAAAAAAGCTCAAAAGGATGCCTGTACAAAAATGTGAATTTTTGGTTCTAACTTAATTACCAAAACAAAACCAAAGGGTGTATATGTTAATTGACAAATTGATGTATACGATTGAATGAAGACTTTTCGACTATACAATGCCATGTTGAAAACATAGTTTGTTCAACACTGTTCAAATATAAGTGGGGCACCTCTCGTATTACATTGTTACTATGTTACAATTTAATGGGTCATAGCGTTGTTGAAGTCCAGAAATGCAATCGTGCAATTGTTCTCATACATCAAAAATCACAATCATCGTGGACCGTATAATGATAATTGGTTAATCAAGAATGGTATTCACAACAAATAAAGACGTTATCATAATTATTATTATTATTATAACATGCATTGTTACATTTGGGTAGATTGGTTCACGAAGTCGTTAAAACAAATATCATAACATTGTCAAAACAGTCAATTTCCCTTATTAATAAAAGGAAATGTATGCATTTTACATACGCACAATAATGTTTATGTCGTGTTATATGTCCAATATGCAGTAGACACTTCTCGCCGTGCAAGTACGAACTATTTACGCGCGAAACAAACGTAGGAAAATTGTCGTCGATTGTTGGTCATAAGAGAAAATCGCCTTATAGTTCCATAATTCATTGTATTTATTTGATGATCGGAAACAAGTTTTGGGTGCGATAATGTGGTTTGAACACATAAAAGTATGATACAGATTTTGTTATTACACATTGAGTATTTCACACAAGAATGCATATTTGTAGCTACACGGGTTGTCATGTAGAAGCCTGTTTGTATTTAACACCATACAAAGTTCACGTGGACCATTACTGGGTTCTCCTGGTCGCCAAATATGGAGGACTTTCTGAGAACCGTATTCAAACTCCCAGGGTGATGCTACATCTTTACGGTAACCTCCAACAATAACAGCAACAGGGAGCCCTTGTAGTACTTGTTCGATATCTTCAAGTTTCTCGAATGTTTCTATGTTAACCAGGTATCCACCGTCTTGTTTACATTGTTTGTTGGCATCATCGTGTGACATTTTTATATTGTAAACCTTAAGACAATATCCATGGACAGTTTCATTGTACTGTTTAGGACAGAATTCATCACATATTCGATAATCATTCTCAGTCGTGGTTTTGAATTCATTAGCGTCGTTGATATATTCACATTTTCTGGATCGGGATCTGCTACCAGAATGTCCAGGATGTCTAGTATAGCATGGTGACCATAAAGTCCATGCCTCGCATGGATGCATATTGTGAATAGCCATTCCTATCAGCGTCAGTAATGGATACTGTAGTTGTCTACCAAGCTTCATGAGTGTAGTCCCATCAACTACATCGACACCACTTGTACCGTAATTCTCCAATCGTTCCGAACATGAAATTAGGAATAAACTAAACAGAATAAGCAGCACCAACATCCTCGTTGTGAACATTATACTGATTTTGTTATTCATAAAATGAGGAGTTCGGACAGGGAAGTTAGCACTCGAATTAAGCACAAAAGGCAGCTACACCACAACACAACCACGCGGAGCAATGCTCAAACAAAACCCCAAAGAAATCGTTATAAGTCCAAGTCCGCCCAAAAAATAGTCCTTTTAATCGTACGAATATGAATCAGAATTACAAAACAATCCAGGCGATTCAATTGTTAGATATTGACTTCTTCAGTATAACCTAGTACTAGATTTATATGTACACAACTACGTTTGATATTTTATATCTAAAGATGGCAAAAGACCAATATCAGACCTTCAACAGTCGACGTGTTATCTGACAGAACATTCCTCGAGTATGAATGTAAACGTTTGTTCGAAATAATCAAATATGTAACCATGAGATCGGCCGTGCAAATTCATAACAGCATAACACCAATGTTTCCGATTATTTTTCATAGCTTACGGTCGTAATTTATCAATCTCACAGCTCCATGCATCTAGTAACCTCAACATGTCATTTTTGTTAACTGTTATGATAATGTATCTGTCATTTTGAACATTTGAAGCCCATTTGAAGCAATCTTTTTCATGTTGAACCCTACTCAAAGCGCCACAATAAAATAATATTTGAATAACAAGTTCCGAGTATTTACACATGTATCTGTCATTTCAAATATTTACTTCGTAATAAGTTTACTAAATTTCTACATATAACACTCTTGAAGTATGTCAGTGTAATGTTTGTTTCTAAATGATTATACTATTTCATACTTTAGAGCGAAATGTTCGATTGAGCAATTACTCCCTTTCTATAATTTCACACATAAATGGAAGTACTCCACTGCAATGTCCGTCATAGAACATTTTATTGAACCGTTCTAACAGTAGACACTGCTGATCTGACGTATTTTGAGGCTCTCCCGAAGCCCAAACAACATAGCCTGTCTGCGAACCATACTCATATGCCCATGATGACCAAGTATAATGACGATAACCACCAGTGCGAACAAAGGACGATCCGGTGAGACCGTTCAATACTTTCGAGACATCCTCATATTTCTCTTTAGTTTCAATATTGATCAGATATCCACCATCACTATTACATTGTTTCTTGGAGTCATCGTACGTCATTTCCTCCACGTAAACTTTTATACAATACCCATGGTCAGTGATATTATAATCATTACGACAAAATGCATCATCCTTTCCCCCACTCTCAACAACAACATCACCCTCACCATCACCCTCGCATAGTTCGTAATCGTTCTCATTCGTTGTGTTTAGTTCATTTTCATTGCTAATATAGTCACATTTTCTGCTTCGAGATCTGCTACCGAAGTATCCAAGATGTCTAGCAGAACATGGTGACCATTGTGTCCATGGCTCACACGGATGCATATTGTGAATAGCCATTCCTATTAGCGTTAGCATTGGTTTGTGTAGACGTCTACCAAGTTCCACGAGTTTCTCACCGCCTATTGTCGCACCGTCTGTCCCATTATTCTCCAATGGTACCGACAACGACACATGTAACAAACAGGACAGAATAAAATAAGGTAACATCCAGAGATTCAACATTATAACAAATTTCACTCTGTGTCAAAAGCCCGAATTCTACAATTCTTTAACTTTTAAAGAGAACTGTTGTAGTTTTATTAAGCGATTGAAATACCTGTACACAGACAAGTTTTTAAGACAATTGTTTGTGCTTTAAGGTAGTCGGACACCAATATCAAATTTGAACGAGGGTATTACGATTTAAAGTTCCATCTGATAAACCATTGGTATAATTTGATTATTGTAGTCAGTGTTTCAAAGTTAAGGATTGAGATGTAACATCGGTTTGGAGAAACTACTAGAAGTTATAGATTGGCATTAGAATTGCGATGAACTCGATGTGCATGAATAGAATACACTTACGGACTATGAAAACGCAACACTTATTGAAATCACGAAATGTAATAGCAAACATTGTTTTACTGCATTAAAATTGTGTCTATAGATTGCTCTATTTACGTTTAAACATCAAGCAAATATTCAAAACGACAGTTAGCAATATCACGTGACATCCACGTGCTTAAGTCTCAAAACCAAAATCACAGAGTGCGAGTAAAGTTATGTTTTTCGTGCGTTCACAATAGCGGGTACTTATTAAAATTGCAACCCGCTTCTGGGGAATGTTTCCCTATTCATCAACAAAGGTTTGGACAACCTTGTGGGCAGATCGGGTTTAGAACTCATCCTTGGACTCATGTGTCAAAGAGCATGTCATATGGTTTCGTTGGGATCATAATCTTGGACATTCCATCACGCAAATATTGTTTTCTTCAAGTGTTATTCGTTATTTATATGCATGGTTATATGGCTGCTGTCTAAGGTTAACACCCATGTCATCCGGAAATAGTAATACAGGAAGGAAGTGACTGCATGTTGAAGCACGTGTTCAACGTTAGATGAAACGCAAAACGACAAGGTACTAAATGAAAATGTTGTATTTCATAAATAAACGTGTTTGATATTTTCATTTGATGAATTAGCATATCTATCGACACCATTCTTTGATAGGCCCGGTTACTGACAGGTAGTCGTTTCTTTGGCGGAGCATACGCATTAATTTTTCCGAATTAGGTGTCTTTTTAGGCCTTAAATCCCTATTTGGAGTTCAATGGTGGTGTCAGTTGGCATAAAACGCTATTGAAGACGAATATTTATTGTATCATGACAATATAATTGCGCAAAAACCGCGTGATTGCTACTTCCGGTTTGTAACATGCCTTTACCTCCAGACACATAAGGTTCGGATTGACGTGAAATGTAAACTTTTGTTTTTGGAAAACTGAAAATATGTTTTATTTTGGTAGGCTAATGAATCGTTTACACACCGCCATTTACACAATTCGGATATTTTCATTTGCACGAGAATCAAGCGCGAACAATGGCCACTACTAGCAATTTGGTTGCTAAAAACGGATTAAAATATTCTCTACTGACACCGTTCTAACCTAGGAACAGTATTCCATTGGTAAATAGTTCATACAAAATACACCGACCCCTGGAAAGTGGTGCGTTTTCAAAGTCCGTAAGTGTAGGTAACGGATAAAACCATAAACTTTCAACAGACTATATAAAGTACATTCTTACCATTGACATTACATAGAAAATGTCTATTATATGTTGCAAATTACAAGAAATGTTCATTTTCTCTTCAAGATTAAACGTTAACAAATAAGTCAAACGTAGCATGTTGTAAAACATAACAGACGTATATACAATGGGTATGATGGTGGCCAGCTACCTTAAAATCTAATACAATATTCATACACCTGCATATGCAGTTATCTACTGAGCTATCGCTATTTTCAAAATAGTTGTAAGATTAAACAACTGCGCAATATCTTTATTTCAGGCAAATCAGATTATATTCTATATATTTAGCTTTTATTGGCAGTTTCACACACAGGTAACTGCATCATGGATAAATAGTATTACGAAAAAAAAACGTTTTATAAAAAACAATTTTCTTCAAATGTATAAATATTCTGACCGAATTCCAAGGTTTCTAAAACAAGAATAGGTTTTCGATATCTTCATAAACTAATTACATTCATACCTAGCATTAATCAATGCGGAAGCCTTATTGAAAACCTTTCTTTATGTACATGTATGTATTGTCCACTTTATAGTATAAATAGAAAATTCCAAAAACAATTTTTGGCTTAGTGCCCTCATTTCTGTAATTGTATCATTATTGTACTGCTGCAATTTCGCTGTCCAGCATAAGGCTGCCTCGTATCTTTCAATAGTTTATGTATATTGTGCCATTTAGATGTGTGTTGCCCCTTGTTCTAGTCTAGTCGCTTGGTTCTTGCGTCGCTTAGTTTGACTGACTGAGGCGGCAAACGCTCGGTGGGATTTTGAGTTTGTGTAATTTGTATACCTGTTGTATTCTAGTTGTACTCTGTTATAGCAGTGTCCATGCACCCTCCTTTTGTGTATTATTGGTGTATTTTTGTTTCTACTTGTCCTCGGAAGTTAATTTCCTCTGCCCTCCGTTTAAAGTCCGATGCCAAAGCCCCCTTTTGTCATCAGTTGTATCTTGCGGAGATGCTGGATCAGATACTTTTTAATTAGGTCACTGTGCTGTTTGGTCACTATGATAAACGTTTTTGGCATATACAGGTATATGTTCGCCGCCCTCTTTTAGCCCATTATTGTAAGTCGAAATAACTAAGTAAGGGGTTGCTGTGTCTCATTTGGTCGCCGTTTTGGCACGGGTTTGTGTGGTTGCGTCGCCGTGCAATGGGGCCTTGCGGAACTGATTTCTTTGCTCGGCTGGTTAGGTTGAGTGCTACCTTCCTTGTCGGATTTTCTGATATTTTTCCATGTAAATTCCCATCGAAATTGATTAAATACTGTACAATTATTAATTTTCGTGGATTTTGTGGTTCACCTCAACCACGAACTTTAATCCCAACGAACATTAATTTTGACCCTAGTTTTATTACCTGAAATACATAATCCACGAATTCAAGTCACAACGAAATTGTCTTTTTTACAAAAACCACGAAATTTCGTCCCCAGGCAAATATATGATTTTACAGTAGTTAAAAAAGGTATGCTATGAAATGAAGAAACTGTGTCTAAACCGATCACTGTGTGGTGCATTTAACGCAAACCAACATGTCCGTCATCACAGCGTTTCATGTCTTCGAAAATTCTAGTAAAAGTTCAAATAAACATTTAAACAATATCTTATACGAGTATGCTACCCACAGGGTTATACATATGAGTGATAAATATGTATAAACATAAGGCCGTAAATTATGAAAACCAAAATGTACCACAGTGACCGGTTCGTCAATTGCATTACAAATGGTCATTGAAAGAAAAATATAATGTATACAAAATTTTCTTTATACGTTTATTTTGTTACCAATGATACAATTACCTGTGGTTTCGCAGGGTAAATGTCTGAACTTTGAAATGCTAGATGAACTATTCACTCAGTAATTGAAGTTTGAGTTTTTTCCTGGCATAACTACAGAGTATATGCTCAGTGTAGTTGCTAGGAATATGTAATATTATTTCCCATCCCATTCATGCCTTGCCCATTATTTGAACGAAGTCAAGTCGCAGTTGTGCCTCTTTAGGTCGCATAACGTTAGGTCACTGTCCTTAGTGTTCTAAACTAGGTCACGCCCCGGGGTTGTTGTGCCTCATTTGGTCGCCGTTTTGGCAAGGGTTTGTGTGGGCATTGCTAAGGGTAGTTGTGTCGTGGTGTTCCTGATTTCGGTGCTCAGCTGGATGGGTTGAGTGCTACTTTCCCTGTCAGATTTTCTCATACCATTTTTGTTTTATCGTGGTTGTTCAACTTGTTTGATGTCCATGTACATTTTAAGCGTTTGTCATTGTCTTCGCATGCTAGTAATAAGGTAATGTTTGTTTTTTTTGTAGGATTCTGACCAACTTCACTAGCAGAGCTTCTCTAAGCTCTCTAGTTGATGTAGTCTGTTCAGGCAGAACTGGTATAGCTACCTGAACATTATCCAAGATGTGCTCGGTCGGGATCAAATTCCGGGAATCAAACAGTTGTTGAATTCTGTAGGCATGCATTGGTCGTACGGGCCTTATTTGGACAAGCATAACCGTTGAACTTTATAAAATGAAATAGCACAATAGCACCAGCATAGGGGCGATAAAAACGCATAACGAAATAATTATTAATATATAAAGCACCCGTTATTTACCAGAACGCCAGAACATGGTACCGGTATCTGATCAACTTGGTCTAACTGCATTGCCGGAGATACAATGCAGAGCTTTAATGATTGGATATCTTACATCATAAATATTTTAACATAACTGAATGTTTGGTTTTAAACTTCTTAGAATGCTTTAATAACTTATTTGTACAACTTTGTGCCAAGAACAAGTACGAAAAATCGCGTAATCAGAACATCGTTTATTAACGGCGTCACTAAATCATTATAAAGTTTCAAAAGTTTACTACCTATTTACAACTTGTGCCAAGAAAAGATAATATTCCTCAAATATAATCTTATATGCCAGTCATCATGATAATGCGCAGCTGTTTTATCTTACAATTCTTCGAAAATATCGATATAAAAGATGATAACTGC
Organism: Spisula subtruncata; assembly: GCA_963678985.1. NCBI lineage: Eukaryota > Metazoa > Mollusca > Bivalvia > Venerida > Mactridae > Spisula > Spisula subtruncata. Next base: position 7,752,626 of record OY787673.1, on the reverse strand, counting down.
ACATGTGTGCGTGCACGAACGTTGTTTTAAGGTAGCAAGGCACAAGTATTTCATACAATCACTGTATTCCGTCCTAAAGGTTTCTAACGGTCCAAATTATTCGATGCAGTATTGAAAGTCACCAACACTGTTTTATATGCATTGCAACATATCGTAAAAATATATATTAAACGTATTTTCATACTGGTAACAGACTAAACATTGAATACTTGGAGTTCTGGAATAAGTGTCCTTCTACCTTAAATATAACAATTCAAACTGTGTTGGATATATAAACCATTTACGAGACAAACCAGAGCCAAACCTAACATTTGAATCAACGGAAACATTGTGTAATTCCGATTCGCATTCGAATAAAGCTTGGGACTATCATATTCTGTATAATGTTCACAATGAGGATGTTGACATTACTTGTTCTCTGTTGCTCGATTCTGATTTCTTGTTCGGAACCTTTGGAGAATAATGTCACTAGTACTTCTGGTGATTCTATCGACGGTGTAAAACTTGTGAAGCTTGGAAGGCGTCTGAACAAACCGATGTTGACTCTGATAGGAATGGCTTTACGCAATATGAATCCTTGTGAGCCGTGGACACAGTGGTCGCAATGTTCTGCAACCCGCATTGGATACTTTGGTAGCAGATCACGTAGCAGAATGTGTGAATATTCTAAATATGGGAATGATCTAAACAGCACGAATGAGGATGATCACCAGATATGTGAGGGTGACGGTGATATTGTGGGTGGGGGTAAAAGTGAGGTCGATGTTAAGGACTTTTGTCCAAAGGATTACAATATCACTGAACATGGATACTGCATGAAATATTACGATGTGTCTAAGACGAACAGTGAAGCCAACAAACAATGTAAGCATGACGGTGGATACCTGGTGAACATCGAAACACAACAAAAACATGACGATATCAAACTAGTTTTGAAAGACTCTTCCAAGTACGTTACTGTTGGTGGTCGCCGTAAAGACGAATCGTCACCATGGACATTTGAATACGGTTCTCAGAATGGATTCCTTGCATGGCATTCCCGACAACCTTCTAATGGCTCCGGAGAATTGTGTATGCTGTTAGATCAAAATAGTAGGTTACTTTGGGACAACTCGTGTTCTCCAAGCTATGCATTTATGTGTGAAATTGTGTAAGTACACTTGTATACAGCGATGGTTCTATATACCTAGTGGTGTGCGAACATTCTTTTAATAAATCGGCGTAGGATCTACTAGTAACTTGGACAAGCGATGGTTCTATGTACCTTGTAATGTGCGAACATTCTTTTAATAAATCGACGTGGGATCTACTAGTAACTTGGACAAGCGATGGTTCTATATACCTTGTGATGTGCGAACATTCTTTTAATAAATCGACGTAGGATCTACTAGTAACTTGGACAAGCGATGGTTCTATATACCTAGTGGTATGCGAACATTCTTTTAATAAATCGACGTAGGATCTACTAGTAACTTGGACAAGCGATGGTTCTATATACCTAGTGGTGTGCGAACATTCTTTTAATAAATCGACGTAGGATCTACTAGTAACTTGGACACGAAATACAAAAACATTAACCTGGTATACACAACTGTATATGATAAATTTCTCCAGATATTCGATTGATCGAAACAACTTGGTTTGTTGAACAATACAATTATCTTATTGTGTTAGAGTTTGTTTATATTGAAATACTGCTAATGTTAGCGGACGATAAAACTAGACTTGTAAAAATACTAATATAAATGTATAACGTTACGCTGTGGACGTTGAATTATGATCGATCTTGTACATAACCTTGTTCATGCGATCCTGACCGAGTGGTTAAGGTGTCCACCTTGGAAGTGGAAGGTGGAATGTTCGAATAACGACAAAAGACGGTTTGTAACGGAATAGACCGGTTTGTTAGCCTCCAGCTAGTTAAATAAATGGTTACCGAACGTCAATCTCTGTCAGGCACTCGGCATTCCGAGTAGGAATTCGGGAGGTATTGTATTGTACGTATGACGGATAAGTGTCTCATAAATCAAGATTGGCTGACATTTTCAGCAAGGGTGAGACTTTAATGAACAAACAAACTTATAATGCATAAAGAATATACTCTACCAACCTTCACTGAAAACAAGTGATTGAAGATTCCACGACCAGTGTTGGCATTATACATTTGTGTTTGTTGAAAAGGCAAAAGTTGACTCCGGTAGCAATACAGACTATATTATCATACTGAACATAATATTTATATCCATTTACTACTACGAGTGGTATTATCAAAGTGTTGATAACTGGGAATTAACTGTACGCTGTTATAGTTGATTCAAAGATCTCTGTCACAACCACGTAAACAAACATTCAACCTGGTCGATTATTAAAGGTGTGTCAGGATTAAATTCTACCATCAATAATACACTTAAATGATTAAAAAGCTAATGGTCCAATAGCGCAGTTGTTATACTTGCTGCAATTAGCTATTCAGAAATGGAACATTATGGCGGTTTTGACAGACATCTTTGAATCGACAATATATCATAAAGTAAGCGTTTTCTGAAAGATCAATAATTCAGACAGAAATTAATATTATATTCATTGTTTTAGTCTGATAATTGTACCGGGTATATTACCATACTGTATGTATAAAATATATCCATTTATAACGAAAGCCGATGGCTATATTAAATATTGTATGCATACAATACCATTTTCCGGATTGTTAAGGTTACTGTGTCACGACAAAAGTGTCGAACCCTTATTTATAACACGGTCGGGGTGTAATGAAATATGTTTGATTTTCGCTATATTGCATGTGCATTTGTATCCCCAATTTTTAACAATTTCCTGTTGTCTGTGTAAATTTACGGTCATCATATTTCCTAGATAGGACACATAAAAATTATGCGAATTAAATATATGGCCTAGCAAGCTAGTTTTTTTTTTATTGCGAAGCAACACTTTAAAGTGTACAGACCTAGTCACCCCGTGTACCCCGATAATATGTATTAGACAGAGTACTGCTGTTTAGACTGAGCGGAAAATGTCGACGCTTGAGAGGTAATGTATTTTGTGCCTGTTACAATTATTTCGTGTCCATACCAGTAAATCGATGAACATGTTTGTATGCAGTGGTTCTTCCTCGACATGTAGATGTATTTTTTTCCGACTAGAAACGTAAGATTCGATTTTAAACTTTATAAAAGCGTCCAAAAGTCCAAAGTTTAGACTATAAAAAATAATTAAAAATACTTCTAGATAGCTGAAAATACACAAATTTCGTGAATATGTAGCGAAATAATAGTACCATATTCTTTCACAATGATATATTCACTGACGTAAGTATCTTTCTAAAAATAACAGTTTTTCTACACTTAGTGTCTCCAAAATGGTACTGCTTATGTTATATGGTGAAATTGTCACGATACTGCTTATGTTGTAAACAGATACTGCTTATGTTTATTATAGTTTCAATGATTTAAACCCATTAGCAACCTTGTCATGACACATTGAAGCCTCAGCAACTATTTTCTGTCAATGTTGAATATGTATTTAGCTCTTACTGGGTTGATCTATTGAACTAAAATAGCATACACTAATATATCTCTTAATACTGTCTATCATATTCTCTGTAATCCTTACATGTACAACTAAAGTTTCTGCAGTTTTCTAAACGTCCTTGGCCATATTGAAAAAAGGTTGTTTCAGTAGCGCTATTAGCACTTTTCGCGTTTATGTAGTATATCAACCGATCTGTAGTATGTCTACGTAACGACACGCTACCGGCGAGCAGTGCTAGTCGATAGCATATCGTTTCTAAGCACGAATGCGTATTTCTTTTATTTACCTCGCCAACGGACACGTTTTGGGGATAGTGCATGATACAAAAGATGTCCTAATTCCAGATGCATCCTTTGTGTTTTTACATGCCAGGGTACTGACTTCTCAAATCATTTATGATAATCGTAAACTTACATACCAATATAAAATTATCCTTTATAATTTTAAACAATATTTTCACCTCGTTTATAGAAGAAAACGCACTAAACTCTATAAGGAAATTAAGTTTCAGCGTAAGTTTAAAGATTTTCGTAAGTTCCTTGATAAAAGAGTATCCATGTGTATAGCACCCATACTTACTATAATTGAATTTAGTTGACCAGTCAGAGATGCGAACCAACAATCCCGAGATCAGAAATCGCGTGCTCTACCCTTCTTCTTCCTGTTTAGTACAGATCCCACTCTGGGGCAATGTCGTACTACTAAAATCGTGTGAGCGGTGCAGCAGTATTTACAGAGTGATAGTTTAAAAAAAACGTTTTAAAACAGCATATTCCTTATACGCTGGTCAGACCCCTCTTGAAGGCCTCAACACCGTCGACGATAGTGGGTGAGCAAGCTGGTTCCAGAGTCGGATGGCGGAGGGGAAGAAGGAGTACAGGAACACATCTGTGCGACAGAAGGGAAGCAAGTACCTGGTGGAGTGGCCCGTGGTGATGATTGATGTTGGGTGGAAGAAGGCCTCGGCTGTGATGTCGACAAGTCCGTGGTGATTCTGTAGACCATCACTAGCTTGGCGTTGGAACGGCCTTCGGGAGGGGGTTTCCAACCAATGTCAGTAATCATCTGGCTGGTGCTGCTAGTGGTGCGGTAGACCCCTTTGACATATCGTGCCGCGCGTCGTTGGACAGCCTCCAGTTGGCTGATACTGGATCTCGTATGCGGGTCCCAGACAGTGCTGGCATACTCAAGGATTGGCCTGACAAGCGTCTGATAGCATTGTGCCTTGATCTGTTGGGGACAGCTTGTCAGGTTTCTTCTCAGGAAAGCGAGACTGTTGTTTGCTTTCTTCGCTGTGGTAGCAACATGGGTGTTGAGGGAGAGCTTCTCGTCTATGTAACCCCCCAAGTACTTGCCCCTGTCACAACTTGCAGTTCGCTGCCGTGGATGAAGTATGGCGCCTTGATGGGGATTCTCTTCCTGGTAATACGGATAACCTAACATTTGGAAAGGTTGAATGAAATCAACCAGTCACGCTCCCACTGCTGTAACCTGTCCATGTCTTCTTGTAGGGCTTTGGCATCTTCTGTAGAGCGAATTGTCCTGTACAATAGACTATCGACAGCAAACAAGCGGGATGTGGATGTTGCCCGAAGTGGGAGGTCATTAATATACAGCAGCAAGAGGAGGGGTCCAATGACTGATCCCTGGGGTACGCAGCAGGTTTCCTCTTATGCCGTAGTACTGTAGCTTGAGTGCTAGTCTCTTGTGGGGAACCATGTCGAAGGCTTTGCTGAAGTCCAGAAGGACGGCGTCGATCTGTTCTCCGTCATCTAGGCCAAGTGGGCTGAGCCAAGTGGGGTGACAGCTTTTCTTGGCAACGGTCTACTAGGCGTTCTTTTGGTATTTATAACGTCTCTTGTTATCTCCCTTTGTTTAAATCCCGCCATTTGCAATAATGTCTACATTTCAGACAACATTCATGTAAGTGCAATAATACAATTATGGTTCTGCCTTCTTGTTAACAGTATTAGTGACATATTAGTATTTGTTTTCAACGTTTTCAACGTTTTCAACGTTTCCATATAATAGTTTCTAATTAGTATGAACGTGATATTGTGTATACATTTTCGTTCTTAACGCATTTATAGGCCGTTATGCATCTTTTAGAAGTCGGCTTGTTGATACTACATTAATAAATCACAAAACAGGCTTGGGTTCGCGTTTAGTGATTCCAGGCATCGCCAGAGGCTCGCTTAATAATTTTTCCAAAACTCGTTTAATATTGATTTATACCAATTGACATCTCGTGATAGATCCTCTATATCGACATTAGACATTAAAATCCGTTTTTCGGAATGCCTGGAATATTCTTGGGCGAAAATGCTCGAGATAGTCCGAATATGTCAGGGGGTAGGATCACAAAGCGTATGGAGCAAACAGGTACTAAAATCGCATATTTTACCAAAAGTGACGAATTTGTAAAAAGTCTTGTTGTAACATTTTAAGAACACTATTTTACGACCTATTCGACTATGTATTTTAAAAAATCCTTTGTTTAACTTGAAAAATTAGTATATTTTCTAATCGTCTCTGTCGAGGCTCGGAATAGGCAGCCTAGAATGAAATGCAATATTTCAAACACACAAACTTGACATGATACTCGACTTTTACTAGCATAATTAAACATCCGATATCTATACTTACTCACCAATCCAGTTGTACGAGCGCATCAGTGGAACGTATCACAAAGATACAAACACAAATCTAAAGAACCGATATTGCAACATTTTCTTGCCGAATTTTTTATTTTGAACGCAAAAGCATGTTTCAAGTTAATGATCCTGCGAGTTTCTCCGTATTATATAAAATGTATAACAAAGGTTTGGCGGATACACACATAATATACAAATGTGTTCGTTAATCTTTTAGATTTTTAATTATCTGTATTTCTAGTGTTTAATCTAATTATAGACTGAATACGATCTTATGCAGTTCGAATAAGTATTGCTGTAAATATAATGTACATGTACTTTGTTGCATCTTGTTGATTTTTAGCTAACAATGTTTATTTCGTCCATTTCAGTGACGATCATACCATGTTTGCAATGGATCAGGAGTGGTCGAGTAATTCTGACGTTACAGAACTACAGGCGCTAGATGGTTCTTTCGTCGAGATAGAGACATTAGAAATAGATACAGGCTTTGAATGCACAATTTGTGATAAGAAATACCGCCACAAGCAAAACCTTAAAAGGCACATTCTGATGCATTCGGAAATGGCTGAGAAATGTCGACTATGATTATGATAAATGCCATATTTGATCGGCATGTGAGCATACATATGATATGAACTAAGTGTGTTCATGTGTGCCCCTTTGATTATATAGGTTCTCTTAAAGTCAACAAACAAAACAAAACTTACATACATTTATATTCATAACCATAATGTTACGCATTTGTACTTGAATATTTTGTAAAAATAAGGCAAATTTACAATATTTCATATATATACCTATTTCTAGTAAGGACTCTAGAGTATATTTAATCCCCAGAAAGAATTTGATTATCAATATTGTGCCTGCATTTACCCATGAGATAAAAACAAAAAAAACAACACAAGCAGTATCTTATTTAAATTAACACTGGACATAAGCAGTATCAGCCATATAACATAAGCAGTACCATTTTGGCGACACTGAGTGTAGAAAATCTGTTATTTTTAGAAAGATACTTACGTCAGTGAATATATCATTGTGAAAGAATATGGTACTTTTATTTCGCTACATATTCACGAAATTTGTGTATTCTCCGCTATCTAGAAGTATTTTTAATTATTTTTTATAGACTAAACTTTGGACTTTTGGACGCATTTATAAAGTTTAAAATCGAATCTTACGTTTCTAGTCGGAAAAAAATACATCTACATGTCGAGGAAGAACCGCTGCATACAAACATGTTCATCGATTTACTGGTATGGACACGAAATAATTGTAACAGGCACAAAATACATTACCTCTCAAGCGTCGACATTTTCCGCTCAGTCTAAACAGCAGTACTCTGTCTAATACATATTATCGGGGTACACGGGGTGTAGTGAGAAGTGGCTTATATTATTATTTCACCACAGGGAGAGATGTTGAACGTTCGAGGGTTGTCCCAGTAAATCGTGTACTTTGCTAATAATATTCTTATTTGGCGACACAGGAACGTGATATTTTGTAGTTGTCGTTATGATTCCATTGTTTATCGAAATCAGATGTGCAAAACAACACGAGTATGTAAAAAATGCATATTATCTGTCATTAACCGACCCCATGTATGTAAATACGGCGCAACCTTTAACACGCACCGTGTTTCATTCAATGTAAGTTCAACAAAGTAGTTATTCTCATTATTAATTTCTATTAGTAATTGCGCATAATTTTCACGTGAGCACGTTAATTAGTTTTAACGAATGTTTTCAATACTTTTTTGTGTAATGATCAGAGTACACAATTTACTGGGACAATCCTCGTATATGTCTGATTCAGAAACACAATAAGTGAAACTACACGCGGACACGGCTGATACACATATAATATCATATTTGTCCTGCGTAGTTATAATTAATAAGGTGCATCAAAAATTATACATATATTGCACTTGATCCATTATTGACAAAAATATATGAATACAGAGTCAGGTGTGTTGTCAAAATTGATCTCATTAACCTATATTTCTAGTGAGAGACTTCTGGGTGTTCCAGAGGGTCCAAATCCTAACCCGTCGAATGTTGGCATACGTGTACATATACATGAATAATTACTGAGATGAGTATCACTGGGCTTGGATTCGGGTCTAGAGGGGTGGTCCGTATCCGGTATTTCGGTAAACAATGTAATTATTATCATTTGACAGGAAGCTACATCAGACATATATATTGTAATCAGATGGTTCAATTCAGTACGCTACATACAGAAAAACGACAATGTCTGTCATGTATGTGAAACGGGATACATTGCAAAAATAGAGATAATGTTCAAAATATTGCTTAGTGTCCCTGGATGCTCCAAGAATAATCATTAAAGGATATTACAGAATGCTTCCAAATGAGAAGGTTTACAAAGCTAGCCAGGACTCAACCCCATCTCTTGCAGTGAAGGCTATGCTGGTCGATTGCTGAAGTTCACATTACGAAATATTAGCAGAGTTATATCTACATTACAAATGCAGATCATACTTGAAATCGTTTACTACACAGTATGCATACTAGTATATTGCACCATAGTTTGTGTGATTCTTTGAAGCGAACATTAGTTCCATGTTCTGAGTTATATACATTCATTCAATTCCATCTATTCATGCATGAAAAAACTACAAGGTTCATGCGTTGGATAAATGCACTTCCGGGAGACAATCGTGCAGTAGCAGTCATTTAGATTTGCATTTGTATTCAGGTTCCAACGGACGGTACATCTTCGCGAATAAATCGTACATCAAACACATACAGTTCAAAATATAACATCATATATCAGTGAAATTGTACAACTCCAGAGAATGTACATTATACAACATGTTGTAATAACGTTATAATGTTGTTTTCTAGATGTAAAGTAACTCCATATTTCATATGCATGTATATTGTACCATTGGAAGCTACAACAGTTTCACAAATTGAGGGGTCGGCTGCAAAACTATTGTAGCTGTCTACATGTAGCGATGTAGTCTCCATAGTTTTGCACCGATACCTCGAAATGGTCTACATTTATTATTAGAAATCAATTTGAATGATGGGATGTAAATGCTGAAATAATTATAGTGTATGTAAGTCTAGATAGAACAGCATTGCTTCCCTTTTGGCGGAATGCGGACTTATGGGTGTGTTGCATACTGAAAAACGGACGATTGCGGTATTTGATAAAAGTTTATTTGCTGTGCTGTAATTATTGCAGAGTCACCTTGCAAAATTACGGGCACTGGCGGGATCTAGTAGATACCGCCCTGCAGCATTTATTTGGTTTTGCAGTAAACAATATATAAGAACATTGGACAGAGATGATTGACTCAACTAAACCGAGCATAGAAAACATTACAAATCTGAATAACCGAACAAGAAAAGTAAACGCCAAAGTCTTACATGGCAGAAACCTGAAGTATCGTTACTATATATCGCTGGCTTAGAATGAGAAGGTCAAACGTACTACTTGCGACCTCATAAGACTCATACATATTTCAAAATCAGCATTACAAGGCGCTTCTTGTGAGCCTAATTTCATGAAACGCGGAACTTGTCATGTTGACCAAACTGAAGTTGAAACAGCTTGTTTTATCAAAGTAAAGAGCAATTTCTGGACAGTTGTTTTCTCATAATAATGATTTTGTACTTAAGATCTTTTCAATCTAATAATAGACATTATACAAAAATATGTAACTATATAATTATGTTGATAAAACATCAATTATTATGTACTTATCGCCCGAAAGTGGTTTCTTATACTAAAGCATTTAGATCAACCTGGTTTAAATGCATTACCGGGTATAAAATGTCGAGCTTTCATGATTGGGTATCTAAGCTCATAATTATCTTATCGTTACGAATATGTTTCGTTTAAAAACTTCCTAGAGTATTTAATTATAGTTTTATCCAACTTTATGCCAAGAATAAGTGCTATAACATCGCGTAATCAGTGCATATTTCAACGACGTCACTTAATCATTATAAAGTTCCAAACTTCCACAGACGTTCTATAACATGTGCCAAGACAAGATAATATTCCTCAAATATAATCTTATTTACCGGTCATAATGATAACGCGCAGCTGTTTTATCTTACAATTCTTCGGAAATATCGATATCAATGTTGATAACAGCACCTGTGTGTGTTTGTGCACGAATATTGTGTTAAGGTAGCATGACACAAGTATTTCATACAGTCAATGTATTCCCTCCTAAAGGTTTCTAATGGTCCCAATTATTCGATATAGAGCGTGTTGGTATTAAAAGACACCACAGTGTTAAATATAGATTACAACCTATCTTTCATAAGGTTTGTAGTTATAAGTTTAACGTATTTTCATGCTGGTAATAAACTAAACATCGAAGAATTGGAGTTCTGGAATTAGTGTCTTGCTACCTTAAATATAACAAATCAAACTATGTTGGATATATAAACCATTTACGAGGCAAAACAGAGCAATACCTAACATTTGAATCAACTGAAACGTTGTGTAATTGCGATTCTTGTACGAATACAGCTTGGGACTATTATATTCATTATAATGTTCACAATGAGGATGTTGACATTATTTGTTCTGTGTAGTTCGTTTCTGATTTCTTGTTCGGAACCTTTGGAGAATAATGTCACTAGTACTTCTGGTGATTCTATCGACGGCGTAAAACTTGTGAAGCTTGGAAGGCGTCTGAACAAGCCGATGCTGACTCTGATAGGAATGGCTATACGCAATATGAATCCGTGTGAGCCGTGGACAAAATGGTCGCCATGTTCTGCAACCCGCATTGGATACTTTGGTAGCAGATCTCGAAGCCGAAAATGTGAATATTCTAAATATGAGAATGAACTTAACAGCACGAATGAGGATGATCACCAGATATGTGAGGGTAACGGTGATGTTTTGGGTGGGGGTAAAAGTGAGGTAGATGTTAGCGACATTTGTCCAAAGGCTTACAATATCACTGAACATGGTTATTGTGTAAAAGTTTACGAGGATGGAATGTCGTTCGATGGTGCCAGTCAACAATGTAAAACTGACGGTGGATATCTGATTAATGTTGAAACAAAAGAGAAACATGAGGACATTAAGCCACTAGTGGTAGGAGTCACTAGTTCTTACATTCGTATTGGTGGTCATCGTCAAGACGTATCGTCACCATGGATATACGAGTACGGGACAGAGAATGGTTTCGTTGCTTGGGATTCGGGAGAACCACATAATTCTTCTCCCCAATATTGTTTATTGTTGAAACCGTCAAATATGTTATGGTATGATGGGTACTGCGATGGTAAACTATTTTTTGTGTGTGAAATTGTAGCGACGGAATAAGTACTAATTTAAACAACGCAAACATGTTATTTGTGTACATCATATCTGTATAAAGATTATTCTAGCTAACAATACAAGCAAGGGAAGCTAACTTACAGACACCTATTTGCATTTTGTGTGTGTTTGTTACTCAGATATTTTACGGAAATATTCATTTTGACATCTTTCGTGTGTGCAGTAAGTTGGTTCTACATACTATCCAGTTATATGATTTTATGTTTCAAGATTTACTAGAATGCGAGTTCATACCACGAGGAAGTATCCAGTAGATTTGAAAGAACAACATGTATCGCAAGTTAACGAAATTTAACAAATGGATATATTAATGGCGTGCAGGAAGTGTTGGACAGCAAAACCCTTCAAACACGTCCACAAAGTTTGCAAAACGTGCACTTGAATTTAGCATCAATAAACAAGGTAATTGCACAATGTATGTTGGTCGTAAATATTTTGGCTGACACGAAGTCGCATTTAGACGTTCAGATCATATTTTTAACACAAACAGCTTTTTTTATGTATGAAATATTGGGACAAAACATTCATGTTTTTAAATAACATTTTGCATGCAATTGTCATGTTTTCATAATACATATATTAAATAAAATGTGTTTGATAAATAGTAGTGAAATTGTTTATTGTTTTATTAAATTACAGGTCTTGAATATCCTAGTTGACATTGCCAATTTCATGAAAATTGAATAAAACATTTTTTAAAAGCGACCATTAAAACTTTCATTTAATTTGTATTTACATTTGAAATGCAATGCTGATCATGTGGATGCCTACTATAAACCAAAACGTGGTATGATAGCCAACATACAGTGCTACAAAAGAGCATAACTATATGGAGCAAAAAAAGGCTTTCTAAATTTGAATATTTCTGTATTTGTGGGCAAATAAACCTCCCTGAATGAATTACCCAAGGCTCAAAAACATGGTTTATCTAAAATGTTTGTACGAAACTTTACACGTTGAGCAACTTATGAAAACTTGCATGAATATAGAAACAAATGGATTATAATTATAATAGCTGTTGGGTAATGCTTCATAGATTCTCCGTACGTCACAAGAGGGATTCTCCGTACGTCACAAGAGGAGATCCATACAAACTAGTTTGTTCAACGTCTTTTTATTTTGTTGACCATCCATGTTACTAAATATGATACTTGGCCCATTATTTCGACTAATATAGTTAACATTGTTTCGTCGAGTATTGGCCTTTTGTAGAAAAACAGCCATCGTCGAATACCCACAGTCGGTGCCTCCGCTAATCGATACGTACAGGTATCGACGTTAAAAAACAGTCTGGTGATTCCATATTTCAAGGCATCTGATGGATGAACGGAAAATAGTTGTGAGAGCGATAGTGTGGCGTTAAGTACATACTGACATTATACATAATGTTGTAATAACGTTAAAATGTTGCTTTCTAGGAGTAAAGTAACTCCATACTTTATTTACATTGTACATTATACATTGAACCACTGGAAGTAATAACGGTTACACAAATCGAGGGATAAGTACAAAACTGTGGTAGCTGCCTACATGTAGTTATATAGTCACCATAGTTTTAATCCGAGAACTCGAAATGCTCTACATTTATTAATAGAAATCAATTTGAACAAAGGCATGTAAATGCTGAAATAATTATAGTCCAGGTAGGTCAACAAAGTACAAAATTGCTTCCTTTTTGGCGAAATGCGGACTTTCGGATGTGTTGAATACTGAAACACGAGCGAGTGGTGTATTTAATTCAGGTTCATTTGTTTTATTTTTTTCAGAGTCACCTAGCACAATTACGGGCACTGGCGGGATCTAGCAGGTAACGTCCTTTCAGCATATATTTGGTTTTGCAGTAAACAAGATATGAGAAAATTGGACAGGGAATGCAAAACCCAACTTACCCAGCCGAGCACAGAAAACAAACACAAATACACGACACAATACGCCTAGCCAAACGAGAAAAGGAAATATCCAAGCCCCACCTGGCAAACACCTGAAGTTTCCTTAACATGTCACAGACTTAGAATGAGAATGTAGTAAGTACTACTTGCGACCTCATAAGACTCGTACATATTTAAAATCAGCATCACGGGGCGCTTCCTATGAGCATGTTTTCATGAAACGCGGAACTTGTCATGTTGACCAAACTGAAGTTGAAACAGCTTGTTTGAAGTAAAGAGTCAGTGTTTGACAGTTTGTTCTTGTTTTCTCTGATTAATGAGTTTGTACTTATAAACTTCTCATTCTAACAATAGAAATTATACAAAAATATAAAGCTATTTTGTTATGGAGATAAAACACCATTCCTTTTACTGAACGTCAGAAAGTGGTATCTTTTATTAACTTGCCTAAGAAATTTTATCACAAACTACAGTTTTTATTGCCCAAATGCTTCATCCCTCAATATTCGATTAGTATATATTTGACCTATTGGCAACATTAGATTCCGATATCACACCGAACTATACGCTATAGACAACAGCATGTACCATTCACTGCTAGTCCGCACTAAATTTATATAAAACGCTTATAACAGTCACATTAGAACAAATCCAAAGTATATCGCAGTAGATTGCGGCTTCTAGCACACCTAAATACGATTGAAGGTACATGTATATATTTTAATTGTTTTGTTTGATAGAGACATATTTAGACACGATCTCAACCATACTCCGATGTATATGCAGTATAACTTTATATGACACACAATTAGTATAGGAATATACATACTCGCTATACTAACCCGGATTCAAGGAAAGTCATGTGATAAATATATACAGATACTAGTATAATGCAAACGACAAAAATCATGAAATGTTTAACCTGGAATCCTTATCCCTGATAAAATTTAGTTTGTTGTTGTTTAAATCAGTCCAATCATGATTACGGTTCATTAACGAAAGCAGACGATAATTTACTAGCACTATGTCAAATGTTTTATGCTATGGGTTGCCGGAGAGAACTCAAGCCTCAACTGTACCATGTATATCTACCAACATTTTAACGACACTGCACGAACAACTGGTCGATTTTGTTCAGTGTATATTGAAATGGTAACTGCGTTAAAAGTAATAAATTTCGCAGTATTAAAGTGTATAGAGCTATACCGGACGATACTTTTTAAAAAAAGTTTCAAAAACTGAAAAACAATTACGCTTTCATATCCATTAGATAATTTTTCGCATCAGTTTTAACAGAAACTATCTGTGTGATTTATTGGACATGCAAACTGTCCATTTTCATACGAAAGTGTTCTATAACACCTTTATTATTAGAATAGTCTCTTTTTTGACGATTGAATCAAAGTACACGGAACCCATCCAACGTTTTAATATGCAATTGAGGTAGTCTATCATACCCAAAACGATGCAAGTAATTATTTTGACATATAATGACTGTAAGAATATAGCTCTATATACTTTAAACCGAAACGGACATCGAAAATGCAATTTACTTTTACTCATCATCCTTTTTGTAAACTAAAGTGAGAGACTCTTAAAAAATTAGTTAACATTCGTATATCTTCAAGAAAACTGGCAACAATACACATTTATGCTTTCTAAATCATATCTGAAAATTGGATGGAATAACAGTACTTAGTAACATAAAAGTATCCGGTTCCAAAGATACACGCTCCAAAAATGAAATTCACAAGTGATAATTCCAACTGGAAATGGTGTGCGCAATCCACTTCAGCCATCCCGAATTAGTGATTGAGGGGACTCGTTGACGTTTTAGGGGGTTGTGTTATGGGCTTGAAAACACTTTGAAGCTCATTAAAGAAATGCCTAATGACCAGGGCAAAAAATGACCAGACTTGCGTTATTATTCGGGTCTGTCCTGGTTGACGCCGATTGTTTTTATATTCTGTGGTGTGGAATCGGTCACGAAGACGAAAGGTTGTGCTCTGTGTGTCATTTTTCTGGCATACCATATTCGGTACTCTACATCCGGCTTGGAGTATACCAAGAGCCTCTGTGTCTTTATGTTTGGACAAGCGTGACACCGTAACCTATATAATTAGTAGCAACATGTTGTGTTTTTCATATATGCCGATTCATATTGTACAAATAAATCAGGTTTTTATTTGAGTTCATACATATGTTTGTGAATCACGAGCAAACAGATCCAAAATAACTCGAGCGTATCCAGCGTAACCATTTATTATAATTTCGCCAATTTTTGTAGTTAACATGATAGCCGTTAGTGTTAAAGACGTATTGATCAAGGAATAATTGGTTAACTCAATTTGGTTTCAGCAAAAATTAATTATATAAAGTGGAGCGTTTTTAAAGTTTCTCAGTGTATTTATAGTGTTATCACATGTGAACTATCTACGAATATACAAAAAATAAATCAAGTACAAGACTATTAATAAATTAATCCTCAAAACTCATTTCTCATCTACCATGTTACAAAAAATGTAACGTCTATAACACCGTTACAAATTAATTGGTTGTTGCATTTTTGAAGTCCAGAAAAGCAATCTTGCAATCATTTCATAAAAATAATGCACAACTGTGGACCACAATGGTAATTGGTTTGCCAGGTATAGTATTCTATCCACATCAAGTAAATACGTTAATATTACAATTACGACACTTGGGTATGAATTGATTCTCACAATCGTTAAAACAAATCGATGGCTTCGAATTAGAAGGTCGTAAGTGCCACTTACGACATTTTAAGATTCATACATATTTAGAATAAGCATCACAAGGCGCTTCTTATGAGCCCATTTCCATAAAAATCTGAACTTGTCATGTTGACCAAAATGAAATTGTATAAGTTTGTTTTACCATACGTGAAGAGTAAATGTCAGACAGTTTTTCCGTGTTTTCTCAAAATATCGATTTGGTAGTTACGACTTTCTTGTTCTAAACCATCGAAATATCATGGCACTGTCAAAACGGTCAATTTTCCATATTAATGAAAGTGAATGCATGCACTTTACATACACACAATCATGTTAATGTCGTATTTTATGTCCATTATTCAATAGATAATTCACACTGTGAAAGTACGAACGTTGGAACAATTTCGTCAATTGTTGGTTATTAGGTACAAAAAAAACAGCCTAATGGTTCCATAGTTGCATGTATCTATTCGATCATTAAAAACAAGTTTAAGGAGGGGTTATGTGGCTTGAACACATAAAAGTATGATACAGATTTTGTTATTACACTTTGAGTATTTCACACAAGAATGCATATTTGTAGCTACACGGGTTGTCATGTAGCAGCCTGTTTGTATTTAACACCATACAACGTTCGCGTGGACTATTACTGGGTTCTCCTGGTCGCAAAATATGAAGGACATTCTGAGAACCGTACTGAAACTCCCAGGGTGATGCTACATCTTTACGGTGACCTCCAACAATAACAGCAACAGAGAACCCTTGTAGTACTTGTTCGATATCTTCAAGTTTCTCGAATGTTTCTATGTTAACCAGGTATCCACCGTCCTGTTTACATTGTTTGTTGGCATCATCGTGGGACATTTTCACATCGTAAACCTTAAGACAATATCCATGGACAGTTTCATTGTACTCGTTAGAACAGAATTCATAACATATTTGATAATCATTCTCAATCGTGGGTTTGAATTCATTAGCGTCGTTGATATATTCACATTTTCTGGATCGGGATCTGCTACCAGAATACCCAGGATGTCTAGTAGAGCATGGTGACCATAAAGTCCATGTCTCACATGGATGCATATTGTGAATAGCGATTCCTATTAGCGTCAGTAATGGCTTGTGTAGTTGTCTACCAAGCTTCATGAGTGTATTCCCATTAACTACATCGACATCACTTGTACCGTAATTCTCCAATCGTTCCGAACATGAAATCAGGAATAAACTAAACAGAATTAGCAGCACCAACATCCTCGTTGTGAACATTATACTGATTTTGTTATTCTTAAAATGAGGAATTCGGACAGGGAAGTAAGCACTCAATTTAAGCACTAAAGGCAGCTACTCCTCAACACAACTACGCGGAGCAATGCTTAAACAAACCCCAAAGCAATGGTTATAAGTCCAAGTCCCAAAAATAAGCCTTTTACTCGTACGAATATGAATCAGAATTACAAAACAATCCAGGCGATTCAATTGTTAGATATTGACTTCTTCAGTATTACCTAGTACTAGATTTATATATACACAACTACGTTTGATATTTTATATCTAAAGATGGCAAAAGACCAATATCAGAACTTCAACAGTCGATGTGTTATCTGACAGAACACTCCTCGAGTATGAATGTAAACGTTTGTTCGAAATAATCACATATGTAACCATGAGATCGGCCGTGCAAATTCATAACAGCATAACACCAATGTTTCCGATTATTTTTCATAGCTTACGGTCGTAATTTATCAATCTCACAGCTCCATGTATCTAGTAACCTCAACATGTCATTTTTCTTAACTGTAATGATAATGTATCTGTCATTTTGAACATTTGAAGCTCATTTGAAGCAATCTTCTTCATGTTGAACCCTACTCAAAGCGCCACAATAAAATTTGAATAACAAGTTCCGAGTATATACACATGTATATGTCATTACAAATATTTACTTCGTATTAAGTTTACTAAATTTCTACATATAACACTCTTGAAGTATGTCAGTGTAATGTTTGTTCTAAATGATTATACTATTTCATACTTTGGAGCGAAATGTTAAATTCAGCAATTACTCCCTTTCTATAATTTCACACATAAATGGAAGTACTCCACTGCAATGTCCGTCATAGAACATTTTATTGAACCGTTCTAACAGTAGACACTGCTGATCTGACGTATTTTGAGGCTCTCCCGTAGCCCAAACAACAAAACCTGTCTGCACACCATACTCATATGCCCATGATGACCAAGTATGTTGACGATAACCACCAGTGCGAACAAAGGACGATCCGGTAAGACCTTTCAATATTTTCTTGACGTCCTCGTATTTCTCTTTAGTTTCAATATTGATCAGATATCCACCGTCACTATTACATTGTTTCTTGGAGTCATCATACGTCATTTCCTCCACATAAACATTTATACAATACCCATGGTCAGTGATATTATAATCATTACGACAAAATGTTTCATCCTTGTTCCCACTCTCAACAACAACATCACCCTCACTGTCGCCCTCGCATAGTTCGTAATCATTCTCATTCGTCATGTTTAGTTTATTTGCATTGTTATTATAGTCACATTTTCTGCTTCGAGATCTGCTACCGAAGTATCCAAGATGTCTAGCAGAACATGGTGACCATTGTGTCCATGGCTCACACGGATGCATATTGTGAATAGCCATTCCTATTAGCGTTAGCATTGGTTTGTGTAGACGTCTACCAAGTTCCACGAGTTTCTCACCGCCTATTGTCGCACCGTCTGTCCCATTACCGTCCAATGGTACCGACAACGACACATGAAATAAACAGGACAGAATAAAATAAGGTAACATCCAGGTATTCAACATTATAACAATTTTCACTCTGTGTCTAAAGCCCGAATTCTACAATTCTTTAACTTTTAAAGAGAACTGTTGTAGTTTTATTAAGCGATTGAAATACTTGTACACAGACAAGTTTTTAAGACAATTGTTCGTGCTTTAAGGTAGTCGGACACCAATATCAAATTTGAACGAGGGTATTACGATTTAAAGTTCCATCTGATAAACCATTGGTAAAATTTGATTATTGTAGTCAGTGTTTCAAAGTTAAGGATTGAGATGTAACACCGGTATGGAGAAACTACTAGAAGTTATAGTTTGGCATTAGTATGGCGATGAACTCAATATGCATGAATAGAATACACTTACGTACTATGAACACGCACCACTTATTGAAACTACGAAATTTAATAGCAAACATTGTTTAATATTTTGTCTAAAGATTGCTTTATTTATGTTTAAACATCACGCAAATATTCAAAACGACAGTTAACAATGTCACGTGACATCCACGTGCTTAAGTCTCAAACCCTAAATCACGGTTAGGGTGAGTGCGAGTAAAGTTATGTTTTTGGTGCGTTCACAGTAGCGGTTACTCATTACAATTGCAACCCGCTTCTGGGGAATGTTTCTCTATTCATCAACAAAGGTTTGGACAACCTTGTGGGCAGATCGGGTTATGGAACTCATCCTTGGACTCATGTTTCAATGAGCATGTCATATGGTTTCGTTGGGATCATAACATTGGACATTCCATCACGCAAATATTGTTTTCTTCAAGAAAAGTGACTGTTATTCGCTATTCATACGCATGGTTACATGCCTACTGTCTAAGGTTAACACCTATGTCATCCGGAAATAGTAATGCAAGAAGGAAGTGACTTCATGTTGAAGCACGTGTTCAATGTTAGATGAAACGCAAAACGACAAGGTACTAAATGAAAATGTTGTATTTCATTAATAAACATGTTTGATATTTTCATTTGATGAATTAGCATATCTATCGACACCAAACATTCATTGACAGGCCCGGTTACTGACAGGAAGTCGTTTCTTTGGCGGAGCATACGCATTAATTTTTCCGAATTAGGTGTCTTCTTAGGCCTTAAATCCCTATCTGGAGTTCAATGGTGGTATCAGTTGGCATAAAACGCTATTGAAGACAAAGATGTATTGTATCATGACAATATAATTGCGCAAAAACCGCGTGATTGCTACTTCCGGTTTGTTACATGTCGTTACCTCCAGACACATAAGTTTCGGATTGACGTGAAATGTAAACTTTTGTTTGTGGAAAACTGAAAATATGTTTTATTTTGGTAGGCTAATGAATCGTTTACACATCGCCATTTACACAATTTTGATATTTTTATTTGCACGAGAATCACGCGCGAAAAATGGCCATTACTAGCAATTTGGTTGGTAAAAATGGATTAAAATATACTTTACTGACACTGTTCTAAGTTAGGAACAGTATTCCATTGGTAAAAAAAATATTTCATAAATAGTTCATACAAAAAATACCGACCCCTGGAAAGTGGTGCGTTTTCAAAGTTCGTAAGTGTAGGTAACGGATAAAACCGTAAACTATGACCAGAATATAAAGTACATTCTTACCATTGACATTACATAGAAAATGTCTATTATGTGTTGCAAATTACTAGAAATGTTCATTTTCTCTTCAAGATTAAACGTTAACACATTAGTCAAACGTAACATGTTGGAAAACATAACAGACGGATACAATGGGTATGATGGTGGCCAGCTACCTTAAAATCTAATACAATATTCATACACCTGCATATGCAGTTATCTACTGAGCTATCGCTATTTTCAAAACAGTTGTAAGATTAAACAACTGCGCAATATCTTTATTTCAGGCAAATCAGATTATATTCTATATATTTAGCTTTTATTGGCAGTTTCACACACAGGTAACTGCATCAGTGATAAATAGTATTACGAAAAAGAACGTTTTATAAAAAACAATTTTCTTCAAATGTATAAAAATTCTGACCGAATTACAAGGTTTCTAAAACAAGAATAGGTTTTCGATATCTTCATAAACTAATTACATTCATACCTAGCATTAATCAATGCGGAAGCCTTATTGAAAACCTTGTATCATTATTGTACTGCTGCAATTTCGCTGTCCAGCATAAGGCTGCCTCGTATCTTTCAATAGTTTATGTATATTGTGCCATTTAGATGTGTGTTGCCCCTTGTTCTAGTCTAGTCGCTTGGTTCTTGCGTTGCTTAGTTTGACTGACTGAGGCGGCAAACGCTCGGTGGGATTTCGAGTTTGTGTAATTTGTATACCTGTTGTATTCTAGTTGTACTCTGTTATAGCAGTGTCCATGCACCCTCCTTTTTACAGCACTGTGCAGTATTGCTGTATTTTTGTTTCCACTTGTCCTCGGAAGTTAATTTCCTCTGCCCTCCGTTTAAAGTCCGATGCCAAAGCCCCCTTTTGTCATCAGTTGTATCTTGCGGAGATGCTGGATCAGATACTTCTTAATTAGGTCACTGTGCAGTTTGGTCACTATGATAAACGTTTTTGGCATATACAGGTATATGTTCGCCCTCTTTTAGCCCATTATTGTAAGTCGAAATAACTAAGTAAGGGGTTGCTGTGTCTCATTTGGTCGCCGTTTTGGCACGGGTTTATGTGGTTGCGTCGCCGTGCAATGGGGCCTTGGGGAACTGATTTCTTTGCTCGGCTGATTAGGTTGAGTGCTACCTTCCTTGTCGGATTTTCTGATATTTTTCCATGTAAATTCCCATCAAAATTGATCAAATACTGTACAATTATTAATTTTCGTTGATTTCGTGGTTCACCTCAACCACGAACTTTAATCCCAACGAACATTAATTTTGACCCTTGTTTTATTACCTGAAATGCAAAACCCACGAATTCAAGTCACAACGAAATTGTCTTTTTTACAAAAAACACTAAATTTCGTCCCCAGGAAAATAAATGATTTAACATTAGTTAAAAAGGTATGCTATGAAATGAAGAAATTGTGTCGAAACTGATCACTGTGTGGTGCATTGTACGCAAACCAACATGGCCGTCATCACAGCGTTTCGCGTCTTCGAAAATTATAGCAATAGTTTAAATAAACATTTAAACAATATCTTATACGAGTATGATGCCCACAGGGTTAAACATTTGATTGATAAACATGTATAAACATAAGGCCGTAAATTATGAAAAACCAGAATGTACCAAAGTGACCGGTTCGTCAATTGCATTACAAAAGGTCATTGAAAGAAAAATATAAATTTACAAAATTTTCTTTTTACGTTTATTTAGTTTCCAATGATGCAATAACCTGTGGTTTCGCAGTGTAAATGTCTGAACTTTGAAATGTTAAGATAAAGTATTCACTCAGTAATTGAAGTTTGATTTTTTTTCCTGGCACAACTACTGAGTACATGTAAGATTAATTTATCATACTCGAAATTAAATCCCCCGAACTATCTTCTTGAACAAGATATCTATGGATTCGGATACTACATGTATGTACTCGCGTTCCATCAAATTATTGGGTTTATACAATTATTAAAAGCGTATTTTACAATACTTTTAAAAAAACCCTGCGCTTTGCAGATGTTACGATAATACTGTATATATTTTGATAAGGGCGTATAGAATAAATTTATATCAAACTTGCTCTTATTTTACAAGTACAGTCAATGTATTCTATACTACACAAAATTTGATAAGGGTCACGATTTATCTTGCGTATCATATTGGTTTGATATGATGGAATATGTTTGTAATGGCTTAAAATTTAGCTTTGATATTTTCTGTAACTATCTAAGAAATGGACTAAATTAAATGAAAATAACGAATAATTGAAGCGTAACGACTGCTAAGATAAGGTAGAGATTGAAATACAACATTTCTTGAAACGGAAATTGGAAAGGAGTTGTTTCATGGAATCACGGTTGTTCAATATTAAATTTCAGTAACTTGTATGGTGTCCATGTGCATTTTCAACCGCTTGCCATCGCCTTCGAATGCTAGTTGTAAGCCAATGTTTGTTGTAGGATTCTGACCCACTTCACTAGCAGAGCTTCTCTAAGCTCTCTAGTTGATGTAGGCTGTTCAGGGCTGAACATTGTCCAAGATGTGCTCAGTTGGGTTCAAATTCCGAGGATCGAACATTGCAGTCCAAGCAAACAGTTTTTGAATTATGTTGGCATGCAATGGTCACACGGGCCCTTTTGAAACGATCATAACCGTCGAACTTCATAAAATGTATTTGCGGAAAAAAGCACCACAGACGGACGATAAAACACGCATAACGAAATAATCATGGATATACAAAACATCAATCATTTACTAGAACGCCAGAACATGGTACCGGTATCTGATCAACTTGGTCTAACTGCATTGCCGGAGATAAAATGCCGAGCTTTCATGATTGAATATCTAACCTCATAAATATATTAACATAAATAAATGTTTCGTTTGATACGTCTTAAAATGCTGTAATAACTTAAACATCCAACTTTGTGCCACGAACAAGTACTAAAAATCGCGTAATCAGAACATCGTTTATTAACGGCGTAACTTAATCATTATAAAGTTTCAAAAGTTTACTACATATTTACAACTCGTGCCAAGAAAAGATAATATTCAACAAATATAATTTGATATACCAGTCGTCATGATAATGCGCAGCTGTTGTATCTTACAATTCTTCGAAAATATCGATATAAATGATGATAACTGCACACGTGTGTGTGTGTTTGCACGAACGTTGTATTAAGGTAGCAAGGCACAAGTATTTCATACAATCACTGTATTCCGTCTAATACATTTCTATCGGTCTTAATTATTCGATTCAGACTGCGCTGGTATTGAAAGACACCAACACTGTTTAATACGCATTGCAACACATCGTAAATAAGTTGTGTGGTAATATGTTTAATGTATTTTCATACTGGTAACAGACTTTACATTAAAGAATTGGAGTCTTGCTACCTTAAATATAACAAATCAAGCTATGTTGGATACACAAAATATTAACAAGGTGTAACACAGACCCATACCTAACAATTGAATCAACTGAAACGTTGTGTAATTGCGATTGGCATTCGAATACAGCTTGGTGCTATCGTATTCGGAACAATGTTCACCATGAGGATACTGACATTACTAGTTTTGTGTAGTTTGTTTCTGACTTACTTTTCGGAACCTTTGGAGAATAATGTCACTAGTACCTCCGGTGATTCTATCGACGGCGTAAAACTTGTAAAGCTTGGAAGGCGTCTGAACAAACCGATGCTGACTCTGATAGGAATGGCTATACGCAATATGAATCCGTGTGAGCCGTGGACAAAATGGTCGCCATGTTCTGCAACACGCATTGGATACTTTGGTTGCAGATCTCGAAGCCGAAAATGTGAATATTCTAAAAACGGGAATGAACTGAACAGCACGAATGAAGATGATCACCAGATATGTGAGGGTGACGATGGTGTTGTGGGTGGGGGTAAAAGTGAGGTTGATGTTAAAGAATTTTGTCCAAAGGATTACAATATCACTGAACACGGATACTGCATGAAATATTACGATGTGTCAAAGACAAACGATGAAGCCAACAAACAATGTAAGCATGACGGTGGATACCTGATGAACGTAGAAACACAACAAAAACATGAAGATATTAAACCATTTTTGAATGGCTCGACCCAGTACGTTACTGTGGGTGGTCGCCGTAAAAATGTATCTTCACCTTGGACATTTGAATACGGTTCTCAGAATGGATTCCGTGTTTGGCATTCAGGTAAACCTTCTAATGGCTCCATAGAGCTTTGTATGGTGCTAGATAATGTTAGTAGGTTACTTCGGGACAACTCGTGTTCTTCAGGCTATGCATTTATGTGTGAAATTGTGTAAGTACACTTGTATACAGCGATGGTTCTATATACCTTGTCATGTGCGAACATTATTTAAATAAATCGACGTAGGATCTACTAGTAACTTGGACACGAAATACAAAATCATAACCTGGTATACACAACTGTATTTGATAAATTTCTCGAGATAATTCGATTGATCGAAACAGCTTGGTTTGTTGAACAATACAATTATCGTATTGTGTTAGAGTTTCTTTATATTGAAATAATGCTAATGTTAGCGGACGATAAAACTAGACTTGTCAATATGCTAATATAAATGTATAAGGTTACACTGTGGACGTTGAATTATGATCGATCTTGTACATAACCTTGTTCGTGCGATCCTGACCGAGTGGTTATGGCGTCCACCTTGGAAGTGGAAGGTAGAATCTTCGAATAACGGCGGAAGACGGTTTGTAACGGAATAGACCGGTTTGTTAGCCTCCAGCTAGTTAAATAAGTGGTTACCGTAGGTCAATCTCTGTCAGGCGCTCGGTATTCTGAGTAGGGATTCGGGAGGTATTGTACGTATGACGGATAAGTGTCTCATAAATCAAAATTGGCTGACACTTTCAGCAAGGGTGAGACTATAATGAACGAACTAACTTGTAATGCATAAAGAATATACTCTACCAACCTTCACTGAAAACAAGTGATTGAAGATTCCACGACCAGTGTTGGTATTATACATTTGTGTTAGTTGATAAGGCAAAAGTTGACTCCGGTAGCTATACAGATTATATTATCATACTGAACATAATATTTATATCCATTTACACGTACGAGTGGCATTCTCAAAGTGTTGATAACTAGGCATTAACTGTACGCTTTTATATCATAAAGTAGTTATTCTCATTATTTATTTCTATTAGTAATTGCGCATAATTTTCACGTGAGCAATTAGTTTTAACGAATGTTTTCAATACTGTTTTGTGTTATGATCAAAGTACACAATTTACTGGGACAATCCTCGTATATGTCTGATTCAGAAACACACAATAAGTGAAACTACACGTGGACACGGCTGATACACATGTCATATCATATTTGTCATGCGTAGTTATAATTAATAAGGTGCATCAAAAAGTATACATACATTGCACTTGATCCATTATTGACAAAAATGATCTCATTAACCTATATTTCTAGTGAGAGACTTCTGGGTGTTCCAGAGGGTCCAAATCTGAACCCGTCGAATGTTGGCATACGTGTACATATACATGAATAATTACTGAGATGAGTATCACTGGGCTTGGATTCGGGCCTAGAGGGATGGTCCGTACCCGGTATTTCGGTAAACAATGTAATTATTACCATTTGACAGGAAGCTACCTCAGACACACGAGGGGTGTTCCAGAAATAATAGGACTTTTCTCATAACCTCTTAATTAACAATTACAATTGAATGAAAAGTGTCCCATATGCATAGCAATGTATGCTCTATATACTGGTGGCAACATAATTTCTTTGTTGCTGCTGATGCTCATACAAAGCGTTGTCATAGAAACCATGTAACACTAAGGCGGGTCACACTTTTATTTGTCATTACTATCCTTATTAAAAATGTAAATATCTCCATATCCACTTGATAAATATTAACGCCTATTTATATTGCATTACGTGGATAACTTTGACATGAGAATGCAAACTTTCGAATGAATCGCTCTATGTTTGTTATCGTAAGTCAGTAATCAAGTGTATGTATCCAAGCGCGTCATGAATGAAAATGACGTCAACGTCAATAAACAGAAACCACCCTATTGACAAACAATGGTGTACGTTGGGAAAACCAACAGTGCTAGCCGATGAAATGATGAAGTAGTGTAATGTAGTGGCATTTACCAGCCACATGTGTTCTGTTCGTTCAAATTGATTACAGGACGCGGATTTATTAACTTACTTATAAGCACAGGTGTGGGTTATAGAAAATTATGTTGACGTTAATAAACACTGTTCGTACACTGGTAGGTGCTCCAATGTTTGAGCAATTTCTAATATCATTATAACACATTATTAACAGGGTTACGGAAACACATCTAAACCATCGGAACAGTGATATTGTCTCTGCTTAGAAAGTCAGGATGGCTACAAACAAAAATATTTAATGTTTCTTTATGTTGAAATAATGCGCTTGAACTGCGACGTCATAATAACGTCACGGTGCGACCCGCCTCCTTGGTACACAGTATATTTAATGTTTAATAAATTTATTATTTTTCAATCAATTTCTTTGATATTTCGCATATATGTCAGTTAAAGATCAAAATTTAATTATAGACAACTAGTTTGATTATTTTCTGTTGATTTATTTGCCGTGCTGCTATGAAAAAAGTCCTATTAATTGTGGAACACCCCACGTATATATTGTAATCAGATGGTTCAATTCAGTAAGCTACATACAGAAAAACGACAATGTCTGTCATGTACGTGAAACGGGATACATTGCAAAAATAGAGATAATGTTCAAAATATTGCATAGTGTCCCTGGATGCTCAAAGAATAATCATTAAAGGATATGACAGAATGCTTCCAACTGAGAAGGTTTACAAAGCTAGCCAGGCCTCAACCCCATCTCTTGCAGTGAAGGCTATGCTGACCGAGTGCTGAAGTTCACTTTCCGAATTGTAGCAGAGTTAAAATCTACATTGCAAATGTAGATAATACTTGCAGTCGTTTACTAAACTGTATGTATATATTGCACCATTGTCTGTGTGATTCTTTGAAACGAACATTAGTTCCATGTTCTGAGTTATATACATTCATATAATTCCATCTATTCATGCATGAATAAACTACAAGGTTCTTGCGTTGGATAAAAGCAATTCCAGGAGACAATCGTGCAGTAGCAGTTTTTAAGATTTGTATTAAGGTTCCAACAGACGGTGAATCTGCGCGAATAATTCGTACATCAAACACGTACAGTTCACTATCTAACAATTTGTGTCAGTGAAGTTTTATAACTCCAGAAAATGTATAGTAAACAGCATGTTGTAACAACGTTATATTGTTGTTTTCTAGGAGTAATGTAATTCTATATTTCATATGCGTGTGCATTGTACCATTGGAAGCTGCAACAGTTACACAAATTGAGGGATCGGTTCAAAACTGTAGTAGCTGTCTTCATGTAGTAGTGTAGGCAATATAGTTTTGCAACGAGACCTCGAAATGGTCTACATTTATTATTAGAAATCAATTTCAACAAAGGGTGTAAATGCTGAAAGAATTATAGTCCATGTAGTTCAAGAAAGAACAGCATGTTGTAATAACGTTGTAATGACCATTTTAGATGTAAAGTTACTCCATAATTATAGGCATGTACAATGTACCATTGGGAGCTACAACAGTAACACAAATTGTGCAATACTATGGTAGCTGTGTACAAGTAGTCATATAGTCAGCACAGTCGTCTTGCACCGAGACATCGAAATAAATTGTCAACATTTATAATTGGAAATCTATTTGAACAAAGGGATGTAAATGCTGAAAGAATTATAGTCAATATATGTCAATAAAGAACAGCATTGCTTCCCTTTTGGCGGACTTTCGGTTGTGTTGCGTACTGAAATACGAGCAATTGTGGTATTTAATTAAGGTTTATTTGTTGTATTTTTTGCAAAGTCACCTGGCACAATTACGGGCACTGGCGGGATCAAGTGGAAACCGCCCTTCAGCATTTATTTGGTTTTGCAGTAAACAAGATATAAGAAAATTGGACAGGGAATGATTGACTCGACTAAACAGAGCATAGAACACATAATAAAGCACACAATATAAATACGTGACACAATGACAACGTCAATAATGTTTCACTGACTTAGAATGAAAAGGTTGTACGTACTACTTGCGACCTCATACATAATTAATATCAGCATCATAAGGCGCTTCTTGTGAACCTATTTTCATGAAACGTTAAACTTGTTATGTTGATCAAACTGAAGTTGATACAGCTTGTTTTATCATAAGTAAAGAGAATTTCCGGACAGTTTGTTCTTGTTTTCTCAAAATATAAATTTTGTACTTTTAACCTGCTCATTCTAATAATTTTATGTATACAAAACTATATAACGATTTAATTATAGATATAAAACATCAATTGTTATGTACTCAACGCCAGAAAGATGGTATCTTATATTAAAGCATTGAGATCAACCTGGTTTAAAAGCATTTCCAGATATAAAATGCCGATTTTTCATGATAGGGATATATCGAACCTCATGTTACGAGTATATTTTATTCCTGGAATCATTCAATACATTTTAAATAAATAAATGTAAAACTGTGTGCCAAGAGTAAGTACTAAAACATCCGTAATCCGTACATCATTTAACGGCCTCACTTAACCATTATAAAGTTCCAAAATTTCAACTGGCGTTCTATAACATGTGCCAAGACAAGATAATATATCTCAAATATAATCTTATTTACCGGCTATAATGATACGGGCAGCCGTTTTATCTTACAATTCTTCAGAAATATCGATATCAAAGTTGAAAGCTGCACCTATGTGTTAAGGTAGCATGGCACCAGTATTTCATACAATTACTGAATTCCGACTAAAACGTTTCTAACGGTCTTAATTATTCGATTCAGACCTTTTTCATTCGAATAAAACTTGGGACTATCATATTCAGTATAATGTTCACAATGAGGATGTTGACATTACTTGTTCTGTGTAGTTCGTTTCTGGTTTCATGTTCGGAATCTTTGGAGAATAATATCACTAGCACTTCCGGTGATTCTATCGACGGCGTAGAACTTGTGAAGCTTGGAAGGCGTCTGAACAAACCTATGCTGACTCTAATAGGAATGGCTATACGCAATATGAATCCGTGTGAGATATGGACACAGTGGTCGCCATGTTCTGCAACACGCATGGGATACTTTGGTAGCAGATCTCGAAGCCGAAAATGTGAATATTCTAAATATGGGAATGAACTGAACAGCACGAATGAGGATGATCACCAGATATGTGAGGGTGACGGTGATGTTGTGGGTGGGGGTAAAAGTGAGGTCAATGTTAATGACTTTTGTCCAAAGGACTACACTATCACTGAGCATGGATACTGCATGAAATATTACGATGTGGGTAAGCCAAACGATGAAGCCAACAAACAATGTAAGCATGACGGTGGATACCTTGTGAACGTCGAAACACAACAAAAACATGAAGATATCAAACAAGTTTTGAAAGACTCGAACCTGTACGTTACTGTTGGTGGTCGCCGTACAGATGTATTGTCACCATGGTCATATGAGTACGGTTCTCAGAATGGGTTCCTTGTATGGCATTCCGGACAACCTTCTAATGGCTCTGGAGAATTTTGTATGCTGTTAGATAAGAAAAGCAAGTTACTTTGGGACAACTCGTGTTCTCCTGGCTATACATTTATGTGTGAAATTGTCAAAGCATAAGTACTCTTGAATTCAACAATGGTTTTATACATCTATACCTTGTAATGTATGGATATTCTGTATAAATCTACATAGGATCGACTAGTTACTTAGATACAAACTGTGCAAATATTAAAATGGTATATAATACAAACATCTCGAGATAATTCGATTTATTTAAATGACTTGGTTTGATAAACAATGCAATTATCGTATTGTTTGAGAGGAGTTTTTTTTGAAATACTGTTATTGTTAGCGGACGATGACACAAGACTTGTAAAAATACTAATTTAAAATCGATAACGTTACACTGTGCATGTTGATTTGTGTTGTGCATAACCTTGTTAATGCATAAAAATTATACGTACTTTCCCGCAAACCTTCACTGATAACGAGCGATTGAAGATTCCACCACCAGTGTTGATATTACACATTTGTGTTTGTTGATAAGGCTAAAGATTACTCCGGTATCCATTCAGATATATTATCATACTGAACATTATATTTATATCCATTTACACGTACGAGTGGCATTCTCAAAGTGTTGATAACTAGGAATTAACTGTACGCTGTTATATCATAAAGTAAGCGTTTTCTGAAAAATCAATGCTTCATGATGACAGATGACAGATGACAGAAATTCATATTATATTATTTCTTGAGTCTAATAATTGTACCGGGTATATTACCATACTGTATAATTATATAAAATATATATTCATTTATAACGAAATCAGATGGCTATATTAAATATGTAACGCCGTACATTTTAGTTTACTTTTCCTTATATTACTGTCGTAAATATTGTGCGCCCAGCTCAGATAGTCATTTTGCCCTAGTGTAGAATAATTCTACATTTGTCCCAAAAATAGGTATATTTTGTATATTTTTGACTCACAAAATGTCGTTTTTATGCATACAATACCATTTTCCGGACTGTAAAGGTTATTGCGTCATGGGAAAGTGTCGAAACCTTATTTATAACATGTTCGGGGTGTAATGAAGTGTGTTTGACGTATTATCTCTTGAAATTGGGCAAATCAGTTTGCCTTTTACAGCCGTATCTACTTTCTTCATTCTTAGGGGTTTTTTTAAACTACCAAACCGGGATCCTTCATCACCTATCGCACAAATTATTTCAATCGTAACGAACTAATTCTTTGTTTCACATATAGACCAAGGTTGGGTCAAATAGTAAGTACACACATGAAACATAGTTTACCCATTCAGATATTTTCAATGATGCAAAGTTTGATTCTTAATAATTTCTGGGAATATTGTTGTTGTAATTGTCGTTATATAACACAAAATTTCGCTATGTTGCATGAGCATTTGTTTCCTCTTTGTATAATTTTAACTTTATGTCTGTCTAAATTCTCGGTTTGTCATCATTCTACCATTGAAACTGCAAAGAACACTCCCTTGGATAAAAACATTTTCTAGCAAACTGGTTTGTGTTTATCTTGATTTAACTTAAGTGCACACCCAGTGAAAAGAAACTCACAATATAACTTATACTGAGAGAAACATTTACATATATGTCTGACTCAGGTACATATAATTAGTGAAACTACGTGTGTACACGGCTGACAAACAGTCATACTAACTGTTGGGAGTTATAATAAATAAGGTGCATCAAGAAATATACATACATGGCACTTTATCCGTTTTTGACAAAAATATATGAATACAGCTGGAGTCCGGTGTGTGAACAAAATTGATCGCATTACATTTTTTGTAACCTATATTACTAGTGAGAGACATTTGAATGTTGTTCATGCAGAACCTGACACACTGAGGGTCCAGATCTGAAGCTGTCGAGTTTTGGTATACATGTACATATAGATGAATAATTATTGAGATGAGTATCACTAGGCTATGATTCTGGTCCATTTTCGGGTGTATAGACGGAGGGATTCTTGGCCCGATTGGGTACACATTTCAGTATATAATGTAGTTATTGCCGTTTGAAAGTGACAACCTCGGACAAATATTGCAGTCCGCCGTGGTCAATTTAGTAAGCTACACTACAAACACTACATACTACATATGTCTTGAATATATGAAAGTGTATCCATTGCATAAAAATAGGATTATGTTCTAAACATTGCATGTTGCCCATGAAGCTTTCAGAGTAATCGTAAAAGGATTTGACGGAATGCTTTCAAATGAGAAGGCAGGCCTCAACCCCATCTGTTCCAGTGAAGGCTATGCCGGTCGAGTTGCTGAAGTTCACATTCCGAATTATTAGCAAATTAAAATCAACATTACAAATGCAGATCATACTTACAGTCGTTTACTATACAGTATGTAGAGTTTAGAACCGTACATGCTGATGAAACCGATGATGGGTTAACGTTTAGCGTACATAGAGGATACCCAGAACAAACGACCGTGAATGTGATGGTTGATGGTGTTTCGTTGAAGATGATAGTCGATTCTGGAAGTACTGCCAACATAATTGATAAGAATATATGGGAATTCCTGAAAATAAATCGAGTAACATATATTTCGGAAAAGAGTTCTAAGAACCTACATGTATATCCTTATGGTTTTAAGACCAAAGTTGAGGTGGCGGGAGTATTTTGGGCAGATATTGCATTTCGTGCAAAATCCCTGTCAGATGTGAAATTCGTTGTAATCGAATGGAAAGAGCAATCCTTTTTATGATATGGAACTGCTATGTCAATGGGAATCTTATAAGGTCATTACATAGTCGTGTGTATCGATTATTACAGTAGATGTTTCGACATTGAGATTACGAAATTGACAACTGCTGAGAGTCTGATAGGAATATTGACAAAATGGTTTGTTACTTATATATGGTATTCCATTGTCAATAAGAACAGATAATGCACAATGTAAGTGAACTGTTTAAAGGTTTTCTTTTCTCAAAGGTTAAGATATTTAACACATACATAATACATCAGTATGGCCTGCTGCAAATGGTGAGGTTGAAAGTCAAAACAATTCAATATTAAAGAGGCTTAGAATTTCTCAATAAAAAAAACGCGATTGGAAATTGGATTTGAACGAGTATTTCAGGATGAAACGTTCAACACCACATTTTGTTGCATGTGTAGCACCGATTGAACTCCTTAATGGTCGTAAAATTAGGACCAAAATTCCGGAAATTTTAAAATTTCGTCCCGAGGATAGTGAAATTCGTGACCGTAATTCCGAGAAAAAGGGAATAACAAGATGCATTCGAATGAAAATGCAATGCGAAGAGTAGAAGTATAAATTCTGGAGAAACAGTGCTGGTAAAGCAAATAAAAAACACAAAAAAAATGGACACGCCGTTAGTCACAAAAAAACATACCGTGCTCCAAAAGAAAGGGAATAGCGTTTTGATTAAATCAGATATAGACGGATCTAAATATCGTAGAAATATTACTCCTGTTAAGTTATATGAATCAGACATGTCCCAGACAGATTCTGGATCACGTACACATATAAATCATGAAAGTCAGATTGATAGTCAAATTGATCAAAAGTTGCAAAATCAAGATAATGATCATAATTTTGAAAATAATTGTACGACAGAAAATATGACTTCTATAGACAATAATTCAAGACCAGTGAGAATCAGGAAAATGCCTGAAAAATTCAAGAATTATGTTATGACTTGAACATTAAATATGTTTCAGACTCCTATGGAATTGTAAAAGTTGGGAAAATAATATTCTCACGTGTTTATGTTAGTAATAAAAGACGGCTGTTTTGTTTAAAATCAAGTACTCCAAATATCGGATTAAAACTACAGACAACACTTAAGATTATCAGTGAGAAATTATAGCGTGTTTATTTTATCTATGTTGATGTTGATTTAATTGTATTGGTGTTAGTTTAATCACAGTATCTTGATAAGTCCAGTTCCAGATGTAACAATTTGGCGAATGATCATTATTAAGGAAATAAGGCCAAAACTATGATACGCATGGGTTGTCATTGAAAGAAATGTTAAAATTTTAAAATTTATGTTTTTATATTTTAATGGTTTAATTTACATTTTAAAACGGGAGGGAATGTAGTGTGTGATTTATAACAGTTGTACTGTAATCATATAGTATGTATTCTAGTATTGATGTTGGATGTTTGTGGTTAGCACCTAGAAAGTGTATCTCGTATACTATAAAATATTGTGCATCTTCCAATGGTGTTGTTTAATGTTGTACCTTTATTGGTGATTACACATGATATTTTGGCAACGGGCATGCAAAGACAACATATACAACATAAAAAGCGCATAACACAAATACGCGACACAATGCCAACGCATAACCGAACGAGAAAAGGAAACATCAAAGTCACACCTGGCAAAAACCTGAAGTATCATTTATATATTGTTGGCTTAGAAAGGGCGTACGTACTACTTGCGACCTCATAAGACTTATACATATTTAAAATCAGCATCATGAGGCGCTTCTTGTGAGCCTATTTTCATGAAACACGGAACTTGTCATGTTGACCAAACTGAAATTGAAACAGCTCGTTGTATCATAAGTAAAGCGAACTTTTTTAACAATTTGTTCTTGTCTTCTCAAAAAAAATGATTTTTTACTCATTCTAATAATAGAAATTATACAAAAATATATAACTACTAGTACATAATTATGAAGATAAAACACCGATCATTATACTGAACGCCAGAAAGTAATATCATATATTAAAGCATTGGGATCAACATGGTTTAAATGAATGCCGGATATATATTGCTGATATTTCATGATTGGATATATAAGCTTAAAAATATCTTAACCAAACAAAATATTTCCTTTTAAACTTCTTAGAATATTTCATAACAGTTTTATCCCACTTTTTGCCAATAACAAGTATTAAAAAATCGCGTTATCAGCACATCGTTTATCAACAGCGTCACGAATCATTATAAATTTTCAAAATGTCAACTGGCGTTCTTCAACATATGCCACGAAAAGATAATATAAATTAGAT
This sequence comes from Spisula subtruncata, assembly GCA_963678985.1. Lineage (NCBI taxonomy): Eukaryota > Metazoa > Mollusca > Bivalvia > Venerida > Mactridae > Spisula > Spisula subtruncata. The sequence goes on along the minus strand of OY787673.1, from coordinate 7,717,384 downwards.
ATGATCTTATTTACCCGCCACAATGATAACGCTTAGCTGTTTTATAACTGTTGATAACTGCACCTATGTGTGTGCACGAACATTGTGTTAAGGTAGCATGACACACGTATTTCCTACAGTTACTGTGTTCCGTCTTAAACGTTTCTAACGGTCTTTATTAATCGATTCAGACCGCGTTGGCATTGAAATACACAAACACTGATTGATATGCATTGCATCCCTATATTTAATAAGGTGTGTGGTAATATGTTTAACGTATTTTCATACTCGTGACATACTTAACAATGAAGCATTGGAGTTCTGAAAATTAGTGTCTTGCTACCTTAAATATAACAAAGCAAATACTGTTGAATAGTATATAGATATATAAACCATTTACAAAGCAAAACAGAGCCATACCTAACATTTAACTAACTGAATCATTGTGTAATTCCGATTCGCATTCGAATTAAGCTTGGGACTATCATATTCTGTATAATGTTCACAATGAGGATGTTGACATTACTTGTTCTGTGGAGTTCGTTTCTGATTTCATGTACGGAATCTTTGGAGAATAATGTCACTAGTACTTCTGATGATTCTATTGACGGCGCAAAACTTGTGAAGCTTGGAAGGCGTCTGAACAAACCGATGCTGACTCTGATAGGAATGGCTATACGCAATATGAATCCATGTGAGCCGTGGACAAAATGGTCGCCATGTTCTGCAACACGCATTGGATACTTTGGTAGCAGATTACGAAGCAGAATGTGTGAATATTCTAAATATTGGAATGAACTTAACAGCACGAATGAGGAAGATCACCAGATATGTGAGGGCGACGGTGATGTTGTAGATGGGGGAAAAAGTGATGTTGATGTTAGCGAATTTTGTCCAAAGGATTACAATATCACCGAGCATGGTTATTGTGTAAAAGTTTTCGAGGGTGAAATGTCGTTTGATGGAGCCAGTCAACAATGTAAAACTGACGGTGGATATCTGATCAATATTGAAACAAAAGAGAAACATGATGACATTTAGCCTCTACTGGTAGGAGTCACTAGTTTTTACATTCGTATTGGTGGTCATCGTCAAGACGTATCGTCACCATGGATATACGAGTACGGTACAGAGAATGGTTTCGTGGCTTGGGATTCGGGACAGCCTGGTAATTCTTCTACCGAAAATTGTTTATGGTTGGACTATCAAATATGCTATGGCATGATGGGACCTGCAATGGTAAACTATTTTTTGTGTGTGAAATTGTAGCGACGGAATAAGTACTAATTTAAGCAACGCAGACATGTGTCGTATATAACGTATATAAAATCGTATATAACGTTTAGACACCTATTTGCATTTTGTGTGTGTTTGTTATTCAGATATTTTACGGAAATATTCATTTTGACATGTTTCGTGTGTGCAGTAAGTTGTTTCTAAGAGGTGATCAACTCATTTATGAACAGAAAATGAACATCGATATTTTGTTACTCTAACAATGAAATTGAATAAAAACTTTTATATTGTGTAAAGTAGAGTATCAAGAAGTATATATAATAATTGTAAATTGACAATACGTTACGGTTAAATCATAATCAGCATTAGGGTAGACGGTGTTGTTATTTGCGTTTTGAAGGTCCAAAACACGTAATAATTACGTTTACATTTTCCTTCTTTAAATGTTGTTTTAGTATCAACCAGATGGTAAATTATATTGTTAAAGCATGAGAAGACTTCGACAACCACTGTTTGGTTATAATATATATCAAAGTTATATTCTTAAGATTTTTTTATTTGGCGTTGTATATGGTGACTTGAAGCTGAATCCGGACGAAACACTATGTTCTTGAAACAGTCACTAGGAACGATACGTAACACTTTTTTGTTGAAAACCTGATTTGAAACGGTTCGTACATAGACCACAGCTTTCAATTTCGTCAAGTTGATATTAATTTTGATGAGCGTATTTCCATAACAACAAACCCAATGCCTTTCTATGAAAACGGCCGCGAACACACAATGCTGGACAAACATGAACTTCTCCCTATCCCTGTGACCTTTTCTAAAATAGCAAACCATAATCTATCATAACATTCTTTAAGATTTAGCATTGCTTCCCCATAATGAAACAATTTTTTCACATAATGTTGTTTATTTCGCATTTCTAGATTCCAAGACTTTTGGCTTCGAGGCATGTTTTTCTTGATTTTCAGCGTAGGAACTTCGCATTTTCCCAGAACTATGCATTAAACTGTTTCGAAATAATGTCACTGATAGTTTCTATGGACACTTCCATCTGTGGTACCCTTCCACGTTTTGCTAATGGATTCATCATATATATCATAAAACCAATTTAACTTTATAGTGTAGGTTTTGGCAATGTTGGGCAATTTTGAATTTTTGGTGCCAATTTACAATTTCTGGAAACAGAACTTTAATAACGCGTCTTTGATGTTCTCATTAAAAAT